>OX463315.1:13879583-15092500 GCA_949820665.1 Scrobipalpa costella
GCAATGTTCAGTCTGTTGAGTTCCGCGTCAATAACGGCAGTTTTGCGCAGATCTTGTGCGTCAATAGAGGAGCCTCCGCAGGTGTCAGGGAGACCTGTCCTCATAGTACGGACATTCCATGTCGCAATTCGCATGGACAAGCGTGATGGTTGTTTATTATTTTTATGCCATTTATACGCAGGTGTTGAACGTAACGGCGCCGATCGTCTAGTTTTGGCCAGTGCTCTCCACACCCTCAAAGAGCAAACCAGCACCGGGGCGGATCAGTACCTAATTGATTGGGGGCTGCCCAACTTGGAGCGGGCGGTAACTGATCAGTGGGTCTACGATGGACCCTCCCACTGACGGAAGTGACCCCTGGCGCCCGCACTTACACCCATCTGTGCGGACTTATAACCGGTCACTGCCACTCCCCGTGTTGGTGTCCGCGCAGCGTAGCTGTCGCGGGTGAAGTGTCCTCTCCACAGACACTGCATCGCCTGGGACGCAATTAAGGAAACGCAGGGTTGCCCAGGACCTGCGCCACCCTCTCGACCTAGCTGACTTATTCCGCAGGAGCGGCAAGCCGATACGTGCGGAGCCAGTTCGGTTGCAGGAGTCAGTTGCGTAAGCGCCTAACGGAGACTCCATCCGGGTATAATATCGGAATTTTCCTTTTCCTGGATGATATAGACCTGCCTTGGCAGATCTGGGTTTTAATCCCTTAGTCGCCTTTTACGACTCCCTAGGAAGAAGCGGGGTGGTTCTATTCTAGCTAGCCGGAAACCACACGGCACAGCCAAAAAATACGAAAATGGCAAAAAGGCATCAAAACTTAA
The DNA here is from genome assembly GCA_949820665.1 of Scrobipalpa costella. Classification (NCBI taxonomy): domain Eukaryota; kingdom Metazoa; phylum Arthropoda; class Insecta; order Lepidoptera; family Gelechiidae; genus Scrobipalpa; species Scrobipalpa costella. The sequence continues at coordinate 13,880,402 of OX463315.1, forward strand.
AAAAGACAACAATGCTCCACAAATCACTGCTAAAAAAAGCAATTATTAAGGCGAAAATCTGGCTAATTATATAATTATAGGTACACTTTTCAGTATCACGGGTCCTTTATCATTATTTACTAATCATTATTATGTTTAGGTGAATTACGCTCTGCCTACCCCATTAGGGACAATGATATATGTATGTATGTATTCTTATGTTTTAGCATTTATCCAAAATTCTTCTTGGCGTAAAACTTCCGTATATCGATCGAAAAACGTGTGAAAAGGTATCGAGAATCAAGAAGTTCAAAATAACATCTCGAATGATATGCGCCGGGGGAGTAAAGGGGAAGGCCGTCTGTAATGTGAGTTCGATTTAAATATAACATTTTAATTTATTTAGATTTAGATTTAGAGATATTTATTTCATATTATCAATTTCATAATTACATTGAAAAAATAATAAAAATGTCCAGGGATAATATGATTGTCAAAAATATAAAGTTAATTAGAAAAGAAAGTAATTAAAACATGTCAAACAAAGTAATAAAATAAACCAAAATGTAGCAGTAGCTAATGTCAAAATAATACACAATAATTTACAATGTCAAAACTAATGTAAAATGATAAAATGAAGCAATAGCTGAAAATGTCAATACAATACTCATTGTAGTAATTTAAAATCATACAACATAAATTCATTTATGGAATAAAATACACGATCCAGTAAAAGACTTTTTAACTGGCGGTAAAATGCTTCGTCATTGGATACATTCCTCAGATGTTCAGGGAGTCGCTCGTAATAGGTTGAGGTTTATTTTAGTTAACAGTTTATTGCACACATGATCATACAGAAGGCACAAACATAAAAAAAAACAATAGCACAACAGGTACAGCTTATCTCTAAATAGAAATCACTTTCAGCTGACCTACGGTAGTGAGAGTGCATAAGTGAGGCAGATAAGGCATGTCCAATTATAATATATGTAAAATTACATTAAACAAAATTCAAAGCCTACTATCATAATAAAAAACAATAAATCTACATAATTATACGTATATCTACAATCTACATAAATACATACATATAGTAATAAATAAATAATCTATAATACTAGTATAATAATACATAATAATTATATAAATTGCAGATAACTAGTAAACTTATAAAAATTAGACATAAACTAATTAATTTGGAAGAGAAAGACAGTATTCTTTTACTCGCTTTTTAAAAACTGTGATAGAAAGTCTATCACGCACCGTGTTTAAGTGTACCTAAGCAATACAAGAAATATATTATGGAAGTGTTCTTGTTGATACTACATACGGGGTGTAAGGGACAGCGTCCCGCAAACTGGTAGGGGTTGGTCAGTCAACGAAACTGGACAACTGTCAGAAGGATTTTTTTTCAGGAAGTGAAAATATATTCATTTTCCATACAAATTGTCTGATTGAGGTGGTTATTTTGCATGGGAACGTAAATTTAGATTTTTCACCTCCTGAAAAAATGTTGCTGATTGTTGTTCAGTACCGTTGACTGAGCAACCCTTATCAGTTTGTGGGACGCTTCTTGTTCTTCTGTCGAGTGGGTATCGAATCTATGGACCCGATGAACCCCGAGTGAAGTAGCACAACTATCAGGCCTCTGACATGGTTTGAGTAACGACCACTATCAAAGACAGCGACCGGGACCGACGGCTTAACGTGCCCTCCGAAGCACGAAATCTTTTTCTTTTCGGACAATCAGGTCATTCAGCCTGAAATTTTCTAACAAAACAGGAGAAAAATTCACAAAGTGATACATTCTCAAATATCAATTTTGTGTTCCCCCCCCCCCCCGGGAATAGAACCCAGGATCGGGAGTCCATGGCACTAGCCACTAGACCACGGAGGCAGTTGAGTTGTGGGACGCTTTCCCTTACACATAGTATAGAAACCTTATCCTTTTTCTGATATGAGCGTGGTTGGCGAAATACTAACGAAGAAAATGTGGAACATAATGACACTTGACCTCCGGATCATAAACCCATGGCTCTGACCACTGGACCACGGATGCAGTTATCTTCCACTCACTCTCTATGAAGAGTTCACTCTTCTACTGGTATTATGTTTATTGTTTACTTTACTTGTTTTTGGTGTAAGAGCCCGATGGTGTAGTGGATAGGGCCGCTGCCTCCTGAGCGGGAGGTCGTGGTTCGAATCCCACCACGTACCAATGTGTTTTTCGGTTTTCGAATTTCATATGTACGTTTATTTGGCGCTAATTTCGTTTAATACCGTAGATTTCAGTCGTTAAGCCATATCAGAGGCCAGTGGTAAGCATTGGCGGCTTGAAAACTCTGACCTTATCTAGGATTGGGTCTGGTTTTCCTTCTGGGTTGCGGAGGTCAGATGGCAGTCGCTCTGTGTAAAAACCAGTACCCTCGTTCGATCCCCTGGATTAGGTAGCCGACCCATAAGATACGGGATAAGGCCAGGGAGATTATGATAACTAGTTTTTGGTGCAATGAAGAATGGTGCGTCCGAGATATCTGTTTACTTGTCACGTCGCCACTACAGATCTCGATGCTTCAAACGCTGTCAGTGTAATCTAGCCGAATTTTACTTCTTTATATCACCACCTGTGCAGATATCCTGGTCGCATTGTATTAGGTATATTGTATGTAAGGAAGTAAGTAAGTAAGTAAAAACACATTATTGTACACAAAAAACAAGAAATACAAAAATGAACTTAAATTAATGTGAACAAATTAATGTGTATGGTTGCGGACAACTTAAATAATATGTCATTATTGCATATAATTTGTATGCTGTGTCCGCAATCATCATTATACACAGCTGACTTATCTGTTCAAGTTGCGATATTAGGAACTAAAATTTGAAAGTAACAAATATATTTTATTCAGAAATAAATTAGCACTGTTAGTGCAAAAAACTATTAGAACATCAATTCGTAGTTCTCAATTTGTCTGCCTGAATAAAAATCGCAGTCGATCTGTAGTAGACAAATCAGCCACGTTTTTTAAAAAAAATATAAAAGTATTTATTTAAAAATGTTTGTTCATTTCTGTCCTCTTCTGTACACCTGACGTAGGGTGGACTTAAAAACAGCCAAGCTGTGTCCACACATTTTTCCACGTTTATAATAAATATCTATACATCTGTCCTGCTTATTATGTTATCCTTGATTGTGTTTTTTTGTTTTATGTAATGTGTTTTGTAGAAATTAAGTGATTAAACTATTTAAACTTAAGTGAGACATTCTAAATAAAGATTTCAATAACTTTTCACTTTGGAAAATAAGTCGCGTACTTCACGACATGTTTCGGGACGCACGCTGGACTGGGAGTGAAAGAAAAATATAGAATATGCCAGCTACATTACCTCCCAGGCATGCAGTAAAAGTTAGCTAAGGGATCCGAGGGTTTCAGTACATTGCAATGTAGGCGATGGGCTGACCACCTGTCACTATAGCATCATACCCACAAATCTATCTTAAATAACCCTCGAAACTTTGTGAGACGCGGCGGAACAACCTTTGTTTAGGTCGTTTACGCTCTGCCTACCCCATTACGGACAAAGGCGTGATTATATGTATGTGTATGTATGTTTTGGGACATTCATACACTTCCCCGCAGCCGACACACTCAACCTGATGAAGGGACTCGGAATGTCCCGAAACATGTCGTGAAGTACGCGACTTATTTTCCAAAGTGAGTGCCCAGTGTTATTAAAATCTTTTATTTAATAAAGTAATTAGTATTTGTTTTTTTCAGGGTGATAGTGGAGGTCCATTAGTCTACAAAGGTAAACTAGTCGGAGCCGTTTCTTGGGGGTGGCAATGTGACGCAGGCAAACCGGACGTCTTTGCCTTTTTGCCTGTAATGCGAGATTTTGTCGATGACATCATTAATACTAAGTGAAATGTGAATTAATTATTTATGTGATATTTTCTGTCAAATTCAAAATATTAACGTTTCTTTTCGAGTATTAAGATTTTTATTTATATAATTTATTATAGTATGTATCATCTTATACAAAACTTAATACATTTTATTAAATTGTAAATAAGTCTTAAATAAATTTTGATTTATTAGTCTCTGTTAATGTTGCATTTTCTTGTCCCCTCAAACCTATTCACTTTCTACTACTGGATTGTTTGGAAGAGATCTTTTCATAGAGATAAGCTCGCCCTTGCACACTATGTTTTAATTATATTTCTTTTGTGTTTATGCAATAAAGGATATATATATATATATATATAAATTGTAATTCACAATCTTTGCTTTTTTTTACCACACTGCATTCCTATAAGGTAAAATTACTAACAAAAAACGTTATTACACTCTTCTATTTATTTTGTATACAAATTTGAGAATCTTAACTTTGAAAAAGACAGATTTTTATACATCATTTCCTTCCTTCCATTTAAACATCTAGGGATATAATTAAAAAAAGAATGTAAACACTTAAACCAAATAAGTGGTGCGCCTATGAGCAAAACTTAAAGTTCCTAGGTCCAGTGGAACAGGGCGAGCCTTAGTACCTTACATACATACATATAATCAGGCCTATATCCCTAATGGGGTAGGCAGAGCGTAAAAGACCTAAACAAAGGTCGTTACGCTACGTCTGACAAAGTTTTGAGGGTTTTATTTTATTATAAGTAGGAACACTTATTAAGGTTATTTAAGATATATTTTTAAGTATATTGCTGTAGTGACAGGTTGTCAGCCCATCGCCTAAATTGCAATATACTGAAACCCTCGGATCCCTTAGCTGGTTTTTACAGCATGCCCGGGAGGAAATGCAGCTGGCACATTCTATGATTTTCGCTCGCTCCCAGTCCAGCATGGATGTCTAGATACCTCCGGCTAAAACAAAAATTTAAATCTATCTGTCACTTTCAAAATAATAAAATTGAAAAAGGACAGGCGATTTATACTATATGGTTTTACACTTTGTCCGCTAGATTTTCACGCGCTTTTGCATGTTTCCTCAGTATTTTTGTACCTTACCTAGTCAGTTTATAATTCATTTTATAAATGGTAAAAGGAAATTTAATTTATTCCATGCTGGTCTGGCAGCGAAAGAAAAACATAGAATGTGTCAGCTGCATTTCTACCTGGGCATGCTGTAAAAACCTGCTAAGGGATCCAAGGGTTTCAGTATATTGTAAATTAAGCGATAGGCTGACAACCTGTCAATATAGCAATATACCTACAAATCTATCTTAAGTAACCCTCAAAACTTTGTCAGACGTGGCGAAACAACCTTTGTTTAGGTCGTTTACGCTCTGCCTACCCCATTAGGGATAAAGGCGTGATGATATGTTTGCATGTGTGTAAAAGGAAATTCTGAAGAGTTAACTAGTAGTTAGCCAAAAATATCCAGGACAGCAAAAAAGGACGAGGGCTCAAAAAAGGCTCGAAAAAAAGGCTACGGGACTCGAAAATAGCTACATCAATCAAATATTCAATTTTTTAATAAATTTTTGAAATGATTCCGAAATGAGGTAAATGATAAAATGACGGTGCTTATTGTGTGTGGGAAACAAGTAGTTTTTCATATAAGGAGGCTAAAAATGTTTTTTTTTGATTTTTGGTTCTTCTCCCTTTGTCGTATCGAGGCAATCGATCCGATTTGGTAAAAAAAATAAAAAAATAAAGAACTTAGTTATGCAGACTTTGTAACTAGTATATTATGAGTTGGATTTATTGGAGTATTTTGCATTGATTGATTTTATTTTATTAATTTTTTATTGGAATGTTATTTATTTATAACTTAAATTAATTAAAATTCATAATCATATTTACAACTGCAAATGATCGCTATTATTTCATTTTTATTTTAGTTTATCAATGTTTAGTCGTATATTTATTTTGAAATCAAGGTGTTTTTTGAGTAATTAATGTATGTTCAATAAATACGACGGATTCAGAACTGAGTTAAACTGAAATTCAGCGCCATAGCTCCGGCTGTGGCAATATGCTGAGTTTGGCCCGTTTCAACATAGATAGTTGTCTAGCTATAAGTAAGTTTAATATTATCTTGCATGTGTTATTTTACATTTTATTTATTATTTTACTTTCGTGCTTTTCTATACTTAATAAATATTCTTTCTTTCTTTTCTTTTTTCTTTCTTTAGTTGACACATAAAACTTTGTAAACTAAAAATAATAAACGCACAGACTTGCACAGATATAAATTCGAAGGAATAAGCTCAAGATGCTCATAATAATTCTTTTTATTGATAAAAAGAAGAACGAAGACAGTTTTATTAATTTGACGTATCGACAACATTTTGCTCGATTCTAAAACTATAATAAGAATATATCTGTCACTTTCAACTTAATAAAAATTAAAAAGGAGAGGCGATTTATACTCTAGGGTAGTAACTTTGTCTGCTAGATTTAGACGCGCTTTTGCACGTTTCCTCAGTATTTCTGTTAATTTTATCCGCCATATCATATGACGGTGGATAAAAATGACAGATAACGCATAAAACCACCGATAATAAATCAAAAACCGGAGAGAATAGATCTCCGGTCCTTTTCCAATGTTTTTAGTCTCAAAGTGACAAATCAATTTTAATATAAGTTTTGACCGGCAAATCTAGAATCGAGCTCATTATTAATTTATAAGTTTCGGTTAGAGTTGATGATGCTGTCAACAAAATCACGCATGGCAGGCAGGTAGGAGTACACTCCAGGTTTACCAGGTACAGCACAGCCTACCCCCCACGACACAGCACCACCTAATTTACCCTTGTACACTACTGGACCACCACTGTCACCCTGAAAAAAAAAACACGTAATATAAAATCAACATTATCATCATCAACAGCTCATATACGTCGCTACCGAGGGGCACGAGACCACCCTGAATTAATTATACGGGGTGTAAGGGACAACGTCAGGAAACTGATAGGGGTTGCTCAGTCAACGACACTGAACAACTATCAGCAGGATTGTTTTCAGGAAGTGAAAATGGCTTTTCCATAAAAAAAATCTGATCGAGGTAAACATTTCTTAGTAGAAATAAGCTGTACCTGTTGTGTGGTTATTGCTTGTGTATTGTCTTTCTTATGTTGCTTCTGTACAATAAACAGTAAATAAATAAATACACTTAAATTAATTAACTTAAAATAGAACTTACAAAACAGTGGTCTTTGTCTTTTCCACCGGCGCAAAGCATTTGTGGTGTTATCCAATAATTTTCAATTTCTTTTTGACACGTTATGCGATCGGTATATGGAACTTCTACGCCGAGAAGTACTTTTGAAAAGTGCTTTAAAATAAAAAGTATTATAATTATTTTAAATATTTTTGCTGTCTTATGTTATGAGGTACTGATATTCTTCGAGATCACTCGACATTAATATTGTAATAAGAAAGGAGGATAGATGAGATGTATTCCGTAGAAGCAAAGAAGGTCGCGACAAAGAAGGTCGCGTTTTTTTTTTTGTTTTGTTGTAAAATATAATAAAACTTTATAAAATTACCTACAACATTGTCTTTTATATGTTTTGTCCATCTCAAATGGTTGCCTAGATGTGTGCTTCGAAAACTACTCTTATTTTTCTGTCATAAATTGCTTCAATTGCTTAATTTTTTTCATGATTTCTAAGATGAATTCAGTATAAATATAGAATTAGAAAACGTTCTTACATTTATTATTTGTAGGTAATTTTACAACTTAACTTCGTACGACGCACCGTTTTCGAGATGTAAGCAAATAACCAAATAATCGGGACCTTCTTTGCAGACACTTTGCCAGACATTGTTATTAATAACATTATACGTATACTTGAAATTACAAATTACATTATACATATACTATACTTGAGTGAAAAATGAAATGGCTTCTCCATACAAAAGGTTTACCTCGATCAGACAATTTGTATGGAAAGCCATTTATTTTCACCTTCTGAAAAACGTCCTGGTGGAAGTTGTTCAGTGTCGTACCATGTCTTTATAAAAAACATTAATTGGAATTATTATCTATCACCATTAATAAACAAAAGAGAAATAATTTTCGCAGAATAATAAATATACGTAGGTTAGAAATAGAAAATATGGATAAAAAGAGAGGTCCAAACTAGCACGTGACGTCAGATGATAGGAGCGCCATACTACTTCCTTGTGAAATATCGTTTCAAAGAGAGAGATAGATATACTAGCTTTATAATTGTATACGAGGTGCATTCAATAAGTACCGAGCCTCATCGCCAGAGGGCGCTGTAGTTTCAAAAGAGTTTAAACACAGTGTAGCACATTCTTTTTTAATTCTTTTTTCAAATTTTCATTCCAATCCCTTCATTTGTTTTAATTTTACAACTTATGGAAGCGAACGTGTCGATCGGTTTTACAAAAATGGAAAAAGAGCAATATCGTTCGGTGATTCGATTCCTATTTTTGGAAGGGAAAACGCGCTTCGAAATCAAAGAGCGCTTGGATGCTGTGTACGGTGACTCTTCTCCATCGATGGCCACCGTCAAGAATTGGTTCAACGAGTTTGCACGTGGCCGTACGTCGGTTTTTGATGAACCACGTCCAGGTGCACCGAAAACAGCTATTACGGAGGAAAACATTAAACAAATCCATGATCTCGTATTGGCAGATCGCCGATTGAAGGTTCGGGAGCTAGCTGAGACTGTAGGCATTTCAGAAGGAACAGTGCATCATATTCTTCACGAGGAACTCGGCATGAGAAAGCTGTCGGCGCGATGGGTGCCGCGTTTACTCACACCGGAAAACAAGCGCAACCGTGAGACCACATCGGAGTCGTGTTTGGCGCTGTTTAAGCGGAATCCATTATTGCGCCAGCTGCATTTCCACCCGGGCATGCTGTAAAAACCAGCTATGGGATCAGAGGGTTTCAGTATATTGTAATTTAGGCGATGGGCTGACAACCTGTCACTACAGCAATATATGTACAAATCCATCTTAAATAACCCTCAAAACTTTGTCAGACGTGGCGGAACGACCTTTGTTTAGGTCGTTTACGCTCTGCCTACCCCATTAGGGATAAAGGCGTGATTATATTTATTTATTTATGTACCAGGCCACTCAGAAAGTATTGCGATAAATAGTTTTTATATATGGCAGACTGGCCGGTTAGAATCTTTTTTGAAAATATGATTACTTGTAAGTAAAAATATGTGTGTTCCATTTTCAAAATTTCCCTCCACATTTTTTGCGAGCCAATTCAAAGTATCGTGTCTTACTGAAAAATGGATCTGCGCCGGGAACATTTTAGAGCTATGATTTTTTACGATTTCAAGTGTCCTGAAACCGGATGAATCGTTCGATAGACTTCAAATGGCATTTATGGATGAAAGCCCCTCCAAGGCAACCGTGTATCGTTGGTATAATGAATTTAGGCGCGGTCGGGGGATGAAGAAAGAAGCGGTCGCCCTTTGACGGCTATTACGGAAGAAAACGTGCTAGCAGTGAAAAATTTAATCCAAGATAATAGGCGAATTACATATCAGGAGATTCAGCACATATTAAAGATTGGATCGGGAAGCGTTCACGAGATTCTACACGGGCATCTTCGCGTAAGGAGGATAGTATCGCGCTGGGTGCCGCACTACCTCACCGACGCTCAGAAGCAGGCCCGGGTGGAATGGTGCCGTGATATGCTGAACAAATTTGAAGCAGGCTCGTCTCGGCGTGTTTACGACATCGTAACAGGTGATGAGTCCTGGATTTATCAATACGATCCAGAAACCAAGCGCCAGTCGACAGTTTGGGTGTTTCAAAATTAACCAACGCCTACCAAAGTGAAGCGATCTCGAAGCAGGGGGAAGATTTTGATCGCCAGCTTTTTTAATTTGACTGGCCACTTGGCCTCAATTCCCTTACGAGATCAAAGAAGCATTAACGCCGAATGGTATACTACCAAATGTTTACCAGAAGTTTTTTCTGTTGTGAGCAACAAGCGACCAAACACAGGGTTCCGCGGACTACTGCTCCACCATGACAATGCGCCTGCACACACCGCGCTCAAAACAAGGGACTTCCTGGACAGCACACCAGTCAAACTCCTCGGTCACCCTCCTTACAGCCCTGATCTAGCACCGTGTGACTTCTTTTTATTTACAAAAATAAAAAATCAGCACAAGGGGATACAATTTTCGTCGCCGGAAGATGCGCTGGCTGCGTTCGAGCAGGCTGTAAACGTGGTGTCTACGGCGGACTGGAAAAAGTGTTTTGAAAACTGGTTCAGACGCATGAATCTTTGTATAGAGGCTGGTGGAGAGTACTTTGAAAAGATTTAATAAAAATATATGTACCTGTAGAACAAATTTTTTTGTGTCGCAAATCTTTCTGAGTGTCCCACGTATGTATGTATTTCCCGAAATAAGTATGTGAAATGTCGATTGAAGCTGTCAACGCGTTTCATCATTACGGGTCAGTTCACACCGGCAAGCAACGCAACGCGATACACTTTTCAAGAGCGTGACGAATCAAGCAGATCAAAAAGATAGACATTATATTGAAAATAATTTTCTAAATTCCCGTGACGCATATGCTAGCAGCTTTGCACCGTATCGTGTCGCGTCGCTTTCCGGTCCGAACTGACCCTAAATAATCGGTTAAACTCTTCAGTCAATATCATTGCGGCATCACAAAGGAAAGCCTTTGTCAAGCTTAAGTAAGATATTTAAATAGAAATTGGTCTGAACGCAATCAAATTACCTCTCGATTAAAAACAAGGAGCTCCGAAAAGTGGAAGGCAGATTGCTGAAAATAAATGCTTACCTAAAGTCACGTGTTTAGTCCTTTCTTCCGATCTGGACTGGACATCCTGTAAAAACCAGCTATCGATTCACTGCGTTTTCAATCACTAAAGATTTATGATTTTTTTACTGATCGGGCGCAACTTAGGTACCAACACCTTAAACCGAAAGTGACTGGTAAGGTTGTAATTTATTTCAGTTTATTTTTTTATGCTATGTCAAAGTTTTAGCAGCCAGCAACAAAAAGGTGCGCATGAGTTGCAAACGAGTCTGCAACTCCTTGCGGTGAAATGTCTTTATTTTTATGTACTATATTTGCCCCCTTTTACAGGAATCAAAACTTTTAAGGTGGAAAGAGAGCATAGGTACCGCCCTTATTAGTAATCAATTCCGACCCGTACATGCCGTCGGATGGGCATGTAAATAGTCGGTCCTGCGCCTGAATTCTCTCTGGTCGTGTCAGTCAGTCTGTCCCATCAGAAGAAGAGATTGATGGAACAGAGAGTGCATCTGAGTGTAGTGCAAACACTTGGGCACTAAAAACAAGTCCTGCGCAGTTGGCCAGTTGGTAATGTGTATTGCTATAGTGACAGGTTGTCAGCCCATCGCCTAAATTACAATACTCTGTAACCCTCGAGTCCCTTTTGCTGACTTCTACAGCATGCCCGGGAGGAAGGGCAGCTGGAACATTCTATGTTTTTCTATCTCTCGCAGTCCAGCATGGAAGAAACGGAACTCAGATACGGAAGGTCTAATTACCGGAATGTCCACTAGATAGCCACACACATTTATGTTTACCCCGTGGGAGTTGTAACGAGCCCTTGGTTACTTAACCACAGGGGCAGTTGAAAAATGTAAAAAGTACTACTTAATATTTTCTACTAGTTCTTCCATGCTGGCCTGGGAGCGAGAGAAAAACATAGAATGTGCCAGCTGCACTTCCTCCTGGGCATGCTGTAAAAATCAGATAAGGGATCCGAGTGTTTCAGAATATTGTAATTTAGGCGATGGGCTGACAACCTGTCACTACAGCAATATACTTACAAATCTATCTTAAATAACCCTCAAAACGTTGTCAGACGTGGCGGAACGACCTTCATTTAGATCGTTTACGCTCTGCCTACCCCATTAGGGATAAAGGCGTGATTATATGTATATGTTCTACTTCGTAACTCCATGTTTTACCTGAATATTGCCTTAAGGCTTTCGTTTGAGCAGTTTTCGCGTCAATTATCCTTAAAATGACCCATTTTCTCTGGTTGATTGCCTTCCCTGATTCACTGTGTTTATTTTTCATTCGAGATTCTGTATAAATATGTAAATAAGCTAAGGTTTCTTCAATTTTCTTTTAGAAATAAAATTTCTACAATTTTTTACCAGCTTTTTTTTACTTCTATGCTGGACTGGGAGCGAGAGAAAAATAAAGGTTGTGCCAGCTGAATTTCCTCCCGGGCATGCTGTAAAAACTAGCTAAGGGATCCAAGGGTTAGGTTCTGTATATTGCAATTTAGGCGATAAGCTGACAACCTGTCACTACAGCCATATACCTACAACTCTATTTTAACTAACCCTCAAAACTTTGTCAGACGTGGCGAACGACCTTTGTATAGGTCGTTTAGGCTCTGTCTACCCCATTAGGGATAAAGGCGTGATTATATATGTATGTATGTATTTTTTGACTTCCATGCTGCCTTGGGAACATAGAACGTGCCAGCTGCATTTCCTCACGGGCATGCTGTAAAAACCAGCTAAGGGATCCGAGGGTTGCAGTATATAGTGATATATAGTTATTCTTCTGTCGAGTGGGTATCGAGTCTATCAACCCGATGAACCCTGGTGTCAGAGTTTCTAAACCGCCTAGTAGCACAACTATCAGGCCTCTGACATGGTTTGAGTAACGACCAATATCAAAGACAGCGACCGGGATCGACGGCTTAACGTGCCTTCCGAAGCACAAAATCTTTTTCTTTTCGGAAAATCAGATAATTCAGCCTGCAATGTCCTAACCAAACTAGGGAAAAAATCACAAAGTGATAAATTCTTAAATATCAACTTTGTGTTTCCCCCCTGGGAATTGAACCCAGGACTTCCGGATCGGGAGACCGTGGCATTAGCCACTAGACCACGGAGGCAGTTAAAAAAATGCTTCTAAATTACCTTGAGTACTTTACATTACACATGATGACGAGGGTCTTATAATGGAGTCGAAAGATACCCATTGGATATCCCTTGTGGGCCCCAGTCCAGCATGGAAAAAAAAGAAAACGAAATATATTTATTCATTGAAAGTTAAAAATTTACAATTATTAATTACAAAAATAAATATAAAATACTAAGCTAATATAAATACCTACTAAGCTTAACTATAGATTCCAATCCCACTGGTGCCTGGCCCAAATGTGCCCATGATGCTGGCAGCATTGCCGCGTTGAATGGCCAGAGCTATTTGTTGGACCAAGTACGAGCAGGAACGGGGATCTCGACCACAATCTCTCAAACGCCGCCCTATCTTGCGCACAAAGTCTTTTGCTGCAGCACACCAAACCCCTGAAGTTTCTACTGCAAAGGGAGTGAAATCATAGCTCAGTGTCAGGTCTGCATACCTCGTGAGCTTCTGACTTGCTAACAATTCCTCAGCGGAGCCGGCGGAACGAGTGGTTTTGGGCAGATGACTAGCGGCAAACGTACACGCACAAGTTGCGTCCCATAAAAGACATCGTCCCTTTTCCCACGGTATTAAGGTCAGGCCATCTGGCCTTTTGCCATCTGACCTACATAAACCGGGTGGCTCGAGGACACATGGGACGTCGGCGGATACCAATGCCTGGCGAAGCAACTCATTCAGGGCATGGTGCCTCGGATGTCTCCCCGCACTGAGTCTGCAGCTTAAACCATGACGTCCACTAGCATCACCATACTTTGCACGTGAAAAACATCGAAGCTGTCCCGGTAAATTATCAACAGTGGCTACAGTCGCTACGCTACGGTGAATTAAGCTGAATTGCTCATCTACATACTTCAATGTATATATACGTGGAAGCCAGAACCTTCACTCAGATCGGTCCTATGAGTGAAAAGTAACAGTCACCTTTCCCAAATTCTCCAAATACCAGCATCATGACTTTGTAAGTGTTAAAATTAATTTTGCAATAATATTACTTTACAAAAATTTTGTTACTTCCATGCTGGACTGGGAGCGAAAGAAAAATAAAGGTTGTGCCAGCTGTATTTCCACCCGGGCATGCTGTAAAAACCAGCTAAGGGATCCAAGGGTTTCTGTATATTGCAATTTAGGCGATAAGCTGACAACCTGTCACTACAGCCATATACCTACAACTCTATCTTAACTAACCCTCAAAACTTTGTCAGAAGTGGCGGATCGACCTTTGTTTACGCCGTTTACGCTCTGCCTACCCTATTAGTGATAAAGGCGTTATATATGTGTAATAGACAGCGTCCCGCAAAGAAATGGGAGTTGCTCACCGGACCCTTCACTTTTCGGTTTACTGAAAAAAAATATGTTTCTAATACTAAATGATCACCTCGATCAGATAGATACTTTGCATGGAAAAAATACATTTTATTCTTCATTTCCTAAAAAAATCCCGGTGACATTTGTTTAGTTTCGTTGACAGAGCAACCCATATCAGTTTTTGGAACGTTACAACCCGTATTGCCTAAAATGTCTAAGTCACAAGTTTTTTTTTTTTCCAGAAGGTAACAATTTCTATTAATCATATGTCTCGATGTTAGAACACTCAACTTTTTCTGCGTATTAATAACAATCGAGAGAGAGATACATTACATAGGCTCGTATTGATAAACAGCTCTTGAGACTGACAGCTAGTTTCAGGTCGTATCAGAAATGTCATTCCAGTACAATATGACCTGTTAAAGACACGAATATTTTTTAAAGTAAAAATCTTATTCAAATTAATCAGAATTTAAATTCTTATACAAAATATTAATGATATCATATTATTATATAAAAAACTGACCAGGTGGCAGAAATCCATCCAAGCTTTAAATACTAAATAATAGTTCTCCCACCGATTTTCGGTGATGGACTAGTGAGTGGACGTAGGACTAGTTTTTAGTGCCCAAGTGTTTGCGCTACACACTGGTGCACTCTCTATTCCTTCAATCCCTTATTCTGATGGGACATACTGACTGACACGACCAGCAATAAATCAGGAGCAGGACCGACTATTTACATGCTCAATGCCCATCCGACAGCATGGATCATATTACTTTTCACTCAATCAGGTGATCAGCTTGCAATGTCCTAACAAACCTAGAAACAACAACACAAAGTCATTGTCCCCTGTCGGGACCCGAACCCGGGACCTCTGGTTCAAGAACCCATAGCTCAGACCGCTTGACAACAGAGGCAATACCAAGGCTCCTTATAAGCATTCCTGAGATAAAATTCTGTATACGTGACTTTCCCTACAGTCTCTTCTCTCAACAAAAAATGTAAAGTGTGACAATTCTTGATTTTAATAATTTGCACAAGTATCCTGTTTCACAATACTAATATTCTTCGGGTCGTATTTAAATAGAAGACTGGTTGTATTCTAGACTATACAAATAATAATAAATAATCACGCCTTTATCCCTAATGGGGTAGGTACAGCGTAAACGACCTAAACAAAGGTCGTCCCACCACGTCTGACAAAGTTTTGAGGGTTATTTAAGATAGATTTGTAGGTACATTTCTAAAGTGGCAGGTTGTCAGCCCAACGCCAAAATTGCAATATACACAAACCCCCGGATCCCTTAGATAGTTTACACAGCATGCTATGATTTTCTCTCGCTCCCAGTCCAAAATGGAATAAATATTTAGTTTATATACTGTTATAATAGTTTTTTATTTGCAGTATAACCAACGCAAGTGTGATGGTATTCATCAGCATGCTGGTGATGTCCCAAGCTGTACCAGCATCTAAGGATCATCGATCTAAAAGAGGAATTATGGAATTCTTCGGCGAAGTTCAGAAAAACGTCAACAGAGAAATATCTGAATTTAAACAGCCGATCGAAACAGGGATAGTTGGCTTTGCATCCAGTCAATGTAAGTTTATTTACCTGCTTTAGTGGTCTTGTGCAACCAACTTTTTATTTGTATTAACAACATGTTAAAACTGTTTGTTAAGATTTGAAGGTAATTGTATTGTGTTTATGCTTTTTATTTTTATTTGGATATTTGCATCATACTACACAAAGTATATAATGCGTCTCTGGACTAAAGGCGGGGAGTTGCTACACGCAATCTACACCCTTATATGCAAATGACAACTGGCTAAGGGCGCCCACTAGGGCTTGAACCTCGGCTTATGACGTTGCCTTGGAAATTCCTTATCGGATAGAATCTACCCGGTACTTGTCGGTAAACTCCAAACTAGGGAGCAAAGGGGACCATAGCGACCTCGCCGGCGGGCTGCGCGGTTGCTGGAAGAGTATAACATCGTATTGATAAATCAGACTATGTTAATTTAGTACCAAGTATTATCTACAGATGTAGCTGCCAGGTTTCTATAACACGGTAACATTGTGTTTATTTTAAAAGCATAAGTGTTTACATTTGTAGGACCAATGTAAGACTTTTGCGTGGGTTAAAGTGTACCGTGAACAGATGTTAGCAACTTTCACTAATACTCAGTCATGTCTTTTGCAAAATCGTAAGCAAAGGGCATCCTAGTATACCTCGAAACTCCTACCGTAGCTTCATCGTCTGACAAAGTCCGATAGCTGCGGCCATATACAGTCTAGTAATCTGAGCCACGGGCTTTCGACACGGAGTTCGTGGGTTGTATTCCCACGGGAACACAAAGTTGTCAATTTTGTATGGTTTTCCTGGCGCAGTCTTTGATAGTGGTCGTCACACGAACCATGTCTCTGTATTGACTTCAAATAAATAAAAAAGTAATTGCCAACTTTTTTATCCATTCTTTTTTACAGGCTCCCTCGCAAAACAGGCACTTGGACTTTCCTACAACCAACTCGACAACCATCATGAACCCAACCTCAATGATCTACAAATTGAGTATATCTCAGAGTAAGTATTTACACTGTGATAATAAAGAATGAATGAACATTAATTTCTTCCATGCTGGACAGGGAGCGAGAGAAAAACAAAGGATTAGCCAGCTGCGTCTCCTCTCTCCAGCATGCTGTAGAAACCAGCTAAGGGATCAGTGAGTTTCAGTATATTGTTATTTAGGCGACGGGCTGACAACCTGTCACTACAGCAATATACCTACAAATCTATCTTAAGTAAGCCTTAAAACTTTGCCAGCCTTGGCGGAAAAACCTCTGTTTAGTTGGTCTACGCTCTGCCTACCCCGTTAGGGATCAAGGCGTGATTATATGTATGTGTGTAGAAATAAATAAAAAATATTCGGTATTAGTAGATTTTATCATGTATTTTAAATAAGGTGATATAGAAAAAATAACAATGGCTTTGAAGTTTTATAACACACTAGTTGTGCCCGCGACTTCGTACGCCCGGTTTGTATGGAAAACACGCAGTGTCGAACATACTGAAAACGCTTCTCTGCGCGTGAGAACAGGATCTTCTAAATTGCGCGCGCTAAAAATCTACATCATCAAAACTTAAGAGAGACATTCTAAATAAAGATTTTGATAACGGGCACTCACTTTAGAATGTCCCGAAATATGTATGTATGTAAGCTCTTTATTATACCTTATAAATCTTAAAACTAAAATACAAGAAGAATCAGACAATAGTGGCACAAAGGCGGACTTATCCCGTTAAGGGATCTCTTCCAGTTAACCTTTCATAAACCCAGAGGAGACACTAATGCTTGTTATATAACGTGATATAGACAAAATAATATACTTAACAACTCAAATTTGAACATATTGTGAATTAAGTGACTTATATTCCAAAGTGAGAGCCTGTTATCAAAATCTTTAATCTTCATTATCTGCAGAGCCTACACCACAATCTTCAACATCACGCAGGCGGCCCGCACCATCCCTGAATCCACGTTTTTCAAACCTGACGAGAAGCTTTACATCTTCATCCACGGATTCACATCTGCCCCAACAGCAGAGGGTTTCACTCAAATCAGAAATGTCCTGTTTAGCCTAGGTAAGGCTTTTTTACTGTTTACATACAGACATATTATAATCACGCCTTTATTCCTAATGGGGCAGACAGCACAATTTCTTTAAAAAATATCTGTTGAATAATTTTTCAAGTTATAAGAATAAGTTTTTTTAATGATTAAGTTCATAATATTTTGATTTGTTTGTTAAATGTTTTAATTTGATTTTATGCAGTTCGCTGTATCTACGCATAGGTATTTATGTATAACAAATATAAACTTATGTGTTTATGTTTTGTTTTGGCTTCAAGGAAGACCAGCGTTACGAGTAGCATACTGAGCTGCTTGTAACATAAGCTAAGTGATGTCAATTTTTAGATACTAAGATATTCTGTACAATTACATTTAAGCAATTGTAAATTATGATGTGTCTAAAATCTTCTTCTTCTGTCGAGTGGGTATCGAGTCTATGGACCCGATGAACCCTGGTGTCAGAGTTTTTAAACCGCCTAGTAGTAGCACAACTATCAGGCCTCTGACATGGTTTCAGTAACGACCACTATCAAAGACAGCGACCGGGACCAACGGCTTAACGTGCCCTCCGAAGCACGAAAATCTTTTTCTTTTCGAAAAATCAGGTGTTTCAGCCTTCAATGTCCTAACTAAACTATGGATCAATTCACAAAGTGATAAATTCTGAAATATCAACTTTTTGTTTCCCCCCTGAGAATCGAACCTAGGACCTCTGGATCTGGAGTCCAAGGCACTAGCCACTAGTCTACGGAGGCGGTGTCTTAAATAAACGTATATTCGATTCTATTCTTCTTTTCTATTATGTTTGTTTCCAGGTAATGCCAACGTGCTGGCTCTGGATGGTAGTTCGTTGATCAATTGGCTATACCTTCGTTCCTCTACCTATGTCAGGTTTATGGGAGAGAGGCTTGGAGAAATTCTCGCGTCGATGGTCAAAAGTAAGTCTTTATTGTATTAATCCTCTTACGTTATATAATAGGGCCTCTACGTATGGTAAATGGCCTAATTCTTTATCCTGAATTTACAATTTGAAGACCATATTTTTTTTAAGACTTTTACTATATAACGACACTAAACGATTGAATTGTTGTTCTTAAAATACATTTTTTTTTTTTTTTGGATAAATAGTTTAAAAAAAACACCTAATTATTTCTAAAGTCTAGACGTATAATTAGCTTATTATTTGACTGTATAACATACAAACAACCATCGTATAATACGAATTGCTATACCTAATTGGTACAATAGTCTGTATTATGATTTAAAATGCGTAACGAAAACATAAAAGCGTGAGTGAATCTTAAAGAAATTCGCTACAGCCAATTCTCACGCTGCCCTTTGTATAGGAGCGTCTGGCGGCAGAATAGATAAATCCCACAATGATCTTAAATTGAATGTATATTTTTCAGAATATTTATTATTCTGATAAAAAAACAGCAAAATATGCCACGGCTATTCAAATCTGTGAAACGCAACACCATTACCGAAACTATAGAAAAAGACTGGCTCAAAAGGACTAAAATTCCAGAGACGTGAAACAAGATATAAAAAAACGAAACGTGACGTCAAATGACGGGCACTTGACGCGGTTTTAATCGTATGGTTTTAACTTTTAAAGAAGTCAAAATGCAGAAAACTGCTTCTAACATTTGACGTCATCAAGAGCGCGACCAAAATGATTATCTTCCGAAAAGTTGGAGGGTCTTTCATTATAAAGTGGATTTGGCTATATTACTAAGTTTGATTTTAAATTAATTTTAACATTAACAGTACGGCCGTGCTTGCTTCCCCAGTCGACTTATCGGGGGCACTAGTCGTGGTCTTACTCAGATACCTTGCATTCTTCTTCCTAACCTGTCGATGGCAGACACTACACTGTTACATACATACATACATATAATCACGCCTTTATCCCTAATGGGGTAGGCAGAGCGTACACGACCTAAACAAAGGTCGTTCCGCCACGTCTGACAAAGTTTTGAGGGTTGTTTAAGATAGATTTGTAGGTATACTGCTATAGTGACAGGTTGTCAGCCTGTCGCCTAAATTGCAATATAATGAAACCCTCGGATCCCTTAGCTGGTTTTTACAGCATGCCCGGGAGGAAATGCAGCTGGCACATTCTATGTTTTTCTCTCGCTCCCAGTCCAGCATGGAAGCAACTACACTGTTGCTGCTCAGAATTTGTCCACAATAACAGCATTGTCAGCCACTGTCATGTCATGAGGTCTGCGTGCATACTTTTAAAAAATCCTTGTTCACAGACGGAGTGGACCCGGCTCAGATCCACGTGATCGGACACAGCCTTGGTGGTCATATCTCAGGATTTGCCGGGAAACGGTTTGCCAGCCTCGTTGGACAACGCCTCGGCAGGTATTATGCTGAGATTGCCCTATTCTTTTTCCCTTTAGGACCATGTGTGCGTTTAATTTCACAAATTAATGAATTCCACAGATACTATTGCCATAAACTGTTGAATACCTGGAACTTGGAAAAACCTCATTAAAAATAAATACTTTTCATAACTCTACATCGGGGCAACGTCCCCGAAAGACTAGCCACACTTAACCTTTTTCACAGCTAAACTAACCCGCTGTGCAAAATTAACTACCACTCAATTTTTGATATTGACGTCTTCTTCCTAGCTCTGTTTTCTTCGCAGTTATATTTTGAAGATATTTTAAAAGCTGTTATCAAAATAAATTTGTCCGTAGAATCTCCGGCCTGGACCCCGCTGGTCCTTGCTTCACCAACATAGACGATGACTTGCGTCTAAAGAACACTGATGCAGACTTCGTTGATGTCATCCATACAGACGCCGGAGTCTTCGGAATCCCTGATTCTGTTGGTAAGTATAATTATTATCATCAACCGTGAGACGACCACCTGCTGGACCTAAGGCTTGTATTAATAAAGCATTCTCAAACTTGAGTGAGACCAATATTAAGTATGAATTTGACAAGCCAGTTTGTACTGAAATGACATTTATGATATGAACTCAAACTCGCTCTCAATCATGAGAGCTGATTATAAATACGACCCTAAGTCTTCCCTAAAGTTCTCCACAGCGCATATTTTTGCAAATAGAATGCCAGCCATGACTTGAAATACTAGCAGTAAGGCTTCCTACAGCTGAATATACACCTCTCCAGTAGATTTATAATGTTTGGAGTCCTGCATCTGTTGTATCCGCCGTCCACTAATCTTCATGAGGTCTATAACAAGATAGGCTTCTGGGCTGGCCCTATCCACTACACCATTGACTTTATTCCTAGCCATCAGCATTGCTATAGCATTCCTATTTACTTTTTGCTACATATCTGCTGTTTTTATGCAATAAACTTCAAACAATTTTAAATTATTTCTCACATATTGTTACTCAAATTTCGTTAAATGTTTGTATATTCAACCAGGTACCGTAGACTACTTCCCTAACGAAGGTGATAATCAGCCAGAGTGCCTCCTCCAGACTTGCAGTCACAGCCGTGCTTGGATCTACTTCGCAGAGTCAATGAGAAACCAAGAGGCTTTCCCAGCTGTCAAGTGCAACAGCTGGAAAGACTTCGAGAAAGGAAGATGTGAAGAGGACATCAGGTACATCATTCAATATCCGGAAGCCCATTATCCCCCTGACTCTGAATATATTTCTGGACTGCGGAGGTTAATGGCAGTCGCTCTGTCTAAAAATAAATATCCTCGTTCTTCTTTGTAGAATTGGTTTTCAGGTCGACGAATGACCTGATGTAACCTGGTGTCAGAGTTTTTAAACTGCCTAGTAGCACAGATTAGGCCTCGGACATGGTTTAATGTAAGGACCACTTCTTCTTCTTCTAAAGACATATTTGTGTTTCAAACGTATGAATCATGCCCATGGCTCAGACCACGACCGCAATTCTGCTAATGCCTATTCTGTTTGCAGTTACATGGGCTTCCCATCGGCACCCGAAACCACTGGAAAGTACTTCCTCCAGACTGCTGGCCAGTCTCCATACGGACTTGGTATGAACGGCACAGTATACAAGAATGACAGAGGGATCATCGGTAACATCAATGAGTTTGTGTTCAGAGGTTAGGTTAACCTTTAGTCTCGTCAGTACAGTTCGTAGCAAACATCTTGAGCATTGAATGGCGTAAAGTGGGAGAAAGTTTAAAATTTTTCTCATTCTCTCATCTGCCAGTGGGTTAGCTAAATCTCTTCATAGAGATAAACTCGCCCTTGCATACCTTTCTGTAAACTTAATTTCTTGTATTTTAATGCAATAAAGAATTAATGTGAAGTTTTTGCGCTTAAAGGTGCGTCCTTACAAGAGCATTCGTTTGCGAGCAACCTGCGCGCCCATAGGTTATCTATGTAAAAAGCTTATGGCGTTTATAGACCATCTATGCGAGCGCACATTGCATGCGGACGAATTCTCTCAACTCTCAATGAAGACTCATCTAAAGTATTTTTTTAAGATCTGAAATCATTTGGGTGATCATTACTCTTGATATTTGCTGGAAACTACCTATACCTTCCGGTTTTGTTTGCAAAAGCTTAGAATGAAAAAACAAAGATTATTATTGAGCTATGTGTTAAAAAATGTAATAAAAGACTTGTTTCTAAATTATTCGATGCAAGTACATTAACTTGAACTCCAGTATTAAATTACTAGTAAGTTTATAACAATGGATTGCGATGTTATTAAAAAAAAATGAAATAAAGCCTGATTTAAATATTTATTTTTGGTGTTTATTTTACAGTCCTTTATTTAGATCTGATACCATTGATATCTGTCTTATACCGAGTTATTTCTAAGTCAGTACGCAAACAGATATGGGCTGCTCAGATAACAAAATTGAACATCTTTCAACAAAAAAAATACGAAAATAAATTGCTTTTCCCATACAAAATGACCACTTCGAGCAGACAAATTGTATGGAGAGGTCGAACTTCTTTTTCGTATTTATTTTGTTCTATCAGTTTACTAGAGTACATGCATATATAATATTTGTCGGTAGTTACCGACAACCAACCTCTTAAAATAATGACGATGATAAATTTATTTAAAAAAAATATTTAATATTTTAATAACATCCATGAAAAGAGAATTAAAATTGATCAAGGGATCACCGAGATACTCGTATACAATTATAAAGCTAGTATATCTATCTCTCTCTTTGAAACGATATTTCACAAGGAAGTAGTATGGCGCTCCTATCATCTGACGTCACATGCTAGTTTGGACCTCTCTTTTTATCCAACCACTTTAAACCATTTTAACTTGTTTATTTTCTATTTCTAACCTACGTATATTTATTGTTCTGCGAAAATTCTTTCTCTTTTGTTTATTAATGGTGATAGATAATAATTCCAATTAATGTTTTTTATAAAGACATGATACGATACTGAACAACTTCCACCAGGACGTTTTTCAGAAGGTGAAAATAAATGGCTTTCCATACAAATTGTCTGATCGAGGTAAACATTTTGTATGGAGAAGCCATTTTATTTTTCATAAAAGTATAGTATATACATACATAAATCACGCCTTTATCCCTTACGGGGTAGGCAGAGCATTTAACGCCTCGTAAAAGGCGCTTTCAACGTCTGACAAAAATTTAGGGCAATTTTAGATTGTAATATGTATTGCTTTAGTGACAGGTTGTCAGCCCATCGCCTAAATTACAATACACTGTAACCCTCGAGTCCCTTTTGCTGACTTCAACAGCATGCCCGGGAGGAAGTGCAGCTGGAACATTCTATGTTTTTCTATCTCTCCCAGTCCAGCATGGAGAAGTCTAGTATATCTATAATGTAATTTGTAACTTCAAGTATATGTATAATTAACAGACATTGTTATTAATAACAAAGTGGCAAGGAAGGTCCCGATTATTTGGTTATTTGCTTACATCTCAAAAACGGTGCGTCGTACGAAGTTAAGTTGTAAAATTACCTACAAATAATAAATGAAAAACGTTTTCTAATTCTATATTTATACTGAATTCATCTTAGAAATCATGAAAAAAATTAAGAAAAACATTATGAAGCAATTTATGACAGAAAAATAAGAGTAGTTTTCGAAGCACACATCTAGGCAACCATTTGAGATAGACAAAACATACAAAAGACAACGTTGTAGGTAATTTTATAAGGTTTTATTGTGTTTTACAACAAAACTAAAAAAAAAAACGGGGCCTTCTTTGTCCCCCCTCCACTCTCCGGGCGGACTTCCGAGTGTTTAGAACTTTTAGGCCCGTCATTATAATCAACTCTCAAGAGCGAGAGCGGGTTTCAGTTAGTATCAGAAATGTTATTTCAGTACAAAACAGCCTGTCAAATCCAATCATAATATTGCTACGTGTAAGCAGAGTGTCAACGGAAAACCTACCACCGTTTCTGCCAAAGACAAAAATCATAAAGGTATTTTTCATGTGAACATACCTATGAACTACTTACGTATCGTAAATAGAAATTAATTAGAAGTTCCTTGCCTAAATGCTTTGCTGTTCTGATTTCTACATGATATGGAATTGTAGCGAACATAGATGGCGCCACATCAAGATACAACAGTCCTGAAACGCGGTATCGAAGTTTGCTCGGCGATCTGCATATTGCACACAACTTCCGAACTAATCCAGTCAGACTCCGGTCCCCTGGTTACAAAACTCGACCAGGCGGGTAATTACCCTTTTCCCATCCGTCATCACTAGGCCAACTGGTCTAAGGAAATGCTCCTAAAGAATCTTAGGAAAAGAAACAATGCAAGCTATTTTTATCGTTCGTATCAGAAATTCCTAATACATAATATTGCTTTTAATCTTGAAATTGATGTATAATTACGACCCTAAGCTTAGTTTTTATTTAACCGTTGACTATCTGCCTACTCCAAACTTGTATGTATGTCTGGGTACCTATAAAAAAACTCTCGACATCCATCTTCATGAATTCTCTCATTTCGAAATGAAATTCTGTTCCGAAAGAATTTTGCAATGAATTCTGCTAAAAAATGGCTGACGATTCAAGTAATAGCTTGCTTATTGTCGTATATTGCTTTTCGTTTTTCAAAGACCCTGTTGGGTTTTGGAAATACAATTCGAAACTTATTCCATCGTGTTTTTTTTTTATAATATAAGCAAAATAAATATTTTTACGTCATCTTGAATCTTTGTCGTTACGAACGATGTTTTTTTTATATAAAAGTATCCCCAGATGGGCACTTTTACTCTAAAAATAAACGGAAACTCTGAAAAGGCGTCGGGACTCAAAAAGAACTGCAAAAATATACCAGGCCTCATAAAAAGACATAAACAAAATAGAAATGAAAAAAAAAAAAAAAAACCTTGCATTTTACATTATAATAATAAAAGTATCACACAACGTTCCACACAAACTACCACACAACCTTCTACACAAACAATCAACCCTACAACCTCATGCTAGTGACCCGTTTCTGGACCTTAGTATAAACATAAACCCTGATATGCACTTGGCTTAGGCCCGTGTATATCAGCAAACCGGTAATAGCCAAGAAAAAAGAAAGAAGGAAATATTTACATTAGTAGATTTTAAGTAATATAACCAGAGGCCCAGACAAGTTTTACGGGTTATTACAGATGATATAAGTATTATATTGATATATTTGTAGGTATATTGCTGTAGTGGCAGGTTGTCAGCCCATCGCCTAAATTACAATATACTGAAACCCTCGGATCCCTAAGCTGATTTTTACAGCATGCACGGGAGGATATGCAGCTGGCACATTCTATGTTTTTCTATCGCTCCCAGTCCAGCATTAACATACCTATTATTATTATTATTATTAGCCTATGCTGTCCCACTGCTGGGCAAAGGCCTCCCCATCCTTCTTCCACCTCTCTCGATCTTTGGCAACCTCCCACCAATTCTTGCAATATGCGTCCAGGTCGTCTCGCCATCTTTTCCGAGGTCTACCCCGTCGACGTTGTCCGTCAGGGGGGACCCATTGGGTGACGACATTTGGCATCGCTCCGGGTGCATACGGCTGACGTGTCCGGCCTAGTCCCATTTCAATTTGGCTGTCTTTGCACCGACATCTGTTATGCCAGTTTTGGAACGCAGTGTGGTATTTATTCCTAACTCGGTCTATCCGTTTGAAGCCTAGTATGCTGCGCTCCATTGCTCTCTGGCAAACCTTGAGTCTGGATTTTTGACACTCTGTGAGAGACCAAGTTTGTGCACCGTAGGTTAGGACAGGCAGGATGCACATGTCAATTAAATTGCGCTTTAGTGAGATAGGGAGATCTCCCTTCATGAATTGCTTCATGGACCAGAAGCTCTTCCAGGCGTTTTCGATGCGGCGATCGATTTCCCTATCTTGCCTGTTTTCGAATGATACCAGCTGGCCCAAGTAAATGTAATCGTTGACGTAATGCATTGCCTGCCCATCAACCTCTACCTACCCTACGTTTCGTGCTTTTGGTCATAATCTGTGTCTTGTTCATGTTCATTTTAAGTCTTACCTCAAGGCTTGCCGTGCTCAGGTCTTAAAGCATTTGTTGGAGTTCTGTTAATGTGGGTGCGAAAAGAATGATGTCGTCAGCAAACCGTAAGTTGGTCAATCTTTTATTTTTGGCTACAACACCTTTAGTACTCCATGGGACTGTTAGTTTTTTTGAATACTTCCTCCAGGGTACAGGTGAATAGATTAGGAGAAAGGGGATCGCCCTGCTTCACGCCCTTTTCCATCGGAAATGTTGGACCTGGAGAAAGTAGTTTTATAGAAGCTGTGCTGGCCCTGTAGACCAATTCCAAAAGCTTTGTGTATGTCTCGTCTATATTCTGAGAGCGTAAAGATGAAAATATCGCTTCGTGATTAAGACTGTCAAAGGCTTTGGAATAGTCCACAAAGGCCAGGTATAGTGGTTTGTTGAACTCGTTATATTTCTCTATGACCTGGTTGAGTGCGAATAAATGGTCGGTTTTGGAGAAAGAAGGGCGAAATCCGGCTTGTTCAACAGGTTGATGCTGATCTAACTGACCTCTTATACGATTGTGAATTACATTTATTAGTAATTTGTATAGATGAGAGATCAGACTAATAGGTCTATAATTATTTATTTCGGATTTATCACCCTTCTTGTGGAGAAGAATTATATTGGAGTGTGCGAGCCGCTGAGGAATTTGCCCTGTATGCAGAATAGCATTAAAAAACGTTGTGACGTAAGGAATAAGGGTATCCTTAAACAGCTTTAGTATTTCCGTACTGACACCATGCTCTCCGGGGTTTTTGCTGTATTTCATGCCTTTTAAAGCAATATCAACTTCATGCTCAGTAATAGCAGGGATAGTGTCAGAACAGAAATAGTCAACTGGTGCAGCGGATCGCGATGGATCAGAGTACAAGGCTTTATAAAAGTCGGTACAGATGTTAGAGACCTTTCCTTTGTTATTTTGCTTTACCCCGTTTTTATCGCGTAAGCACGTGATCCAAGCTCTGTTTTTCGTAATGCCGTCCTTAGCAGCTCGCAAAGATCCACCACGTTCAAGTGCAACTTTAATGAGGTTTGTGTTGAAGCTTCTGATATCTCTTCTAATATTTCTTTTAACTTTTCTGTCTAGTTCTCTAAACTCATCAGTGTGTTTTTCTGTATTCGTTCTATGTTGTATCAATAGCAATGTGTCACTCTTAAGTTTATCTGTTTTGGTTCTACTTTGTTTGATCCCTTTGGCTGCTGCTTGAATGCTTTGTTTAATGTTGTCATAAAGTATGTGTGTGTCGCCTGAGCTCGTTTCTAATAAATTGAAGCTATTTTTGAGTTCCAAATTAGATCTATCTGAGTTTCCGATCAAAGTCTATTTGCATAGTTTATTGATTTGATTTCTGAATAAATATTGCCTGTGAATCTTAAAGTTAAACTCTAGTTTTGTCCGGAGAGGTCGATGATCAGAGTTATATTTAATATTGTTGATAATGCCAACGTCCTTGACAATATATTTGCAAGAACATAGAATGTAATCAATTTACATACATACATACATATAATCACGCCTTTATCCCTAATGGGGTAGGCAGAGCGTAAACGACCTAAGCAAAGGTCGTTCCGCCACGTCTGACAAGTTTTGAGGGTTGTTACAGATGATCATGACGTATATTGCTATAGTGACAGGTTGTCAGCCCATCGCCTAAAATTGTAATATACTATAACCCTCGAATCCATTAGCTGGTTTTTACAGCATGCTCTGGAAGGTGATGCAGCTGGCACATTCTATGTTTTTCTATCACTCACAGTCCAGCATGGAAGAACAACATGGAATCAATTTCGTTTTTGATATTACCGCCGGGAGATACCCAGGTCCATCGACGTTGTGGTTTTTTGGTGAAAAAACTATTACTAATGCTCAACTTCTGCCCAAAGGCAAATTGGATTAAGCGATAACCCCTATCATTACGGGTGCCAAGACCGTGCGGACCGACAATTTTGTCGTCGTCTTGATTCTGCCGAACACCAATTTTGGCATTGAAGTCACCGAGAACAATATCAAATGTACCTCTGCAGTTGTCGTCGCATGCCCTGTTCAACAGGTTGTAAAATTCCTCGACTTCGTCATCAGAATATGCAGATGTTGGGGCATATGCTTGAACGATTGTAAGTACCTTGTTATGGGACAGTTTGAACTTGAGAACAGCGATCCTCTCCGAGTAGCCCCTAAATTCGATTATATTATTCTTCCACTTTTTAGCCACCAGAAAACCTACCCCGTGTAAGCCGCTGTTGACTCCAAAATGGAAAAAGATCGAATCTCCATCTCTTCTAACTTCTGAAAGACCAACAATGTCCCAGCCAATATCTTTCAGAGGATTTTCGAGCTTTATTAAACGCTCATCTTGCAGTAAGGTTTTTACATTATAGGTCAGTATGTCAAGTTTATCGGAATCCAGTGAAACGTTAGCCGTGGTCGTCTGACGGGAATTGGTCTCAGCCCGGAGATTGTATACGCCCCTGGTTCCAGCGCCGAGCCGCCTTCCGTCAGAGACGGTACGACCACTGGGGCCGCCGGGCACTCGGGGCATGGCTTTCGGTGTGTGTATCATGTTTGGGGGAACGGACCGTTAATAACCCACCATGCTGGTCCAATGCACGGTTGGTGGGTGGTTGTGACGCCAGAGCCTCGTTTGTTGATCGGCAGGGTGCTCCACAGGCAGGGGAGGATGGCTTGGATCTTGAGAGATGTTGTATAAGACCCCTTACACCCCCAACATACCTATATAACTCATAAATTGATAAGCGACAAAAAATATTTTGTGACATAAATATTTATCTTCATAATATTTATTACAGGTATTTATATTATTGTATAAATAGTCAAAACCATCACATTTTTTACTTTAGGTTTGTTTATTATAATTATTTTACAACTAAGTTTAAAATACAATTTAAAAATGATACTTATATTTGGCTTTGTTACTGTGAAAAGTTTAGGTAAGCATTCAATTTCCTGTTCCAAATTTTCTAATTACAATAAATCTAATATAATTGCGGAAAAATAAAAAGAAAAACTTAGTTATTCTGGACAGCGATACACGATCTTGGAATTATCGGCGTGAATCCGATAAGTATCACTGATGCTCCATACATGGCGATGTTAAGGGGTTCCTAACGGCAAATGGTTGTTTTTAAGAGCTTATTTCTTCTAAACAAACCTTTGAAAAAATATATAAAATGTACATTAAAGAAATTAGTTCATGGACTGCCGTTGCAACATTTAAAAAAATCTAGTTCATAAATAAGTATGCTAAAAAAATCTTTAAGTAAAGCTGTTTTTATCAGTAAATTTGATATTCCTTCGAAACTATTAAGAGCGCTTTCACGGTTCCTTCCAGAAAATATGAGTATTATTATTATCTAAAACTGAAAGATAGCTTTTTTTTTAATCCGACGGGTAGTTTTAACAGAATTAGCTTTTTTGTGCGTATTTCCTCAAAAATATGTAATAAGCAGTGGTCGGAGTAGGTAGATTAATTTAAGGTCATTGATCTCAAAACGTATATGTTAACATAGATATGGCTCCGAGTTTCTGAATTTTAATATTAAGTATTGCTATTTTCCGGTAGGTACTTCATAATTCAGATGGGTATAAAGTGAAAATTTACCATGTTTGACTCATATGACGTGAGTACGTAAAATGAATCTACCTACTCCGATCACTGGTAATAAGTGAAGCGATATGGAGCTGGGAAATGGAGCTGGCACATTATATGTTTTTTTTTATAACATAATAAAATAGTTTCTACTCAACTTAACTCATTTAGTGGTTAAACTGTAAAAAACGCTTAAATACATACCTACATCATCTCGCTATCCCTAGCCTTATCCCGTATCTCTCGGGGTCGGCTACCTAATCTAGGTGATTGAACGAGGGTACTGGTTTTTACACAGAGCGACTGCCATCTGACCTCCGCAACAAAAAAGGGAAACCAGACCCAATCCTAGATTAGGTCAGAGTTTTCAAGTCGCTAATGCTTAGTACTGGCCTCTGTCATGGTTTTACGACTAATAGTCCGATAGCGCTGGGCTATTTTGATGCCATAAATTTCAAAAACTCTCAAGTTAAAAGTAAACACAAATCTTGCACGCTAAATTTGACCCACTTTCCAGTGTCCGATTGAAAAGAAGTTTTGTGTACTTATGTAAATCCGTTGAAAATGCAATATTATGATACTAAAAAGCTGATCTGATGATAGAGCCAGCAGATATACGCTGGAACAAAAAAAACTTTCCCATTCCAAATTACCATCTCGATCAGACAGTTTGTCATCATTCAGCATGTCAGTCCACTGCTGGTCATAGGCTTCTCCCATGGCGCCACTCAGCTCGGTCTTCAGCCGTTCTCTTCGAATTTCTGCCCGCTTTCTTACGAATATCGCTCCACGTGGTTTCAGGACGTCCAACACTACGTTTGCCTTGTGATGTCCACTCTAAGGGCCGTATTTATAATCAGCGCTCATGAGTGACGCCGAGTTAGAGTGCGTATGTGAAATATAATTTCAGTAAAAACTGGCCTGTCAAATCCGTACCTACTTAATATTGCTCTCAAGTTTGACATCGCTTCATAATTACAAGCCTAAAACTCATCTGCCCCAACGGCCGTCAGTTCTACGACAGAAGACGTCAGACAGTTTGTATGAAAAAGAAAATATTATAATTTCATTTCCTGAAAGGATTTCAGTAACACCTATCAGTTTGAAGGAAGGTGTCCCTTTCACCCGGTATGATCCAGCAAGGAAGATTAGATTGTTGTGTGAATTGGGATCACCCTATGTATGCACGCCAGGGTTAGATTTGCATACTACAAAATTGAAAGGTATAGTCCTGTTTCACTCATCCTTTTAATTGCTATAAATAAAAAGAAATATGTAATACTTCTATGCTGGACAGGGATCGATAGAAAAACATAGAATGTTCTAGTTGCCCTTCTTCTCAGGCATATTGTAGAAGTCAGCAATACGGATTCGAGGGTCGCAGTGTATTGTAATTAAGGCGATGAGCTGACAACCTGTCAGTATAGCAATACACGTTACATTTTAAAATTGCCCTCAATATTTGTCAGACGTGGCGTAGAAGCTTTCACTAAGCGTTTTACGCTATGTCTACCCCGTAAGGGATAATACCGTGAATTTTTGTATTTATGTAAAAAAAATATCGCTACCTCCATACATTCTCCAGATTTCTAGATTACCTGGGCATTTTTATCAGAATGAGCTGCGTTTGACTCTAGACAGAAGGTCAGGGATGACAGTGACGGAATTGACTATAGACAGAGCTTACCAAGAAGAAGCCTCTAATGATACTGGCATTCTCTTACACCGACAAAACCCAGGAAGCTGATTGGCGCCGGTGAGATTTCAGATGTTTGGCTGGCCACTTGTCATTAAAGTCATTTCTCAAATCTAGCCGTGGAATGATATTCTAAAGACTCTAAACATTCCGTAAATGATAGGCATGAAAAACTTAGTGGAAGCGGGAAAAGACCGAATATTTCAGTTATGTTATTCTTTGACCCTTTGCTTTGCTTCAATCAGTAGTTTTGCTGTTACAGTTTTTAGTTTGTCAATTTAAATGCAAATTCATTATAACACAGGGTGTGAAAGTCTAAAAACTTATATAATGTTACTAACGACCCGCCCTATGGCTTCGCACGGAAATAATCAGTGTTTCTCTACTATATTGTGCATGTATTATACATATAAACCTTCCTCTTGAATCACTCTATCCATTAAAAAAAATCGCATCAAAATCCATTGCGTAGTTTTGAAGATTTATGCATACATAGGGATATATGTAGAGACGTGGTAACAAACTGACAGTCGATTTCGCGTCATTCAGATGTCGGGAAAACATATACAGTACCACAGAATTAAGAAAAGTCCCACTTTCAGATTTCTTGCTCATCATATTGTCTGTTGAATATTAAACAAATATGTAATAGAATTATTATTAATAGAGAAAAGCTTAATTTAACTGCCTCCGTGGTCTAGGGGTCGCAATTTAGGCGATGGGCTGACAACCTGTCACTACAGCAATATACGTACAAAATACAAATCCATCTTGAATAACCCTCAAAACTTTGTCAGACGTGGCGGAACGACCTTTGTTTAGGTCGTTTACGCTCTACCTACCCCATAAGGGATAAAGGCGTGATTATATGTATGTATGTATGTATGTAGTCTAGCGGTCTGAGCCATGGGCTCTCGACCCGTAGGTCCCGGGTTCGATTCCCGCTGTTCGATTGGCCCATCTCCGGCAGATTGGCCGCCATCACCGAAAATCGGTGGGAAGACTATTATTAGAGAAAAACATAGAAAATGCCAGTTACATTTCCTCGGCAGAGCGTAAACTATCTAAACAAAGTTCACCCTACCCTCAAAACTTTAACAAACGTGGCGGAACGACCTTTGACAAACGTGGCGGAACGACCTTTGTTTAGGTCGTTAACGCTCTGCCTTCCCCATTAGGGATAAAGGCGTGATTATAAGTATGTATACTCATACCAATAAACTTGTATGACTAATATATAGATATATTATGTAGGTATGTTATATACCAACAGCACTTTTGCGCGCTGCTTTTTCCTCTACGGGTAAGAACTGTAAGAAAACCTTCTCTGATAGTAATCGTTACTCAAACCATGTCGAAGGACTAATGGCTGTGCTACTAGGCGGTTTGAAAACTCTGACACTAGGGTTCATCGGGTCGTTCGACTCGAAAATCCACTCGCTAAGACATGATAACAATGTACCTATACCACATTTTGTTCAAATCGACCTTTCAGTAGAAGCATGAAAATATCAAGATTACAAATGTACATTACATGGCTTCCATGCTGGCCTGGGAGCGATAGAAAAGCATAGAATGTGCCAGCTGCATTTCCTTCCGGGTATGCTGTAAAAACCAGCTAAGGTATCCGAGGGTTTCAGTATATTGCAATTTAGGCGATGAGCTGCCAACCTGTCACTACAGCAGTATATGTATAACTAGTGGTTGGGTAGGGCGCGGGCTGCTTGTGCCTGCGGTGTTTTGTTGGGCGGCGCTGGAGTAGACATACAACAATGCCATCTCAAACTTGGCTCCACTTTTGCATTTATGTTTTTTGTGGGATAACATTACTTTTTGTACGTACATTTTATCAAACTACTATAAAATTTTACTAAACATAATACCCCCCTTTCACTTGTATGGGAGAGGAGAAAATTTTATTGTAATTTATTTATTTTTCATTGGGAACTTTTGTCATTATAATCAATCTTTGTTCCAAATATCAGCTTGCTAGGTCATTGGGCTTTTTATTAATTAATTTTTGACATGTATGTCAGTCAGTCAGTCAATAAAAAATACGATATTTTTCAGAACTAATATTTATATAGCCGTTTGAGTTATGGTGATAAAATTTAAAGTACTTGTTTATCTAGATAATTTTAATATATGAACCAAAATTGGTGTATTTAAGTTTAGTAGTTTTTGAGTTATGAAGAGGTCAAAAGTGGCTCCAAATGGTTCCTGTAAATATAAACACGATGCTGCTCGCCAGTTCTCTCTTTTTGTTTGGCTTAAACTTGGCTGGACACGCTTCCGTGTGTCTAGATATTTTCATCCCGACCCGTCCAGCGAATGTGAAGAGAATCTAACTATAGTATATCCAAGTCAGTTTTAGAATAATGGTAAACAAACTTTCATGTCATTTTATTCCAAAACATATTTCAAAAATAAATTATACGTGTTGGCAAATTAGTTAAATTACTAAAACTACAATTTCTTTATATTGTTATACAATCCAATTACTAAAACTTATTTTAGAAACAATATTTGATTAAATGACACGAACCTTTGTTTACCTTTATTCTAAAACTGAGTTCTAAATACTAAACACCTGACATAATATTCACTAATGTTGAGATGTCGGCTAAAATACATTGAATAGCAATTTTTATTAAAATATTCTGACTCCATGCAGCTGGTATCCAAAAAAAAACTAAAGTAAACCGATGCATCAATTTCCAAGCCATTTCGTAGCGAGTGCCACTAAAAGCAGCTTCGAAGTAAAAGAATTTATATCAAACTTTGTTTTAAATTTCAAAATGAACATACAAACATGCGAAATTATCACGCTTTTATCCTTAATGTGGTAGGCAGAGCGTAAACCACCTAAACAATCTAAAGGTTGTTCCGCCACGACTGACAAAGTTTTGACGGTTATTTAAGTTAGATTTGTAGGTTTATCGCCTAAATTGCGATATACTGAAACCCTCGGATACCTTAGCTGGTTTTCACAGCATACCCGGGAGGAAATGCAGCTGGCACATTCTATGTTTTTCTCTCGCTCCAAGTCCAGCATGGAAGATGAAGGTTCTATTTATTTTTCTATTGTTATGCCCTAGGCCCTCTTCTTTGGGCTGCCTTACGACCCTATGAACCTTTGTGTCAGAGTTATTAAACCGCCTATCAGTAAGGGCTGATAGAGAGCGACCAGGACCAAAAGCTTAATATGCTCTCAATTGCATGGAATCCTTTTCCTTTCAAACAATCAGATGATTCAGCCTGATAATTCTAACCAAACTGAGAAAAATCTCGATCAGTGAATTTGTCTCGATAAGGCATTTTTTTAAATTTTCTGAATGAATATCTTTGTGAAAATTGTTCAGTTTCGTTGACTTAACAATATCAGTTTGCGGGAAGCTGTCCTTTATACACCGTATAAGGTGGAAGGAACAGCGTCCCGCAGACTGATAGGGGTTGCTCAATCAACGACACTAAACAACTATCAGCAGGAATTCCTGCAAGAAGGAAGTAAAAAAAAACATTGGCCTCTCCATACAAATTGACTGATCGAGGAGGTCATTTTGTATGGAAAGGTCTTTTCTTTTCATCTTCTTGAAACAAATTTCCAGAAATGATAAAAAAAATATTTGAAAGAATTTTCCATTGAAAGTTGTTTAGTTTTATTGACTGTGCAACCCCTATCAGTTTGCCGGACGCTGTCCCTTACAACTGGTACTTTCACGTTACGTACGTAACGTAAAACTCTTTACGTTACAGACAGCTTATATTAAAAAGTCCAAAATTTTCCGCTGTGGAATATTCCATCACTCGAGATTTGATAAACAAACTGGGAAGAGTTTATTTATCACAAAAATAAAATAATGTGTAACTAATACAGATTAGCAAGGAAAAATTATAAGTAAAGGATTTGTTTTAATATTAGGTTTTTTTATTATCGTTGTTTTCTCTCGAATTTTAGGGAACGTACCCATAAAACCGTGACCGTTTTCGTAGTTTAATAATTTTTACTTGAAAGTTGTGCCCATAATAGATAAAATGAGAGGAAATCGGCTTGCGTGGAATGGACATGTAATGCGGAGGGATGAAAGTCATATAGGAAAAGGGTATTGAATTTGAATGTGGACGAATATGTTGGGAGAGGACGACCAAAGAAAAGATGGATAGACTACGTGAAAGATGATATGTTTAAAACAGGTGTGAGTGTTGAACTGACGGCTGACAGGGATGAATGGATTAAGAAAACTTACTGCGCCGACCCCAAGTAAATGGAATAAGGGCAAGCGAATGATGATGATGATGATTTTCATAATTTTTACGCTCCCCAACCCCGGTGGTAGCTGTGCTGTGACATATGCCATGTAATGAGGGTTTTACAGATTGACAATGATTTTTAACACGCTTTTATTAGGTCGAACTAATGTGGGTCGAACTGTAAGTAACTAAGTAACAATGTAATGAAATCTAAAGAAAGTAATTTAACAATCTGCCAAGGATCGTACCGTCATAAAAAATGCCAGCTGTATGTAGTTCTGATAACAATACAATAATATGGTTCTGTCGAACTGATCTGATGCTGGAGCCGGAAGATATGAACTGGAACTTCATGATGGAATGTCGTATCATAGCTGTGTTTGGACTTGTTAGAAAAGTCTTGTAATAAACTTTGACCACGATTTAAGTTTCAAGGCCTGATGATGAAGCCGGAAGATAGGCACTTCCAATAAAAGCGGT
Source organism: Scrobipalpa costella (assembly GCA_949820665.1). Classification (NCBI taxonomy): domain Eukaryota; kingdom Metazoa; phylum Arthropoda; class Insecta; order Lepidoptera; family Gelechiidae; genus Scrobipalpa; species Scrobipalpa costella. The sequence goes on from OX463315.1 coordinate 13,916,762, forward strand.
TTGTTAAGTGTTTTTTAAACTATTAATTGTTCAGACGGACAAATTGAGAAGTACAAAATGGCGGTTGGCATTTGACACTTTATTTGACTACAGCGCCGAACTGTACAAAAACGCGGACGATCTGTAGATAATTTTTTTCTCTCTAAGAATGGCATCTGTCACAATCGAGAATCATAAGAAGTTTCACTTATTCGGGCAGTTGGATCCTGGCAGGGCGGCGCCATGCTTAAAGCAACACGTTTGTTTATTGTTTATCATAGAGTAACACACTTCCATAACAAAAAACCGTGTTGCTCTAAGGTTCCATGTTTTCAATTTGAAGATTGTCAAAGTTCTGAAGAAAAGCTATCGTGGATTGATGTAGTTCACAAAGAACAGAATAGGGAATACTTATGATTTTTTTAAACTATTAGTAAGAATTATTGTCACCATAGATGAACGGATGTGAAGGAATTTTCGCAAAATATTCATTAGTTTAAGAGTTATAATGCCTTAAAGTGGTTAGTTAAAAAGAGGGGTCCGAACTGTCATGTGACGTCATAAGACAGGAGCGCCATACTAATTCCATATAAATTGTCGTTTCGAAGAGAGAGATAGATAGTCTATCTTTATAATGGTATATCTCGGTGATTTTTTTGATCAATTTTATTTCTGTTTTCACTGTTCTTTTCATAATTTAAGATGTTTTTAGACAATAGGTTCAGGAACTGAAAATATGTTATATGCACGTTCTCTATTAGAATATAATTTGTGTTATTTATATAAATTAAATAGTCAAACAATTTCAGAAGTTATTAAAGTTGATCACAAACAAATACTGAAGATGACAATGTACAGAAAAACAAGTTGACGGTCCATTAAAAGTTGTCTTACAACAATTCAAATGCAAAATTATTTTATCAAATCAAAACTGTTATTGTGAAGTGTTTAACAAATGTTATGGTGAGGAAATAAATATCTTTTAAATTATATTAATAAATAATATTATTAATATTTCTCTTTTATTAATATTTTAGAAATTGCTGCTTAGCAATAAGGCCGCCTATTTGTACCACTATTTGATTCATTTAATTTTTTTTTCTCTTGTGTCTTTTCTGTGCATTAAAGTATGTTCTTATCTTATCTTATATTTTTTTATTTATTTTATGTCTGGTCATAGTAATTCTTCTTCTTAGCGAGTGGATTCTCAAATCGAACGATCCGATGAGCCCTGGTGTCAGAGTTTTCAAACCGCCTAATAGCACTGCAGCCTGCAATGTCCTAACCAAACTGGGGAAAACCTACAAAGTGATAAATTGACAAATATCAACTTTGCGTCCCCCCCTGGGAATCGAACCCAGAACCTCCAGATCGAAGGCCCATGGCTCTTCTTCTTCTGTCGAGTGGGTATCGAGTCTATGGACCCGATGAACCCTGGTGTCAGAGTTTTTAAACCGCCTAGTAGCACAACTATCAGGCCTCTGACATGGTTTTGTGTAACGACCACTATCAAAGACAGCGACCGAGACCGACGGCTTAACGTGCCCTCCGAAGCCCGAAATCTTTTTCTTTCCGGACAATCAGGTGATTCAGCCTGCAATGTCCTAACCAAACTGGGGAAAACCTACAAAGTGATAAATTGACAAATATCAACTTCGCGTACCCGCTCTGGGAATCGAACCCAGGACCTCCGGATCGTCAGCCCATGGCTCTATCCACTAGACCAAGAAGGTAGTTTTGTGTTATTGAACAAATATTTATAAAGAAGTAAAAAAAAAATGCTGAACATTACGTAACAACTTTCACCAAGGAACAAAAAAGGTAGGAACTTTTCCTTTAAGTTGTTCGGATTCATGGGGAGGATCACACGCTAAAGTTTGGTCATCAGTTTGTTTGGTCGCTGTCTTTGATAGTGGTCGTTACTCAAACCATGTCAGAGGCCTGATAGTTGTGCTACTAGGCGGTTTAAAAACTCTGACACCAGGGTTCATCGGGTCGATAGACTCGATACCCACTCGACAGAAGAAGAAGATTGTTTATACTCCCAGTATTATCCTAATTCCTGTTTAATACTTAAGGTGATTCTAAAAGCTAAGTGGCGCCCCCATCAGAAAAAAAAACCTTACTCACTTCAAAAACACAATTTATAGAAAATCCAGTCGAACAGATTCAAGTAAAAGTTATAAAGTTCGTTGTAGTAACAGGAAGAAATATTGCCGGTTGTCGCCGTTATTTGCAATTTTTCCTTCTAGGTCTTGAGGTTTTAAACTATTTTTAATACTATTACTAGTGTCTGTTAGACTATGTATGCATAAATATTTAAAACTACGCAATGGATTTTGGTTCGGTTTCTTTAAATGGATAGAGTGATTCAAGAGAAAAGTTTATATTATGTATAATACATGCATAATATAGTAGAGAAACACTGATGATTTTCGTGCGAAACCGGGGTGGGTCGCTAGTAATATATGTATAAATGCAAAAGTTTGAATGTTTGCATGTTTGTTACTAATGTTTCTTTAATGCTGGATAAATATCATCATTATCATTATCTTCCATGCTGGACTGGGAGCGAGAGAAAAACATAGAATGTGCCAGCTGCATTTCCTACCGGGCATGTTGTAAAAACCAATTAAGGAATCCGAGGGTTTCAGTATATTGCAATTTAGGCGATAGGCTGACAACCTGTCACTACAGCAATATACCTGCAAACCTATCCCTACGTTCCTATACGCTCTGCCTACACCATAATTAATAAAGGCGTGATTAAATGTATGTGTGTATGTATGTTTGTTTTTTAGTACTGATGTATGTCTCAATCACGTTTCAACCATTATATAACCAACAAAGGACATGAAATCTATTATACAGCCTTCGTTTAATATTGTGCAAGGAACCAAAATTGATTAACAAAAATTGTTTAACAAAATGCGCAAAGAGTTTAAGACCATTCATGAATTAGACACATTTTAAACTAAACTAAAAGAAAATCATGATGAAAAGTGTTGCTACTCGGTAGAAGATTTTGAATACAAATGGAACTCTTCTTAATTCATGCCATATTTGATGAACTTTTATTTTTGATATTTATTTTTTACTTATCTACATGACATCAATGTAGAAAGTTAGGTAGGTACTTAATATTGTTCTCTAAATCATAGACATGTTTTTATTTAATTATATTGTATTACTGTATTTTGTTATTATTTTTTACATTGATGACATATTTTAAATTTTTATCATTGGAATTTCATGACATAATTATAATTTGAATTTTGTTATTGTGATGTTAATTAGTATTGTTTTTTTGTTTTACTATTAATTAATTATTATAGTTTTTTTTTTATTTACTACCACTGATAATAAATTCCTTTTTATTTAATGTATTAATTTATTGTGAATGATAAGATTTTATGTAGTTAGTTGTAAGAAAATTAACACACACAAAAAATATTTTGTAATTGATTAAATAAATTGATATTGAATTGAAATTGACAGATTGGGATTAAACTGGCATATAGATAAGGTTCTGGAATAGTTAATGGCCTAGAATAGGCTACACCGCAGGATGTGTCATTACCACGGGAAAACTTATTTAAAATGGGGAACCGCGGGCGGAAAGCTTATATTTAAATAAGAACTTAATGTTTCGTTTTTTTGGAGTTACGTTATCGATACTAACGTGCTTTGTGACCCATGAATACCTTTTTCTTTACAACTGCAAAGAACGCCAACCGCAATACATATACTATGTTTGTAACAAGGTTACAGTCTACATTTCTGAAATTTGATCCTTTGTTAAGTTGCAAGGAAAAAGATAAGATAAGAATATACTTTATTGCACATAAAATACACAAGAGAAAATAAAATTAAACAAATAGTAGTACAAATTGGTGACCTTATTGCTAAGTTACAATTTCTTCCCGGCAACCTTAGGGCGCAGGAATATAAAACTTGAACTAGTGGAACAGAATATATAATAGTACTACATACAGAATGGACATTCACCTCCCTTCCCCAGTCCGACATACGTCACACTCCGCGCCGGATTGTAGGCCACATTGATCGTACGCTTAGCGTGTATGGCCTGTGTAACGGAAATAATAAAGTGTTGTGTTCCAAAGTTGGTTAGGTACTGTTCCGTGTACGGATGTCATTCTACCACAAGAGATGACTCCAATAGGAACTTTTTTAGATTCTACAGTAATGAGAGACGGTAAGTAAATTAATACAAAATATGCAACCTAATCTATTCTTACTATTTAGTTACAGTGAACTACTTTACAACGTTGGTTTAATCAAGAACCAGATTAATCAAGTGATCATTATGACCGGTATAACAAAAGTTGTCAACCCTTATAACGCGTGCCAAGTGCAACATGACGTCTGTCGATGTGTGACCAAAATGACATTGTAGTTAGGAGTGTCCGAGCTGTGCTAGTGGGCTGGTATACATTTCAGGAAATATATTGTATACGTAAATAAACTACTAAAGTGTATTTGTATAATTAATAACAATAAATAGTCATACATATTAATGAATTTTACATACAAATAAATACATAAATATTATATATTACTTATAATACATATATAAATATACATAATATTAATGTAAGAAAATTTTACAACCAATTATTCCGGGAAATACGCAAGTTCAAGCGGTTTAGGTAGAGAAAGATAAAAAAAGCTGTTTATGGGCCGCAAAACATGTTGGTATTAATAACGCAACGCTAAAAAAACGAACCTCATAATGAAATGACATCATAAGTAACTGGCTTATGGAGACAGAATTTATACGAGTTCACGAACAAATGAAATTGGAATAACCTTAATATCCCGTTTGATATTCCAGCCGTGTATTGGCAAACGTAAGTCGAATTTCATTCCAGTACTTACTAGAATAAGTACTTACTTACTTTAACCATGTACTCATAATTATGTAGCTGCATCAAATTTGTTAAATTATTTATTTATTTATTATTTATTTAACAATTTATTGCACACACATGAACATACAAAGGACACAAACATAAAAATCAATAGCACAACAGGTACACCTCTAAAAAGAAATCTCTTCCAGCTGACCTACGGTAGTGAGAGTGCATAATTATGTTATGATTTAGAGCTTTAATAGTTTGTCTAGTACAATTATTCATCTGTGGTTCGATCTACAGTTTGATAAAGAAAATGATAACTTTTTGCAAAGAAACTGTAAATAAACCCAGTACAGATCAACCGCAATTTTTGATCATCTGTCAAGTCGCCACTGTAGCTGTCATAGCTTCAATCGCTGTCAATGCAACCTATACAAAATTTAGTTCCTTAGAGCCGTATGTGTAATCAGCTCTCATGAGTGACATTGAGTTTGAGTTCGTATAAGAAATGTCATTTCAGTACAAACTGGCCTGTCAAATCCATACTTAATATTGCTCTCAAGTTTGATATCGGTTCATAAATACGAGCCTAATATCGCCACCTGAACACCAATGGTGGTCGCATTGTATGCCCCTGCAAAGAATTAAAAAACTTATCATAGAGGTACCATAAAGAAGGGTTTATAGGAATTGCATAAGTCCCTCTCTTATACAGGCGTCCCTCTCTTATCGACTCGCCCCGGCTTCGCACGGAAATGATCAGTGTTTTTCTACTATATTATGCATGTATTATACATATAAACATCCCTCTTGAATCACTCTATCCATTAAAAGAAACCGCATCAAAATCCGTTGCGTAGTTTTAAAGATTTATGCATACATAAGGATATCTTCTTTAAATTTAAGAGCAGGGCTCTTGTCTGTGAAGTAATCGCCATTCAGATCGATTTTGTGTAAGTTTCTTGACATCCTGGTACGACACGACCTCAGCTTTTTCTTTTATTTGGTCCATGTGAGTTCGTCTCGGTCTTCCTAGTCCTCTCTTTCCCTCTATCTTTCCTTCCAAGGTGGTCTTAAAGAAGTTGTCGTGTCGCATCTGGTGACCTATCATTTTCCCTCTTCTGTTTTCTATGGTCTTCATTAAATTCCATAAGGATATAGGGACAGAGAAAACGACTTTGTTTAATACTATGTAGTGATTGATATGTTACCGGCAAAACCGATTTTAAAACAAACTAGTTTCTACTAGGCCAAACCAGTTCATCTAATGTGGGATTTATCCGAAAAAGCATTCATTGTTTTGGCTTGGGTAACGATCGTTTATCATTACATATATAATAATTAGTTTATAAAATCGACCCAACACTTAAACAAATAGCATTTAGATTTTTCGTTAAAAAATTGAGACATCTTTACCTGACATGACCCAGCATTTAAACAAGAGTATCAAATGCATAAATACGCATACTTGTTTCTTTGAAATAGAGTTAAATTTTGAATGTTACAAAAGATATTTTACTTTGTCTTAATATAGCAAAGAACTTGGAAGATTAAAAAAAACAGAGGAACAGCGGGCATGCAGTTGGGGTTGGCAGTTGCTGACCTGAAATGGGCGATTCCGAATATCGTGTGTTGTTTATTTTCGGCGTTGTGTTTTATTCGAAGTCCATCGCTGTGATTATTACTGTAAGTGTTTCTTAACCTTACAGATAGACAATTTCGTAATTAATTGATAGTTTCAGCTTTCTGTACCTGCAGCGTTGCGAGTTTTCAAAAATCATTCAATGATAATCGTAGGGAAATGTGTTATTAGAATAGGAAATAGGAGGTGTGTGTTATGTGTAAAATATCAGTGTGCGTGAGTGTGAAGATGAACAAATGCAATAGAAACTAATAGGAATATGTATTTTGATATGTTTTTAAGATACAGTGTTACACGTTAAAACAAAACACGGTGTTTTAAAGATATTAGTAGTTAAAATCAATTACTTGTATTTTTATTTGTTTATTTTATTTTATATTCAGGATAAAACTTTACATACATTAAATACACATAGACAAGGCTTATGGGCTCCGAGAGTAGCTGGCCCATAATCCGTCTCGAGAATTCATTCGAATAGGTATTCATACAAACCTCTAATGGTCTATTTCTCAGCTGACGTAGCGAGCTATAAAGGTGATAATTTCTTGACACAGTCTCTATCATTTGAACTGACTTCTTAGCGCATATCATGTGATTTTGGTACAGCAGTCCTTGAAAATTATACCATATTGCAAACTGAACAGAGAAATTGATTATTAAAAGGTTTGAACATTAGTACACCGTCACAGGTGACCAAAACTGCAGTTAATAGGTAACTTGTATGACTTTGATGAATGATTTTTAGTATTAAAGAAGTTTGTGAATGAATTAAGATGATCGGAATATTTGATGGAAGGTTTGCAAGTTAGATAAGACTAGGGTTTAGTGTTAGTCTGTGCAAGGTTTTCGCGCGTTGGCATGGTCTGTAGGTTGGAAGGGAGGGCCATTTCCTTTGCCTAGGTATCCTAATTCTAAGATCTTAAAGATCTTTATTCAAATTCCCTTCCCTGGTTATTGAGTCTTTGTACCTTTCAGCACGCTACATTAGCCGGGAGATTTAATATTAAGAACGTTTGGTTTTATTTCATTTGAGTTAGTTATGCGCAAGAAGAAAGAAGATGGAGATTCCTGATTCCTGAATTTCAGCTGAAAATATTTTATGTGAGTCGCATGTTTTATATTACTCATTTATATTATTATTTTTTGTCATTTTGTGTTATTTTTCAGCTGAATTTAATTATGATTTTTTTTACTAATAATTTATTTACTTACGTCATAATTTCAATTACGATTACCCTATTCAAACTTAACTTAGATTTGTTTCAATTTTCTATTTGAATACACAACGTATGGGTCTTTTAGTTTGACATAAAATCAATTGTTTAGACGATCACATATTTATCTTTGGCCATATTAATTTTATCAGATTATTACTTAATTAGGGATAATGTGTTACACTTGCTATTCAAGATTTTCTGCCGCTGCTTTTCTAGCTTTTTGAATATTCTGTGTGTCAATTTCCATAACGCCTACACCATCTTCAGTCTACTTACAATTTGAATCATTTTCAATAACTTTTCTAAGGTGTTCTTGCGGCATATAATCAAGCCTTTATCCTAAATGGGGTAGGCAGAGCGCAAACGACCCAGACAAAGGTCGCTCTGCCACGTCTGACAAATTTTTGATAAAAATTTCATGTGTTGCAATTTACTTCATGAGTTGTAATGTACCTAGATCTATCGCTACTATTTATCGACATCCTCCTCGCGGCGTCCAGCTCAAGCTCAACTCGATTTGCTAACCCAATTTGCTGCAGCGCTGCTTGGCCCCAGTAAACAACGGGTAAACGGTAAGTTGGTTATATTCGGCCCAGATTGCCTGGAGAATATCGCTGCTAAAATTCACATCGTCAACTACTAAAATTCAAACAGATTTCAGCAGAGCTAAAATGTGTAACTCACCTATAGAACTTAAATATATCCGTAGAACATAATGGTCGCACGAAACATAAATTAAGGTGTATCCTGTCTGCAGATGAACAGCTTAATTTCAAGATATGCAACCATCGCCCGTAATGCCTTAGAGTATCGTTCAAATCAGCGCGCGTTACGGCGTGGCAGTTACATCCGTGGCCGAGTCAAAAATGTGCGAAAAACGCACAAAAGAGCTAATCAAAACTACTACTCGGATTAAAAAACGCTATTTTGCAATTTTAGATAATTATAATACGGATATTTTCCCGAAGGAAAATTCGTCCGCTCCTAGCAGTTTACAAGAAATATCAAATTTACAAATAAAAATAGCTATACTTCCAGATTTTTTAGCATACTTATTTATGAACAAGAATATTTTCAAATGTTGCAACTGCAGGCTATGAACTAATTCATTAGATGTATTTTTATTAAGAATTTTTCAATGATTCGTTTATGAGATATAAGCTCTTAAAAACAACCATTTGCCTGCAGGAATCGCCTTAAGCTATACAAATACCGGGAAAAAAAAATTGCTGACCAAACATTAGTGTGAACTGACCTACACATGAACTGAATAACTTTCCCCAAGAAACATGTTCATGCCCGTGAGACGAAATATGAAAAATTGACGCTGAAGAAACTTTAGATTTCAAAGCAGTTACTTACTAAAATAAAGAATCTAATCTGAGGCATTTAAAATATACTATCTACGGTGTTAAACGATTTTAAACGGGACCAACGGCTTAACGTGCCTTCCGAAGCACGGAAAAAGCACCGAATAAACGTACATATTAAATAAAACAACATACAAACATACATACATACAATCACTTACTAACAGTTACTTACTAAAATAAAGAATCTAAGCTGAGGCATTTAAAATTTACTATCTCTAAGATTTAAAAAAGTTACTACCTTACCTTACACGTGTTTGAGAGAAAACTTTTTGGTGTCCCGTGTCTTTAAGTCCTTCGAAGTGTTTGAAACACTCAGGAGTTCACTTTAGAAACTCTCTAACTACTCTCAGACACTTCCGATTGATTCAATTTTAACTCCGGAGCTATGTAGGAGAATAAACTTTCTTCTCTTGAGCAACAAATTCAAAATTATCTGATTAGTTTATTTAAATTTACAGGGATACAGAGAATGATACCCTGTCATTATTATGTACAAACGTTCAGTAGTTCTAAATTCTTCTATGCTGGCTTGGGAGCGAGAGAAAAACATAGAATGTGCCAGCTGCATATCCTCCCGAGCATGCAGTAAAAACCAGCTAAGGGATCCGAGGGTTTCAGTATATTGTAATTTAGGCGATGGGCTGACAACCTGTCACTACAGCAATATACCTACAAATCTATCTTAAAAAACCCTCAACACTTTGTCAGACGTGGCGGAACGACCTTTGTCTAGGTCGTTTAAGCTCTGCCTACCCCATTAGCGATAAAGGCGTGATTATGTGTATGTATTTATTAAAGCCTGTCGCGAGATTTATTTAAGGTACCTTCTCGTACCTTTTAATTTAGTTATTTTTAAAAAAGTAATTCAATCAGTTTAAATTATTTAGTTTATTTAATCTACAAGCTTTGATAGGTATCATAATAAATTGTGTAATGGCAAAGTTGATAGTAAAAGTTTTAAAGTATAAGTTTTTTATTTAGTTTATTTGAATAAAAGCTTGTTTTTTAAAAGTCTTTTGGATTTTTATTTATTTATACTTTTTATATATTAAAATAATTAGCCCAATCTCTGTTATATCCGGCCTGGTCTCTAACAAAGACAGGTAACATGAGACAGGCGACAATCCGTAACTTTGACAAATATGTAAGTTTAATTTCGAAAAACTTGAAAATAAAGTGCCATAGAAATTAGAATTTATCATGTAAATATGAGAACCACCCACAATACCACTGACAAATATGTCACAGTGGAAATCTACAAATATGTCGGATTGTTGATTCTGTTAAATAAACATTTCCTTTTGACAGGTGACAATCTGTCGTGAATAACTTGACAAAATTGCTTTATTAAAACAGAAAATTTACGTGGCAGAGGTAAAAAGTGGGGTTCAAGTTTGTATGAAAGTCCGTCAATTTAGAAAGTAGAATTTTCACATTTTGTATTTAAGCGAATAAGTGTTTCATACATACATAAATAGTTAAGCAGAGCGTAAACGATTTAAATAAAGGTCGTTTCGCCACGTCTGACAAAGTTTTAAGAGCTATTTAAGATATTATAGGAATACCGTTTACCGTGGGAACTCGTTGCCACGGTAAACAGTAGCCACTGCCACGGGAAAACTCTTTTAGCTGCGGGTGAAACCGCAGGGCGGAAAGCTAGCTGTCCATCAATTGTCGGATAATTCTTTCATGTGCCATTTCCTTCAGTTGCGCTAGTTAAAGGCTTTAAAGTCTATCATTCAAGAAATGCTACTTACGTCATCGAGTAGCAAAGTATTCATCATGATCATCTCCCTAGCCTTATCCCGTATGTTACGGGGTCAGCTACCTTATCTAAAGAATTGAACGAGGGTACTGGTTTTTACACAGAGCGACTATTAAGCAAAGTATTGTGGGATGAAAAATGATTTCAAATAAATAATTAAACCCAATACATTAATGTAATGGGATCCAGAAAAGACAGGAATAAAATTCATTTGTTCTCTTGACACTCATGTACTCTTGCGCTTCGGTCCGTTACAACCAAGTTACAACATAACCTCAATTGCTTCTAAGCGCCACCGTTTGAATGATATAAATCAACCCCAATGTTGCTACTCGAAGAAAATTATGATTGCCAACTTAACAAATCAATAAAATATGATAATCAATGTAAATTATTAATAATCCATAAATAAAATGATTAAACAACATTATGCCGGCTGCGTAGCCGTTAACCTTTGATATTATTATAACGGAATCAGCTGGAGTGAAGAACATTGACGCTAATATTAAACTTCGTAAATCAAACCCAAAGTAGGAATTAAGTTTGTAATTAATATCCATCGCGAACGACGGACAAATAAAATTGTATTCACATTTCAATTCACTCTTATATCATATCCAATTTTTCATTCATAACTAATTCATGACAAATTGTCACGAACTGACAAAATTGTGATATACTTGTCGAGGACAATTTATCATTGAGCGCGACAATGGTTTTTGACAATTTTGTAGTTTTATTAAACGTGGTTAATGAATTTCATATGTACGTTTATTCGGCGCTTTTCCGTGCTTCGGAAGGCACGTTAACCCATTAGTCCCGGTTAATATCGTTTAATACCGTAGATATTAGTCGTTAAGCCAAGTCAGAGGCCAGTGCATCTAGCATTGGGTCTGGTTTCCCTTCTGAGTTGCGGAGGTCAGATAACAGTCGCTATGTGTAAAAACCAGTACCCTCGTTCAATCCCTTAGAATAGGTAGCCAACCATGTGAGATGGGGATGATGATGACGATAACCTTTACTAATATTCCCTCAGTAAATAACGCTCTCAACATCCATCGTTGTTTACAAAATGATCCATCAGCCTGATATTTGACGCCATTTTGCGATCAGCTGTTACTTGACGCCTTTGTGATCCGCTCACAACCTTTGTTAGTCGGTAATTAATAGCATTATTCACGCTAAACTGCTCCATGGTGTAGTGATCTGGGCCATGGGCTCACAATCCGGAGGACCTAGGTTCGATTTCTAGGAGACATAATGTTCGTAGTTGTTTATTTATCACTTTGTGAGATTTTGCCTAGTTTGGGAAGGACATTGCAGGTTGAATCACCTGATTGTCCGAAAAGAAAAAGGATTCCATGTTTTAGAGACACGTTCAGCACATCCTGGTCGCTGACTTTGATAGCGGCCGTTACATAAAAACTATGTCAGAGGCCTATTAGCTGTGCCAATAGGCGGTTTAAAAACTCTGACAACAGGGTTCATCGGGTACATCGATTCGAAACCCACTTGACATGAAGATCCGCTTACAACCTATGTAAGTTGGTAATTAATAGCATTATTTGCGCTGAACGTCGAGGGTAATGGGATATTGTGCTTGTGGTGTACCTGCGCACTTTGTTTACCAGGGAGAGGTATATACATACATACATACCGGGTCATACTGAAAATCAGCGTCATAGCTCCGGCTGTGACAATATGCTGAGTTTGGCCCGTTTCAGTATAGATAAGAGTTCTCTATAAGTAAGTTTAATGTTATATTGCATGTGTTATTGTATATTTTATTTATTATTTTAGGATTATTTGTACTGAATGAATAGTTTTTCTCTCTTCCTTTCTTTTCTTCTTTACATAGTCTTCTTCTTCTGTCGAGTGGGTATCGAGTCTATCGACCCGGTGGACCCTGGTGTCAGAGTTTTTAAACTGCCTAGTAGCACAACTATCAGGCCTCTGACATGGTTTGAGTAACGACCACTATCAAAGACAGCGACTGGGACCGACGGCTTAACGTGCCCTCCGAAGCACGAAATCTTTTTCATTTTCGGACAATCAGGTGATTCAGCCTGCAATGTCCTAACCAGACTGGGGAAAAATTCACAAAGTGATAAATTCTCAAATATCAACTTTGTGTCCCCCCCCTGGGAATTGAACCTAGGACCTCCGGATCAGGAGTCCATAGCACTAGGCACTAGACCACGGAGGCAGTTACATACATAGTATAAAACAAAGTCGCTTTCTCTGTCCCTATATCCCTATGTATGCATAAATCTTTAAAACTACGCAACGAATTTTGATGCGGTTACTTTTAATGGATAGAATGTTTCAAGAGGTAGGTTTGTATATGTAATACTTGCATAATATTGTGGACAAACACTGATAATTTCCGTGCGAAACCGGGGCGGGTCGCTAGTACATACATTAAATCAAGCCTTTTTTCTCTTCCTTGCTGGCCTGAGAGCGAGAGAAAAACACAGAATGTGCCAGCTGCATTTCCTCCCGGGCATGCTGTAAAAAACAGCTTAGGGATTCAAGGGTTTCAATATATTGTTATTTAGGCGATGGTCTGATAACCTGCCACTACAGCAATATTCCTACAAATCTATCTTAAATAACCCTCAAATTTTGACAGACGTGGCGGGATGACCTTTGTTTAGGTCGTTTACGCTCTGCCCACCCCATTAGGGACAAACGCATGATTATATGCATATATGTAAGCCTTTATCTCTAATGGGGTAGGCAGAGCAAAAACCTCCTAAAAAAAGGTCGTTCCGCCACGTCTGACAAGTTTTTTGGGATATTACTGATGATTACGTATGATGTATATTGCTATGGTAACAGGTTGTCAGCCCTCGAATCCCTAACTGGTATTTACAGCATGCCTGGGAGGAGATGCAGCAGGCTCATTCTCTGTTTTTCTATCACTCCCAGTCCAGCATGGAGGAAGAAGAGAGGTAAATGAGAGCAAACTGCGTAACTAGGAGAAGGGGCATAGGGTCGCTTCTTCTTGTGTGGGTTCCGAGTCAATCGACCCGATAAACCCTGGTATCAGAGTTTTAAGCCAGCGTTAAAGCACATCTAATAGATCTCTAATATGGTTTGTGTAACGGCCACTATCAAAGGCGGCAACCGGGATTAAAGGCTTACCGTGCCTTCCGAAGCACATAATCCGTTTGCATTGTCCTAAACAAATTATAAAATCTCACAATGTGATAAGTAGACAAATATCAATTTTCAGTTACCCTGTGAATCGAACCCAAGACCTCCGGATCACGTGCCCATGGCTCAGACCACTAGACCACGGAAGCAGTGATTCGCTTATAACCTTACAAGCTTTGTTAGTAGGTAATTTATTTACACCTCCTTCCATGCTGGACTGGGAGTGATGGAAAAATATAGAATGCGCCAGTTGCATCTCCTCCCGGGCATGCTGTAGAAATCAGCTGAGGGATTCGAGCGTTTTAGTATATTGTAATTTAGACAATGGGCTGACAATCTGTCACTATAGCAATCTACAGATCTATCCGGAATAATCCTTAAAACTTGTCAGATGTGGCGGAACAACCTTTGTATTGGACGTTTACGCTCTGCCTACCCCAGTAGGGATAAAGGCGTGATTATATGTATGTATGCAATTTATTTACATTAAAAGTCGAAAGTAATGAATCAAAATCAGAATCAATCTTTATTTGTAAATTATAGGTATAAAAATAAATTACAGATGTTATGAAAGTAGGTTCTCTATAATATGCCATCATAATGACAGCATACAAATACTGTTAAAAAAACAGATTACAATAGAAAAAAATATATATTTATTTCAGTAACTTAATCCTAAGTTTACATAAACTGAGGTAGGAGTTTCCATTTAAGCGAAAATAATTACTTGTAAAAGGAAACACCGCTCTTCTTATAATATAACAATAACAGGTTTTATTTTTATAAACTTAATTTTATCAACTTAAATTAGTTTTTGTAAATTAAACATGCATATTTTAGGGCTGCGTGTGTGTGTGTGTGTGTGTGTGTGTGTGTGTGTGTGTGTGTGTGTGTGTGTGTGTGTGTGTATGTAACGCTTTATGAGTGCTAGGGTACGTGAATTAGCATGAGTGTAAACTTTTATAACCAATTACACCTATTCATAACATAACTAGAAATACTTTATTGCACGTAAGAATACAAATCATACAACACAACAGATAACAACAAAAAACAAGTACAACATAGGCGGCCTTATTGCTAAGGTAGCAATTTCTTCCAGGGAACCTTTGGGTCAAAGAAAAATACGTAGCGGTAAGCGGGATATTGCAAATCTAGTAAAATATGTATCCTAAATACATTACATTACATATAATACATAAACTAGTTACAAGGTACTACATAAATATTGTAAAGTAAACTAATACATAATATATAATAAACTAATACATAAACTAATGGAAGATAGGATAATGCAAACTACAACCAGAACTAGACGAAGGAAATGACAGCAACAGCACAGGATAAAAGTGAAGGATAAATAATGATCAGATAGTAATTTCTTCCAAGTAATGTTTTTTAATTCGGCTCTTAAAGGTCCCAAGAGACGGTGCACGTCGAATGTCTTCGGGCAATTCATTCCACAGCTTGATCGCTCGCACTGTGAAAGACTTTGCGTAGAAGTCAGTTTTGTGAGACGGCAGGTTAAGCGTCAATTTAGAGCTGGCACGCAAATTGCGAGCCAGGGTTGCCGAGTGAAAAATAAAGCGATCTTTAAGATAAGGAGGGATGTTAGGGTGGGAAAGAATGGAGTAAAGGAGGGAGAGGATATGACAGTCCCTTCTACGGGTAATAGGCAGCCATTGAAGTTGGGACCTATAAGAAGAGACATGGTCATACTTACGCAGGCCAAATATAAATCTTATACAGAGATTCTGCAGACGTTCGAGCTTGTTCAATAATTGAACAGATAAATCAGGATAACAAACGTCTGCATAATCCAGTATAGGAAGGAGAAGCGAATGTGCCAAGCAGATTTTGGTTTTGGTCGGCAAAAGATTTTTAAGTCGCTTAAGAGACCCGTACGCGGCAAACACCTTCCTGCTTACCTCTGATACTTGGTGATTCCACAAGAGACAGTCATCAAACATAACGCCCAGGTTTATGACTTTGCGGCTGTAGGTAATTGGAGTTCCATTAAACATGATCTGGGGTAACAAGTCATGCTTAATCCGTGCAATGTACCAATGGCTACCAATTATGATGGTTTGTGTTTTGGCAGGATTTACTTTTAAGCCAAAGGAACGACTCCACTCAGCAATACTAACGAGGTCTCTGTTTGTAGTCTCAATAGCGACTGAGAGATCAGAACGTGGAGCTTGTGTATAAATTTGGAGATTGTCTGCATACAAATGATAGGAAGAAGTGAGAGGAAGAGTGATAGAATTTATGAAAATAGAAAACAGAAGAGGTGACAGCACGCCACCCTGCGGAACGCCAGCAGAAGTAACACACCACGCAGAGAAGGTATCTTCAATGCGTATGCGCTGTCGGCGCCCATACAGGTAACTATGAAACCAGTCAAACACCGTTGGAGATATGATATGAGAACGCAAGATAGAGAATATAATATCAAAATCAACTGTGTTGAATGCGTTACTGAAATCAAGCAGCGTTAGCACTGTTAATTTTTGACTTTCCATCCCTAGTCGAATGTCATCGGAGATGTGCACCAACGCGGTAGTCGTGCTATGACCGGGACGGAAACCAGATTGAAAGGAGTTCAAAAGGTTGTTCGTGGAAAGGAAAGATGTAAACTGTTGATGAACTAACCTTTCGAGGACTTTGGAGAGGAAGGGTAGAATGGAGATGGGGCGGTAGTCAGAAGGAGATTTAGGATTAGGTTTTTTAGGCAGTGGAATAATTTGTGCTTCCTTCCAAACGGTTGGAAACACACCAGAGGATAAGGAGTTGTTAAGGATGCTGGCAATGACCGGAGAAAGGATATCAAGGAGAGGAGTAATAATTGTCTTGAGCAGTCATTTCCAACGGCATTCGAGGAGATTGCATGTACATTCTTCATAACATCACAAGCAGTGATTGTGCGAAAGATAAATGCTGGAAAAGTTGGAGTTGGCAAAGAATTTAGATGATTTAAAGTATTAAGTTTAATGGAGCTGTCTATTTCAGCAGAAGAAGAGAAGTGATTGTTTAGAGAGTTAATATTAATATTACTATCAGAAACATGAGTACGCGAGTTGCCAACTCCAAGTTTATTGAGGAAGGGCCAGACTTTAGCTGGATCACCATTCTCAACAGATTTATGAATATGGCGTCGCTGTATGTCCCGTATCTTTGTATTGCAGGGATTCCTAATTTGCCGAAATTTATCCCTATTTTTGTCTGATGGATCGTTTTTGTACCTGGTTTTGGCACGAGTCTTTTTAGCCTATATAATCATGCATCTCATTATTAAGCCAGGGAGCTGGAAGGTGCTTAACGCGCACAGGACGTACAGGAGCGTGACAATCGTACAGATCAGTGATGTTGGAGTTGAGCAATATGACTTGATCATCGACAGACTTAAGTTTTTCAATTGCCGACCATTCGATTTTACTTGCATCCTCACGCAATTTCTCCACATTGATAGCAGAGAAGTTACGAAGGAGCAGCGTTCTTGCTTTTATTTTAGGTGGTCGGATGCGGTACGATAGGTACAGTAAATCGTGGTATGAAAATTGGACTGCGTCAAGTTGACCATGCTTAACTACGTGCTCACGAGAGGAAACTAATATTAGATAGACAAGAGAGGGCATACAATTTGGAAAATGATGAGTTGTATTTAAAGGGGGAATATACATATTACAGGAATGAATATTAATTCATTCCTGTAATATGTATAATGATAGAAGCTTTTTGGTACGATAATCATCTTTTACAAGACAAGTATTAAAATCACCTAGGATTATAGAATGGTCGTAAGAAGGACATAACTCTTCGAGCATTAGCTCGAAAGAGTTAAAGTAGTCAATGTTACAAGAAGGACTATAATACACACCAAGAAGAATTTTAGAATGAGAGAAAGAAAGTTCAAGAAAAAGATGCTCAGCCGTACCATCAGGTGGCGGCTGAGGGGACTTGTGAATTACAGTGAAGGGGATATGTGCACGGATATAAATGGTTACCCCTTCATGCGTAGTTGAACTGCCGCGGTCGTTACGGACAAGGACGAAACCAGGAAGAGAGTAAGATGTTGAAGGTAGAGAGGAATTAAGCCATGTTTCGGATACCAAGATAGCATGGATATTCTTGTTATCAAATGATGCAAGCATATTCAGAGTCTACTATTAGATAAAAAACAATAAACTTAAACTTAATTCGTACATAACTATGCTAATGCTATTAATTCAATTAATTATTATTATTAATTATTTCTGGTAAACAAAGTGGGTACACCTCAATTAATTCGTACATAACTATGCTATATAGTATAGCATAGTAATGTACGAATTAATTGAGGTGAACCCACATTATTTCTGGTAAACAAAGTACATCGTACATAACTATGCTATACTATATAGTATAGCATAGTTATATAGTGGGTTCACCTCAATTAATTCGTACATTACTATGCTATACTATATTACTATATACTATACTACTATATACTATACTATATATTACTATATAGTATAGCATAGTTATGTACGAATTAATTGATTTACTATATACTATAGCATAGTTATGTACGAATTAATTGAGGTACTATATACTATAGCATAGTTATGTACGAATTAATTGAGGTACTATATAGTATAGCATAGTTATGTACGAATTAATTGAGGTGAACCCACATTATTTCTGGTAAACAAAGTACATCGTACATAACACTTTGTTTACCAGAAAAAAGGTAAATGAGATAGCAAACTGTACTATTGTATGTACTGTATTTCTTCCATGATGGACTGGGAGTGAAAAAAAAACATAGAATGCGCCAGCTGCATTTCCTCCGGGGCATGCTCTAAATACCATTTAAGGGATCCGAGGGTTTCAGTATATTGCAATTTAGGCGATGGGCTGACAACCTGTCACTACAGCAATATACATACAAATCTATTTTAAATAATACTCAAAACTTTATCAGACGTAGCGGAATGACTTTTGTTTAGGTCGTTAACGTTCCGCCTACCCCTTTAGGGATAAAGGCGTGATATATGCATATATGTATTCAATGGTAGGGACTCAAAGGTATTTTTTTATCTCAGCGTCATACCGTTTACACCGGGAAACGACGCAACGCAACGTAAAGCTGCTTAAAGATGCAGTAACTGCAGCAGGCTGCACAGCGCGGCATATACGATGTCGCTAGGAATTTTGAAATTCTTTCAACATACATACATAAAATCACGTCTTTATCCCTTACGGGGTAGACAGAGCGTATAGCGCCTCGTAAGCGCTTGTTTCGCCACGTCTGACAAAAATTGAGGGCAAATTTTCTAATGTAATGATTTGCATTGCTGTAGTGACAGGTTGTCAGCCCATCGCCTAAATTACAATACACTGTAACCCTCGAATCCCTTTTTCTGACTTCTACAGCATGCCCGGGAGGAAGGGCAGCTGGAACATTCTATGTTTTCCTATCTCTCCCAGTCCAGCATGGAAGGAAAAATTGAAATTCTTTCAATGAAATGTAATCTGTAATATTTTTTTGCATAGTTCATACATACATACATACATATAGTCACGCCTTCATCTCTTACGGGGTAGGCAGAGCGTTAACCGCCTCGTAAAAGGCGCTTCCGCCACGTCTGACAAAAATTGAGGGCAATTTTAGATTGTAATTTGTATTGCTATAGTGACAGGTTGTCAGCCCATCGCCTAAATTACAATACACTGAAACCCTCGAGATCCTTTTGCTCACTTCTACAGCAAGACTGGGAGGAAGGGCAGCTGGAACATTGTATGTATTTCTATCTCTCTCAGTCCAGCATGAAAGAAATTTTGCACATTTGCATAGTTCAACTTTTTAAAATGTGCTCCGCGTCGCGTCACGTCGCTTCCTGGTGTGAAATGCTACTAAATAAATATGTTTTTTTACCAGAAGACTATCTATTATTCCTACGGGATAAGTTTTAGAAACTGCAGGTTGTGTGTGTTTCACCGAAGCACTTTGTTAAAAAGCTTAAAAACTTCTTATCGGGAATAAAATAGTTCATCGTTGATTTCTTCCATGCTGGCCTGGGAGCGAGAGAAAAACATATAATGTGCCAGCTGTATTTCCTCCCGGGCATGCTGTAAAAGCCAGCTAAGGGAACCAAGGGTTTCAGTACCAGGCCACTCAGAAAGTATTGCGATAAATAGTTTTTATATATGGCAGACTGGCCGGTTAGAGTCTTTTTTGAAAATATGATTACTTGTAAGTAAAAATATGTGTGTTCCATTTTCAAAATTTCCCTCCACATTTTTTGCGAGCCAATTCAAAGTATCGTGTCTTACTGAAAAATGGATCTCCGCCGGGAACATTTTAGAGCTATGATTTTTTACGATTTCAAGTGTCGCTTGAAACCGGATGAATCGTTCGATAGACTTCAAATGGCATTTATGGATGAAAGCCCCTCCAAGGCAACCGTGTATCGTTGGTATAACGAATTTAGGCGCGGTCGACCAACCATGGGGGATGAAGAAAGAAGCGGTCGCCCTTTGACGGCTATTACGGAAGAAAACGTGCTAGCAGTGAAAAATTTAATCCAAGATAATAGGCGAATTACATATCAGGAGATTCAGCACATATTAAAGATTCGATCGGGAAGCGTTCACGAGATTCTACAAGGGCATCTTCGCGTGAGGACGATAGTATCGCGCTGGGTGCCGCACTACCTCACCGACGCTCAGAAGCAGGCCCGGGTGGAATGGTGCCGTGATATGCTGAACAAATTTGAAGCAGGCTCGTCTCGGCGTGTTTACGACATCGTAATAGGTGATGAGTCCTGGATTTATCAATACGATCCAGAAATCAAGCGCCAGTCGACAGTTTGGGTGTTTCAAAATGAACCAACGCCTACCAAAGTGAAGCGATCTCGAAGCGGGGGGAAGATTTTGATCGCCAGCTTTTTTAATTTGACTGGCCACTTGGCCTCAATTCCCTTACGAGATCAAAGAAGCATTAACGCCAAATGGTATACTACCAAATGTTTACCAGAAAATTTTTCTGTTGTGAGCAACAAGCGACCAAACACAGGGCTCCGCGGACTACTGCTCCACCACGACAATGCGCCTGCACACACCGCGCTCAAAACGAGGGACTTCCTGGACAGCACACCAGTCAAACTCCTGGGTCACCCTCCTTACAGCCCTGATCTAGCACCGTGTGACTTCTTTTTATTTCCAAAAATAAAAAATCAGCTCAAGGGGATACAATTTTTGTCGCCGGAAGATGCGCTGGCTGCGTTCGAGCAGGCTGTAAACGAGGTGTCTACGGCGGACTGGAAAAAGTGTTTTGAAAACTGGTTCAGACGCATGAATCTTTGTATAGAGGCTGGTGGAGAGTGCTTTGAAAAGATTTAATAAAAATATATGTACCTGTAGAACAATTTTTTTTAGAGTCGCAAAACTTTCTGAGTGTCCCACGTATATTGTAATTTAGGCGATGGGCTGACAAACTGTCACTACAGCAATACCTACAAATCTATCTTAAACAACCCTCAAAATTTTGTCTGACTTGGCGAAACAACCTTTGTTTAGGTTGTTTACGCTCTGCCTACCCCATTAGGAATAAAGGCGTGATTATATGTATGTATGTATCTTAAATAAGAGGACTAACTTTTATTCCTACGGGATAAGTTTTAAAAACTGCAGGTGAAACCGACGTCAAGAGCACTTGGTTAAAAACCTTGAAAACTTCTTAGCGGGAATAAAATAGTTCATCGTTGATTTTACTTCTTTCTGCACTGAAATTTTATTAAATGTTTCCTCCATTTATTATTAGACGAGCTTTTTTCCAATATCCCTTTTATTAACTTGTCAATGCATTTTTTTTTTAATAGAGATCTGCTTTTAGTCTTAGGTAGAAATAAAATCTTTCGTTATTTTGTTATTAGCATTTTTATAGAGCTTGTTCAACTTACCTATTGATTTTCTCGTTTTGTATCTTTATTCTTATGATAATTTTATCTTTAAAATGTATTTAAATACCTATTGGGTTTTGGAACAGATAATTTGGGAGTAAAAAAAATTGCTGACCCTATTTTAGTGTGTCCTTCAGCTCATGAAACTGTACAAAAAAATTTGGACCTCCCATACAAATTCACTCGAGCCGTTGACAGCCTTTGTATAGGAGCGCCAAAAGATTTTCGTATTCGATATACGAATAAGAAATTTGACCCTTTGATTTGTACCTTGGGGAAAGTTGTTCAGTTTCATAGTTTTATAGTTTCGCAGTAGTGGAACTAATATTGTTGCCAGATCGAACTGAAATTACTTCAATTTGAAGTAAATTTTAGGTGTTATGCCAGATTGAAAAATATAAAGATTATATTTTATGAGGTAAGTTAATTGTTTTAATTGTGTGGTATTGGTTAATCTACACATACTATATACGATAAGCATTTTATAACATGAAAGACGAGGGCGACGAGAGATCGAGAGGGATGCCGGGGGAAAAAAATAGCGGCTGGTACCGAGCAGGAGCAAGTTTAGTTTGACAGGAAGCTAAGTTTAGTTGGACTGGAGTTTTAGTCTTACTGGAAGTTTAGTTTTACTTGAAGTTGACTTTTACCAGTGAAAGTGTACACATTAAAGAGGAGTGCAGAGGATGAAGCCGGGAGGCAATCAGGAGACCTACTATGGTGGGACGTTGGTGCCATCAGTTGTTCCTGTTGTGGACGGAGGGTGGTGACCTGTCGATCAGCTGTTCTTCTACATGATGGAGTGGAGGATGCTGACAGTGGAGGCCTACAGAACTGGTGGAGTGCCAACTATAAGGATTCTAAAGGATGAGTAAATCTACACACAAGGTATTTCTGCATCAAATCATAATGCATTCATTTATTTACTTATTATTGAATAAATTTACATTGTGTTTTATTTACTTTACCATTTCTACATTTATTTCATTATCTTGTCCACTTCAGACTTTGTTTATTTAGAAGGTTTTTCCCTGTTCAATTAACAATCCCTTTTTTATGATATTTCATACGTGCCAAAGGCCGTTCTATTAATTTTTATATATATCATTTCCAATATTTCTTATATGATAGGTAAGGTTAATGAGTTATATATGTAGGATTGTAGGTCAGTTTAGCATGCAATTACATAATTCATACACAGCTATGCGGTTAGGTAAATAGGCAGTTTAGGTACATTGTAGGAGTAGGTTAGGTAGGGGTAGATTTAGATGGATAGGTATCCTAAGTAATAGGAATTAGGACAATATCTAGGAAAGCAGGTGGGGGTAGCTATTTGGGATCCTAGTTTGTGTTTAGGTAGGTAGTTCTCTCCCTTCTCTTTACAAAAATTCCTGCCTTACTGTTCCTTTAAGCAGAGAAGCATCAATCTTATGTTTCATGATGTGCCCAGCAGTGGAATGTATAAATTATTTTAATACATTCTATGTTTTTCCTACATATCCTGACAGAGGAGACAAAATACCTATTCTTCTCACATAAACTACTGAACTGATTTATATTCACTTATCTGTGGATTTAATACCTATGTATGTCATTCATACTTATATGCTTATCCTGGCAGTGGATACTGAATTGATTTTATATTCACTTTATTTTGAAATATGTCCAGCGGACAATGTTTTGAAACATTTATTGGATTCATGACATAGAAAGACTCTATAGAGTCTAGAAAGACTCTAGAACACCAGCTACAAACTTGGTGGGAAAGTCCACCTCTGATACCTACTACCTATGTAGGTTTTATACAATTGATGATTCTATTCTACAAACTTACAAAGTTTATCTTTGCTAATATACCTACCACATACATACACATAGGATCATGAATCCAATAAATGTTTCAAAACATTGTCCGTTACCTACCAATGTGTGGGTTTTTATACTTGCAATTTAGTGGGACTATGGTCCAACTACCTAATGGGAGTATTCACCATTATACTTACCAAACCAATACAACATGGAATGTGGGATGATGTTATCTGTATCCTACCTACAACCTCAAATTACCCTGGAATGGGTCTGGAATTAAAATTTATATTTATTCACTTTATGCGAATTTTATTTGACTGATTTATGGTCAGTTGGCTTTGACAAGCCATTTTACTACTGAATACTTACTTGACTTGATGTCAATTGAGCGACATGATATCAGCCATGGTCAAACATCCATCACATACTACATCTTAGCATTCAATATGTTTGCAACTGCATTTAGATCACAGAGACTTATTCTGGACTAAAGAAGTCTGACAATCAGTCACTACTTGCTCTTGCCTATCACTCCTATATCTACAACGAATCTATGACTTGCGGTGTGAATGATTGTTATACTTTATTATTTGGGACTAGCTTCGGCATCAGTATCTATTCTACTGTCTCCTGGATGTGCATATCATAAGTGGAGATCGATGACTGGTGCAGTTTCATAGTTGGTGCTTCCAGCATAGCTGGACAACAATTTATAAAACCTTTGTTGTGACAATGTTTCTCAATTGGACATCACAACTTGCTACAAATTACATCAGACATGACTTGCTCTGTCTTGGTTGGCTGACCAATAAATCGGCTCAAATTAATTATATTTTATATGATGTTGTTCATCAATCTGGACTCGCTCCAAAATTCCTAAGAGCGCTGTCACTTATCTCTGGCCTGAGGCTTGGCCTGAACATAAACCACTTAAAACCAATTGGAGGGCACAGAAGTGCCTCCTCTTTCCTTTTCTGGGGCTCGCATGATGGGTTTTGCATTAAGGACAAGTTCCTAAGCTATTTACTGTCTTTATTAGTGTCTGGGAATTGGTAATTGAAGTAAATCACATTCGTTGGTGGTTGGCGAGCACATAAATCCTCTACCAGCGAATGGTTGGAGCTGGAATCGGAGGTTCCGTTATCCCGCGGCGCACTGTCCCAATGTGGACAACATTGAACCTAAAGAGAGCTAAGTTATGACATCCCACTACCACTTTAAAGGATTTGGGTTACTTTTATAAATACTATCACACAACGTACGGTCCTAAATATAATACTAGACGATCACAATCACGAGCCAATATGTTAACCTTATTTCTAGACGATCATTCAATCTCATTCCATTCCCATCCACTCTTCCTTCCTCTCATCCTCTCCGCTCCACATTACTTCCTCTCCGCAAACCTACCTCTCACACTCTCTTTCCCATATTACAATTAGGAGGAGGTAGGAGGGGGGTTGTTACAGATTGTCCATTGTAAAATCAACTTAATAGGAAGAAGAAGATGCGTTACGATAACTTATTTTTTATTTATACGTTTATTATGCTGGACTGGGAGCGAGAAAAAAACATAGAAATTGGCAGTTGCATTTCCTCCCGGGCATGCTAGAAAAACCAGCTAAGGGATCCGAGGGTTTCTGTGTATTGTAATTTAGGTGATAGGCTGACAAACTGTCACGTAGCAATATACCTACTAATCTGTCTTAAATAACCCTCAAAGCTTTGTCAGACGTGGCGGAACGACCTTTGTTTAGGTCGTTAACGATCTGCCTACCCCATTAGGGATAAAGGAGTGATTATTTGTATGTATATATATATAGCCTCATAGAAAGTATATTACGATAACTGTAAAATCAATGTCAAATCTCAAGATGGCGGCGTTAGTTCATTTTTTTGCCACGTTCATGTAAAGCGTAGTCGTACTGTAAAAAGATGTGTCACAGGATTATGATGAAATCGAATCTGGATTTCTCAGGACTTTGAGCCGATTCTAGACATTTGTCAAAGTCCGGGTTTTGAGCAAAATCCTAGTTTTTTGATAAAAATCAAATTTCATCATAATCCTGCGACAGATCTGCTGTCGAGTGGATATCGAGTCTCTCGACCCGATGAACCTTGGTGTCAGAGTTTTTAAACCGCCTAGTAGCACAACTATCAGGCCTTTGACATGGTTTGAGTAACGACCACTATCAAAGACAGCGACCGATGTAATCCGATGATTCTGCGACAGATGTAAAGTCCTAATTAAACTCATAGAGTTGAACTATTACACAGCTCGTTGAAGACAAATTGTCGCCATTCTAATCACTCTAGTTTCTCTATAGTTTAGTAATTATATTAACTAGCGGTTGCAATGGTGAAATGGTACAGAAATTTCCAAAACTGATATTGAGGCATTCCACGGGGGTGTCGGACACGTAACGTAGTTTTACATACATACATACAATCACGCCTTCACCCCGAACAGGGTAGGCAAAGCGTAAACGACCTAAGAAAAGGTCGTTCCGCCACGTCTGACAAGTTTTGAGGGCTATTTTAGACTGAAATGTGTATCGCTATAGTGACAGGTTGTCAGCCCATCGCCTAAATTGCAACACACTGAAGCCCTTGAATCCCTTAGCTGATTTTTACAGCATGCCCGGGAGGAAATGCAGCTGGCACATTCTGTGTTTTTTATCGCTCCCAGTCCAGCATGGCAGAAAGTTAAGGTAGTTTTTTCGATAATATTAAATTGTTTATTTTTTGTAATACGCATTATAGTTGGCAGGCTATAAAATGATACCAATGCGATAAAAAAACGCGTAAACAAAAGTCATTTCTCAAAGCTACAACGAAAAAACAGCGTAACGTACCCGAAATATTCCTTAGGTTCCATTTTTGGCGCGATTCAAAAAGGCACATAAGCTGTTTAGTATTAGAAACCCAGAACAGTCCAGAACGTCGTATCTGCCTCTCAGAATGCTATTTCACTAGCCTAGGTCTGCTGGAAGAGATTTATTTTTAGAAATAAGCTGTGCCTGTTGTGTTTTTGTTTTATATGTATATGGTCTTTTTATTTTATTGTGTACAATAAACTGTTAAATAAATAAATAATAAACAGTCTAGAAATCGGCTTTGTTTTAAATTTCCTTTTTTTCTTTTTGCTAATAGGCAACCCATTTGTCTGCCATCTTACCTAATGGAAAGTGACGATGCAAACGATGATGGACCATGTTTGCCTAGATAATGCCTATTCACTCTTACCTTAAAAAGGCCCTTAGTAGAAAAGGTTCTGCAAGTTATTTATTCTTTTTTAATTTCCTGCAAGAATTTTCTGGTTATAGTTGTTCATTTCACTGTCTGATCGACCCCTATCAGTTTGCGGGGCGCTGTCCCTTACACCCGGTATACTCACAAAATAATTTGAGATCCTTCAGCTAAGCTACACAAACACAACAATAACTCTAAGATCTTCAAACTTGGAGATCTTTGTGTAGTTATGATGAGTTTGCTCGTAAGTCTTGACCCTAATCTTGACTCAAGACAAATTATAATGAGAACTGTATTATGGAATAGAATACATACATACATATAATCACGCTTTTTCCCTAATGGGGTAGGCAGACCGTAAACGACCTAAACAAAGGTCGTTTCGCCCCGTCTGACAAAGTTTTTAGGGTTATTTAAGATCGATTTGTAGGTATGTTACTGTAGTGACAGGTTGTCAGCCCATCGACTAAATTAAAATACCCAGAAAATACTCAGATCCCTTAGCAGGTTCTTACAGAATGCCCGGGAGGAAATACAGCTGGTACATTCTATGTTTCTCTCGCTCCCAGGCAAGTATGGAAGAAAAAGAGACATAATAAGACCATATAATGGGATACCCAGGATGAATATTATACATAGGACATGGTTCTCAATGAACTGCCTCCGTGGCCAAGTGGTCAGAGCCATGGGCTCACGATCCGGAGGTCCTGGGTTTGATTCCCAGGGAAACACAAAGTTGATATTTGTAAATTTATAACTTTGTGAGATATTTATTCCCAATTTGGTTAGAACAATGCAGGCTGAATCACCGGATTAGGAAAGAAGATTTTGTGCTTCGGAGGGTACGTTAAGCCGTCGATTCCGGTCGCTATCTTGATAGTCGTTGTTACACAAACCATGTCAGAGGTCTATAAGCTGTGCTATTAGGCGGTTTTAAAACTCTGATACCAGGGTCCATCGGGTCGATTGACTCGATACCCACACGACAGAGGAACGTGTGTGGAAGCGCTGCAGTATAAGGAATACTATCAAACCTCAAGATTATACATACATATAATCACGCCTTTATCCCTAATGGGGTAGGCAGAGCGTGAACGACCTAAACAAAGGTCGTCCCGCCACGTTTGACGAAGTTTAGAGGGGTATTTAAGACAGATTTTTTGGTATAATGCTGTAGTGACAGGTTGTCAGCCCAACGCCTAAATTGCAATCTGCAGAAACCCTTGGATTCCTTAGCTGGTTTTTACAGCATGCCCGGGAGGAAATGCAGCTGGCACATTCTATGTTTTACTCTCGCTCCCAGTCCAGCATGGAAGAAAGATTATAACCCCGAGAAAAGACGTCACAGCTTTTTCTAGTGTTCAGATGTTGATGATATCGGGGTCGGATGGGTTCTACCTCCTAGTCGTCCACCCCAGGCAACGGCAACACAGGATTGCCTGTGGATAAGTCTTTAGGAGCATTTCCTTGAGAGGCCAGTTGGCCGAGTGATGACGGATGGGAAAAGGGTAATCACCCACCTGGTCCGGTGTTGTGACCAGAGGACCGGAGTCCGACTGAATTATTTCGGAAGTTGTATATATGCAGATCGCCGAGAAAACTTCGATATCGCGTTTTAGGACTGTTGTATCTTGATGTGGCGCCATCTATGTGCGCTACAAGTCCGACTGAGCGACCTTAATAAAGCGGTGGTAGGCTCCGCAAGGGCCCGCTTGCCTCGCGACCACCCTCTCATCGGAGTCCAGCGCCAAACAGCTTGGTGTGTTCTGTGGGTGCGTGATATTGCCAGTACTATAACAGGCATCTTCTGGGTCAGCTCGCTCCATCGTCAACGCTGTCACGGTCATCCCTGACAGAGACGACGATGAGTCAAGACAAAACCATTTCTTATAAAAAAAGAAGATAAATTTAAATAAATTATTCCACATTATAAGTGTTGTTGTCTTCGTAAGGGACCGCCTGGTTTGCAGTCAGAGTCGAGAGCTGAAACTAAGAAGTTATCTCGATCCATCATCTTCTCTGTCTCGAATGCCAGTGGTCTAGAATAAAGTAAAGATATATATATATATATATATATATATACACCAAGGCCGATTTCGGCTACGGTGACTGCAATTAATCCGTAACAGAGGGACCATGGTGTTTTGCCCTATCATGTGCCCTTATGTGGCTACAATAGCCAACTTTATTGCTAAACGTGCGCAAACACTGGCGACACGTAAGGACACCGTCTACAAAATGAGAAAGGATTTCGTTTCGCGTCAAGTTTAAGTCGCCTTTGATCTTCAAAGTCACTCACTTTCAATCGCGCCAAGCGTCTCCATTCTGGACGACAACTCGCTCCCTCTTCCCACCTCTGAAGGTCAATATCGCATCGCTTCATGTGTCTTTTCTGAACGTCCTTAAAACGAAGTAACTGGCCGCCTTGTTTCCGCTTGCCGTCCTGGCATTCAGAAAAGAAGATGCGTTTTGCTACCCTATCCTCCGACATCCGCGAGATGTGGCCGCACCATCGGAGCTGTCGCCTCATCAGATATGACTCCATACCGTAGACATTCGCACGCCGAAGGACATCAGTGTTTCTCACACGATCCGACCATTCAATGTTTAGAATGTCACGTAAACATTTTAAATGGAACCTGTCGAGTGTCCGAATATGTTTTCGATACAGTACCCAAGTCTCGCAGGAGTAGAGCAAGTTGGGGAGAACAATCGCATTGTAAACGGAGATTTTGCTAGAAAGTTTCAGATCGTGTGAACGAAATACCTTCGATCTTAGTTTGCCGAAAGCGGCTGCTGCTGCACCAATTCGGTGGTTCAACTCGGCTTCAAGGTCGCACTTGGATGTTATAGTGCTGCCTAAGTACTTGAATTTCTCCACCTGCTTCAACTCACTGTTTTCCAAGTATATCTTTAAAGGTTCAATGGATTCAAGAGTGCTCATTGCCATTACTTCAGTCTTAGCTACACTGATTTTGAGACCAAAACGACAACAAGCCTTATGAAGATTTAAAATCAGAGCAAAGACAAATTGAAGCTCTTGTGGAGAGTTGGCAATAAAACACAGATCGTCTGCATACATGATCTCAATTATAATCGCATGAGATACTTTGGTGCGGGCCCTAAGTCTAGCTAAGTTGAAAATTCCTCCATCAGTCTGAAAGCGTATTTTGATGCCAGCAGAAGGTTGTTTCAGGGCTTCACCGACTACTACTGCAAAGTAGAGCGCAAACATTGTAGGTGCAAGCACGCAACCTTACTTGACGCCGCAGCTTACGGTGAAGAACTCTGACTGCTCACCGTTGCAAGTAACACAGCAGACCATATCGTCATGCAGGAGTCGAATCATACGAACAAACTTCTCAGGGCATCCCAATTTTACTAGTAGAGTCCAGAGAGCGTCCCGAGGCACACAGTCAAAGGCCTTCTCCAAGTCAACAAAGCATAAATATAAAGACTGGCTTTGCTCTCGGTTTTTTTCCTGAAGTTGGCGGATCGAAAAAATGGTCTCACATGTACCTCTATCCGGACGAAATCCAAACTGGGTCTCTGGGAGTAGCGTTTCCGAGACTGGTAATAGGCGGTTGAGAAGTACTCTGGCGAATATCTTCCCAGGAACAGAGAGCAAGGATATACCCCGGTAAGAGTTACAGTCGGAACGGTCCCCTTTGTTCTTATACAGCGTCTGTATACGAGACATCTTAAACTCAGGTGGTACTGTTTCTTCGTTCGAAAAGATGCCAGATTACTGAGTGTAGGTCCTTCCCTCCGTACTTAAACAGTTCTCCGGCAATATTATCAATGCCAACTGCTTTCTTATTTTTTTGATCTTTGATGGCTCTAACAACCTCATCTAGTGTCAGTGGCTCTGCAAGTGCTGCGTGTTCCGGCAAAGATGGAATGGAAGCAATATGATCAAGAATCAAGATCTACCGACCGATCAACATTAAGCAGAGTATTGAAATGTTCTGCCCAGCGGTTCAGTATATCCTGCTTAGCAGTAAGTTTATGAGTGCCATCGAGGGATTTCAGTGGCATACTTTTTCTGACGGTCACGCCAATCAGTTTTCGTACTTCTTCATAAAAAATACCGAGTTGTTGAGTATCCGAGAGCCACTGAATTCTTTCAGCTTTCCTGAGCCACCAACTATCTTTCCATCCCCTAGTAAGTTTTCTAAGTTCAACACCACTTTTTTAATTTCTTCGGTCAGACCAAGGTAGTCACTTCGTCTTAATAGATCATGATGCTTTCCTAGCGCCGTAGTGAGGGCACTGTCATTTTGGTCAAACCAATCCTCGTTAATTCGCTTTTTAAGGCCTAGTGTGTGAGAGGCAACTTCGAGTACAGAGGAAGACATATATTTTCATTTTGACACTAGATCGGCATCGAAGGCACCGAATTCAGCAAAGGACGTTGCCAAACCATTTTGGTAACTTTCCAAAAACTCGGAAGATTTTAAGTAGTCCAAATTGAGGGATGTTGGTTTTGATCTGCAGGGCCTGCGTGGTGCATGAAGTCGCAGCCTCAATTTAGTGACTAAAAGTCTGTGGTCCGTCCAGCAATTAGCGTAACGCATAACCCGGGTGTTGAGAACTTGGCATATTCCCTTCTTCGGGTTATTGCGTAATCAATTAGGTGCCAATGTTTTGACCGCGGATGCATCCAAGTAGTTTTATGTTTTTCAGGGAGCCTAAGTAGAGTGTTTTTGATGGTCAGATCGAATTGGGCACATAAAGTAAGAAGCAACTGTCCGTTGCTATTCATATTGCCTACACCATTTTTCCCAATTACACTAGGCCAGGCATCGGAATCTCGGCCAACCCGGGCATTAAAGTCGCCTAGCAAAAGAATTTGCTCTTTCGGACGAATTTGGCTCAGGCACTGGCAAAGTTCTTCATAAAACTGGTCTTTAACGCTGTCCTCATTTCCCATCGTTGGCGCATATACGCTTATCAAATTAAGGTAATTGTCATTGGTTAGGTGCAGGCGGAGTGAAAAGATCCGGTCCGAGATGTACTGAGGACACTCTGCAAGTTTTACAGCAATGGATGTTTTTACTGCAAAACCTACACCTGATTGCCTGGGTTCCATCGCCAATCTTCCCTTCCAGAAGAAGGTATAACCACCGCCAACTTCTACTATCTCGCCCTGATCAGCTAATCTGGTTTCGCTTAGAGCGGCAAAGTCAACATTGTAGCGACCTAGCTCGCGAGCTACAACGGCAGTTTTACGTTCTGGGCATAGATAAGCCTCATTGTCAATAAGAGTGCGCACATTCCACGCGCCAAAAGTCAGAACATATGTTATTTCATTTTGTTTTTTATTCTTGCGACGTCGACCGCAAAATATGGGGTGCCTGAGCAGCCGCGGTTGCTACCCCCCGTAGTGGTAGGACGAGCATTTTTTTGGGACACCTTTTCTAGCCCCCTCCTCGACTGAGCGAGGGGAGCAGTGCCTCCCTGAATAGGGCTGCTCCGTCACTTAAGATGCTGCCCAGTCCACGCTGTCGCCCTAATGCAGCGCAGAAACGACCACTCTCCTTAGGTCGCCCCCGTGCAGGCTTCGGACAAAGCCAGGTGTGCACCACAACCCGACCTCTCTACCTCCGCCCATCGCCGTAGGACTTGGTCATACTCGGAGTCCGGAATCAAAAGCAGTCGTATGCGCGTGACATATTTCAGTGCGTAAGTGGTTGCGCAGGCACAGACGCACTCTCTCGTCCTTACCCTCCTGAGCCCAATGGAGCAGAAGACTGCTACGATCGGTGTAGGGTTCAGATGCAGTTTCTGGCCGACAGTCGCTGATGACCTCTACTGTCGCCCTTGGCCTACAATGGCCAACAATGCCGTGCTGGTGCGTCGCATCCGCCAAAATCCATTGCTAATCAGCGTGGTTTGCCTTCAGCGCCGAACCAGACTTTGTGCACATCGCGGGAGGCGACCGCGTAAAGGTCCGCACACCGAGACGTGCGGGTCCCCCCTCAAGCAGGTTTAGCCCACGAGCCGACGTGGTTTACCGGGGTGTTGCCGCTGCGCACACTGCAGCTTCTTGGAGCCACTGGTGAGAGTTTATGGGCTGCCTGCCCCTGGCTATGCACTACCCTCATACTGAGGGTCGGCTAGTGACACCTAACGGGAAACCAGACACCCCACGATACCCAAAAAAAAAAAGATGAAACAGGAATAAATACACCTCTCGGTCCATCTCGTTTGCTACGTAGACGGCTGGTTGTTGGTGCAGTGAGGCAAAGTGCTTCATAGCCGAATTAGGCAGTCGGCTTAGGGAAAGAGGGAGTGACCCCTGCTCTGGTACCTTTTTTATGCAAAGGTTGGTCATAGAGACTCAACGCAGTAATACAGCGAGCGTTATGGGGACCTTTGCGCCAGGATCGACCAGGGGCGGGCTATTTGACTAGGTTATGCTTAGTTTTAAGTGGCAGCATATTGTATATTGACAATAATCTATTCTTTGAAAATTTATAAATACACCACCTGCTTCTTATCTTTATACTTATTTAACTTATATAGAAACAACTATTAAATTTACACTATCTATATTTTAATCTTTATTATCCTCATTATAATCATCATCATAATCAGTATATTCTTCATCAGCTTCGTCTTCCACCACGACCCTGAAAGGTGATTTACTCCATCTATGGCCTCTGACTCCTGCGTGGATCCAAGAGTTGATGTCTGGTGAAGAGACCAGTGTCACGAAGGAAGGTCCTCGTTCCATCTCGCAATCTTCAGGTTTGTATGAGGAGATGATGCCCCATAAGATGCCGTTGAGGACTACTGGAGCTCCAACGTCTCTCTGCAGAAAAATATAAATACCAGGTCACTCAGAAAGTATTGCGATAAATAGTTTTTATATATGGCAGACTGGCCGGTTAGAATCTTTTTTGAAAATATGATTACTTGTAAGTAAAAATATGTGTGTTCCATTTTCAAAATTTCCCTCCACATTTTTTGCGAGCCAATTCAAAGTATCGTGTCTTACTGAAAAATGGATCTGCGCCGGGAACATTTTAGAGCTATGATTTTTTACGATTTCAAGTGTCGCCTGAAACCGGATGAATCGTTCGATAGACTTCAAATGGCATTTATGGATGAAAGCCCCTCCAAGGCAACCGTGTATCGTTGGTATAACGAACTTAGGCGCGGTCGACCAACCTTGGGGGATGAAGAAAGAAGCGGTCGCCCTTTGACGGCTATTACGGAAGAAAACGTGCTAGCAGTGAAAAGTTTAATCCAAGATAATAGGCGAATTACATATCAGGAGATTCAGCACATATTAAAGATTGGATCGGGAAGCGTTCCCAAGATTCTACAAGGGCATCTTCGCGTGAGGAGGATAGTATCGCGCTGGGTGCCGCACTACCTCACCGACGCTCAGAAGCAGGCCCGGGTGGAATGGTGCCCTGATATGCTGAACAAATTTGAAGCAGGCTCGTCTCGGCGTGTTTACGACATCGTAACAGGTGATGAGTCCTGGATTTATCAATACGATCCAGAAACCAAGCGCCAGTCGACAGTTTGGGTGTTTCAAAATGAACCAACGCCTACCCAAGTGAAGCGATCTCGAAGCGGGGGGAAGATTTTGATCGCCAGCTTTTTTAATTTGACTGGCCACTTGGCCTCAATTCCCTTACAAGATCAAAGAAGCATTAACGCCGAATGGTATACTACCAAATGTTTACCAGAAGTTTTTTCTGTTGTGAGCAACAAGCGACCAAACACAGGGCTCCGCGGACTACTACTCCACCACGACAATGCGCCTGCACACACCGCGCTCAAAACGAGGGACTTCCTGGACAGCACACCAGTCAAACTCCTGGGTCACCCTCCTTACAGCCCTGATCTAGCACCGTGTGACTTCTTTTTATTTCCAAAAATAAAAAATCAGCTCAAGGGGATACAAATTTCGTCGCCGGAAGATGCGCTGGCTGCGTTCGAGCAGGCTGTAAACGAGGTGTCTACGGCGGACTGGAAAAAGTGTTTTGAAAACTGGTTCAGACGCATGAATCTTTGTATAGAGGCTGGTGGAGAGTAATTTGAAAAGATTTAATAAAAATATATGTACCTGTAGAACAATTTTTTTTAGTGTCGCAAAACTTTCTGAGTGTCCCACGTATACACATATAGCCACACCTTTATCCTTAATGGGGTAGGCAGAGCGTAAACGACCTACACAAAGGTTGTTCCGCCACGTCTGACAAAGTTTTGAGGGATATTTAAGATAGATTTGTAGGTATACTGCTGCAGTGACAGGATGTCAGCCCATCGCCTAAATTGGAATATACTGAATCCCTCGGATCCCGTAGCTGATTTTTATAGCATGCCCGGGAGGAAATGCCCGTCTAATTTTCCCGTCTTTAATCATTATAATTACAACATTCAGTTGTAGACAATACGTATACAATGATAGTCATGGCTGAAGTGAGACCTAAGCTAGTATTCTGATACTTTTGACAAAAGACGTTTGAAAAAAAATGTGCCTTAAGGGGATCCCCGGTGCACGTCAGCGCCCGCATCCGTTAAAAAATCATTACTCACTGAAAACGCAATAAATTGAAAATCCGGTATTCCAGATTAAGGTATAGGTACTGAAGTTTATTTTAAGCATTATGAATTAATAAATATGTGTTCACT
This sequence comes from Scrobipalpa costella, assembly GCA_949820665.1. Taxonomy (NCBI): domain Eukaryota; kingdom Metazoa; phylum Arthropoda; class Insecta; order Lepidoptera; family Gelechiidae; genus Scrobipalpa; species Scrobipalpa costella. The sequence goes on from OX463315.1 coordinate 13,952,433, forward strand.
GCAGTTGCTGATAGCAAAAGCGCAAATTGTCTATCTGTAACTACAAGAATAAAGGCATGATGATATGTATTTATATAACTACAACGAACTATATACGTTAATTTGGAAATTTATAAAGTGATCTGAAGATTGAGAGCAATATTAAGTATGGATTTGACAGGTGATATTGTACTGAAGTTACATTTCTGATACGAACTCAAACTAGCTGTCAATCTCAAGTGCTGTTTACTAATACGGGCTTTAATGACCTTCATTGCTCTAACCTCAATCTGATCTACCGAATTTTCGATTGATTGTGTTTTTAGTGAATTATGCTTTTTTGACTGATGAGGGCGCCACTTAGCCGAGGGGAGGTAGGCCATAAATCATAAATTCGAGACAGCAAAAATTACGTACAGCACATGGTTGATTGTCTATAGGTGGATCCAAACACATTAGCGTAGAAGTTGAGTTGATGTCTAGGCCTTCCATCTCTTCCATACACTTGTCAGGATCAGTCGGATGCAGATGGGAAACCGTCAGGATCCTTCGTCGTTTTATCGTCTCCATGGGTTCCAACTTTTGAAGCTCGTCAGAGTTCTTTTCTTGCTGTGAGAGATGGAAAGAGGGAATTATTATTATCTGACTATCTTTTCTTTTGAGAAATGGGTTTGCTCTTGACCCTAGACACTAGGTTAGGGATGCCCGTGACGGAGTCGACGATGGAGCGAGCTCACCCAGAAGATGCTTATGGCACTGGAACACAGCATGATGTTTGGCGCCGGACTCCGGTGAGAGGGTGGTATCTTGCTTTCCATTGCTATATTTAAGTCGCTTGTTCCACCAGTTGCTGTTATTAACATGCATACACATAATCACGCTTTTATCCCTAATGGGGTAGGCAGGGTGTAAACGGCCTAAACAAAGATCATTCCGCCACGTCTGACAAAGTTTGAGGGTAATTTAAGATAGATTTGTTGATATATTGCTGTAGTGACAGGTTGTCCGCCCAGCGGCTTAATTGCAATGTACTGAAACCCTCGGATCGCTTAGCTTGTTTTTACAGCAGCAATTATTTTTATTGTGAAGTGTTTATTTTAATATTTTCTATGTGCCCCTTTATCATTCAGGTAACAGCCCTTAGGCTATGATACCAATTTTATATATTCACATCATGTATGTTTTCCAATTTCTCATTACTCAAGTTACAAAAAGTAACAAAATGGATCTTATTTTTCCAACAATACTACTACTTCTAACAATACTGCTACTTCAAATCCGCTCCCTACATCACCACATGAATCTTCTAAGGTACACTTACAGTTGGAATAGGCCAAGAAGTAACAATAAAATGAGTCGCAGTGATTTCTCTAGGCCTCTTCTGGACTCTAATGGGATTCAAGTTAGGGGTCAACCGAACTGGTTTAGGAAGCTTGATCAGAGCAATGTCATATTCAGGCTTAGTGTCGCTGAAATAAGGATGGATTTCGAACTCCTTGATCGGCATTAAGACTCCTCCTTTCCTGTAGTTTATACTCCCAAGACGGACTCTTAATTCTCTTGCTGACTCCCGTAGTCTGGAAAACGTAACATTATTTTTGTTTTTGTTGCTGACTGAGCTTCTGAACCCATAGATATAAATATGTATAAAGTCATTTTAAATCAACTGCAGTTTAAAATGTGCAGTAGTTTTAATTTTAAATTTTCTTAACAAGAAAAAATATTTTTTTTTGTGAACACGCTTTGCATTACCCCCACCACATCACTAGAATGGCCTGACGTAATTACACTACACGCACACAACGTTCAATCTCCAGCCAATCACGTAGTGTGCGTGTTTTGTTTTGTTTTGATATGTGGTATGTCCGATTTTTGTTTACCTAGTTTTTATTTTAAGAATCTATGTTATCACGAAAACTAACAAATAAAAAAAATAAAAAACTTACTAAGCAGTTTCTTGGAATTTATTTGATCATCGCCTTAAAATATTTGCAGTTGATCTAAATTGACCTTATATATAAAATTATATCTCTGTATGAACCTACATATCCCAAGGCCGAACTATTACTAGCTACAAGATTAATTTTGTATCCATTTTTTTTATACAGGGTGTAAAAGAAAGTACTGCGTTCCCTTAAACCAGGTAATGTATTAGTGATATACAACACAATACACACAATTAATAAAATTGTTAGTTTTTTATTAATTTTATCAAATAGAAACAAGTAATCCTAACTCTTCGGCACGCACGCTAAGGCGAGGCGGCACAGCCAAGCGAGCGCGGGGCGCGGTGTGCGGTGGCGGCAGTGTACCTACGGCAAACCTCGTAGTGTGCGTGCATGCCGCGCCGTAGGGATGCGTAATTTGTTTTAGCTATACAAATTTAATTAAAATAAAACATTTTAATTTATTTTATTTAATGTGTGTATTGTGTTGTATAACACTTACACTTTACTTGATTTAAAGGAACGCAGTACCTACTTTCTATTTACAGCCTGTATATTCTGTGAGTTGAATATTTCCTGTAAGACACGGGTATTAATAAAACATCCATATTATCACGACTGTATCCTTAACGGGTTAGGCAGAGCGTCAACGACCCAATCAAAGATCGTTCCGCCACGTCTAACAAGTCTTGAGGGTGGTTTGAGATAAATCCGAATGAATAATAATTTGTAATATCATCGAGATATAAAGGGGAGGCCTTTGCCCAGCAGCGGGACGATTAAAAAGCTACAAAAAAATATATCATCTTTATCAATAACATTTCGTTCAAGGACTTACAAAAACAACGCATCACCACCAGTCAATATCCAACTATCGTCAATCAAAGCACCAGAACTTATATAAGTAGATTTTTTCAGAATAGCAACGACGTAGGGAAACACATTACTTTCAGTCACCATAGTGTGATCAGCTAGATCTCTGTACGTATAATTCCGTTTATTCACTGTTTCACTATAAACTTTGTTCCCTAAAATTACTATGTACAAAACTAGACTCAAATACATTTTTAAGGACTGCAGGTGGAAGAACCGGGCAAGAGTTTGGTGGTCACTGTAAACAAAGTTTTTGTTTATAAGCAAAGTTCGTGTAATTACGTGATTATGAATTTGTTTGTAAATTTTAGGAAAATCACGTTTTTGTATGGCGGCATAAACACGTTCTCGCTTTGATTGGAACCCTTAACCTCATACATAAATATAATCACGCCTTTATGGAGTTTTAATGGAGTAGGCAGATCGTAAACGATCTAAACAAATGTCATTCCGCTACGTCTGACAAAGTGTTGAGGGTTCTTTATGATAGATTTATTTATTTTGAGGGTTCTTTAGGTATATTGATGTAGAAACCGGTTGTCAGCCTATCGGTTATATTGCAATATACAGAAAACCTCAGATCCCTTAGCTGGTATGATAGTAGTATGATAGGTGTTTTTTTAATTGGTCCGGTGGTGAAATTGGAAATAACAAAGTTGATATTTCTTCCATGCTGGACTGGGAGAGATAGAAAAACATAGAATGTTCCAGCTGCCCTTCCTCCCGGGCATGCTGTTGAAGTCAGCAAAAGGGACTCAAGTGTTACAGTGTATTGTAATTTAGGCGATGGGCTGACAACCTGTCACTAAAGCAATACATATTACAATCTAAAATTGTCCTCAATTTTTGTCAGACGTGGCGAAAGCGCCTTTTACGAGGCGTTAATCGCTCTGCCTACCCCGTAAAGATAAAGGCGTGATTTATGTATGTATGTATGTATGATATTTCAACTTTAAGATTATGGTTCCAAATTTTTCCCGAGAACCCATGGATGATGCATGCTGTTTCATCAATTTTTGGCCGCTTATTTAAGCTTCTTATTTAGGGTTTCAGAATATCGTAATTTAGGCGATGTGCTGACTACCTGTCACTACAGAAATGTATATACCCTAGAAATCTGTCTTAAATAACCCTCAAAACTTTGTAAGACGTGGCGTAACGGAATTTGTTTAGGTCGTTTTCGCTCTTCCTAATTAGAATAATTTCGATTAGGGATAAAGGCGTGATTTCATGTATGTATGTTTTTTAGCTGCAAACTGCTTTCATATATAATACTCTATCCCACTCTTTTCTATTTAGCGTCTATTTAGGGACATAATATGCCTATTTCTATTTGTCAATATATAAAAACCCTAGCTACGTTAACGAAACAGAACTCGTCTTATATAAAAGATCTCTTTTACCGCTGGATTGGATCTATGATTGAACTGACCGAATGAAAAGAGGAAATTGAATGTGTGTGAACGAATTGGACACTACAGTACGACGCAATTCAATGAACGGGGGCGTATAAGAAGTTTCAAATCAACGTCAATCGAACTCATAATTCACTAAAAACACAATGGATCGGAAATCCGGTCGAACAGACACAAGTATAATAGATATAAAGATAGAAAACAATTAAAACAGGTAGAAACAAGAATCGGTATTATAAGGTTCTAAATTATCTTTATATCGAATCTCATAATAGCGATTCTTAGTCCGTTGTAGTAACAGGTAAAAAATTGCGATATACGGCCAGGAACGGCATTTTTTGTGCATACATACATACATACATAAAATCACGCCTTTATCCCTTACGGGGTAGGCAGAGCGTTAAACGCCTCGTAAAAGGCGCTTTCGCCGCGTCTGACAAAAATTGAGGGTAATTTTAGATTGAAATGTGTATTGCCATAGTGACAGGTTGTCAGCCCATCGCCTAAATTACAATACACTGTAACCCTCGAGTCCCTTTTGCTGTCTTCTACAGCATGCCCGGGAGGAAGGGCAGCTGGAACATTCTATGTTTTTCTATCTCTCCCAGTCCAGCATGGAAGTAAAATTTTTGTGTTTTAGTGAATTATGTTTTTTTTCCATACTGGCCTGGGAACAAAGAAAAACATAGAATGTGCCAGCTGCATTTCCTCCCGGGTATGCTGTAAAAACCAGCTAAGGGATCCGAGGGTATCTTTGTATTTATTTCTTGAGCCTGTTGGACCGGATTTTCGATTCAGTGTGTTTTAGTGCGTTATGATTTTTTAACTGATAGGGGCGCCACTTAGGCTATATCGGAACCATACGGACCTGGTATTATTGTATCAAATCAATTACTGTACAATAAAATGCTATGCATAAAACTGAACAACTTTTCGCAAAAAATATACTAAAACACAATACATAATGAATGAAATTGTCTTTTAAATTATTCGATCACTGATATACCATTTGTGTTTGAAAACCTTTCTTTTTATTAAGTTTCGATTTAATATTTCATTGCAATAAGTGCCTAAATATTCTATTCACCACGTTGGCACAGGGCGTGCACTCCATACAAGCCGACGATTTTCGTACTTCTTAATAATGTGTTCGTACAGGTTTGAAGTCGGTCTGTATGTGTGCTGCCGCCACGGGGGAGACAATAAAATTTCAAATCGGGGGGTGAGAGAGCCTCTTATTGAAAAAGAATCACTTTAATAATGTTTTTTCTTTGAAACTATAGTAATAAACACTTCTTTCCTTCCTCATACATTTTCCGAGTGCAATACATGAAGGAAAAGATAAAAGATTGCGGTGTTTAAGAAGAAAATTACTTCCATTTTGGATTAAGTGAAAAGTTAATGGCGGAAAATACTGAGAAAGCACGTTTTTGCATCTTCCGAGATCGTGGGTTCGATTCTCACTGGGGTCACAAAAGTTGAAATTTGTCTGTTCGTCATTTTATTAAGATTTTTCCCAGTTTAACTAAGATAGGCCAAAATAGGCCAACCGGATCACCTGATAGGTTAGCAAATAAATGAATTATGAATAAATTCTTTGATGGGCAAGTTTACCCGTCGTCCATTAAAACTCTTTGATATTGGTCTTGTGCTATGGTAATGCAATTATAAACCACATATACCAAGGTTCATCAGATCGTTAATCCACTTGAAAAATCTACTCGCAAAGGAAAAAGAAAGACAAAAAGAGAAAGATAACGAAAACGAAAACATTAAGAATAAAAATAGGATGCGAAAAAAAAATAGTACGGAAACTAAAAAGAAAAAGAGACTCACTTGTCTCTCACATAGAAAAGGCAAGAAAAGCAAAGACAAGAAAAGACAAGAAAAGACAAGGAAAGACAAGAAAAGACAAGGAAATACACGAAAAGATAAGAAAAGACAAGAAAAGACAAGGAAAGACAAGAAAAGACAAGAAAAGACAAGGAAAGACAAGAAAAGACAAGAAAAGACAAGGAAAGACAAGGAAAGACAAGAAAAGACAAGAAAAGACAAGAAAAGACAAGAAAAGACAAGGAAAGACAAGAAAAGACAAGAAAAGACAAGAAAAGACAAGAAAAGACAAGGAAAGACAAGAAAAGACAAGGAAATACAAGAAAAGACAAGGAAAGACAAGAAAAGACAAGAAAAGACAAGAAAAGACAAGGAAAGACAAGAAAAGACAAGAAAAGACAAGGAAAGACAAGGAAAGACAAGAAAAGACAAGGAAAGACAAGGAAAGACAAGAAAAGACAAGGAAAGACAAGAAAAGACAAGAAAAGACAAGAAAAGACAAGAAAATACAAGAAAAGACAAGGAAAGACAAGAAAAGACAAGAAAAGACAAGGAAAGACAAGAAAAGACAAGAAAACGGTAATTTTACTATACTACCTATATACCCACCGCTTGTCTCTCACACCAACCCACATTCCTGAAAGAGTTATCACCGCACCGACCGCACTGGCTACCCTGGACATTAATAAGAACTTATCTCCACACCTTGTTCTGTTTTGCTTTTATTCTGACTTTAAACTTTTGCAAGAGAGAAATTGTTGCAGACGCACAGAAATTGGAATGTTTACTTTTTATGTAATTAACCGACAAACATCTTATATTGACGGTGCGGCGCCGAACATTTTAGAGGTATATAAACAAATAATATAGCATATAATCACGCCTTTATTCCTAATGGGGTAGGCAGAGCGTAAACGACCTACACGAACATCGCTTGGCCACGTTTGACAAATATTTGAGGGTTATTTAAGACTAGCAGCCCGTCCCGGCTTCGCACGGGGTATTAAGACTCATTTTTCTACACCTTCGGTTACATTGTTCAAATTTTACCAAGGATCCCTAAATTTTTTCCAAATTAAATGTAGCCTATGTCAAATTGGAAGAATGTAGCATTCTATTGGTGAAAGAATTTTTTAAATCGGCCCAGTACTTTTTGAGCCTATTCATTACAAACATACAAATATACAAAAATAGGTACAAATCTTTCCTCTTTATAATATTAGTGTAGATAGATTTGTAGGTATATTGCCGGAGTAACAGGTTGTCAGTCCATTGCCTACATTACAATATACTGAAACCCTCGGATCCCTTAGCTGGTTTTTACAGCATGCCCGGGAGGAGATGCAGCTGGCACATTCTATGTTTTTCTTCCGCTCCCAGCCCAGCATGGAAGAAATATAAAATAGTTCAAAAGTGAATTTCTGGTGCGCAAACTTTCCCCCGCCACGCTATTTAAATTCTCAACGTGTAGGCCGGAAATTCAGGTCACACCGGAAAGCGACGTAACGTGATGTGGCGTGGTCGCACGTGATACAATATTAGAAGTTTATTTACTACGCAAAATACAAAAAGGTTGACATTGATATTTTTTTTTTATTGATATTCGTTTATTTCATTCGTAACATAACAGTTCAGGACCAAAGCGTTACAAATAATTGACATATAAACATAATTTTTACGTCTAAAAAAATATAAGTTCAATAAAATTATAAGTAGGTATAACATTATCATCATTATGTCAAAATAAATAGATTTAGTTACAATTTGTAAATTGACGCGACGAGATGCGGCCTGTCACTATACCCGGTACAACAACGATGGACCCAACCCAAAGGTGAACTTCATACAATGCTATCGATTCTTTAACGTTATTCGTTAATGTGCCTCCGTGGTCTAGTGGCTAGTGCCATGGACTCCTGATCCGGAGGTCCTGGGTTCGATTCCCTGTCTGCCTGTCGCTTAACCCTAAGCACAGGGGCGTGATTATTTGTATCCTTACCTTTTGTCTACGTAACACTTAGTTCAATAAAAAGTCCCAACAAAACGTTTAAAAATCACTAACTAAATACAGTTCCCTGCCTGCTACCTATCCCCTTAGTATGGTGGCGTGATTATATACATCCTATGTCAGTCTCTAGATTACCATCTATCAACATACCAAATTTCATTACAATCCGTTCAGTCGTTTAGGCGTGAAAGAAATCATTTACTAAATTTAGTTCCCTGCCTACTACCTACCCCCTAAGTATGGTGGCGTGATTATATATAGCCTATGTCCGTCTCCAGGTTACCATCTATCACCATAACGAATTTCATTAAAATTCGTTTAGCCGTTTAAACGTGAAAGAGCAACAAACAGACAGACAGACAGAGTTACTTTCGCAATTAAAATATTAGTATGGAAGTATGGATTACTTTGGATTATTTTGGTATTCTTGCCTGGAATGAAAAATAACCTTTCTATGTGATTGGAAGGAAAGGGGTTCAAGATATATTTACCTGCTTGCATTAGGTGCCACTCGATATTTTATTTAAATCTATCCATGAGATTGTAAGCAATACGAGTAGGCATTTTTTTAGATCGTGAAACTGAATAAGTTTCTAAAACATAAAATCATCAGCTCCCTAGCCTTATCCCGTATCTCACGGGGTCGGCTTCCTAATCTAGGGGATTGAACGAGGGTACTGGTTTTTACACGGAGCGACTGCCATCTGACCTCCGCAACCCAGAAGGGAAACCAGACCCAATCCTAGATTAGGTCAGAGTTTTCAAGCCGCCAATGCTTAGCACTGGCCTCTGATATAACTCTCTCTTAACGACTAATATCTACGGTATTAAACAATATTAACCGGGACCAACGGCTTAACGTGCCTTCCGAAGCACGGAAAAAGCGCCGAATAAACGTACATATGAAATTCGAAAACCGAAAAACATATTGGTACGTGGTGGGATTTGAACCACGACCTCCCGCTCAGGAGGCAGCGGCCCTATCTACTACATCATCGGGCTCTCTTAAACATAAAATAAAATATGAAAAAAAAAACTGAAACGAGAACCAGCTGTCACTGTTCGAATCATTTTGTATGGGTATACCATTTTATTTTCTTTGTTCATATTATTATATCGGGTGTAAGGGACAGCGTCCCACAAACTCATAGGGGTTGCTCATTCAACGAAACTGAATAACTTTCACCAGGAAATTCTTTCAGGTGACAAAATAAATTAACATCCCATACAAACTGACCACCTCGATCAGACAATTTGTATAGAAAAGCAAATTATTATTTTTAGCTTCGTGAAATAAAATACTGCTGATAGTTGTTCAGTTTCGTTGACAGAGCAACCCCTATAGTTTTTGTAAATTTATCAGTTTGTGTGATTTTCCACAGTTTGGTTAGGACAATGCATGCCGAATTCTTCTGTTTGTAAGAAAAAGATTCCCTGTTTCAAAGAGCACAACCATGTCATTCGTACATACATACATATTATCACGCCTTTATCCCTAATGGGTAAGCAGAGCGTCAACGACCCAGATAAAGGTCGTTCCGCCACGTCTGACAAGTTTCGAGCGTTGTTTAAGATAGATCTGTATATTGCTGTAGTGACAGGTTGTCAGCCCATCGCCTAAATTACAATAAACTGAAACCTTCGGATCCCTCAGCTGGCAACAGCATGCCCGGGAGGAAATACAGCTGGCACATTCTATGTTTTTCTCTCGCTCCCAGGCCAGCATTGAAGACAACCAAACATAAAGGAGGAAATTGCACAGGAAGCTGTTAAGAATCTGTTTGAATAATAATCTTCCATGCTGGACTGGGAGTGATAGAAAAATTCTTCCATGCTGGACTGGGAGCGATAAAAAAACATAGAATGTTTCAGCTGCGTTTCCTCCCGGGCATGCTGTAAAATCCAGGGATCCGAAGGGTTTCAGTATATTGCAATTTAGGTGATGGGCTGACAACCTGTCACTACAGCAATATAACCTACAAATCCATCTTAATCAACCCTCAAAACTTTGTCAGACGTGGCGGAGTGACCTTTATTGAGGTTGTTTACACTCTGTCTCTCCATTGGGGATGAAGGTTACATAACGTGGTTTAAATACGCAGTACTATTTTTCACACCCTGTATATTTCCCAGAATATTTCAATTTTACTGTCTGAGCAACCGCACAGTTCCGTGTTACGAGGAAATAAACTTTTATTAATTTACAAACATACATACATACATACCATCACGCCTGTATCACTAATGGGGTAGGCAGAGCGTGAACAACCCAAACAAAGATCATTCCGCCACGTCTGACAAGATTTGAGGGTTGTTTAAGATAGAATTGGATATTGCTGTAGTGACAGGTTGTCAACCAATCGCCTAATTTACAATATATCCTCGAATCCCTTAGCTGGTTTAAACAGCATGCCCGGGAGGAGATGCAGCTGGCACATTCTACGTTATTCTGTCGCTCCCAGTTCAGCATGTATTAATTTCGAACCAATAAATACTTAGTAAACCATAGAACAACTTTTAACTAGGTGAAATGAAGCCAATTATTGGATAAAGTGGGTTCTGAGTTTGTTTCCTGTTCCTGAAACATTTATCTTTGTAACTTCAACAATATTACCTAATTTAATCTTATCTTTCTTGTTGACTTGTTGTTCGGAATATGACAATGCTTTAAATGAACGGGGCGATATAACATATAACGCCGCCATTTTGAAATTTCTTAATTTTTCTCTAAAAACTGACTTTTTTTATACAAAAACATAGAATGATCCGGCTGCATTTTCTTCAGGGTATGCTGTAAAAGGCAGGTAAGGGATCTGAGGGTTTCAGTATATTGCAATTTAGGCGATAGGCTGATAACCTGTTACTACAGCAATATACCCAAAAATATATCTTAAATAACGCTCAAAACTTTGGAAGACGTGGCGGAATGACCTTTGGTTAGATCGTTTACGCTCTGCCTATCCCATTAGGGATAAAGGCGTGATTATATGTATGTACTAGCTGTGCCCGCGACTTCGTACACCCGGTTTGTATGGAAAACACCCAGTGTCGAACATACTGAAAACGGTTCTCCGCGCGTAGGAGCGAGATCTGCTAACCCGCGCGCGGAAGCGTGTTTCGCATTGTCTGATCTTTGTTTTTGCATGAAAAACACGATAGCAGATCTCGCTCCTACGCGCGGAGAACCGTTTTCAGTATGTTCGACACTGCGTGTTTTCCATACAAACCGGGTGTACCGTGTTTCGCATTGTCTGATCTTTGTTTTTGTATTAAATACACGATTCCGCGCGCGAGCTAGCAGATCCCGCTCCTACGCGCGGAGAAGCGTTTTTTGTATGTTCGGCATTGCGTGTTTTCCATACAAACTGGGGTACTTACTCATATAGAATGGTTTGCGTAATTATTTCTAACCTAGTGTGTATGTATGTAAAAAAAAAAACTGGGTTCTCTTCCCAAGCGGGGGACACAAATTTGGTATTTGTCAATTTATTTATAACTTTGTGAGATTTCCTCCAGTGTGCCTAGGTCAATGCAGGCTAAATCACCTGATTGTCTGCAAGAAACAAGATTCCGTGCTTCGGAGGGCACGTTAAGCCGTCGGTTCCGGTCGCTATCTTTAACAATGGTCGTTACTCAAACCATGTCAAAGGCCTAATAGCTGTGCTACTAGTTTGAAAACTCTGACATCAGGGTTCATCGGGTCGTTAAACTCGAGAATCCACTCGACAAGAAGAAGATTGTCCATTGTATTTTATTTATTTATTTGACCATTTGTAGAGGTCAGTTTCAGTGTATCTGGCCTAATTGATTGACATTAAGATCAGTTCAGTGGTTAAGCCGAAATAGGGACAGAAGAAAATGTAGTTGCCGCAAAAAATAAGCTTGCCGAACTGAATAGGAAAAAAAAACCGGAAACATAGGACGTTTTTCCACTAGACATTACGTGTACGGCAAGGCAATGGTACGATACACGATATTATGACTCTGGTTTTCTACTTGGACGGTAATTCTTTGACGATTATTCACCCAGTAGATTATACAATTTAAATGATTATTAATGTGATATACTTAAGTGCTTATATTTTTTTGACTTGTAATTTACAATTATTAATAAATTTATCTCTATCTCTATCTCTCCAGTTTTATTCTGGATCCGTGTTTTTGAATCACTCGAATTGAAGTGCGCATGCGAAACCGAATCCCTAATAGGATAGGCAGAGCGTAAATGACCTAACCGAAGGTCATTCCGCCACGTCTTAAAAAGTTTCGAGGGTTATTTGTGATATATTTTTAGGTATATTACTGTAGTGACAGGTAGTCAGCCCATCGCCTAAATTGCAATATTCTGAAAGTCTCACATCCCTTACCTGCCTTTTACAGCATGCCCTGAAGAAAATGCAGCCGGATCATTCTATGTTTTTGTATGAAAAAAGTCAGTTTTTAGAGAAAAACTAAGAAATTTCAAAATGGCGGCGTTATATGTTATATCGCCCCGTTCAACGATATCAACAGGGTCCAACTGCTTAACGTGCCTTTCGAAGCACGAAAAAAGCGCCGAATAAACGTACATGAGAAATTCGAAAAACAAAAAACACATTGGTTCGTGGTGGGATTCGAACCACGACCTCCCGCTCAGGAGGCAGCGGCCCTATCCACTAAACCATCGGGCTATTTGTTTGTGTTCTAAATAAACAAAATAAAATAATAACATATAACGGTATCGTTGACGTTATCGTGCCATTTCTATGCCGTGGACGTGCTTTTTGAAAAAAAATAATTGGAGAGAAATACCCCAAATATTCTATCGGATACATCCGGAAGTTGAAGTTGTTCAGTATCGCTGACTAAGCAACCATTTTCAGTTTGCGGGACGCTGTCCCTTACACCCCTTCAACTTTATCATCGACGTGATTGTGCCGTTTCTATGCCGTGGTGGTGCCGCCTAGTGGAAAAACGTCCAAACTGAATTGGAGAAAGATACCGGAAAAATTATGTCGGATACATCCGGAATGATGGGATCGCTTCCTGGTGCGTGACGAAGGATCTAGGAAATAAGACTACTCGGAAGTTTGGACAGCCATTTGCCATTACACCTCCCATATATACCAACCTTCCATGCTGGACTGGGAGCGATAGAAACACATGGAATGTTCCAGCTGCATTTCCTCCCGGGCATGCTGTAAAGTTTTAGTATTGTAATTTATGGGCTGATAACCTACAAATCTATCTTAAATAACCCTCAAAACTTTGTCAGCTGCCGAGTCCATTAGAGATAAAGGCGTGATTATATTACTATGTATGTATGTACCAACCTATTATATTTAGATAAGAATATACTCACTTTTTTATTCTTCTCTCACTCGTTTAAAATCATAACTCGCAAAATATAGATATTTTCAAAACGTTTCTCGGTCACTTTCTTAGATTTAGACCTAAGAATTTTTTAGAAGTAATGAATTGAGGAATAAATACTGGTTACTTTTTACTCCCCAATTGAGTAAATGGAGTTACTATTGATATTTCCGCTAAAAGTGGCCGTTTTTGGAAATAATGTCGATAGTAATTGCCCGGTACTATTTGATCATCAATTCATTACTTCTAAACAATCCTTAGGTATAAATCTAAGGAAGTGACTCAGAAAAGTTTTACAAATGTCAATATTTTGATAGTTATGATTTTTTAACGAGTGAGGGCGCCACTGATCGCGGTGAGGCCTCTTAAACAAGCATTTTACATACACATGTATGGCTAAGAGGCAATCGTGAGATTTTTCTTCTTGTCGTGTGGATTTTAAGGCAATCGACCTGTTGAACCCTGGTGTCAGAGGTTTCACTCACATAATTACACCTTTATTCCTAGTGGGGTAGGCAGAGCGCATTTTACCTAAACAAAGGTCGTTCACCACGTCTGACACGTTATGAGGGTTATTTAAGATATAATTGTAGGTATATTGCTGTAATAACAGGTTGTCAGCCCATCGCCTAAATTGCTTTTTACAGCACGCTCGGGAGGACATGCAGCTAGCACATTCTATGTTTTTTTCTCACTCCCATGCCAACATGGAGGTTTCAAACTGCATAATAGGACAGCTAATAGACATATTAGAGGCCTCTGACATGGTTTGTTTGTGCAACGACCTCTATCAAGACAGCAACTGACGGCTTAGCTTGCTTTCCGTAGAGGCGATTCAGCATGCGTTTTCCTTTACTAACTGGAGAAAATCTTACAAAATGATAAATCAAATATTATCAACAAAATTAATATTAAGCATTAAATTGCATATATTTATATCTAGTATTTATGCGTTCAAATTTGAGTTGTTAACTATATTATTTTGTATATGTCACGTTATATAATCGTTTAAAGTACCTATCTTAGTTTACCTGCAAGCATAATTGTCTCCTCTGCGGATCTCTTCCAATCTATCAAAGGTAGACTGGAAGAGATCCCTTAACGGGATAAGTCCGCCTTTGTGCCACTATTGTCTTAATCTTCTTGTATTTTAGTTTTAAAATTTTAAGGTACAATAAAGAGCTTACATACATACATACATACATACATCACCGTTGTTACCTCGCAGGATTCGAACCCAGGAAAGAGGTCACGTTCAGGTCACTTCCCGGTGTGGAAAACACCTTGGAAATCTAAGGCCAATCTTATCAACTTTTATAAAAACTCCCACGGGTCAAAATGATTAAAACGAGAATATCAAAAAATATTCGCCTCGCTCTCGGTGTAAAGTGATTAACAGGCTGATTACTTAGGCGTTTATTAAATTCTGTTAGGGACAGGGCCTTATTAAATGGGATCCTGACGACACTTTTATTGCGTTTTGTGTCTGGATAAATGTACGTTCATTTTTATTGTAAATCTTTTCGGTATCTCCAAGGCTTTGTCGAGTTGTTTCATTACAATGTAAGATTAAAAGTAGTAAAATTGGAGATTAAGTCCTGTGCCTTTAAATAGCACAATTTAAACTGCCTCCGTGGTCTAGTAGTCAGAGCCATGGGCTTACGATCCGGAGGTCCTGGGTTCGATTCCCAGGGGGAACACAAAGTTGGTATTTGTCAATTTATCACTTTGTGAGATTTTCCCCTATTTGGTTAAGACAATGCAGGCTGCATCCACTTGAATGTCTAGAAGAAAACGGATTCGGTGCTTCAGAGGGCACGTTAAGTCGTCGGTCCCGTTCACTGTTTCTAATAGTGGTCGTTACAGGTCGATTTTGCTCAACGTCCGTAGGAACTACCTTTTTCTTCTTCTTCTGTCGAGTGGGTATCGAGTCTATCAACCCGATGAACCCTGGTGTCAGAGTTTTAAACCGCCTAATAGCACAACTATCAGGCCTCTGACATGGTTTAAGTAACGACCACTATCAAAGACAGCGACCGGGACCGACGGCTTAACGTGCCCTCCGAAGCACGAAATCTTTTTGTTTTTCGGACAATCAGGTGATTCAGCCTGCAATGTCTTAACCAAACTGAGGAAAAATTCACAAAGTGATAAATTCTCAAATATCAACATTGTGTTTCCCCCCTGGGGATCGAACCCAGGACCTCCGGATCAGGAGTCCATGGCACTAGCCACTAGACCACGGAGGCAGTCAAACTACCTTAAAAACCCTACACGTGACCCCGGGCGGTGCCAAGAATGCATCAAAACCGGCTGCTGCACTGCCCTCTGGACCTCGCAGCAAATAATACCATACGATAAATAATTTCAATGTGTAAGTGAATATAAGTTTTTACATACATACATACATAAAATCACGCCTTTATCCCTTACGGGGTAAGCAGAGCGTTAAACGCCTCGTAAAAGGCGCTTTCGCCGCGTCTGACAATAATTGAGGGTAATTTTAGATTGTAATGTGTATTGCCATAGTGACAGGTTGTCAGCCCATCGCCTAAATTACAATACACTGTAACCCTCGAGTCCCTTTTGCTGTCTTCTACAGCATGCCCGGGAGGAAGGGCAGCTGGAACATTATATGTTTTTCTATCTCTCCCAGTCCAGCATGGAAGTAATTAATAAGTTTTTTAAAATTATTATTAGAAATGGGTTTGCTCTTGATTCTAGACACTAGGTCAGGGATGACCGTGACAGAATCGACGATGGAGCGAGCTCACCCAGAAGATGCCTGTTATGGTACTGGCAATCACACGCATCGACAGAACACAGCAAACTGTTTGGCGCCGGACTCCGGTGTGAGGGTGGTTGCGAGCCAGTCGGCCCCTAGCGGAGCCTACCACCGCTTTGTTGGGATCGTTCGCCAGACTTATTCACAAGCAAGCCTGTGTGTAGTATGGTATTATATTATCTGTGCCTGTGTTGCCGTTGCCCGGGGTGGACCACTAGGAGGTAGATCCCATCCCACCCCAAAGTTTATTCTCCTCAAAAGACAGCTGATTCTACAACATTCTCTATGGTCAATAAATTATTATGCATAATATCATAGTCGGATTCAATGGGCGTGTTTCCACTAGACAGCATGGCGACGGCGACGATGCCGTCACGATGCCATGGCTCTGTTTTTCCACTAGAAGGCACGGCAACGGCCCGATAATCCATCTATTTCAAATTTGAGCGCCTTCACACACGCGCAAGCTTCGTACGATTACAAAACACATGCAGTTTGGCAGGCGACCAGTATCGGTAGGAATTAATACCGTGCCGGAAAGTGGAAAAGCGTGCAATATAATTACATTCTTCTTCTTCTGTCGAGTGGATATCAAGCCTATCGACCCGATGAACCCTGGTGTCAGAGTTTTAAAACCGCCTAGTAGCACAACTATCAGGCCTCTGACATGGTTTGAGTAACGACCGCTATCAAAGACAGCGACCGGGACCGACGGCTTAACGTGCGAAGCACGAAATCTTTATCTTTTTTCGGACAATCAGGTGATTCAGCCTAATAATAATAATTTCATTGATTTTCATAGATTATCTCTTCCACAGTACCGGTCCCGACGCCGCCGTGCCGTCTAGTCGAATAACGCCCATTGTTGAGTGTCTGATATTATGCTAAGTCAGCCTCAGAGCCAGCTGTTCAGTAAGATTTGCCTACCCTGCAGTTTCTTGCTAACAGCAGTATTGTAAAATGAATATGTGACCCGCATAGCCTAGTTGGCAGTACATCTACCTGCTACACAAAGGGTCCTGGGTTAAATTCCCGGCCGGGCATATATTTGAATGACGCATTTTAACGTCTGTTTCTGTGTCCACTGTTCCATGGAATCCGAGTGGGGGCTATGAGTGCGTTTGAGTTCTTTTTCGTGTTTTTTTCTTAATATCTAGAAAAAAGCTTGGGTCAGTTCACATTGGGAAGCATCGCGACACTACACGAAGTGAAGTGATGTCGTATCTGCCTCTCAGAATGCTATTTCACTAGCCTAGGTCTGTTGGAACGGATTTATTTTTAGAAATAAACTGTGCTTGTTGATTCTTTGTTTTAAATGTGTATGTCCTTTGTATTTGATTGTATACAATAAAATAAAATAAATAAAAGAAAGGCTGCACCCTAGCACGACGAAAATAATGATACGAACTTTCGGGTCCCTTCGATAAAATGCCTTCTGGAGCGAAATGACCAAAGTGTCAAAATGACTAAAGTGCTCAAATGACAAAGGTACTAAAATTACATACATTCATACATTTAATCACGCCTCTATCCCTAATGGGGTAGGCAGAGCGTAAACGACCTAAACAAAGGTCGTTCCGCCACGTCTGACAAAGTTTTTAGGGATATATTTGTAGGTATATTGCTGTAGACAGGTGGTCAGCTCATCGCCTAAATACACTGAAACCCTCGGATCCCTTAGCTGTTTTTTACAGCATGCCCGGGAGGAAATGCAGCCGGCACATTCTATGTTTTTCTCTCGCTCCCAGGCCAGCATGGAAGAAACTACGAAACTACTACTACTAAGAAACTGGTACTAAAATTACCAGGGTCAAAATCACCAAACTGTTAAACTGACTTACTATATACTTCCATGCTGGCCTGGGAGCAAGAAAAACATAGAATGTGTCAGCTGCATTTCCTTCCGGGCATGCTGTGAAAACCAGCAAAGGGATCCGAGGGTTTCTGTATATTGCAATTTAGGCGACAGGCTGACAACCTGTCACACCACCGCCCGGCAACAGTAGTCATATCAAAACGGGTTTTTAGCAACAACAATACAATGGCATTTAGCGAGGCGCTTGATTCTATAGATTGGTTTGAGATCGTAAACAAACATACCGGAGAGTGTTTGCAATTTGCAACGGACGTTATAAATATATTTAAAAATAAATTTGAAATTTGTTTTCCGCTAAAAAAGGTTAATCATAATTACAATAAACAACAATGGATAGACTCTGAAATTATTAATCTTAAACTCTTGCTTTTCGACTTTATAAATCTTTCAAAAAATAATCCCGCTAACCTAGACTTAATCGAAATTACTAATAATATGCTAAAATCTTATAATCAAAAACTTAAAACAAAACGAACTCAATTTTTCAATTCTATAATTACGAACTGTCCGAACAAAAGTAGAGGTATGTGGAGAGCGGTTAACATGGAGATAGGGGGACCCATGACAGGGTTGATTACACTGACCTGATCGTCGATAACTGCCTCCGTGGTCTAGTGGCTAGTGCCATGGACTCCTGATCCGGAGGTCCTGGGTTCGATTCCCAGGGGAGAAACACAAAGTCGATATTTGAGAATTTATCACTTTGTGAATTTTTCCCCAGTTTGGTTAGGGCATTGCAGGCTGAATCACCTGATTGTCCGAAAAGAAAAAGATTTCGTGCTTCGGAGGGGACGTTAAGCCGTCGGTCCCGGTCGCTGTCTTTGATAGTGGATACCCACTCGACAGAAGAAGAAGAAGATCGTCGACGAGAGTGGCAACCCGTTCGCCTCCAAACTACACCTGGTGAACTCACTAAACAGCGAGTTCGTCACGGCGGCGACGGCGTGAGGAGCCCCGGCTGCTAACCCAGCGCAATGTCTGGCAACCATGTCCAGCTACCACAGTCGCAGTGACGCCTCGATCTGGCTACGTCCATTCACACCGCTCGAAGTAGTAGAGATACTCAAGAAGTCTATAGCGCCAAAAAACAGTGCAGACATATATGGGTTATCTGCTAACGTGCTGAGGAATGCCAGTATGTCAGTATGTTTCGTTTTATCCCACCTTTTTAATAACTGTATACGTTTAGGTACTTTCCCAGACGCACTAAAAAAGGTTAAAATATCGCCACTGTATAAAGGCAAAGGCAAAAAGACCGCCATCAAATCATACCGCCCAATCTCATTAGTACCTAGCGTTAGTAAAATGCTTGAGGTGGGATTAAATCGAAGACTCCTGAAATTCTGGACCAACAGGAATGTGGTGTCGGATTGCCAGTACGCTTACCGGCCAGGCAGGTCCACCACGGACCTCGTCCGCGAGGTGGTGCGGTGCGTGGTGCGCGTGCGCGAGGTGGTGCGGTGCGTGGTGTGCGGGCGCGAGGTGGTGCGGTGCGTGGTGCGCGCGCGCGAGGTGGTGCGGTGCGTGGTGCGCGCGCGCGAGGTGGTGCGGTGCGTGGTGCGCGCGCGCGAGGTGGTGCGGTGCGTGGTGTGCGTGCGCGAGGTGGTGCGGTGCGTGGTGCGCGCGCGCGAGGTGGTGCGGTGCGTGGTGCGCGCGCGCGAGGTGGTGCGGTGCGTGGTGTGCGTGCGCGAGGTGGTGCGGTGCGTGGTGCGCGCGCGCGAGGTGGTGCGGTGCGTGGTGTGCGTGCGCGAGGTGGTGCGGTGCGTGGTGTGCGTGCGCGAGGTGGTGCGGTGCGTGGTGCGCGCGCGCGAGGTGGTGCGGTGCGTGGTGTGCGTGCGCGAGGTGGTGCGGTGCGTGGTGTGCGTGCGCGAGGTGGTGCGGTGCGTGGTGTGCGTGCGCGAGGTGGTGCGGTGCGTGGTGTGCGTGCGCGAGGTGGTGCGGTGCGTGGTGCGCGCGCGCGAGGACGGCCGGCACGTCGCCGTCGTCTGCTGCGACCTATCGCGCGCCTTCGATACGGCGGATCACGCGCTCGTCGCCGAAAAGCTCGCACATTACGGCATCCGAGGCCCCGCCCTAGACTTGCTCTTTCATGAGCGGCAGGGCTTAAGTTGTCATAGGTGATAGGGGAAGTGTTATTTCAGAGGAACTGTATAACCTTATGGGCGTTCCGCAGGGCTCCTGTTGTAGTGTATGACGCACCTCCCCATATATAACGTATACATAGCCTAAGTACTAGTGTTTAAGTTGCATTATAATCTCTTATTAGCAGTCAATATACGGACGTCAACCAAGCGTGTTGTTTCCTTTAATCGCTCACTGTCTATCTAACACCTTATTTAGCCTCCTTTTAAACGACTTGCCGCAAGCCGTCAAAGATGTCGACGTTTTTATGTACGCTGACGACGTCACGGCAGTAGTCAGTATAGCCACTAGCCAGGAGCTGGAGGGAGTCTTAAACGTCGTACTGAGTCAGCTGCACGGGTGGTTCCAGACGAATGGCCTTGCACTTAATAAAGAAAAAACTTGCTTTATGAAGTTTAGTCTAAACCGGCACCCCTCACAGGCCATGCAGGTGTGTGCAGGTGGAGCCCCTATACAGCAAGTTGCCTGCACACGCCTGCTTGGCTTTAACATCGATAGCGCGTTGGTGTGGGAGGTGCACATAGACGAGCTTTTGCGGTCGGCTCGGGGGCGCTTGTTTTGCGCTGCGGCGGTTAGCGAGCACGGCTAGCGGGGACGTGGTACGACAATGCTATTTCGCCACGGTGCACTCGCTGCTGCTGTACGGCACGGAGCTGTGGGCGCGCGCCGCGGACTGGCGCCGCGTATTTTCCATGCAGAAGCGTGTTTCTGCGCAGGATTATTTCCGGAAACTCCAGATTTTGCCCCTACCTTGTTTATTTATTAGCCAAGTGGCCGTGTTCATGCACACTAATCTCCACTTATTTAAGCAAAAGGGTGCCAATACCAGATATAACCTGCGCAGTAACAAGAACGAGAAATTGCTTGCTACTGATCCGCACAAGCTGGTGAAATCCGAGCAATCCGTCTACTTCATAGGGCCTGATATTTACAATCGTTTACCCAAACACATTATCAATGCAGCTTCCATCGTGTGCTTCAAACACCTATTAAATAAGTGGCTGCATAGCGAATCATTTTATTGTTATGACGACTTTTTCAAGTTACCTATTGTAATACATACATACATACATATAATCACGCCTTTATCCCTAATGGGGTAGGCAGAGCGTAAACGACCTAAACAAAGGTCGTTCCGCCACGTCTGACAAAGTTTTAAGGGTTATTTAAGATAGATACGTATATTTCTGTAGTGACAGGTTGTCAGCCTATCGCCTACATTGCAATGTACTGCCCTCGGATCCCTTAGCTGGTTTTTACAGCATGCCCGGGAGGAAAAGCAGCTGGCACATTCTATGTTTTTCTCTCGCTCCCAGTCCAGCATGGAAGAAATATAATAGATTGTAATATAATAGATTTTACATAATATATAGATAGTTAAGTGAATTGTAATAAATGTAATTATTTTTATTAAGCAAAATAACGTGTAACAATTGTTATGAATAAAGAATTTTATCTTATCTTATCTACAGCAATATGCCTACAAATCTATCTTAAACAACCCTCAAAATTTTGTCGGACGTGGCGGAACGACCTTTGTTTAGGTCGTGTACGCTCTGCCTACCCCATTAGGGATAAACTTGTGATTATATGTATGTATGTAAAAAGATCTTAACAACCATCCCATCCCAGCCCAACGCCTCAATTACTATATACTGAAACCCTCGGATCCCTTAGCTGGTTTTTACAGCATGCCCTGGACGAAATGCAGCTGGCACATTCCATGATTTTCTCTCGCTCCCAGGCTAGCATGGAAGATCTTTTTGCAAAGTAAATAAAGTTCTATTCCATCACGCTTTTGAAAATTACGCGTCTCCTCCAAAACTCATGAAATATTATAATTGTGTTTATTGCATTATATATATATTGTGTTTATTGCATTATTTAAAAACTTGTGGGAGGTCATTTTGTACAAATATCTTTCGTGTATAAACTAATATCAAGTTTGTTTTTAAAAACGTTTTGATATCGGTTCAAAAAATTCTTCTCACGAAATAATAAAGAAAACAATATTTTTCTTGTTTACTTTAAGATT
Source organism: Scrobipalpa costella (assembly GCA_949820665.1). Taxonomy (NCBI): domain Eukaryota; kingdom Metazoa; phylum Arthropoda; class Insecta; order Lepidoptera; family Gelechiidae; genus Scrobipalpa; species Scrobipalpa costella. The sequence continues at coordinate 13,974,677 of OX463315.1, forward strand.
TATTAATCTTTTGAAGTTTAAAAAGTGTTCGAGAAAGACGATTAATCATTATTATTTTTAACTTACATTGTATTTTTTGCAAGAGGAAAAAAACTTCTGTTTTAATTTACTACTTATTTCAAATCATCTAGTAATTCCAACTTAGTCACTACATAGTATAAAACTAAGTTGCTTTCTCTGTCCCTATATACCTATGTATGCATAAATCTTTAAAACTACGAAACGGAGTTTGACGAGGTTTCTTTTAGTGGATAGAGTGATTCAAGAGAAAGGTTTATATATAAAATACATTCATATTATAGTAAAGAAAAACTCATAATTTCCGTGCGAAGCCGGTGCGGGTCGCTGGTTTTAGAATAAAGGTAAACAAAGTTTCATGTCTCTTAATCGAAGATCTTGATTCTAACATAAGTAATTTCACTAATTTGCCAACACGAATCATTTATCTTTGAAATGTACATACATACATATATATAATCACGCCTTTATCCCTAATGGGGTAGGCAGAGCCTGAACGACATAAACAAATTTCGTTCCGCCACGTCTGTCAAAGTTTTGAGGGTTATTTAAGATAGATTTCTACGCATATTGCTGTAGTGACAGGTTGGCAACCCATCGCCTAAATTGCAATATACAGAAACCCTCGGATCCATTAGCTGGTTTTTACAGCATGCCCGGGTGGAAATGCAGTTGGGACATTCTATGTTTTTCTCTCGCTCCCAGTCCAGCATGGAAGATTTTTGAAATGTGTTTATGAATAAAAAGACATGAAACTTTGTTAACCTTTATTCCTAACTTTAGCATCAAGACCTTTGATTACACTCTCTTTAAGCAAATGACCTGGAATTAGAGAAACAAAGAACTACCATTTCCTAGACCAATTTACTGAAGTACTTTTAGAATGTGCTCGTTAAAGAAGGTAAACTTGCAGGCTTGTAAGAGTCAATTCACACCGGGAAACAAGGCGACGCGACGCGGCGCGAACTTTTCTAGAGGGTGATCTTCTTCTGTCGAGTGGGTATCGAGTCTATCGACCAGATGAACCCTGATGTCAGAGTTTTTAAGCCACCTAGTAACACAACTATATCTTTATCTTCCATGCTGGACTGGGAGTGAGAGAAAATTATAGAATGTGCCAGCTGCATTTCTTCCCGAGCATGCTGTAAAAACCAGCTAAGCGATCTGAGGGTTTCAGTATATTGTAATTTAGGCGATGGGCTGACAACATGTCACTACAGCAATATACGTACAAATCTTTTTTGAATGGCCCTCAAGACTTAGTCAGACGCGGCGGAATGACCTACGTTTAGGTCGATTACGCTCTGCCTACCCCATTAGGGATAAAGGCGTGATTATATGTATGTATATAGTAGCACAACAATCAGGCCTCTGACATGGTTTGAGTAACGACCACTATCAAAGACAGCGACCGGGACCGACGGCTTAATCTTTTTCTTTTTCCGACAATAAGGTGATTCAGCCTGCAATGTCCTAACCAAACTGGGGAAAAACACAAAGTGATAAATTCTCAAATATCAACTTTGTGTTGGGAATCGAACCAAGGACTTCCGGATCCATGCCACTAGCCACTAGACCACGGCGGCAATCAAATAGAGGGTGATAAGAGAACCGTATTTGCCATGCAGAAAGATATGAGAAAGATAGTCATATTATAGTACAATAGGTGAACACGGCTTGAGAGCCCGATGGTGTAATGGATGGGGCCGCTGCCTCGTGAGCGCGAGGTCGTGGTTCGAATCGCACCACGTACCAATGTGTTTTTCGGTTTTCGAATTTCATATATACGTTTATTTGGCGCTTTTTCCGTGCTTCTGAAGGCACGTTAAGCCGTTGGTCCCGGTTAATATCGTTTAATACCGTAGATATTAGTGGTTAAGCCGTGTCAGAGGCCAGTGCTTAGCATTGGCGGCTTGAAAACTCTGACCTTATCTAGGATTGGGTCTGATTTCTTTTCTAGGTTGCGGAGGTCGGATGGCAGTCGCTCTGTGTAAAAACCGGTGTCCTCGTTCAATTACCTAGATTAGGTAGCTGATCACGAGAGATACGGGATAAAGCTAGTGAGATGATGACGTGAACACGGGTTGACTAAACCAAGGTTTAGTCCGTGTTTAGAGCATTTAGACCATTTATGTATGTATTGGTCTGCCGCCATGGTGACGGTACGTCTGATAGTATCAAAAGATAATTATAACGTCATAATTTTTTTGGATTAGTTTTTTTGGAAACCTTCTTCTTCTGTCGAGTGGGTATCGAGTCTATCGACCCGATGAACCCTGGTGTCAGAGTTTTTAAACCGCCTAGTAGCACAACTATCAGGCCTCTGACATGGTTTGAGTAACGACCACTATCAAAGACAGCGACCGGGACCGACGGCTTAACGTGCCCTCCGAAGCACGAAATCTTTTTCTTTTTCGGACAATCAGGTGATTCAGCCTGCAATGTTATAACCAAACTGGGAAAAATTCACAAAGTGATAAATTCTCAAATATCAACTTTGTGTTTCCCCCCTGGGAATCGAACCCAGGACCTCCGGATCAGGAGTCCATGCCACTAGCCACTAGACCACGGAGGCAGTTCCTGATAAGTTGGGTATCAGATGAAAGAGCTCAATGAGCTGATTCCAAAAATATACATACATACATATAGTCACGCCTTCATCCCTTACGGGGTAGGCAGAGCGTGAAACGCCTCGTAAAAGGCGCTTCCGCCACGTCTGACAAAAATTGAGGGCAATTTTAGATTGTATTTTGCATTGCTATAGTGACAGGTTGTCAGCCCATCGCCTAAATTACAATACACTGTAACCCTCGAGTCCCTTTTGCTGACTTCTACAGCATGCCCGGGAGGAAGGGCAGCTGGAACATTCTATGTTTTTCTATCTCTCTCAGTCCAGCATGGAAGAAAAAAATATACTAACAAAACTAACTACAAATTAAAAAAACTACAACTAACTATACCTTTCATTTTAAAACTATACATTTGAGCACGTGGTTAAGTTAAAAAGGCAAAATTAACTTATCAGAAAATACCTTTGGAAGGCCGTATCTCCTTAATGGATCATCGAATTCAGTCAGTTTTTTATAAAGAACGTACAGTTAGTGTATACGGGGCGTAAGGGACAGAGTACCGCAAACTGATAGGGGTCGCTCAACGGAACTGAACAACTATTGACAAGATTTTTGTAGAAAAAAAAAGAAAATGATTTTACACACAAATTGTCTGATCAAGGTAGTCATTTTGTATGGGAAGTTTTTTTTTAATTTGTTTATGAACCTCTATCAGTTTGCGTACCCTAGTACCCTAATGCAATTTTTCAGCCTATTCTAAGGTGATTCATTTTCACGATGATTTGGTCAACCCGTGTTCAACTCTTATACTATTAGTCTTTTCTGTCGAGTGGGTATCGAGTCTATGGACCCGATGAACCCTGGTGTCAGAGTTTTTAAACCGCCTAGTAGCACAACTATCAGGCCTCTGACATGGTTTGAGTAACGACCACTATCAGAATCTTTTTCGTGATAAATTCTCAAATATCAACTTTGTGTTTGCCCCTAGGAATCGAACCCAGGACCTCCGGATCGGGAGACCATGGCACTAGCCACCAGACCACGATTGTCCTTTAATAAAGCTTTGCAGCCGTATTTTTGAATCACTCGAACTCCAATGCGCATACGATAGAGCACTTTCCGCATGCGATTTTCATACAATTTATCATACGAATGTTTGTCTTTCGTATGAGATTTCGATTCAATAATACGGATCTTGTTTTTTTTTTCTCTGCTCCCGTCACTGCATCTCGTAGGCCGTTACTACGCTGTCTCATAGCAATGTTCTACGAAATGGCTACGGCGTAGCAGCTGTACCTACTTATATAGTTCTGATATTCAGGGTGAAAGGGACAGCTTCACGCAAACTGATATTGGTTGTTTAGTCAGCGAAACTGAACAACTTTGACCGCGAAATTCTTTCAGGAAATTAGAAAGACATTGGATTTCCCATACAAAGTGGTGCTCTTTTTGTATAGGAAAGTCAAAAAATATTTTTATTTCCAGAAAGAATTCATACATGCATACATATAATCACTCTTTTTCCCTAATGGGGTAGGCAGAGCGTATACGACCTGAACACAGGTCGTTTCGCCACGTCTGACAAAATTTTGAGTTTTGTTTTACGATAAATTTGTAGGTATATCGCTGTAGTGACAGGTTGTCAACCAATCGCCAAAATTACAAAATACTAAAACCCTCGGATCCCTTAAATTGTTTTTACAGCATGCCCGGGAAGAAATGCAGCTGGCACATTCTATGTTTTTCTCTCGCTCCCAGGCCAGCATTAAAGAAAGAATTAAATTCTAAAGAAACTTCATGTACATTCAATCTAAATAATATTAATTAATTACTTACCTTTAATATAATTAATTAAATTCGTGTACTATTGTCAAATATCAATGCTGATATAATTATCATGTAGAAGAATTATAATAATTATTTATTGTTCTTCCCTGGACTGGGAGCGAGAGAAAAACATGGAATGTTCCAGCGGCATTTCGTCCCGGGCATGCTGTAAAAACCAGCTAAGGGATCCGAGGGTTTCAGTTTATTGTAACTTAGGCGATGGGCTGACAACCTGTCAGCACAGCAATATACGTATAAATCTATCTTAAATAACTCTCAAAACATTTTCAGACGTGGCGAACCGACCTATGTTTAGGTAAACGACCTACGCCCTGTCTACCCCATTAGGAATAAAGGCGTGACTATATTTGTATATATGTAGTAGTATACAGCAGTTTTATGAATACTGGCGACATCTACAAGAACAGTTAAATGTTCTGTTTGAAACACCAACGCCATCTATATTTGTGTTAGCGTACTTGTTTTACAAATTAGGTGGTGGAAAGGTGAAACTATTTTGCACCTCTTGTGCTCTAGGTAGGAGATGTTTAGATGCTTTGATCGTTCGCTAGATGGCAGTGCAAGATACAAGCTTATAAGGTGGTTCAGTGTGGTTCATCCATCATATTGGTGGAAATAAAGAATTAGATTCTTCTACTTCTTATGTCGTGTGGGTGTTGAGTCTATCAACCCGAAGGACCCTTGTGTCTGAGTTTCTAATAGTAAAGTTTATAGGCTTTTGACACGGTTTGTGTAATGACCTAATGACCACTATCCTACGAATAAGGTACAAGTTATTCGTAGCCACTATCAAAGACAGCGACCGGACTCGACGGCTTAACGTGCCCTCCGAAGCACGAAATCTTTTTTCCTCATGACAATCAGGTTATTCATAATCATAAATGGGGAAAATCAACAGTCTAACAAATATCCAATTTTTTTGCTTTTATGATGTAAGTATACTTATATTTTGTCAACTGCCTCCATGGTCTAGCGGTCTGAGCCATAGGCTCTCGACCAGGAGGTCCCGGGTTCGATTCCCGGCGGGGGACAATGACTTTGTGTTGTTGTTTCTAGTTTGTTTAGGACATTGCAGGCTGATCACCTGATTGTCCGAAAAGTAAGATGATCCATGCCGTCGGATGGGCATGTAAATAGTCGGTCCTGCGCCTGAATTCTCTCTGGTCGTGTCAGTCAGTCTGTCCCATCAGAATAAGAGATTGAGGGAACAGAGAGTGCACCTGTATCTAGCGCAAACACTTGGGCACTAAAAACAAGTCCTGCGCAGTAGGCCCATCTCCGGGAGATTGGCCGCCTTCACCGAAAATCGCTGGGAGGACTATTATACTTATATTTTATACACAAATGAAGAAAAATAAAATATATATAATGTATTATTTTATTATTACAGGTGTTAGACCCGAATTGATTTACATAGATATAAAATTTTTGAATACATTTCCCCGACGTTTCGATTGTGTAACAACAATCGTGGTCGCGAGCCGACGAAAGGCGAAAGAATAAAATAATGTGTACAAAAGACGAAAGTCTTAGATAAATATAATCGAAAAAGAATATCTCTTCCTTGCTGGACTGAGAGCGAGAGAAAAACATAGAATGTGCCAGCTGCATTGCCTCCCGGGCTTGCTGCAAAAACCAGCTAAGGGATCCGAGGGTTTCTGTTTTTTGCAATTTAGTCGATGGGCTGACAACCCGTCACCACAGCAATATACCTACATATCTATCTTAAATAACCATCAAAACTTTGTCAGACGTGGCGGAACGAACCTATGTTTAAGTTGTTTACGCTCTGCCTACCCTATTGGGGATAAAGGCGTGATTGTATGTATGTATGTATGAAAAAGAATACAAACTTTCTGATTTAATAACGTTTATTATTCTGTTTTTACAAACTAAACCTAACTAGAAAAATACATTTAATCACAATCTCTTTTTTATATACGTTATATTACGCATAATTCCCAAATTACTTCCATGCTGGACTGGGAGCGACAGAATAACGTAGAATATGCCAGCTGCATCTCCTCCCGGGCATGCTGTAAAAACCAGCTAAGGGATTCGAGGGTATATACACTTCTTAGGTCTGCTGTAAGACATTTCATTTTAGAAATAAGCAGTACCTGTTGTGTCTTGATTCCTATGTAATTGTTCTTTGTATGTTTCTGTGTACAATAAACTGTTAAATAAATAAATAAATAGTATATTGTAATTTAGGCGATGGGCTGACAACCTGTCACTACAGAAATATCCAGTTCTATCTTAAACAACCCTCAAAACTTGTCAGACGTGGCGGAACGACCTTTGTTTGGGTTGTTCACGCTCTGCCTACCCCATTAGGGATACAGGCGTGATAGTATCTATGTATGTATGTTTTTTAATAACTTCGGTAATATTATATATTCTTTATTGTATTAAAAATTTACACATACAGTTGAACTTAAAACTAGGACACAACAGGCGAGCTTATCTCTATAAGAGATCTCTTCCAGCCAACCTAGTGGGGATGAAAGAAGGGAAAAACACGGGAACAGATACAATAACTAAAATTATAAAATCTGATAAATTATAGTAATACTAATACATATATAACAATAATAGAAAAAACTAATACATAACAAAATAATATATAAGATATATACGTATATTATGATAGATAAATATATATATATATATATATATATATATGAATATAATACATATTATTAACATCAGAGAGAGGTCATAAAATGCTCTTTGAGTCTCTTTTTAAAAGTGAAAACTGAAGGACTGTCTTGAAGTGATTTAGGAAGTTTATTCCATAGTTGGATAGCCCGGACAGTAAAAGAATGGAAGAAAAACTTTGTGTTTGAACCAGGACACTCAAGCACCTTTGTGATACAAGCGCGCCTGGACCGGGAATCAGGAGGTAAGAAACGGAATCGGGAACGGAGATATTCAGGAGAGGTAGGGTCATTAAGGATCTTGTAAAGGACGGTGAGGATGTGCACATCGCGGCGAAGTCGGATAGGGAGCCATTTTAGTTGAGCGCGAAACTCGGAGATGTGGTCGAATTTGCGAAGGCCAAAAATGAATCGAATAGCAAGGTTTTGTAAGCGCTCAAGTTTATTAAGAAGCTCCTCAGTGGCATCTAGATAACATACATCGGCATAATCGAGAATGGGGAGGAGAAGTGCTTGTGCAAGCATGATTTTAGTGTTAAAAGGAAGGAAATTCTGGAGTCGTTTGAGAGAGTGGAATGAATAATGCATACGCTTGCTAACCTCATTTACCTGTGCCGACCATGACAAGTCACAGTCTAAAATCAACCCTAGATTTTTGGCTTTGTTAGTATACGGAATGCATACACTATTATAAAAAATATTAGGTATATCAGCATCATTAATCCCACTTCTGAGCCTGCTGCTACCAACAATCATAGCCTGTGACTTAGTAGGATTCACAAGCAGACCAAAACTCCTAGCCCATTCCTGCACAGCAGCAAGATCAATATTGACAGCAGCAACTGCCTCAGTGACGTCAGGTAAGGAGAAATGTCTGTAAATTTGTAAATCATCTGCATACAGATGGTAGGGAGAAGAAATGACTTTTGAAATGTTATTAATAAAAATAGAGAATAGAAGAGGAGAAAGAACGCCGCCTTGTGGAACACCAGCCGATAAGTTTGACCAGTCCGATGATGCATCGTCTGTCTTCACACACTGCTGGCGCCCATGGAGATAAGAATGAAACCAATCAATTACAGCAGGAGCAACGTTAAGAGAACGGAGGGAACCAAGAAGGATATCAAAATCAACAGAGTTAAATGCGTTGCTGAAGTCTAATAGAACGACAACTGTAAGTTTGGTATTATCCATAGCGTGACGGATATCATCAGTAACGTTCAGCAACGCACTAACTGTGCCGTGCGAGGGGCGAAAACCGGATTGGAAGGGGCATAGGAGATGATTGGAAGTGAGGAAGGAATATAGTTGATGGTGGACCACACTTTCAAGAACTTTTGAAAGTACGGGAAGGATAGAGATAGGACGGTACTGAGAGAGAGATGTTGGATTGGAGGTTTTAGGCAGTGGGATAACAAAAGCTTTCTTCCAAGCTGTAGGGAAGACATTTGCCGTCAGTGAAAAATTTACAATGTGAGTGATAACTGGCAGAATATCAACCAATATGGGAATAAGCATATAAAGACTTAACTCATCACTTCCCACTGCCTTTGTGGAAATGGAGAGGATGATTTTCTTAACGCTGTCCTCAGTGACTGGTTGAAATGAAAAAGATAAACAGTCAGGCAGGTCAAGGTCAGAAAGATAAGAAAGAGATAAAGCTTTGGTAGAATTATCAAGTTTTACAGGGGGAGTAGAGAAGTGAGTGTTAAGAGCGTTTAAATCCATGGTACCTAAAGGGGTATCCATAGCCTTGCCAATGCCTAGTGACTTCAAAAATTTCCAGGTTAAAGCCTGTGAGAGATTTTCTAAGGAAGAGTGAATGTAGCGACGCTTTGCATCCCTACACATTCTGTTGCAGATGTTTCGAAGTTTTTTATAATTAGCTAAATTTAAATCGGTAGGTTCCTTTTTAAATCTAGCTTTAGCTCTATCCCTTTTCGCCATGGTTCTTTTTATAACCGGTGTCAACCAGGGAGCTGGAATATGTTTAATACGAACACATCTGACTGGTGCATGTGTGTCTAATAGTCTAGTTAAAATAACTGTAAAAGCAGCCACCTTGGCGTCAATACAGTTGGCAGATATAACTGGGGACCAGTCAATGTTCACTACATCATCTCTCAAACGAACCATATCCATGTTGCGAAAATTACGCTGAAAAGTTACTTTAGTTTTAACCTTAGGGGGACGTACTTTATACGTAAGAAATAATAGGTCATGATTAGAAAAAGGAGCCGACATTTGCCCGTGAGAAATTACCAATTTAGGTTTAGAAACAATTATGACGTCAATTAAAGATGGCCTACGATTTGGTACATGGTGTGTAGTAGAAAGCGGCAAAAATTCAAGATTTAGGGACGATGTAAGTGATAACAGTTTCCCGGATCTGGCCATGGATGAGGCATCGTCTTTTACTAAACATGTATTTAGGTCACCCATAATAATGATATGTTCGTAAAGACTGCTAAAATTTTCAAGAGTGGACTCAAAAGAAGAAAAGTAGTTGATTTGATCACTGGGACAGTAAACCACTCCAAGTAAAATTTTGGTATGGTTCACAGTAACTTCTAGGAATAAATGTTCGAGTGAAAAAGAATATTGTGAAGGGGAAGAGCTAATCAATGTGGCCGGGATATCACCACGAAGGTAGATGCCTACCCCGCCGGCACCCGCGCCCACACGATCATTGCGGAATAGCCGATAACCAGGCAGAGAACAAGATGTGGAAGGGAGAGAAGGCTTCAGCCATGTCTCAGAAACTAATATTCCATCGACTATGCCGACACTGAAAGATGCCAGAAGATCGTTATAATGAGCAGATAAGCTCTGTGCGTTGATGTGCACCAGGGAGAGGAATGAAGAACTATTGTGAAAAACCAAAGCAAGCTTATCTTGCAACGGTTCAGAGTCTGAAAGAGAAGAGCAATCACTATCACTGAGAGCACTTAAATAATCATCAGAAGATGAGCAAGACATATAATCATTGTTTATCATATATAAATAAATATTATAATATAAATATATATATAAAAATAATAAATTTTAAAACAAAAAATAAAATAAACAATCAACTTATTTCAACCACACAAGCTGACTAAAAGAGACTAATCATATTGTCCTGAGTAACAGATGCTACCCCGCTATTCAAGCTAAGGCTTAAATAACAAAGCAACATCCGCAACCCAAGCCAAGCACAAACAACTTAATTAACAAAAATAAAATAAAAAGAAACATTCAGAATTGCAAAAACCAAGAACGCGGCAGTATGACTCTTCACTAAGGCAAAAAGCAATGAATATAAAAAAGAAAAAAAAATGAAAAATTTTTGAACGAAACAACAAGCTGTCAGTGTCAAATTAAACTGTCAACTGTGATCTGTCAAATCAAAATATTTTGAGAGGTTAAATCACATACAAAAATAGAACATACCTTGCAATAAAAAAGCTATTGAACAAAATAAGGAGCACTAATCGCTTGCTATAGAATGTATAGAATGATAAACACCGAGCACCGCAATTTAAACAAAGGCGTACATAGAAAAACTGCTTCCACCGACTATGAAACATCAACACGGTGTGGATGCAAAGTAATCAGCTGCTGGAGCTCAAACATGGTTACCACCTTTTTCCTGCTTCCATCCGCTAAGAGCACGACGATGACACCCTCTGATGACCAGGAGTATTTCTTCCCAAAATGTTTCCTGGCCGCAGCAAAAACAGTCTGGCGTGGCTTGGTCAGAAACTCTGACACTGAAACTACGGATCCCTTGAATGCAGTTTTGGCATTCCATACAGCTGCCCGGTGCTTCATCGAAGAGAAACGCACTAATATTGGCCGAGTCTTGTCCTTCTTCATACCCAGACGGTGGCAGACCTCAATTGCATCAGCATTGAAAGAAGACAGCTTCATTGAGCCCTGAATTAAGCTACACACCTTCTTAGGCAGATCTTCTGTATGCTCTTCAGAAACCCCATGAAGGAGAAGCACTTTACGGCGAGAATGGGTCTCAACTTTATCTAAGCCATTTACAATTAGCTCCACCTGAGACTTTAACATTGCCAGCGCTTTCCACACTAGGGACTTGAAGTTCAAGTAGTCCGCAGACAGCACCTTCACTGTGGGAGTAGCACTAGAAGCAGACGCCTGTTGCTGTTGCTTCTCAAACTCCGACATTCTGGTGTCCATCCACTTAGTGAGCTCTTCAATGCTCTTGGAGATTTGTGCAGTGTTGTCCATCTTGATGTTAATATTATGAATAGCAATTTTATGTTGCTTATTATTGATTTAGAGAGTAGACAGTCAACTTGTGTAATTGGTAAGTTTTTAACACATAAAAACTATGTAATTATATTTATTTTAATTAAAATTTAGGGAGAGCCAAATTTAGTTGTTTACTTTTCCCTGTCTACCCGCAAATTTCAATATTATTATTATTTCAAATTTTAATATTGTCCGTTTGGTGATGCCAGCCCGCGGAATGGTAGTTTTAAAACGCTCATAAGCCGAAATAAAAGGACATTTCGCAGATTGCGTGTTTTGCATTTGCCAATTCGCGAATTGTTCCTTTTTTCCGGTCAATGAGCTAATTTGGGGTTTGTGCATAACATATACCGGGTGTAAGGGACCGCGTCCCGAAAATTGGCAAACAAAAAAATGGGATTTCCATACAAGTTGTCTGATTGAGGTGGACATTTATAACGAAAAAAAAAAATATGATTTACTTTCAGTTCCTGAAAGAATTTCTTGGTGGAAGTTGTTCAGTGTCGTTGACTGAGCAACCCCTATCAGTTTGTGTGACGCTGTCCCTTACACCACGTATAACTTAAATATTTAATTTTGCTCAAAATTTATAATTTTCGTTGGATTATAATGTTCTAAATAAACAACTAGCTGCTACTATAAATATATTATAAATAATCTGAGGCGCACCTCTCATTCTTTCATGCTGGACTGGGAGCAAGAGAAAAACATAGAATGTGCCAGCTGCATTTCCTCCCGGGCATGCTATAAAAATCAGCTATGGGATCTGGGGGTTTCAGTATAATGCAATTTAGGTGATGGGCTAACAACCTGTCACTGCAGCAATATATCTACTAAGTTACCCCATATAAAAAAACCCCAAAACTTTGTCAGACGTGGCGTAACGCCCTTTGTTCAGGTCGTTTACGCTCTACCTGCCCCATTATGGTTAGAGGCGTGATTGTATATATATATATGTATGTTTGTATATCAAAATTAGGTTCAGGAGAAAATAAATTAATTTAATAGTTTGAGACGCACTTCACATTGACTTAAAATAATTATACATAGTATTTATTCGAATTCTTATTTCTATATTTACAATATTAAATTAATTTGACAGTCAGAATATTTAAGACAATCCAAGGACATCCGTAATTTAATAATCATTAAGTTGACTATTTACAATTCTTTTTTTTATTCCCGGAATCCAAAACAGATAAACAATGATTGACGCGTTTGGTAGAGTAGCAACTTTGCGTTTTTTTACAGTAAATTTTGATAATCAGTGCTACGTTTTACTACATAGGATTGAAATCTTCAAAGAAATCAATGGGCTCGATTCTAGATTTGCCGGCTAAAACTAAAATTAAAATCTATTTGTCACTTTCAGACTAAAATCATTGGAAAAGGACAGACGATCTATTCTCTCCGGTTTTTGATTTATAGTCGGTGGTTTTATGCTTTAACTGTCATTTTTATCCGCCGTGAAATGAAATGAATGAAATTTAAAATACGTTTATTTGATTTTAGAACCACATAACATAATTTCTTACATCTGCCAAACTTATTTAAAGTTTGTCGGCAGCAATAAATACTCCTATTCCTCCAATAAAAACTGCCTCCGTGGTCTAGTGGCTAGTGCCATGGACTCCCGATCCGGAGGTCCTGGGTTCGATTCCCAGGGGGGAAAACACAAAGTTGACATTTGAGAATTTATCACTTTGTGAATTTTTCCCCAGTTTGGGTAGGACATTGCAGGCTGAATCACCTGATTGTCCGAAAAGAAAAAGATTTCGTGCTTCGGAGGGCACGTTAAGCCGTCGGTCCCGGTCGCTGTCTTTGATACTGGTCGTTACACAAAAACCATGTCAGAGGCTTGATAGTTGTCCTACTAGGCGGTTTAAAAACTCTTACACTAGGGTTCATCGAGTCAGAAGAAGAAGAATACTCCTATTTAATTAGGCTTCAAACTGTAATTAGTAGGTACTTACAACTCAAAAATCTGGCAGAAATACTAAGGAAACGTGCAAAAGCGAGTCAAAATCTAGCACACAAAGTGTATAACCATGATTCATAATAATTCATTATTCATTTATTTGCTGTCACATGGTGTCTTAAGATCTAATATTACAGATAGTATCACATATGACGCCCTGTTGAGGGCACTGCAAATTGAGGACTGTCATTAAATTGAATATAAAAAATAAAAACTAAGATTGATATGAATAAATATGTCAAAAAATTATTTACAATAGCAATAATGTAAACAAAAATAAAATAAAAATTTAAACAGGCAAAAAATAATTAATCAAATAGTCAATATATTAAATTAGTATGTCTTTAAATCATGCATAAAATTAATTGAATTCCCTAATTACAATTAGAATAAATTAATAAATTATTCCAAAAATCAATAACATGTACTACGTCATTAAGTATAGACCGGTCGCAGATTGGCGTTTTATTTATCCACTATACCTACTTACTACGTATCCATTTGTTGAATTTTGTCCTTGTGGAACTCGTCTACGCTGTAATAGCATTTCTTACATATAAATGATTTTAATTTGTTTTTGAAAGTTGTCATTTTTATTTCAGATTTGATACCGTCAGGGATTTTATTATAAATTTTTGCCACATTACTGTGTGGTCTTGTTCCAATACTTGTTAGCCTTGATGAGGATATTACATAGAGTATAAATTGCCTGTCCGTTTTCAATTTTATTATTTTGAAAGTGACTGATAGATTTATAGGATTGATAGGTGGTATATAGAATTGAGCCCATTGTTTCTTAAAATAATAACAAAGTTTATCTCAGCTTAGACCGCACTAAGGCGTAGATGCAGCGGACCGGCGCGGCGCGACACTGAGCGACAAATGATTGTATGAAAATGTATGAGAGGTACCGCACTGAAGCAGCACTGGAGCTGCAGCGTAGCGGCGCGGCGCTTTACGACGCGGCAAATGTCAGGTTCATACAATTTGACAGATTTGTCGCGCAGTGTCGCGCTTCCTAGTGCGGTCTAACCACTGATTTGAGAAGTTGCGAGCCCTAGCTTTTACTCTTCTGTGGGTCTACCCTTAACCATAGCTCGGACACTCGTAACTACCATGTCATTTTGGTCACACATCGACAGACGGCATGTTGCACTTGGCCTGCGTTTGTGTGCGTGTTATAAGGGTTGACAAATTTTGTTATACCGGTCATAATCATCACTTGATTAATTATATGACAAAAAGATATAACATGTAAATCATAATTTTGACCTAATAAATTATTCTATTCTATTGTATTAATCTGGTTCTTGACCAACGATTTAAAGTAGTTTACTGTAACTGAACAGTTAGAATAGATTAGGTTGCATATTGTGTATGAATTTAATTACCGTCTTTCATCACTGTGGAATCTAAAAAAGTTCCTATTTGAATCATATATTGTGTTAGAAAGACATCCGTACACGGAACAGTACCTCACCATCTTTGGAACACAAAACTTTATTATTTCCGTTACACTGGGTAACATGCGCGCGCCATACCCGCTAAGCGTACGCTCAATGTAACCCACAATCCGGCGCGGAGTGTGACGTATGTCGGACTGGGGAAGGGGGGCGAATGTCCATTCTGTATGTATTATTATATAATCTGTGCCTTAATCTTTACACGTCTAATTGATTACGGGTACCGGTTAGCTAAAAAATCAGTTCGATTATACGGCGGGTGACTATACCCGTTCTTACTGAACCCGCTGTACCCGTTCTGATAAGAACTGCGGGTATTCTCGCGAAGTGACGACATGCTGCGCATAGGGATGCCCCGACCACTCTTGGCGGTTGTAACCCGGCTTAGGGTTGACAGGCTGTCCTGGGTCGGGTCTACGTGGCACCAGAATGAACGACGGAACTCTCGGCGGAATTTACCTGTAAAAAGGTTAAGATTTTTTTTAATTAACCTTACCTTGACTGAGCAACCCCTATCAGTTTGTGGAAATCAGTCCCTTACCCCCTGTATGTATATCATTCTTCCATGCTGGACTGGGAGCGAAAGAAGAACAAAGAGTGTGCCAGTTGCATTTTCGCCCGCGCATGCTTGTAAAAACCAGCTAAGTGATGCAAGGGTTTCTGAATAATGCAATTTAGGTGATGGGCTGACAACCTTTCACTACGGCAATATACCTACAAATCTATCTTAAATAACCCCAAAACTGTGTCAGACGTGGCGGAACGACTTTTGTTTAGGTTGTTTACGCTCTGGCTACCCTATTAGGGACAAGGCGTGTTTCTACATATGTATGTAGTACGACTTATTAACTTATAAATTATTCGGAGTTCAGTTTCGTTGACTGAGCAACCCCTATCAGTTTGTGGAACGCTGTCCCCCCGTATTGATATCTAAAATTCGAAGAGACACCTACCACTCATGAAATTGTAGATGAGAGGGTTGATAGCAGAGTTGGCATAGCAGAGAACGTGAGAGATGAGGGCCAGGCATGTGATGACGTCAGTCTGCTCCATGTCCAACGTGTATCTGGAAATAGAGATAAGTTTATGGTTACTAAAACTTGTAAAAAAAACATTACCTACTTAGAATACACAAAAATCTTGATAATAGATTCGAATTCAGATTCATTTATTCAAGGTGGAAAAACAGCATAGGTGGCGGCCTCATTAGCAATAAATTAATTTTGTCTAAAATACAAACATTTTCATTAATATTTTACGTTTAGCGGAAGACGCAAGTAATTGCCCATTTTATAACACACTAGCGACCCGCCCCGCCTCGCACGGAAATTATCAGTGTTTATCTACAATATTATGCATGTATTATACAAGTAAACCTTCTTCTTGAATCACTCTATTCATTAAAAGAAACATTATAAATAAATGTCTCTAAAATAGTAATAATCTACACATAATCAATTAAAAAAGACATGTAAAAATTGAGAAATGTTATGAATTAAAATAATTATTTTGTATAGAGAAATATCCCCATATTTCTAACGATGTTTAGTTTATATAGCGTAATTATCTTTAATCCAAAAGAAATAACTACAAAAATTATTAATATACCTTATTTTCCCATTTTGTACAATAAAACCATATAGTGTTATCGTATAGGCAATATTACCGAATGCTGACCGAAGCTAACTAACTAACTGCCTCCGAGGTCTAGTCGTTTGAGCCACGGGCTCCCGATCTGGCAGTCGTGGGTTTGATTCCTACGGGGGGAACACAAAGTTTATGATTGTCAATTTATCACTTTGTGTCATTTTCCCCAGTTTGCTTATGACAATGCAGGCTGAATCGCCAGTTTATGATATTATGAAATAATTGCTGTTGGGTTCTCAATAACTAAATAATATTACTTCCATGCTGGACTGGGAGAGATAGAAAAACTTAGATTGTTCCAGCTGCCCTTCCTCCCGGGCATGCTGTTGAAGTCAGCAAAAGGGACTCGAGGGTTACAGTGTATTGTAATTTAGGCGATGGGCTGACAACCTGTCACTATAGCAATACATATTACAATCTAAAATTGCCCTCAATTTTTGTCAGACGTGGCGAAAGCGCCTTTTACGAGGCGTTAAACGCTCTGCCTACCCTGTAAGGGATAAAGGCGTGATTTATGTATGTATGTATGTTCTCAATAAAGAAAATTAAATTAAATCTGTATGAAAAATATGAGAGGGCACGTTAAGCCGTCTGTCGCGTTTATTGATATTAGTCGTTACACAAACCATATCAGCCATATAATTTACCTGTGCTATCAGGGGATTCAAAAACTCTGACACCAGAGTTCATCAGGTCGATAAGAAGGAGACCATTTAATTCTATCCTGTAGGCACTTCTTACTTCCATGTTGGACTGGGAGCGAAAAAAGAAACTTAGAATGTGCCAGCTGCTTTTCCTCCTGGCCATGCTGTAAAAATCAGCTAAGGGTTCCGATAGTTTCAGTATATTGCAATTTAGGCGATGGGCTGACAACCTGACACTACAGGAATATACCTACAAATCTATCTTAAATAACCCTCAAAACTTTGTCAGACGTGGCGGAACTGTACTGTATGACGCACCTCCCCACATTTATGCTTACTTAGCGTTTAGGTTACTTATTATAATCGCATATCTATGACTCAATAAACGGACGTCCAACAAGATAGTTGTTTCCATTCTTCGCTCCCGACTCGCCTCCTCGCATGGCGATCCTGCCAGTGCTGCCTTGTAGGGCAGTGCTGAGCATTGCGCGTGTTAAATTGAACTTTGGACTTGTGTTATATTTTTTCTTCGGTGTGGAATCAATGGACAAGTTTTGAGTGTTTTCAACGTTATGGAACTAATTTCTGTACAACTAAATTTCAAAAGACTGTTACGGTGTGGCTGTGGACTGGACAAAATGAGAAATTAAACAGCGTGTTGGAAAAATTTACCTATCAACATTACATTAAATCGTAGTAATAGGCAAAAATCTGATGATAAGTATTGCTGGCTGCCGGGAGTTGTTGGAGACGGATGGAGGAATCGTTGCGCAGGGTGCCGGGAGATGATGGAGTCCGATGAGCGGATGCTCACGGAGCAAGGACGCAGGTTGCGTGCAGGTAGAGCACCGGGGCTCGGCAGGTCGGTACCAGGCCAGTACCGACTGCTGGACCAGTATTCGACGATAGCGGTGTGAGCGTATGTTAGGTTGTGCAGTACCGGAAACGATGTCAAAAGTAAAGAGTACTTTACTAACATAATCGCAATGCGTGATTGCGTATTCCGTAGTGCCTTCAGTAACAGCGAAGATATTTTAATTAACAGAAATATTTGTTATGTTTAGTAATATCAGTAATACTTAATACCATCTATATTTTTGTTGTAAGCTCTAGCCTAAGTAAGAGGGCGTATTTTTAATCAAACACATTGTTTCTATTGCAATGATAAGTTAAAAATAGATACGGCGCTGTTGGCAACATGAACTACTTGTAAAAGTCATTTATATTTTATATCGTAAAGAAAGTATACATGGGTACCATTATGACAAAAAAATAACTTTAACTCTTTTTAATCAAAATGCACACATATTTATGTTTATTTTTATGTTTTTTTTTTTCTATAAAAGTGCAAGACGGTAATTTTAATGAACTGATTAAGTTGATAGGGATAGGGGTAAGCTGGCATTATTTTTTTTTGGTATTTATTTTTCTAGCTCTTGGGGATGCTCCATGTTAGATTTGGAAATTAAATTCTCTGCTGAATATGTTAAATAAAATTTAACTTTCCTCTATCTCTTATATTTATTTCCTTTTGATGAAATGTTAAAAATACGGATCTTTTATTAGATGGTTTTATTCAAAGTTCGACTTTACTTACTCTCTGTTTGGTTCATTTTTATTCTACTGCAACTAGGTATTTTTAACATAAGTATATAATTGATAATACTTTACTGGTCTTCGAAAGGTTTTAGCTAAAGTATACATTTTTATTTATTGAATACTGACTTAGTCACGGTTTCGATTCCCGTCGTAAATTGCCTGCTACACTTTGCATCTTGATTACTTTTTACCTCATCCAAATTAAATTTATTTTACTGATTAAGTTTCTGCCTATAATATTTTAATCTTCATAATTTTCAAAATATTGAATAACTAAATTGCGCTTTATGTAAAAAAAAACAACTGATGATGACTGAATATAATATTTTTTTTTCAGAAATTGTTCAGTTTCTTCTTTGATGGTTTTAATGAACTGTACCCGATTTAATATATTTGCATGGTTTTATGATTTCTGTCTGCAGCTTACTTACCTACCTGATATTCTAACATGTTTCTAAGCTACGACATGTATCTTTCTATAATTTATTTATATTTCATCATCAGATTTTTTTCAAAGTATAATGTACTACAGGTTTAGGCGTGTTCTTAATATAAGTATTTGTTTATTTATTTCATGATATGAAAAGAAAAGAAAGCTTTTGCTTGTGCTTAATTTAACTAATAATATTAACTACGAGTATCAGTAATAATTTCGTTTGTAGTTTATGGAGTAAAATCAATCAACATTTATTTTTCCCTTATTTAATCTCTAAAAAAAATTACTATCATTCAATTCGCATACTATTACATTGAAAATTATAAAAATTCCATAAACATTGTTTAAATTCCTATTGTCTTTAGCATAGCCTTTGAGGCTCTGTCTATCCCGTAAAGAAAATAGGCATGTTTACATGTAAGTATATTCTAAGCAGCAACTCGCAACAACAAAAGTATCTTATATCAAGAACGTGTCATATGAATCGGACAACATTGTTCTTCATTTAGTTCGAAGTTTTGCTCTTGAATATAGGGTCTTATCTTACAAAATTAACTTAATGGTATGTACTTGTATATACTTGTTTTTTTTTTTAAACACATTATGGTTACTGGCCATTACTCTTTGTTCATTAATTTATTTATTTATTAAATGCACAATGTATTCATTATTTTTCAATACTGCTCTGCCTACCCCATTAGGGACAAAGGCGTGATTATATGTATGTATGCATATATTATTTTTCAATTTCGTATCAAATTAAATCATCATGTTGGGTCGTTTGCGCTGTCTACCCCATTAGGGATAAAGGCGTGATTATATGTATGTATGTATATCGCGATACTTTCTTATTCAAGTTTATTTAAAATATATTTATGTAAGTACGTAACGGACGGAAGTAACGGACCCAGTATATAATATTTTCAAATAGGTCACACATGTCTCTTCTAATGAAAGTGTGAATCATAATTTACACGAGTAGCAGAACGTCATAGGAACAGTGCAGTATGTGCTGACTTCGATGATATTTGACCACTAACATGCTATACTCACAGCTCACAGATAATGTTTTTACAATAACAAGGCTATGATAATTGAATAATGATTTGACTTTGTTTCTTAACTTTTTGTTCTAATGGGACTTACAGCACCAAAGGTAAATCAAAATGCTTAAATAAATTAATGTTGGTTAATAGTAATGCTAATGTAATTAAATAAATAATTTAATGGATTAATTACTTGGACGAATAATATTAATTATGAGTAAATAATATAAAATTCCATTACATAGAGATACTAGGACTATACCCACGGATACGACAAAGAAGTTTGACTTCTGAAAAGGTACGTAGATAAATGAATACCTATTACACGATACTAAATATGAAAGAAGGTAATGGCATATAGAGTGTAATTAATTGATTAAAGTTGGTCTAGGTATATGTAGCGTGAGATAGGCAGGGGGAGACGTGAATGATGACTTAGTAATTTGATTACGGAAGGATATGATAGTATGTTATGTATTTTGAGACGGATAAAGAATGTTGGAATTTGATAGGTTTATGACTGTAGAAAGGTTTGTTTTACCGATGTTAGGATAATTTGGTCCATAAGTTTTGGACAAGCTCTTGGACTGATCACCCAAACGCTGTATCAAATTTTATTTTTCCAAACTATTTAGAGTGTATGGATTTCATGAATGGATTTTGAACGAACTAGCAATGAGAAAAACGAAAGCACGTTAATGTTGCTATAGTAGGTACATATGCGGTACAATAGGGTTAGATCCTTCAGCCATAGTGCGAACGAGCTTTCCACTTTGAGTAATGTTGGATACCAAAGAAGTCTTAAACCTTTCACCCTATTCAAATGGTACATGAGGGGCAGATCCTTCCGTTCGATCATGGTGTAAACGAGATTTCTCTGTGAGAATTGTTGGAGTCTTAAAATGGCTTAAACCATGACCCCTAATAAAGGGTGTGCGCACAACCCATATGAGACACCAGATGTCCATAATAAATATATAAATAATTGTCATAAATAAGAGTCGACTCTATGTTAAATGTACCAATAATAATAATGAAAAGGGACCGGCCGGCCCAAATAATAAAATATGTACCGCATAAAATGAAGTACTAAAATATCTATTTAAATGAGGTTTTGATTTGTATTGATAGAGAACTATTTTCCTCAAATGACTATGAAGACGTAGTTGTCATATGTTTATGACGAATTTTATACTTACATAACAATAAAAGGTAAATTGATTTAAATGTATTGTGAAATAGATTTGAATTTTCAAGTAGAATGAAGAGTGCTGTAATTTACCTTCTTAAAAAGAAAATGACAAAAATGTTGCAAAATTTTAACATTGTTTAGTTTGTTTACGCTCAACCTACTCCATTAGGGATAGAGGCGTGATTGTTATGTATGTTTGTATGTATGTAGGCACTATTAACGACTGCTGATCGTAGCTACTTAACTACACACTAGATTAAAAACGTGACAAAAGTACAAATGAGCTTAAGTTGCAATGAAAACTAATTTTGTCCTGGTTAGTAACTGCTTCCAACTACTTGCTTGCTTCTACTTCCAAGCTGGACTGGGAGCGAGAGATAAATGCTGATAGATGCATGCTGTAAAAGTCAGCTAAGGGATCCGAGGGTTTAGCAATGTAGGCGATGGGCTGACAACCTATCACTACAGCAATATACCTACAAATCTATCTTAAATAACCCTCAAAACTTTGTCAGACGTGGCGGAACGACCTTTGTTTAGGTCGTTTACGCTCTGCTTACCCCATAGGGATAAAGGCGTGATTATATGTATGTATACGATTTTATACTCTATGGTTCTATACTTGGTCCGCTAGATTTTGACGCATTTGCACGTTTCATCAGTATTTTTGTCAATTTTTTACATACATACATACATATATTCACGCCTGTATCCCTAATGGGGTAGGCAGAGCGCAAACGACCCAAACAAAGGTCCTCCCGCCACGTCTGACAAAGTTTTGAGGGTTATTTAAGATAGAATTATAGGTATATTGCTGTAGTGACAGGTTGTCAGCCCATCGCCTAAATTACAATATACTGAAACTCTCGGATCCCTTAGCTGGATTTTACAGCATGCCCGGGAGGAAATGCAGCTGGCACATTCTATGTTTTTCTCTCGCTCCCAGACCAGCATGGAAGTAATTCAATGTCAATTTTTTATCTGCCATAATATGATATTGTCATATGACGGCTTTGATAAACAATAAACTTGTTTGTCATACTTTGATAAACAATAAACTTGTTTATCAAAGTATGACGGTTAATATAAACGACAGATAACGCATAAAACCACCGACTATAAATCAAAAAACCGGAGAGAATATATCTCCTGCTCTTTTAATGTTTTTAGTCTGAAAGTGACAGATAGATTTTAATTTTAGGTTTAGCCGGTTGAGCACAGTACCTAAATATATTCAGACTTTGATTTTAACTAGTAGCAAATACAATATAATATTAGCTCTCGTAATTTGCGTAAGGTTAAAACTATGACCAAACTTGTGCCATCTGTATTCTGAATAAATTATCATGTTCGTGTAAAGTTTGTTTTGGCTTGTATTGTACGACCAAATATAATTATAACTGTCAAGATTACATTATGATTTAAGTAAACACTGCATAATTTAGGTGGCGATATGGCCTAAGTGTCGCCTCATCAGTAAAAAATCATAACTCGCTAAAAAGGCAGTGAATCGAAAAACCGGTTCAACAGACTCAAGTAATAGTAATTTAGATAATTTAGATTTAAGCGATTCATAGCTCATTGTGGTAACATACATACATACATATAATCACGCCTTTATCCCTAGTGGGGTAGGCAGAGCGTAAACGACCTAAACAAAGGTAGTTCCGCCACGTCTGACAAAGTTTCGAGGGTTGTTTAAGATAGACTTGTAGGTAAATAAATTGCTTTAGTAACAGGTTTGTGGTAACAGGTAGAACAAATGCAATTACACTTCAGGCTTCGTCCTCAAGATTGGCATAATACACACATGTAGTTTCGCGATAGCATTCACCATTTCACACTATTTTTAGAATTTCTCCATTGTTTATTTACATTTTTTTTTATTATTATTTTTTAACGGAGGGTATGTTACGATCTTCCGTCTGTCACGCGCTGACATTTTCATTCGCTTTCTAGTGTCCACCGTTTCACACGCGCTCGTGATAAAAAATAAGAAATAGTGCATAAAATCTTTAAAGTGAAGTGAGTTTACGGACATAAATATGCCCAAAAGAAAAAGAAACGATGATTATGATAAATTGCAACGAAAAATTAGACGTTTGGAGGATAAATATCGACGCAAGCGTCATCGTAGTCGCAGCCGCCATAGGCGCCATAGTCGCTCGCGCTGGCGCGATTTGAACCGGTACCGGTACCGTTCGGAGGAGTCTGACTCATACGAGTACTCGTCAGACGCATCCAGCAGGTCGCGGTCATATGATCAAACAATGCAAGGTATGTAAGTGTGTTTTTATGTTTAACCGATTTTGTAGGACTTCTGTTACGGAAAAATATAATATATTAACCTATCCAGTCTCGAATAACAAGGTTTTACCGAATTCTAGCAGAAACTAGATAATTGTTTACCTATGAATTTGTCTGAACGTACATGTAGAATAGGTATTTGCCGCAGTACGTCTTACATGTGGTGCTATTTAGTCAACGTTAAAGTAGTACCTGTATCTGTGTTTATACACCATAAGCTTGAAAAAATAGTTCTGCGGACAGTACATTGGGACTGTTTCTGTACTAATACGAGCTTGAATTTTTTCTGTACCATAAACACTAAAAGTATATTGAAATCGCATTATAACAGTTTGCGGGCAGTACGTGTATAATGCATTGGGACTGTCTCTTACTGAAATGCTGATATACCAGTTTGAATAGATAAATTCCTTACCAGTCTACATCTTTAATTATTACGTATCGTAATAAATTAGTCAACTTGCACGCTCGGACAGTACAATGGGGCTGCTCCACAGTGCTATAATGCTTTGTTTACGGGCAGTACGTGTTTATTATAACTAGGGACTGTCTTTTACAAATGCTACTACTGTTGACTTCGTACCTACTCCGCAGGACGGCAAGAGAAACACGATCACGAGACATTTTTTGATGATGATGATTTAATCGGCTCGCCGCAATCGGATGAAAACCAAATGAAATCAGATGCTATTGCTAGTACTTCTAATACTGAACCAACAGGACAGGTTAAGTCTGTGGTAGTGCCAGTGTGGAAACCTGCCGACCCTCAGTTGCCCTCAGAGCAGCCAGCTACAACATCATCACCAGCTGAAGAAGCAGTAATTCCTGTAACAGATAACTTAGACAGTGATGTTTTAGAAATCCTTGGCGGCGATCCCACCAATGACAAAAAATATGGGAAAGAGATCCATAAGGACCTATCAGTTAGATTCGAGCATTGGACTACGACGGGTCTTACCAAGGAGCTACGCAAGGAGTATAAAGATAGATATTTAACTCCTGAAAACTGTAAACTGATTGATCCACCGGAATTGAACCCGGAGATTAAAGCGGCAGTGTCGGATATTGTAGTCAAGCGTGACAAGGCTATTGAAGGAAAGCAAAAGGAACTATCCCTGGCCATAACCAGTTTAGGAGAAGCTATTACGCTATTATTATCGTCAAAAGAAAAGAATAGTGATTTACTAAAACTTTTGATGGATGCGGTTCGCATGATTTGTGACTGCCAACACGCGGATACAGTCACTAGAAGAAAATTTCTCTTGAACTCAGTTAAGAGTGAAATGAGAGAACAACTTCAGAAAACGAAGATAGATAAACTTCTGTTTGGCGAAAATCTAGCTGAAACGTTAAAGACAGCAAAAGACATTAACAAATCAGGGACAGATTTGAAGCCACCGTCGACTACAAAAGCTCCAAGTAAAAAATCAAATCTAACTTTAACATCCCAAAGGAAATTATACTGGCGAGCTCCGGGTCCGAGTCGCAAGCCGACGACGGGCCCTCCGAGGACGAGGGAGCAGACGACAGCCTCGACGCGCGGTCGGCCCACCGGCTCCTCGAAACCATCGCAGCATCCGCCTCCACTGCGGCAGAGCTACAATCGCCGATAAACACGGTAAAACTTGCTGGTAGATTATCTACTTTTTATGAGCAATGGCAATTGCTTACTAACGACCCTACCATTTTATCATACATAAATGGTTATAGAATACCCTTTTCTCGACCACATATTCAAGTCACACCACCGAGTACTCGGAGATATTCTCATTCAGAAAGAACAAACTTTATGACTGCTATTGATAACTTATTATCTATAGGCGCTGTATCAGAGTGTGAACCTCAAGATGACCAATATTTGTCAAATATTTTCCTTATTCCCAAGCCAAATGGAACAATGCGCTTTATTTTAAATTTAAAATCCCTGAATAAATTTATCAATATCAGTCATTTTAAACTAGAAGATCTGAGGACTGTATTAAAACTTATTACGAAAGAATGCTATCTTTGTACAGTCGATTTAAAAGATGCATATTTTTTAATTAACGTACACGAAGACGATCGAAAATACCTTCGATTTCAATTTGAGAATTCTATTTTTGAATTCAATGTCTTACCCTTTGGTCTAAATACTTGTCCATACGTGTACACTAAAGTGATGAAACCGGTCGTAAAATTATTAAGGTCATGTGGATATCTATCTACCTACAATATATTTAGACGATATATGTCTTATTGGTTATGACTATCAGATGTGTCTTGAAAACTTGCAATCAACCAAGAAGCTGCTTACAAGTTTTTAGGGTACATATTAGATACAAAAAATTTCCAGGTCACACTACCCAACAATAAAATTGAAAAAATTAAATCTGAAATTGATAAATTTTAATCTGTTGATCATTGTAAAATCAGAACATTTGCTAGTTTCGTTGGCCTGTTAGTGTCAGCCTGTCCGGCAGTAGAGTACGGATGGCTCTACACCAAGCTCTTCGAGAGATGTAAATATCTAAATTTATTAAGGGCTAATGATGACTATGAGAGCTTTATGATTTTACCAAATACATTAAAATCCGATTTCGATTGGTGGAGACAAGCCATGTTCCATCCAGTTTGTAATATTAAAGATGATGTGTATGATCTGGAAATATTTTCGGATGCCTCAACAACGGGGTGGGGAATAGCGTATGGCGATCAGAGAGCTAGTGGTCTGTGGAGCGAGGATGAACGTAGTAAACATATTAACTACTTAGAAATATTGGCTGCATTTATAGTACTTAAAATATTTGCAAAAGATCGATATAACTGTCAAATCCTTCTTCGCATCAATAATACCACCGCTATTTCCTATGTAAACCGCATGGGTGGTATCCAGTTCCCACACTTGACTGAAGTCACGAAACAACTTTGGCAATGGTGTGAGCATAAAAAATTGTATGTTTACGCGTCCTATATTCGTTCATCAGATAACTTCGATGCCGATCGTGAATCAAGGCGAACGCATCCGGACATAGAATGGCAACTTGCAGACTATGCTTTTCAAGGCATTGTAAACAAGTTCGGTTGCCCGAATATTGACTTATTCGCTAGCCGAATAAATAATAAATGTGCGACATATGTTTCCTGGCATAGAGATCCGGATGCGTACGCAGTGAATGCCTTTACAATTTCGTGGGCAAATTTTTGTTTCTATGCTTTCCCCCCCTTTTACAATGATTTTAAAATCATTACGTAAGATTGTTTCCGATCGTGCCAGAGGCATAATGTCCAACAATTCCACAGTGGCCAACCCAGCCCTGGTATCCATTATTCGGAAACCTGTTATTATCTGAAACGTTAATATTCAAATCCAATAAAAACTTAATCTTATCCCCTCATTGCAGCCGTCGGATGCACACCAAGATTACCCTGGTGGCAAGAATATTGTCCGGGAGGCGATGATAAGAAGAGGTGTGCCACATTCATCTATTGAAATACTTCTCAACTCTCTCGCAGATAGCTCGTATAAGCAGTACGACGGGTGCTATAAAAAGTGGTTCATTTATTGTAAGGATAATAAATTTAACTTGTACGATGTATCAGTTCCTGATATAATAAGTTTTTTAACCATAACATACCATAACGGTGCTCAATATGGGACCTTGAATTCATACCGGTCAGCTTTAGCTTTGATAAATAAAGAAAAAAATTCAGAAAATGAGGATATAAAAAGATTTTTTAAAGGGGTCTTTCGGTCTCGACCTCCAAAACCCAAATATAATGAAACATGGGATACCTCTATTGTACTAAATTATCTTGCAACATTGTATCCCAACAATAGTTTCAACTTAGAAAAAATATCTAAAAAAATAATTACACTTTTGGCACTTGTTACAGCTCATAGAGTTCAGACTTTTTCAAAGATAAAAATAAATAACATCCAAAGATCTTCGTCAGAAATAAAAATAAAAATTCCAGATTTAATAAAAACTTCTCAATTAGGTACTAATCAACCTTTACTGATACTTCCATTTTTTAATGAAAGGCCGGAGATTTGCCCTGCAAGAACTATGATTTCTTATCTTGAGGTAACTGAGACGTTACGTTCAAATTCAGAGTCTTTGTTTATCAGCATAAAAAAGCCTTATAGAGCGGTTAGTACACAAACACTATCCCGATGGATAAAAGATACGTTAGGTATGAGCGGAATTGATACATCCACGTTCACTGCGCATAGCACCCGACACGCAACCACCTTAACTGCACACAGGTTAGGTGTAAACATTGACCAAATTAGAAAGACTGCAGACTGGAGTTCCAACTCCCACACCTTTGCCAGGTTTTACAATAGGCCTATTAATAATATATCAGATGATAATTTTGGTATGTGTATAATGAGTAATTCTTTAAGAGAATAATTATATTTATATTTAATGAAAGAAAAGCTTTTATGTTTTTTTCTTTCATTTTTATGTTTTGGTATGAAAGATAAATATAGTTAAAACAAATATAACTAATTATCATATAATATGAGTTTATATTTTGTTTATTTTTATGAATTTCATATTTTACGAAGTCAATCTCTAAAAGTCTACATGTGTGTATTATGCCAATCTTGAGGACGAAGCCTGAAGTGTAATTAGAAATTAAACGAACTTACCTGTAAGTGAAGTTCTATCCTAATTATACGAAGGCTTCGTCCGAAGAGATTGGCATCCCTCCCACCCTATGGATTATTCTCGTAACCCATTATGTAAAATATGAAATATTAGTATGCAAACGGACTCTACACTCTAAACTAAATGAAAATGTCAGCGCGTGACAGGCGGAAGATCGTAACATACCCTCCGTTAAAAAATAAAAAATAAATAAAAATGTAAATAAACAATGGAGAAATTCTAACTTCCATACTGGACTGGGAGAGAAAGAAAAACATAGAATGTTCCAGTTGCCCTTCCTCCCGGGCATGCTGTATAAGTCAGCAAAAGGGATTCGAGGGTTACAGTGTATTGTAATTTAGGCGATGGGCTGACAACCTGTCACTACAGCAATACACATTACAATCTAAAATTGCCCCCAATTAATGTCAGACGTGGCGAAAGCGCCTTTTAGGAGGCGTTTTACGCTCTGCCTACCCCGTAAGGGATAAAGGCGTGATTTTATGTATGTATGTATGTAGAAATTCTAAAAATAGTGTGAAATGGTGAATGCTATCGCGAAACTACATGTGTGTATTATGCCAATCTCTTCGGACGAAGCCTTCGTATAATTAGGATAGAACTTCACTTACAGGTAAGTTCGTTTAATCTCTAATTTTTGTTCTTTTTACTACAAGGAACTATAAATCGCTAATTAATAAGGTTCTATATTTTGTTCTAATTATATATTACTGGAGTTTGATGGACCGGATTTTCTTTTAATTGTGTTTTTAGTAAGTTATGATTTATTTACAGATGGGGGCGTCACTTAGCTTTTATAGTCACCTTAATCTTAGCAAACATGAATTGTATTAACAGGGAAGTGGTAATCAAATTTGCATCTGAACTTTTTTTCAATAATCAATAATTTTTTCTTCCCTGCTGGCCCGGGAGCTAGAGAAAAACATAGAATGTGCCAGCTGCATTTCCTTCCGGGCCTGCTGTAAAAACCAGCCAAGGGATCCGATGGTTTCAGTATATTGTAATTTATTCCATGGGCTGACAACCTGTCCCTACAGCAATATACCCACAAATCTATCTTAAATAACCCTTCAAACTTCATCGTCAGACGTGATTATATGTATGTATGTATCATTAATTAGTCCATAAATTTGACAAATGTGCAATGGGAAGTATATTATGTTGCTCTCATTTCTTATTCTTTGCACAATATTTAAAATTTAACGAAAATCTACAGGTAAATTATGTAACTGCCTCCGTGGTCTAGTGGTCAGAGCCATAAGCTTACGATCCGGAAGTCCTGGGTTCGATTCCCAGAAAGGAAACATAGAGTTGATATTTGTCAATTTATCACTTTGTAAGTTTTTCCCCAGTTTGGTTAGGACATAGCATGCTAAATCACCTGATTGTCCGAGAACAAAAACGATTCCATGCTTCGGAGGGCACGTTAAGCCGTAGGTCCCGGTGGCTGTCCTTGATATCCTCCATCCACTAGGCGGTATGAAAACTCTAACACCAGGATTTATCGGGTCGTTCGACTCGAGAACCCATACATACGCCACGCCTCTTTCAGGGAGGGGTAGGCAGAGATCACATCCTTCCATTTGCTACGATCCTTGCCAACTTATTTCGCATCATCTACATTCATCAATCTTTTCATGCACGCTCGTCGGTTTAGGGTACTCCTGACATGACCTTTCCCTAAAACTTCCCCGATTTGATCGCGGTACGTTCGTCGAGGTCTTCCCCTTCCAACATTCCCACTCACACTCGTCATGTATATCTCGAGAACCCACCCGTTAAAAAGAAGATGTAAAAGCGTATAAGTATAGAGGGTACTTAATAATTAAATACGGTCGCTAACTTACATATCAGTCTCCAACGAAATGTTTCGGGAACGAGAAATAAGTTAGTTAGCGACCGTATTCAATCACTAATTACTAGTATGTCTCACTTAAGTGATGTTTAAGTTTTCTTCCATGCTGGGTAAACGATCTACACAAATGTGGTTCCACCACGTCTGACAAAGTTCTGAGGGTTATTTAAGATAGATTTGTAGGTAAATTGCTGCAGTGACAGGTTGTCAGCCTATCGACTAAATTGCAACATACTGAAACCCTCAGATCCCTTAGCTGTTTTTTACAGCATTCCCGAGAGGAAATGCAGATGGCACATTCTATGTTTTTCTCTCACTCCCAGTCCAGCTTGGAAGAACTTATTATTAGTAAATTAATTAAAATGCCATGCCAAGCCATTGGACAATTGGCTGGGCTGATTTCAGAATTTCGTTTGACAAGACCACTTGAAAGTTTCGGAAGGGTACGTAAATTACCGGAAATATACAAAAAAAAAAACTTCCTTGATGGCCTGGGAGCGAGGGATAAACATGGAATGTGCCAGCTGCATTTCCTCCCGGGCATGCTGTAGAAACCAGCTAAGGGATCCGAGGGTTTCAGTTTATTGTTATTTAGGCGATGGGCTGACAACCTGTCACCACAGCAATTTACCTACAAATCTCTCTTAAATAACCCTCAAAACTTTGTCAGTCGTGGCGGAACGACCTTTGTTTAGGTCGTTCACTCCCTGCCTACCCTATTAGGGATAAAAGCGTGACTATATGTATGTATGCACAAAAAAAATCACCAATACTACTTTTAGCTCTCTACCAGCGGTTTTATTTTGAAACAATATTTACTTTTCCGTCATTGTTACATTTAATTTGCTACTAAGATTTCAAAATGTTAAGATTTGGAAACGCGTAAATTATTTACAGCATGTTAAGAATTCTTTAACAGATAAAACCAATTGAATTTTGATATGCTGTCCGGAGCAAAATGACTATGCGAAGCAATTTGCTGAAATACTACTACAATGAATTATGTAACCAGCTCTCACCAAAGTACTTAGATTCATTAATATTCTATGATAATATCTTGTACAAAATTATGAATATGGAAGTGAGAGAAATAAACATTATTATTTATTATTAATGAATTCTATTCACTAATGATATACCCGGGCCCAACAAAAAGCACTAAATTCCAATAACAATAGTAAAACAAAACGAAATTAATCCAACGATTTTTTTTCGATTTTACTTTAAATTGATATTTTTTAGATGACTGGTAGAGGGTTTAAGATCTTTATAATTTTATTAAGTGACAGGTTGTCATCCCATCGCCTAAATTACATTATATTGAAACACTCGGATCCCTTAGCTGGATTTACAGCATGCCCGGGACGAAATGCAGCTGGCACATTCTATGTCTTTCTCTCACTCCCAGGCCAGCATGTAAGTTTATAAGATTGTTACAGTATATTTTTTAAATCTAATATTAAAAATCTACATCAGAAACCACAACTTTTCATACCTCTTGGGTAAGTGAATTCGAAAGAAAAAATATTTCCATCATCGACCTACTCTAATGGACATTGGACAACTTCGTATTATTAGTATTTTATCTTTACCTATTCTCCAGAAAATGCAAGTAAATAGTTTTTCATAAAATAAAAAAATATCGCTTACGCTTTCAAAAGGACTGAAAGAGCAAGAAGTTTCACGTCCCACCATAAAATCAAGATTTACTTTTATAGCCCAATCTCCGTAAAACTTCCATGTTGGACTGGGAGCGAGAGAAAAACATAGAATGTGCTAGCTGCATCTCCTCCAGGGCATGTTGTAAAAACCAGCTGAGGGTTCCGAGGGTTTGTGAACATTGCAATCTAGGCGTTAGGCTGACAACCTGCCACTACAGAAATATACCTACAAATCTATCTTAAATGACCTTAAAAACTTTGTCAGACGTGGCGGAACAACCAATGTTTAGGTCGTTTACGCTCTTCCTACCCCATTAGGGATAAAGGTGTGATTATGTGTATGTAGCTATGTAACTTTTATGGTCCAATCTCCATAAAAATTCTTAGGCGTAGGAGGAAGCTTGTTCTCATTTTCTAAAGTCATTCATAGTGTTCGTACATACATACATATATTCTCGCCTATATCCCTAATCGGGTAGGCAGAGCATAAACAACCTAAACAAAGGTCGTTCCGCCACGTCTTACTAAGTTTTGGGGTTATTTAAGATAGGTTTTTTAGGTATGCTGTAGTGACAGGTTGTCAGCCCATCGCCTAAAGTGCAATATACGGAAACTGTCGGACCCCTTAGCTAGTTTCTACAGCATGCCCGAGAGGAAATGCAGCTGGCCCAGTCTATGGTTTTCTCTTGCTCCCAGTTCAGCATGTAGAATTATGGGATGGTTTATATCCTTTACGGGTAAGCGGGAATATCGACAGCCATTTTGAAGTAAATTTTACACAAATGAACATAAAATATTACACAAATAACATAAATAATCATTGTGGTCTTTAGGGTTTCAAATACATAAAATTACTAAGCCCTTTATTTCAAAGTTAATAAAAAAAATGGCCTTGACTGAAAATATTTATATTGAAAATGCTAGACTTTTGTAGAAAATGTCTACCTTTTGAACGCAATATTTTATGATAATATTAAGTAACTTTTATTTCTTCTTAAATAGATTTAAAAGATACGCTCAGAAATTTATGAATTCGTACAAAAATACTAACAACTGAAGCGAATTTTCGAACAAGATAAAAATAAAAAAGAAGAATTCTATGAAATACAGACAATTGTGTAAAAGTTCAGTGGACTGAATGCTTTTCAAATGGTTTAATAATCATTTCCTTGAAAACTGAAGGCGTCCTCGATACTAAATAGTATATACATACATACACAAATCACGTTTTTACTCCTAATGGGGTAGGCAGATGATAACTCAGCCCATCGCCTAAATTGCATGTCACCATAACCCTAAAATACTTTAGCTGGTTTTTACAGCATGCCCGGGAGGAGATGCAGCTGGCACATTCTATGTTTTTCTCTCGCTTCCAGGCCAGCATGGGAGTAAGTACTAAATTGTGCCTAAAATTAAAAAAAAAATGGTTGATTATTTATTTGAAATCCAAGCTGATAAAAATTTGAAAGAGCGATGGGAGGGCCTGGAGAACAGCGAAGCGTGGTTGGGACGGGTTATAAGGGAGGGACAAGTGGGACGGGAGGGATGGTAGATACGGAAGGGGCGAGAGGGCCTGGAGGATCGGGAGAGCCGGTTCTTCTTCTTAGCGAGTGTTGCGGCCTATTATATATTTTTATTGTTTTAATTATTATTCTAATGGCTAAGCGCCTGAAATAGTTTTAATATCATATCGTTAATAGGCAAATTTGCTATTCTATAATATTCAGGCGTTCTTTTATTTGCTTTAGCATTGTATAGCTTCAACTCTCTCGCTCTTTAGACATGGCGGCGATCAGACGCCCCAATATTCTGTAAAATCGATAAATCAGTTTAAATAAACCGCTACAGTTTGTTTTCCATAAAATCTGTATCTTTCATTTATGTTCCCCGCGAACAGCGAGTGAATCGAGTCAAACAACGACACGGATAAACGTGCTCTCCGAAATACGGAATCCTTTTCAGACAATCAGGTGATTCAGCTTGCAATGTCCTAACCAAACTAGGGAAAACCTGACAAAGTTATAAATTGACACATATCACCTTTGTGGCCCCTGGGAATCGAACCCAGGACCTCTGGATCGTAAGCCAATAGCTCTGATCACTATACCACGGAGGCAGTTCAGTTCAGGATGGCCGGTAGGGACGGGAGAGACTGAAGGGACTAGTGGGACGGAAAGGACGCCAGTTAAAGAAAGGACGGGAGGAATTGGAGGAACAGGAGGGCAGGGGACGGGAGGGACCGGAAACTACGGGAATTAATATAAAGTTCCACACTATACTTCTAACTTAAGCACTAAAAACAGTGCATTGGGAAGTAGCAGACGATAAACATGACGACCACAGCCAACAGCATCTTGGCTGCTTTGTGATGGCAACGCAGTTGAGCTGGAGGTACGGGTTGGACGTAGAGATGAAAGAGCCTAAAGTCTTTTAAGGCCTATAAAAATGACTAACCTCCATCTCACAGGACTCGGCTCTAAAATAAAGACTATAGGTTCGACTTTTTACTAATATGACTTAGTCGTTGTATTAAAAAACTAAACGACTTAAACGACTATAGTTGTTTTAAAAAACTAAAACACTAAAACGAGTGTAGTTGTTTTGTTAAAGGACTACATACATACATAAAATCACGCCGTTATTCTTAATGGGGTAGGCAGAGCGTAAATGACCTTCTAACAAAGGTTATTCTGCCACGTTCGACAAGTATTGAGGGTCATTCCAGATGGATCTGTCTGTATATTGCGAATATAATACACGACTCATTCAAACTTCAATACATTTTTGTACTTGTATTTTTTCTAAAAATACCAAATTGCCAGATTTAAAAACTGTTCCACATAGAATGTGTCATTAATAAAAATAACACCTACTTTAGTTATATTTTTATATTTAATTAAGTTGTATTGATCTGTCTCCGTAAAATTTTGTACATTATAAATTACTAAGAAACCTATAGACAATCATAATTTAAAAAAGTATTAACAATGTTGCTGCTTTCCGATTTTATTTTACTCGTAAGTTATCAAAACGTTTGATTTCCTATGTGACACGCATCTCGAACTCGAACCACTCGCGCTCGCACCCAGCCTAAGGCGATAAGGCGCTTTTAGTCTTTTTAGTCTTATAAGCCTTTTACGTTATAAGGTTAAACACTACGGCTGAAATTAGTCGTCAGTTTGTAGTCTTATGACTAAGGACTAAAGGGTTACGAGACTAATCTAGTCGTAAGGCGTTAAAAATTAGTCTATTCTTTTTTATAGGCCTTAAAGGACTTAGTCTCTTTCATCTCTAGTTGGACGAGAGGGATGGGTGGTGGGAATAGGCTGGGACGGGAGGACCTAAAGGACCGGGAGGTCTGTTAGGGACGAAAAGGAATAGGAGGGACGGACATGTGGAACGGGAGGGACGCCAGTTAAGGAAGGGACGGGTGGACCTGGAGAATCAGTAGGGTCGGTAGGGACGATAGGGTTTTTAGAGCCGGAAGGGAAGGGAGGAATTAATAAAAAGATCTACACTATTCTACTGACCTGAGGACTGAAAGCAGGTGAACCGGGAAGTAGCAAACTGCAAACATGACGACCACAGCCACTAGCATCTTGGCAGCTTTGCGACGACAACGTAGTTGGGCTGCAAAACATAAAAAACATATATACATATATCACGCCTTTATCCCTAATGGGGTAGGCAGAGCGTAAACGACCTAAACAAAGGTCGTTCCGCCACGTCTGACAAAGTTTTGAGGGTAATTTTACGATAGAGTAGGTATATTGCTATAGTGACAGGTTGTCAGCCCATCACCTTAATTACAATATACTAAATCCCTCAGCTGGTTTTTACAGCACGCCCGGGAGGAAATGCAGCTGGCACATTCTATGTTTTTCTCTCACTCCCAGGCTAGCATGAAAGACACGCTTAAGAAAATACGCTTCCATGCTGGATCGTAAATGATAAAAATAAAAATGCAAATACAAAAAAATGGTAGACGTAAATAATTTTGTATTATATTTATCGGATGTAACGGACGCTTTCCTAAAAAAATACAGGAGTTGCTCAGTCAACGAAATTGAACAACATTCATAAAGAAAAACATGCTGTTTTTTAATGACTTCCCCATTATATAGCTCAGCATGTATAGCTGTACGTTCACTTAATTGGTTAGCCGCCTGGATCTGATCTTAACATATTGTTATATTGTTCTTCTTTGGTTGTTAACTGTTGTGTTCGTCTTTTCAATAAAATACATAAATAACAACGCTGATCTATTAATTACTAAAGTATTTTTTTTATTTCCTGTAAGAATTTGTTTGAGTAAGGTTTTGGTGACGGAGCAACCCCTATAAGTTTGCGGGAAGCTGTCCCTTACACCCCGTTTAATCTGTGATACACGTGTATTTCACGATAAACAACTCTTGGAGTTGTAGTCTGTATAGGGTTTCAAAGGCTTTCCTTTCGCCTCTTTGCCTTTATGCCTAGAACCAACCAATTACTTACAAATACCTACTAGTTCATTAGTTTGCTAAAGTAAGGCGAGATATCACTAAATATAGGTAATTGGGTCCAGATCAAGAAATGGGTGGAATAGCTTAACAACCGAACTAGTTATTCTGTGATCAGGATTACTGTTTAGCCAGACTAAAATACTAAAACTTTAGTCTTCTAATAGAAATTGCTTGATAGACGTAGTTTTATTTTACTGTTTTTTTTTTTTTGAAATGGCTTTTCTCTTGTCTCTTGACACAAGGTCAGGGATGACAGTGACAGAGTCGACGATAAAGCGAGCTCACCCAGAAGATGCCTGTTATGGCACTGGAGTCGTATTTCTGAACCGCTCGTATGAAAACTTGAAAACGCATACGAAAATCATTCGTGTACGTAATTAACACATGATTTTACGTATTTTTGAAGTAGTAGAAATCTGTGTTGCCAATAAAGTCTAATCCCATATATTGTTTTCGTTCTACGCAGAAATACAAAAGAAAAACCAGTAATGAATCGCAGAGAAACGGAACCTAAATTTAAGTAAATTAAATAGTTAAAGTGTCACTTGTTAAATAATTGTCTGTGCCACTGTCATGTTCTTAGACTACTTAGGTTTCGAATAGTAGAAAAGAAAACGAGTGGTTTGGACCACTCGTTGCAGAGTCGCATACGTATGAGTATTCAAAAATAGTGATTTTGGGATTTCGTATGCGAATTCGGATACGAGCGGTTCAAAAATGAGACTCCTGGCAGTCTCAGGCATCGTCGACCGAGTTTATATAATCCAGTATGCGAAAGTACAATTTCTTTCGTAAGTTTTATTTTTCTTAAAAGTTGTTTAATTTATGACTAAAAAATAATTGTGTACATCGAAATATGTGGTAAATCGATCTTAAAGTACTCAATTAAATCCAAGACATTGAAACCTTTATTTAGGACTAATCGGTTTTTTATCAAGGGTTTAGGTCTACCCTTTCTGTCACATTTGAACGCCGGTCGTCTATTAAAACAGCACCCTCATCAAAATCTGTCAATATTAATGTCAATCATAGTCACTTCTATCAATAGCAAATGACGGCACTACTGTCAGAACTAATTAAGATTTTTCCAGGATTTTTAGGCGACATAGGCTCGTATGTGTAGAGCTATCTCAAGAATGAGAGAAATATTAAGTGTGATTATAAATACGGGATTATTAATACTTAATTCTTCCATGCTGGACTGTTAACAAAAGAAAAACATAGAATGTACCAGCTGCATTTCCCGGGCATGCTGTAAAAACCAGCTAAGGGATCCCAGGGTTTCTGTATATTGCAAAAACTTTTAACTTCAGAAATATACCTACAAATCTATCTTCAATAGCCCTCGAAACTTTGTCAGACGTGGCGGAGCGACCTTTGTTTTGGTCGTTTACGCTCTGCTTACCCCATTAGGGATGAAGGCGTGATTATATGTGAATGCTCATTTTCTTTTTTATGTTTGTTGAGACTACTTATACTTACTAAAAAAACTGAAAGATACAACAGATGCCATTCCTAAGGAAAACAATTATCACCATCCTTCATTTCATTGAATTGAATAAAATATTGATCAAAAATGTAATAATATGTATAAAAATATTTATTCCTTTTTCTAACTGATCCTATTTAGCTTTTCCATTTTTTTTTCCAAATACCTCTTATTTTATAAATGTTTCCGATGTTATGATTGTGGCAATACGAAAACCGCGTCATGCCAATCACTACATAGTATAAAACAAAGTCGCTTTCTCTGTCCCTATATCCCTATGTATGCTTAGATCTTTAAAACTACGCAACGGATTTTGATGCGGTTTCTTTGAGTGGATAAAGTGTTTCAAGAGGAAGGTTTATATATATAATACTTCTATAATATTGTGGAAAAACACTGATGAACTTCCATGCTGGCCTGGGAGCGAGAGAAAAACATAGAATGTGCCAGCTGCATTTCCTCCCGGGTATGCTGTAAAAACCAGCTAAGGGATCCGAGGGATTCAGTGTATTGCAATTTAGGCGATGGGCTGACAACCTGTCACTACAGCAATATACCTACGAATATATCTTAAATAACCCTCAAAACTTTGTCAGACGTGGCGGAACGACCTTTGTTTTGGTCGTTTACGCTCTGCCTACCCCATTAGGGATAAAGGCGTGATTATATGTATGTATGTATGTAAAAACACTGAAAATTAAGGAAGATTTATATGTATAAAACATGCATAATATAGTAGAGAAACACTGATGATTTCCGTGCTAAGCCAGGGCGGGTCGCTAGTAAACAAATGAAAAGAAGTATCTAAAACTCGATCATAAATCTATCACAACTACCCTATATAAAATAGTCATTGTAGCTACCACCTTACAATTTTTAGATATAATCAATTTTTATATTAAAACTAATCATAACATGACATAATTCTGACTGCACGATTCGTGATAGGTCAGTTCTGTCGTCACAAATCGCCTTCATAATATCATTCAATTATACTCGTAATAGAGGACGTTTTACTACGTCTCTTCCATGCTGGACTGGGAGCGAGAGAAAAATATAGAATGTTGCCAGCTGCATTTGGCCGAATCCTCTAATATATTTTCAGAATCAGCTCGTTGAGCCTTTTCTTTTGATATCCCACATTGTTGTTTTCATACAAAAGATGGATGACGACGTTTTAAGGCCAAACTTTTACATAGTTTAAAGTTATTGCTTAAACGAAAATTAACTAAGATTAGTATTTTCCATGCTGGACTGGAAGCGAGAGAAAAACATAGAATGTGCCAGCTGCATTTCCTCCCGGGCATGCTGTAAAAATCAGCTAAGGAATCCGAGGTATTCAGTATATTGCAATTTAGGCGATGGGCTGACAACCTGCCACTACAGCAATATACCTACAGATCTATCTTAAATAACCCTCGAAACTTTGTCAGACGTGGCGGAACGACCTTTGATTAGGTCGTTCACGCTCTAGTTATCCCATTAGGGATAAAGGCGTGACTATATATATGTATGTACCAGGCCACTCAGAAAGTATTGCGATAAATAGTTTTTATATATGGCAGACTGGCCGGTTAGAATCTTTTTTGAAAATATGATTACTTGTTAGTAAAAATATGTGTGTTCCATTTTCAAAATTTCTATCCACATTTTTTGCGAGCCAATTCAAAGTATCGTGTCTTACTGAAAAATGGATCTGCGCCGGGAACATTTTAGAGCTATGATTTTTACGATTTCAAGTGTCGCCTGAAACCGGATGAATCGTTCGATAGACTTCAAATGGCATTTATGGATGAAAGCCCCTCCAAGGCAACCGTGTATCGTTGGTATAACGAATTTAGGCGCGGTCGACCAACCTTGGGGGATGAAGAAAGAAGCGGTCGCCCTTTGACGGCTATTACGGAAGAAAACGTGCTAGCAGTGAAAAATTTAATCCAAGATAATAGGCGAATTACATATCAGGAGATTCAGCACATATTAAAGATTGGATCGGGAACCGTTCACGAGATTCTACAAGGGCATCTTCGCGTGAGGAGGATAGTATCGCGCTGGGTGCCGCACTACCTCACCGACGCTCAGAAGCAGGCCCGGGTGGAATGGTGCCGTGATATGCTGAACAAATTTGAAGCAGGCTCGTCTCGGCGTGTTTACGACATCGTAACAGGTGATGTGTCCTGGATTTATCAATACGATCCAGAAACCAAGCGCCAGTCGACAGTTTTGGTGTTTCAAAATGAACCAACGCCTACCAAAGTGAAGCGATCTCGAAGCGGGGGGAAGATTTTGATCGCCAGCTTTTTTAACTTGACTGGCCACTTGGCCTCAATTCCCTTACGAGATCAAAGAAGCATTAACGCCGAATGGTATACTACCAAATGTTTACCAGAAGTTTTTTCTGTTGTGAGCAACAAGCGACCAAACACAGGGCTCCGCGGACTACTGCTCCACCACGACAATGCGCCTGCACACACCGCGCTCAAAACGAGGGACTTCCTGGACAGCACACCAGTCAAACTCCTGGGTCACCCTCCTTACAGCCCTGATCTAGCACCGTGTGACTTCTTTTTATTTCCAAAAATAAAAAATCAGCTCAAGGGGATACAATTTTCGTCGCCGGAAGATGCGCTGGCTGCGTTCGAGCAGGCTGTAAACGAGGTGTCTACGGCGGACTGGAAAAAGTGTTTTGTAAACTGGTTCAGACGCATGAATATTTGTATAAAGGCTGGTGGAGAGTATTTTGAAAAGATTTAATAAAAATATATGTACCTGTAGAACATTTTTTTTAGTGTCGCAAAACTTTCTGAGTGTCCCACGTATGTATGTACGTTTTACTATTTTTCCTTCTAGTTTTATTCTAGTTACACTTTGTACAACTTTGTCTGTGACTTTGGGATATCACATAAAACAAAATCGAACTGGAAAGACAAACCTACGTCTGAGGACAAGATGGAAATAACGCAACTAGCGTGTTCTAACATTCATACAAACATACATACAATCACGCATTTTTCCCTAATGGGGTAGGTAAACGACCTAAACAAAGGACAAAGTGTTGAGGGTTATTTAAGACAGATTTGTAGGTATGTTACTGTAGGGACAGGTTGTCAGCCCATTGCCTAAATTATAATATACTGAAACCCTCGGATTCCTTAGCTGATTTTTACAGCATGCCCGGGAGGAAATGCAGCTGGCACATTCTATGTTTTTCTCTCGCTCCCAGGCCGGCGTAGAAGAAAGTTTACCTACGTAATTAATAATAAATCATATTGATTAGATAACACTTTATGTAGCCTCAAACTATATTAACCCAAACTATATTAAATATAATTAACCATATATACGTCAGAATAACCTACTTCCTGTTTACATCGTAACGTTATGATGTCACGTGTCATGACGTAAAGTGACACGTTCCGACGTTGTGATGTGAGATGCTGCTTCTTCTTCTTTCGAGTGGGTATCGAGTCTATCGACCCGATGAACCCTGGTGTCAGAGTTTTTAAACCGCCTAGCAGCACAAATATCAGGCCTCTGACATGGTTTGAGTAACGACCACTATCAAAGACAGCGACCGGGACCGACAGCTTAACGTGCCCTCCGAAGCACGAAATCTTTTTTTTTCTTTTCGGACAATCAGGTGATTCAGCCCGCAATGTCCTAACCAAACTGGAGATTGAACTGTGAGATGCTGCAAAAATCCGAGAGGGCATCGCAAGGATCACTTGTGACAGGATACAATGACCATACCTCTGGCAGCAGATGGGAATTTATGTGCTGATCTCGAGAAAAATAATTGAAAAAAACGGAATTGGCCGGGTGTACGAAAAAAATGGCTACTTCCGGTCATTTCTGCATACATATAAATATAGTCACACTTTATCCCTAATGGGGTAGGCAGAGCGTTAACGACCTAAACAAAGGCCGTTCCGCCACGTCTGACAAGGTTTTGAGGGTTTTTTATGATATATTTGTAGGTATATTGCCGTAGTGACAGGTTGTCAGCCTATCGCCTAAATTGCAATATACTAAAACCCTCAGATCCCTTAGCTGGTTTTTACAGCATGTTTGGGAGGATATGCAGCTGGCACATTCTGTGTTTTTCTCTCGCTACCAGACCAGTATGGAATAATTTTCTGACCCCCGTGAATTTCGTGTTCTGATACAGTACTGAACTACTAATAAACGATTAGTGGCAGCAGGTAAGAATTAATACGGTACTTAAAAATATAAGTATCAGTTTTTTGAGCTCAGTTCGGCCGAAACCCCGCCGTATTTGACGAAATAATGATTTATTTATTTTATTTATTTATTAA
Organism: Scrobipalpa costella; assembly: GCA_949820665.1. Taxonomy (NCBI): domain Eukaryota; kingdom Metazoa; phylum Arthropoda; class Insecta; order Lepidoptera; family Gelechiidae; genus Scrobipalpa; species Scrobipalpa costella. The sequence goes on from OX463315.1 coordinate 14,016,823, forward strand.
CAGGACCTTAACCCATTTTTTACATATATATATATATTACTTACATTAGTTATTTAATATTATTCAATTGAAAAACAATTCAGTGCCGTTTCTGTGAACTTCCGCAAAGGCCAATTGAAAAGATCAATGTCTCTCTCCACTCATGATATTACCAGAGGTATGTTTATTGCGTTACTAAACAACTGGCCGAATCCTCTAATATATTTTCAGAATCAGCTCGTTGAGCCTTTTCTTTTGATATCCCACATTGTTGTTTTCATACAAAAGATGGATGACGACGTTTTAAGGCCAAACTTTTACATAGCTTAAAGTTATTGCTTAAACGAAGATTAACTAAGATTAGTATTTTCCATGCTGGACTGGGAGCGAGAGAAAAACATAGAATGTTTCAGCTGCATTTCTTCCCGGGCATGCTGTAAAAACCAGCTAAGGGATCCTAGGGTTTCTGTATATTGCAATTTAGGCGATAGACTAGCAACCTGTTACTACAACAATATACCTGCAAATCTATCACAACTTTGTAAGACGTGGCGGAACGACCTTTGTTTAGGTCGTTCACGCTCTGCCTACCCCATTAGAGATAAAGGCGTGATTATATATATGTAGTATTTTCTAATACGTTAATCAAAACTTTCGATTTTTTTACCTGTATAACTGCACCCTGTATAGACCCTCCCTCAATACCTTTCTTGTAATATAATATTCTTCTATGGACCCGATGAGCCCTGGTGTCAAAGTTTTTAAACCGCCTAGTAGCACAACTCTGACATGGTTTGAGTAACGACCACTATCAAAGACAGCGACCGGGACCGACGGCTTAACGTGCCCTCCGAAGCACGAAATATTTTTCTTTTCGGACAATCAGATGATTCAGCCTGCAATGTCTTAACCAAACTGGGGAAAAATCCACAAAGTGATAAATTGGCATATATCAATTTTGTGTTTTCTCCCTGGGAATCGAACCCAGGACCTCCGGATCGGGAGTCCATGGCACTAGCCACTAGACCACGGAGGCAGTTAATATAATATTAGTTATCGGGGATGTAACGCAAAGAGAAAGGGTTTTTGTTTTTCGTTTACAGATTGTATTAGACAGCTTCCTACAAACTGACAGGGGTAACTTAGTCAACGAAACCGAATTATTTTTACCAGGAATTCTTTCAGTAAATGAAAATGTTATTTGGGTTTCCCATATAAATTGTCTGATCATTTTGTATGAAACGCCAAAAAAATATGTTCATGTGATAAAATAATTTCCTGGTGAAATTTCAGTTTCGTTGACCGAGCATCAGTAGGTATTCGGGATGCTGTCCCTTACACTCGGTATAATTAGTTTCATACTTTCTTACAGAACACTAATCTCTAAAAAACTTTTAATGTTGCGGAAAGCACGCCATACTCAAGAAGCTAGGCAATTACTCGTGTCTTCGAGTCAATGGAAAATAAAATTACCGCTCCCAAAAAATGGCTAAATTAATGTCTACATTGAGTTTTACGTCTATATATTTATAGTCATGCCTTTATCCCTAATTGGGTAGGCAGTTAAAGTTTACATGGAAAATAAAATAGGACAAACTTTCTTTTCCCATCCGAAAATCTTGCAAATTAAATACATACAAGCTATTTTCTCTTCAAAACGAATCTTTCGTTTCTGGTTAAAAGGCTTTACATATGAAATGGCTAATTACCAACTTGGCAGTCGACTCACAAACTTGAACCGTTCAAACTTGGCGGACCGACATTTGGATAATAGCCTACGCCAGTTGTTCTCAAACTTTTACGAACTGCGAACCAATAGCATAAAAGCTAGTGACCCACCCTGTGCTTTTATCGATTGAGTTTCCAGGCTGACGTAAGAACTGATGCACTCTGTCTGGTGTAATTATTTGATCCACCTAATAATACAGTAGCAGATCTGACATGGTTTGTGTAACGACTACTATTAAAGGCTGCAACCAAGACTGACAATTTAAAAAGCACGTTATAAATATATATATCTTTTTTATTAATGATAGGCAAACCATTTGTCTGCCATCTCACCTGATGAAAAGTGATGATGCAGACGATGATGGAGCATCTTTGCCTAGATAATGCCTATTCACTCTTGCCTTGAAAAGGCCCAGGTTAAAACGTTCCGGAAACATGTCTGCAAGCAGGGAGTTCCACTGCTTAGCCGTTCGCATTAAAAAAAGTTGAAGCGCTTTGTGCGAATATATGGTACGTTCACAACGTGAGGATGGAATCCCAACCGGCGTCTCGTGCCCCGGAGATGGATGGAGATGAATGAAGAAAGTTTGTTAATTCAGCCAGCCCTAAATCAAAATCAAAATTGTTTTTAATTTCTAAATCAATTTTAAAAGAAAGAATACTTTTAGAAAGTCACAAGTCTAATATAAAGAACTTCAATGTTAAAAATACAATAAAAATGCATCACAATAGAGGAGAAGCGGTACGAGAAACTGGGACTTTGCAGCACCCCCTTAGTTTTAAGTCTCACACTTTGGGAAAGAATGGCTCACGAGATGAAAAGTATTATGTCTGCAAAGTGGTTCTCTGGAATAAATGCTGCTTTGACAAATTATGGACTTACGAAAGTTAAATTTTGTTTTATTTGATAATGGTAAAAATGTTTCAATAAATTGTATTATTCACTTACTTTGTATTGTATCATGTATGTTTCAGCAATTTTGTGCTTCAGTGATAGTGGATTTGAGCTCGATAAAAATACAAAATATTTTTATTTTTTTTAAAGAAGTTTATTGCATAAATCTTACATCTACATAGGATAAGGCTCCCCAGTAAGTAGTCGAAAACACTTGTAATGGAGATGCCTTGATCTTCAAATAAAATGCATTAACTGCCTATTCCGGGCGGAAATAAATCTGAAAAGCAGTGTTCATTTTCTACTTAACTTAGAAAAATGTGTTTTCGAGTCGAAGCACGAACCGATGAACCCTAGTGTCAAAATTTTTAAACCGCCTAGTAACACAGCTGTAAGGCCTCTGACATGGGTTGAGTAACGATCAGTATCAAAGCACTGTTGAAAGTTATTTTTTATAAGAAGCCTTGGAAATTAAGGTTTTCCTTCTTTTTAAAAGTATTAATTAGTTTTTATTGTGTAGGTCATAGTTTGAATTTGCCTCGCCTTTTTTTCAGTTTATTATATTATTTGTGGAGAAAGTAAGCGCCTACCCACTTTTATTCTAGATTTTTGGGCTTCATTACACATTTTCACTAGGTCATTTTAAATTTAAGGGTCGTATTTATAATCAGCACTCATGAGAAACAGTGAGCTTGAGTTCGTATCAGAAATGTCATTTCAGTACAAAGTGGCCCGTCAAATCCATACTTAATATTGCTTTCAAGTTTGAGATCGTTTTATAATTACGAACCTATGTTTTTCTAGTCCAAGAGACATTTATTTGTCTTTTCTATTCTGGGAATTGCTTTTATCTATTCATAATATGGATATATTCTTCCATGCTGGACTGGGAGCAAAAGAAAAATATAGAATGTGCCAGCTGCATTTCCTCCTGGGCATGTTGTATAAACCAGCCAAGGGATCCGAGGGTTTCAGAACATTGCAGTTTAGGCGATGCGCTGACAACCTATCACTACAGCAATATACCTACAAATCTATCTTAAATAACCCTCAAAACTATGTCAGACGTGGCGAATCGATCTTTGTTTAGGTTGTTTACGCTCTGCCTACCCTATTAGGGATAAAGGCGTGACTATGTATATTGCTGTTTTTAAAATTAGAGAATGAATATGCTTGCATTAGTATTTCCTAATTTTTTTTCATTCTGTTAAATTATGAAGATGTAACAAGTCATTTGGCTTACAGTTTAGAGAAAACATTAGCATTTTCTTGTCAGGAAGAGCCCAAACATGGCGCGTGTCAAAAATTTATGATTAGTGTTTATTATTTTTTACAAAACAGCTATAGCTATAATATAACGGTGACATATATTTTTAGAATCAGCTCAAAACGTCCTTATATTTGATACCCCACACGTAAGGTTTTCAAAGAGAGAGCCCGATGGTGTAGTGGATAGGTCCGCTGCCTTCTGAGCGGGAGGTCGTGGTTCGAATCCTACCACGTACCAATATGTTTATTCGGCGCTTTTTCCGTGCTCCGGAAGGCACATTAAGCCGTTGGTCCCGGTTAATATCGTAGATATTAGTTGTTAATCCATATCAGAGGAAAATGCTAAGCATTGGCGGCTTGAAAACTCTGACCTAATCTAGGATTGGGTCTGGTTTCCCTTCTGGGTTGCGGTGGTCAGACGGCAGTCGGTCTTTGTAAAACCAGTACCCTCGTTCAATCCCCTAGATTAGGTAACCGACCCCGTGTACGGGAGAAGGCTAGGGAGATGATGACGTTAGGTTTCCCACACGCCCCCCAGGATAAAAAAAGCTATGTGTATTGGACTAGAAATACTTGAATGTTCTATTTAACATATGTAGTGAAGCTCAAGGACCCAGAACAAAAAAAGTTATTACTATAGGAGCTTATTTATCATTTCCTGCACTATATTGTACAGGGTGGCCAGTTAGGAAGTACCTATCTAACTTTGTTTTGCTATAAAAAAAGATCATAAGTACATATAATCACGCTTTTATCCCTAATGGGGCAGGCAGAGCGTAAACGACCTAAACAAAGGTCGTTTCGCCACGTCTGACAAAGTTTTGAGGGTTATTTAAGATAGATAGATTTATAGGTATGTTACTGTAGTGACAGGTTGTCAGTTTATCGCCTAAATTACAATATACTGATACCCTAAAAAAAGTGCCAAGAATTTTATTATTTTTTGACCTTATCTACCTTGTGAAGAACCGGCGAAGTAGTATGGATAGGTTTTGACTCAAACAACTTGTTTAAACCATTAAAAAAAGTCCACTCAAACTAACCGTGGATATTTTCGACCATTTCTAGCTAAAATATTACTTATCTTTTCACTTTCTTACTTATCTAACCGTGCTTTACCTTAGTGAAGTTTATTTACATTTTAAAATATAAACCTGTTTGCTGTGAAAAAAGCATACACCTTTCAAACAAGAAAATGTAGGTACGAGATTGATGAGTTTATGTGAAATTGTGTGGAAAAAACAAACTATTTATTCCACAACTTTCACTCCATGGAATACTTATTGAAAGTCAAGTGAATCTACTGGTAATGCCTAAGTAATTATTTCATACGGTAATAAGTCTTCCAGACCAGATGGATAAAATTATATTTTATTATTTCTCCCAGTTTAACACGCTAAATGGCACATCGTGCCTTTTCTCACACACACACATAATCACGCCTTTATTCATGCTAAGGTAAGCAGAGCGTAAACGACTTAAACAAAGGTCGTTCCGCCACGTCTGACAAACTGTTGAGGGTTATTTAAGATAGATTTGTAGGTATATTGCTGTAGTGACAGTTTGTCAGCCCGTCGCCTAAATTACAATATACTGAAACCCTTGGATCCCTTAGCTGGTTTTAACAGCATGCCCGGGAGGAAATGCAGCTGGCACATTTTATGTTTTTCTCTCGCTTCCAGACCAGCATGGAAGAACTTTTCTCACAACGGAATATTTATGTACCTACTATACCAGACAAGTAATAAATGGAAGTGTCGACATTTCGACATCCAAAATGAAGTACGCATGGAAATTACGCGTTAAACACAGAGTATTTTGTTTATCGTTCCGAAAAGAACGAGTGTAACGTACTTATGTCTCAAGATCGACGGAACATGGTAACAACATGCTCTTGAAAGTACTCCAATTTGAATCTAATTGGCTGAATAAGCGTTATTCTTTTTTATTTATTTATTATCAAAAATAGATTTATATTCATATAAATCAGCTTATGTTATATAAAGGCGAACAAGTTAACAGTAAGGCCTTAGACGAAGACGATGCCAACGAATATGAAAAGGATACTAAGGTCTCATCAGCAGCGGAATTGTCTGATATTTCACCGCCGCGGTCAGCTTCGCCGCCAGTGTCGTCACCGCCAGCTTTGTCACCGCCACTCCCATTTTCGTCGTCGCCACCCTCGTTACCGGCTGCGACGGAGTTATTTTCTGCTTCAACACGTCAATCACGGCAGTCTTTGCCGGCGGCGTCGTCAACCGAGTTAGACAATCCTCATTCGTCTCCGTCGGAGGAAGGTTAAGAGAGAGACTGAACTGTTGCAGGACTCCGTTGATGGAAAATGAGTTTCAAGAAGCTGAGTCAGGTGTAGAGCAGTCTGTGACCGCGCCAGTGGCGGCTCCTGATCAACGATCATTACGGCCACGTCCCAGGCTAGATTTTAGGCGCTTTTACTGAATACTTTAAATATGATTTCATGTAATAGGTTTCTTCCATGCTGGCCTGGGAGCGAGAGAAAAACATAGAATATGCCAGCTGCATTTCCTCCCGAGCATGCTATAAAAACCAGCTAAGGGATCTGAGGGTTTCAGTATATTGTAATTTAGGCGATGGGCTGACAACCTGTCACTACAGCAATATACTTACAAATCTATCTTAAATAACCCTCAAAACTTTGTCAGACGTGGCGGAACGACCTTTGTTTGGGTCGTTTACGCTCTGCCTACCCCATTAGGGATAAAGGCGTGATTATATGTATGTATGTATGTAATAGGGGAAGGAGATATATGTATATCTATAGGTATTTGCGTGTGGCTGCGCCGACCGCCCTCTAGTTAAATAAATCAGTGCATGCTCAACCAGCGTTCGTTTAACTCGCCTCCTAGTTCACATACTTATCACATAGTTTATCTCAATTCAAACACGCCAAACTGCTTATTTTCTTCTTCCATGCTGGACTGGGAGCGGGAGAAAAACAGACTGTGCCAGCTGCGTTTCATATAACATAAATCGGACAAACATACATACATAACGAAGAGCCCGATGGTGTAGTGGATAGGGCCGCTGCCTCCTGAGCGGGAGGTCGTGGTTCGAATCCCACCACGTACCAATGTGTTTTTCGGTTTTCGAATTTCATATGTACGTTTATTCGGCGCTTTTTCCGTGCTTCGAAAGGCACGTTAAGCCGTTGGTTCCGGTTAATATCGTTTAATACCGTAGATATTAGTCGTTAAGCCATTTCAGAGGCCAGTGCTAAGCATTGGCGGCTTGAAAACTCTGACCTAATCTAGGATTGGGTTTGGTTTCCCTTCTGGGTTGCGGAGGTCAGATGGCAGTCGCTCTATGTTAAAACCAGTACCCTCGTTCAATCCCCTAGATTAGGTAGCCGACCCCGTAAGATACAGGATAAGGCTAGGGAGATGATGACATACATACATAACGTCACGCCTCTTTCCCGGAGGGGTAGGCAGAGATCACATCCTTCCATTTGCTATGATCCTTGCAAACTTCTTTCGCTTCATCTACATTCATCAATATTTTCATGCACGCTCGTCGGTTTAGGGTACTCCTGACCTGACCTTTCCCTAGAACGTCCTCGATTTGATCGCGGTACGTTCGTCGAGGTCTTCCCCTTCCAACATTCCCACTCACACTCGCATCGGACATACCGTGTATTAAAATAAAACAAAACACGCACACCAACATGATTGTCTGAAGATTGAACGTTGTGTACGTGTAGTGTAGTTACGTAAGGCTTGCATTGTAGTGACGTATTAGGGGTTATTCAAAGTTTGTTCACAAAAAAAATAGGAAAATTTAAAATAAAAACACATTTTAAATTTAAAATGCGTAAATACTATTTCTTCCACATTAATATAAGCTTTGACTTCCTGGTAAAAGAAAAGCAGCAGTCTTTTAAAATTAAAGCAAGCTAAATCGTTTTATGACAGTTAACAGGGTTTTCTGTAGAGAAAACAATATTAAACTAATTTCATTATTTTTCAATATCATTTGCGATAAAGACGTGATTATATGTTTTCGGCGGCAACCGGCTTCATCCCTAAACTGCGCAGTGAGACAGGCCTGGTATCATAAAAAGTTACTCTGTTCAGCCGGAGCCAGTTTCATCATCTCGGCATGTCCGGGAATCTTCTCTGACCGCCACAGCACCCGGACGATCTGGTAGTACGCCACTGACATCAGAAATAACGGGATCCTGAAACAAAAAAAAGCTTTTAAAACTTTTTTGTTTTTTATCCTGATTTGTCCCACTGCTAGGCAAATGTCTCCCCATCTTGTTTCCACTTTTTCGGTCTTGTGTAATTTGTGTCCAGTCGTAATCCTTCAAGTTTCCATGCTTACTCTACCTACTCTTTACCATTCATCGTTATACACAAAAAAAATGGTAGCTGTGACCGATTTCAGGACTTCATATACATTTTCTTTTGTTTTCCATTTGAATGGCATCTGTCGCTTCCTATAGTATTTCCAACTTAGTTTTAGAATAAAGGTAAACAAAGCTTCATGTCTTTTTATTCAAAAACACATTTCAAAATGATACGTGTTGGCAAATTAGTAAAATTACTAAAACTACTATTTCATTATGTTGTCATATCTACTAGCTTAAACTTATTTTAGAAACAAGATTTTCGGTTATAATTATAAGACATGAAACTTTGTGTACCGTTATTTTAAAACTGAGTTGGAAATACTGGATTCGAACCTAAATTTGCCGACTAAAACTAAAATTAAAATCTGTTTGTCACTTTCAGACTTAAAACATTGGAAAAGGACAAGAGACCTATTCTCTCCGGTTTTTTTATTTATAGTCGGTGGTTTTATGCGAACACTAGGGAAATGTGCAAAAGCGCGTCAAAATCTAGCGTTTAAAACCATAAAATATAAATCTTCTGTCCTTTTTCAATTAGATTATTTTTAAAGTCGCAGATACATTTCAATTTTAGTTTTAGCCGGTGGTAACTAGAATCGAGCCCACTATAAATTTTTCAATTTACGGAGTATGGGTACCTACTAAATCCCTCCCCGAAGTCCCTCTATAAATGAATTTGTCACAATAATGCGTTTATGCCGTCCCATTGTAGTGGAATATAGAACATTACTATTCACACGTACTGGAATAGGTGACTGTCCTCTATATGGAAATTGGTTCAAATTCGGGTTTGAATATAGACATTTTAGAACACCATTGTACATACATACATACATATAATCACGCCTCTTTCCCGGAGGGGTAGGCAGAGACCACATCTTTCCACTTGCTACGATCCTTACATACTTCTTTCGCTTCATCCACATTCATTAATCTTTTCATACATGCTCGTTGGTTTAGGGTACTCTTGACCTGACCTTTCTTTAGGACGTCCCCGATTTGATCCAAGTACGTGCGTCGAGGCCTTCCCCTCCCAACATTTTCATCCACACTCGCCATATATATCTGTTTGGTCAACCTGCTTTCACTCATTCTCTCAACATGTCCAAACCATTTAAGCATTCCCTTGTCAATACCTGTCACTATATCTTCTTTCACACCACAACGTTCCCTAATCACACTATTTCGTATCCTGTAACTCAGTTTGACTCCAATCATACTTCTTAACGCTCTCATTTCTACTGCATTTATTCTGCTTTCATGCTTCTTCTGCCATACCCAACTTTCACTCCCATACATCAGTGTTGGAACCAACACCCCTCTATGCACAGCCAGACGGGCCTTATCGGACACCTTCTGACTGTTCATAAAGGCGTGCACTAAACACCATTGTTCTCTGGTATTATAGAATAGATACTGAAAAATAAATCTTTGTATTCAATATTTTTTTTCTTCCATACTGGCCTGGGAGCGAGAGAAAGACATAGAATGTGCTAGCTGCATTTCCTCCCGGGCATTCTGTAAAAAACAGCTAAGGGATCCGAGGGTGCCATTAGGGGGCATATTATAATTTAGACGAAAGGCCGACAACCTGTCACTACTGAAATATACCTATATATATAAAGAGGCGGAATGATCTTTGTTTAGGTCGTTTTCGCTCTGCCTCACCTCATCAGGGATAAAGAGACAAGATTAGGCGACAAACGAATCTTTGTATGAAAATCTTCTTCTTCTGTCGAGTGGGTATCGAGTCTATGGACCCGATGAACCTTGGTGTCAGAGTTTTTAAACCGCCTAGTAGCACAACTATTAGGCCTCTGACATGGTTTTGTGTAACGACCACTATCAAAGACAGCGACCGGGATCGACGGCTTAATGTGCCCTCCGAAGCACGAAATCTTTTTCTTTTCGGACAATCAGGTGATTCAGCCTGCAATGTCCTACCCAAACTGGGGAAAAATTCATAAAGTGATAAATTCTCAAATATCAACTTTATGTTTTACCCCCTGGGAATCGAACCCAGGACCTCCGGATCGGGAGCCCATGGCACTAGCCACTAGACCACGGAGGCAGTTATGAAAATGTATGAGGGGTACCACACTAAAGCAGCACTGAAGCTGCAACGGAGCGGCGAGGCGCTTCACGGCGCGGCAATGTCAGTACATACGTTTTGACTTTGCGTCAGTGCTGCTTCAGTGCGATACCCCCCTCACACATTTTCATACAAGAATTATTTGTCGCGCAGTGCCGTGCCGCTTCGCTGCATCTACGTCATAGTGCGGTCTAACCGTATAGTCTAGCCTAGGCTCTGGTAGGACCTAATAGAGGTTCTTCCGATCAATCGAACTTCATAATCTCCCGTATCTCACCGGGTCGGTTTTCTAATCTAGGAGATTGAACGAGGGTACTGGTTTTTACACAGAGCGACTGCCATCTGACCTCCGCAACCCAGATAGATAGATAAACTCTTTATTGCGCATAAATCGTACAGTTTGAAAAACTTAAAAATAACAGTGTGCGCAAAGGCAGCCTTATCGCTTCAAGCGATCTCTTCCAGACAACCCAGCATTAAAAAAAAAAAAAAAATTACACATAGCAAGTAGCTGCGGCAACATCAAAGAACTAACTAAACACTTAAATAACTATCAACACTTAAGATCTACATAATAGTACATATTAAATACTAATATATATAGATAAACAAAAATTCCGAATATAAATAAATCATTATTTATAATTGGAGTTTCAACGAATTCTCCATTTTATTATCCATTTATTAATAATTCATATAAAAAGCCCGACGGTGTAGTGGATAGGGCCGTTGCCTTCTGAGCTGGAGGTCGTGGTTCGAATCTCACCACGTACCAGTAATGTATTTTTCGATTTTCGAATTTCATATGTGTGTCATATGTTATCACTTTTTTGTGCTTTGTAGAGGCACGAAGTCGAGGGTCTTGGTTATCATCGTTTAATTTCATATATATTTTAATCGCAAAGCCATAAACTCAATGTGAATAATTATATTCTGGACTAGCTGTGCCCGCGAATTCGTACGCCCAGTTTGTATGGCAAACACGCAGTGTCGAACATACTGAAAACGTTTCTCCGCGCGTAGGAGCGGGTTCTTCTAACCCGCGCGCGTAAACGTGTTTTGCATTGTCTGATATTTGTTTTTGTATGGAAAACACGATTCCGCGCGCGAGCTAGCAGATCCTGCTCCTACGCGTGGAGAAACGTTTTCAGTATGTTCGACACTGCGTGTTCTCCATACAAACTGGGGTACTTACTCAATATTAGAATAGTTTGCGCGTGTTATTTCTAACCTAGGCTGGACACCATGTTAAAACAACTCAGTCAAATAAAAAGTCCCTTTAAATCGTTTAAAAACAATCAGAGTCTAATTTCCTATATACCCCCTAAGTCAATTGGCGTGATTATTTGTATCGTACCTTTGAGTTTAAGTAATGCTTAGTCAAACAAAAAAAGTTCCATCAAAATCGGTTAAAAACGACTAAAATTCAATTTTCTACCTACGTCCTAAGTCATGAGTCGTGATGGTTTTCAATTTCTTACTTCTTACTTAATATATTTGAAAATAGGCGGATGATTGATAGTGATATTTTATTTATCGCTTAGAAGATTAAAAAAATTGCGTTCTATGCAATGGCTGTGGCTTATTCAGTCTGATAATAATGATGAAATCAAATTGCTCGCAATTCTCCTTCTTCTTGGCGAGTGGTTTCTCGAGTTAAACGACACGATGAACCCTGGTGCTAGAGTTTTCAAACCGCCTAGAAGCACAGCTATTAGGTCAGCTATCTAATTAAATTTAATTATAATAAATAAATTTAATTAAACATGCATATCACATATGAAAATACACATACTTACATTCATATATACCTACATAAATAAATAGATAAACATATATATTAAACATATAGGATAAAATAAGATTAATTACAACCTGATGCAGTAAGAAGATGACAGTGTAATCCAGATTTAAAAATGGCAAAAGATTCTGAGTGACGAATATCACGTGGTAGCTCATTCCACAAGTGAGTAGCCCTTACAGCGAAAGATTCTCTAGAGTAGCCAGATTTAGAGAGATCAGGAGGAGCGTTGAGTAAATTATCACTCTTCGAGCTAAGGTTCCATAAGGTTACTTCCATGCTGGCCTGGGAGCGAGAGAAAAACATAGAATGTGCCAGCTGCATTTCCTCCCGGGCATGCTGTATAAACCAGCTAAGGGAATCGAGGGTTTCAGTTTATTGCAATTTAGGCGATGGGCTGACAACCTGTCACTATAGCAATATACCTATAAATCTATCTTAAATAACCCTCAAAACTTTGTCAGACGTGGCGGAGCGACCTTTGTTGGGGTCGTTTGCGCTCTGCCTACCCCATTAGGGATAAAGGCGTGATTATATGTATGTATGTATGAGCTAAGGTTCCGGCTATGTTCTTCACCCAAGTAATGAAAACCAGACCAACCAGAGAAACCAGACCCAATCCTAGATAAAGTTAGAATTTTCAAGCCGCCAATGCTTAGCACTGGCCTCTGATATGGCTTAACGACTAATATCTACGGTATTAAACGATATTAACCGGGACCAACGGCTTAACGTGCCTTCCGAAAAAGCACCGAATAAACATACATATGAAATTGGAAAACGGAAAAACACATTGGTACGTGATGGGATTCGAACCACGACCTCCCGCTCAGGAGGCAGCGGCCCTATCCACTACACCATCGGGCTCTCCGATCAATCGAACTTATGTTAAATAAAGCCACCAGCCTGATTTTGAATTTAAAAATAAAAAAGAATACGCAAAATTTCTATTTAGGTCACCATTGTACATTTTCCCACGATAAAAAATATAAGATAAGTATACATTTCAAAAGGAAAGGAAATGAACTCTGCTATCACGCGAATATGTAATTAAATGGAATTTTCCAAGCATTCCAGAGAAAATGTCGGAGTCTTCTCAAAAGAAGGTTATAAATTATTTTATTTTATTTAAACCGCTTTTTCCCGAATAAAGGGTCCTTCAAAGGACCGCATCATAGAGTAATTTTGTAAGCACCTATTTATTTACATAGATTTTTTTAATTGCACACATACATATACTATACACCGACCCACCTGTCACGTGCTCTTCTTCCACGCTCACGCTCCTTTTTTATTTTTCCACTACTAATCCTTACAACACAACCTCTTCAAAATGATAGCTCAGCTGTTTTTGTTTTTGTTTTTTTTTTTAATTATTTCTGCTTATTTTTTTTTATTACATGTTTTTTCTCATGTCAACGGGTTGGCCCTTGACTTCTGCTTTTACTACGCAGTTTGTGTATTTTGTTCAGATTAGCTTATTATTTCTTGTTTGTCTTTCGTTCGTTGTAACTGGCGGTGTGACTCACACCACTTTGTCTGCATGGTACTAGCTGTAAGCCAATTTTTGCAAACTCTGCGATAGATATAAGAACCGTCATTTTTTTTTTTTTTTAATTTGAATTTGAATTTCAATATATAGCGTCATATAATATGCTATTTGACGGCACTACTAAAATATAATAATATAAGAACTTTTTTAGCTTCCATGCTGGACTGGGAGAGAGAGAAAAACATAGAATATGCCAGCTGCATTTCCTCCCGGGCAAGCTGTAAAAACCAGCTAAGGGATCTGAGGATTTCAATTTCAGTATATTGCAATTAAGGCGATAGGCTGACAAACTGTCACAACAATATACGAACAAATCTATCTTAAATAACCCTCAAAACTTTGTCAGACGTGGTGGAACGATCTTTCTTTAGGTCTGCCTATCCCACTAAGGATAAGGGCGTGATTATAATATGTATGTATGTATAGGAACTTATATAAAATACAACACATTAGGTATCTATAGAATATCTCTGCTTACAGTAGAGGGGTTTTTCTATTGCAAGCACTGCCTCCGTGGTCTAGTGGTCATAGCCATGGGCTTACGATCCGGAAGTCCTGGGTTTGATTCCCGGGGGATGGGGTTTGTTTACAACATTACAGGCTGAATCACGTGATTGTCCGAAAAGAAAAAAGGATTCCGTTCTTCGGAAGGCACTATAACCGTCGGTCCCGGTTGCTGTCTTTCATCAGAGACCTAATAGCTGTGCTTCTAGGCGGTTTGAAAACTCTAGCACCAGGGTTTATCGTGTCGTTTTACTCGAGAAACCACTCGCCAAGAAGGAGGAGAATTGCGAGCAATTTGATTTCATACAATACAATACAAAATTCTTTATTGCACAAAGAAACACATACAACAGAAATAAAAAGGAACAAACGTGACAGTACAATATAGGCGGCCTTATTGCTAAAGCAGCAATTTCTACCAGGCAACCTTTGGGTATAGAAATTGTACAAGCAGAAAGCGGGATAGTGCATATTACTACATATAATACTTAGACAATATTTACACACTATTAAATAAATATTTCAATAAAAAAATATACTGATACATATCTTATGATAAACTAATATATAAAATATGCTACATAAGATAGGATACTCTACGTTATATATCAGAGAAATTGGTAGATAGAATATCACTGCATATACTTACTTAAATGATACTTATAAATTAGACAGCTACACATTAAACATTATTAGCCAGATAGAAATTTCATCATTATTAACAGACTGAATAAGCCACAGCCATTGCATAGAACGCATTTTTTTAAATTTTCTAAGCGATAAATAATATATCACTATCAATCATCCGCCTATTTTCAAATATATTAAGTAAGAAGTAAGAAATTGAAAACCATCACGACTCATGACTTAGGACGTAGGTAGAAAATTGAATTTTAGTCGTTTTTAACCGATTTTGATGGAACTTTTTTTGTTTGACTAAGCATTACTTAAACTCAAAGGTACGATACAAATAATCACGCCAATTGACTTAGGGGGTATATAGGAAATTAGACTCTGATTGTTTTTAAACGATTTAAAGGGACTTTTTATTTGACTGAGTTGTTTTAACATGGTGTCCAGCCTAGGTTAGAAATAACACGCGCAAACTATTCTAATATTGAGTAAGTACCCCAGTTTGTATGGAGAACACGCAGTGTCGAACATACTGAAAACGTTTCTCCACGCGTAGGAGCGGGATCTGCTAGCTTGCGCGCGGAATCGTGTTTTCCATACGAAAACAAATATCAGACAATGCGAAACACGTTTACGCGCGCGGGTTAGAAGAACCCGCTCCTACGCGCGGAGAAACGTTTTCAGTATGTTCGACACTGCGTGTTTGCCATACAAACTGGGCGTACGAATTCGCGGGCACAGCTAGTCCAGAATATAATTATTCACATTGAGTTTATGGCTTTGCGATTAAAATATATATGAAATTAAACGATGATAACCAAGACCCTCGACTTCGTGCCTCTACAAAGCACAAAAAAGTGATAACATATGACACACATATGAAATTATCGAAAAACACATTACTGGTACGTGGTGAGATTCGAACCACGACCTCCAGCTCAGAAGGCAACGGCCCTATACACTACACGGTCGGGCTTTTTATATTAATTATTAATATATGGATAATAAAATGGAGAATTTGTTGAAATTCCCGAGAAACGAAATATATTCATGAAAATGTTTGTATTTTAGTTTCACTATTAATTTAAAAGTGATGGCGCCACCGTCGCGTCGTGACTCTGTTCACCTTAACTAAAAGGGACAGGACTAACAAAATTTTGCATAATTAGTCAATTTAGCCCATTATCTGTAGTTACATACATACATACGCATAATCACGCCTTTATCCCTAATAGGGTAGGCAGAGCGTAAACTACCTAAGCAAATGCCGTTACGCCACGTCTGACAATATTTTGAGGGTTATTTAGATATATTTGTATGTAGTGCTGTAGTGACGGGTTGTCAGCCCATCGCCTAAATTGCAATATACAGAAACCCTCGGATCCCTTAGCTGGTTTTTACAGCATGTTCTGTAGGAAACGCAGCTGGCACATTCTATGTTCTTTTATCGCTCCCAGACCTGCATGGAAGAAATAAACTTATACTGATAAAGGTGGTCATTTTATTTAGGACTAGCAGCCCGTCCCGGCTTCGCACGGGGTAGACATTTTTTTTTTTTTATGTAATTAGAATAAAAGCAGAGTCAGAGAAATAAAATATATACAGTCTAAATTATACGTTGACAACTTTCAACTAAAAGATAAGATAAGATAAGATAAGAATATACTTTATTGCACAGAAAAGACACAAAAGAAAATATATCTAAAAATGTATCTACCTATACATCTAGGTATTTCAAAGAAATTTTTGTTCGTGTCGATAGAAACTTGCCTATCATTATTTAGTATTTTCCTTACAAAATTATTTTTTTTTGTTTGGTTTTGTTGTTTTGTGCTTATTATTTTGTTTTTTTATATTTTTTTGTGTTTTTTATTTTTTATTAAGAAAGGGTTTGTCATTAATCATTTCCATTAACTGCCTCCGTGGTGTAGTGGCTAGTGCCATGGACTCCTGATCCGGAGGTCCTGGGTTCGATTCCCAGGGGGGAAACACAAAGTTGATAATATTTGAGAATTTATCACTTTGTGAATTTTTCCCCAGTTTGGTTAGGACATTGCAGGCTGAATCACCTGATTGTCCGAAAAAGAAAAAGATTTTCGTGCTTCGGAGGGCACGTTAAGCCGTCGGTCTCGGTCGCTGTCTTTGATAGCGGTCGTTACTCAAAACCATGTCAGAGGCCTGATAGTTGTGCTACTAGGCGGTTTAAAAACTCTGACACCAGGGTTCATCGGGTCGATAGACTCGATACCCACTCGACAGAAGAAGAAGAATTTCCATTCTTACTATTACTTAATAATTTACATTTTTAGTATTATTATTAGTACTTTTACATTATTTACAGATATAATTCGATAGAAAGAAAATGTGCTGCTCTATTTGAAATGTGTTCTATGGAAAAATCTAAATGTTCAATATCGGTAGCGTCCGCTGCGTAAGGAGCCGACCGTGCGATTCAGCCGCGCGGCTACCTATCTTACAGACGTGCACGCCCCACTCCTGTATTTCAGTGCCCCCTCCACCCCGCCCGCCACGATGCCCGGCGCGCTTTTCAGACTGCATCGCAAACAACGGCCACGGCGCTATGGCGGTTTTGTTTACTGTTTGATTTTTTTAATTCGTAATATCTTTTGAATGGAAAGTCCAATTTAAATAATTTAAAACTATTTTATAGGTAGTTAAATGGTCTTGACCATAAAATAATTTATTTGGATAAGGATTAATATGAACACATAAATAGCATGGTTTGAATTTGGTTAGCATTTTCATTAATGTTTAAAATGAAAAAAGTTGTTGTAGTAACATAACTACAATAGTTGGACATATGCTACCGCGGAGTTTTTTGTAGACATTATGATGTTCTTCAATATTGTTGTATATTATTTTGTTCTATCGCTAATAGTTTCGGCAGCGCATTCGACGAAAGACATTTTAAGACTCATTTTTCTACACCTTCGGTTACATTGTTCAAATTTTACCAAGGATCCCTATTTTTTTTCAAAATGAAATGTAGCCTATGTCATATTGGAAGAATGTAGCATTCTATTGGTGAAAGAATTTTTTAAATCGGCCCAGTACTTTTTGAGCCTATTCATTACAAACATACAAAAATAGGTACAAATCTTTCCTCTTTATAATATTAGTGTAGATTGTAATTTTATTTTTCATTTCCTGAAAGAATTTCTTGTTGGAGGTTCTTCAGTTTTGTATAGAATGAATGAATTTGTTTTGAATAAGCAACCCCTATCAGTTTGCGAGACGCTGTCCCTTACACGCAGTGTAGGACGTTATAAGCAAAAATGAAGAATTTTCCAGTTCTGTCAATGTACATTATGAACCTAATGTACTTTGACAGAACTGTCATATTTCGTCATATTTTGCAGCATTTAGTACAATTTTCTGCAAAAACCTAATTAGTTGAAAAATTTAATAATCTCAAGTTGTAATCGTTCGTTTTACAGAAATGTTACGAATATCAAAGACATTTCCTTTCTAAGAAAATGTGTAAGAAAATAAATCGATGGTCCAATTATAAAATAACAAGGAAATATAAATTTTGAATGGAAAATTACTGTTATATTCTAAGAATTATCCTCAAAATGTAACAATACTGTTATATTCCAAGAATTATCCTCAAAATGTAACAATACTGTTATTTTCCAAGAATTAGTCTCAAAATGTAACAATAATTAAGCTCGTAATAATGAACCAATCTCAAACTTGAGAGCAATATTAAGTATAGATATGGCAGGCCAGTTTGTACTGAAATAATATTTATGATACGATCTAAAACTCGCTGTCACTTGTTAGCGCTCATCAGTACATACGAGGGGTGGCTGATAAGTAATCTACCTAACTATGAAAGAAAAGACTTTGATGGCTAGTTTATTTTTTATTTTTCTATATAGTCTCCTGCAAGTGAAATACACTTATGAAATTTGCAAATAAGTGACATCATGCCGTTATAATAGTAATTTTTATTTTGCTCGTCAAAATGGTCAGTCACAGCCTCTTTCATTTCTTCGTCCGTCGAAAATCTGCAACCCCTCAATTTTTTCTTTAAATCTTTGAATAAGAAATAGTCACAAGGAGCCAGATCTGGACTATAAGGTGGATAGTTAATTTCTGTGAAGCCGTTTTCGCTCAGAGCTGACCTCGCCGTTAAGGCTGTGTGTACAGGAGCATTGTCTTGTAAAATCAGAACACCTTTGCTGAGTTTGCCTCTCCGCTTTTCTTTGATTTGTTCACGAAGCTGGTCAAGCAAGTTTGCATAATATTCAGCATTCATTGTTGTATTTTTAGGCAAATAATCTATCATCAAAATCCCTTCGAGATCCCAAAATACGGTGGCCATTAGTTTTCCAGCCGACGGCCGAACCTTGAACTTCCTTGGCGGCTTTTTTCCTTTAAATTTCCATTGCATTGAGTCTTGTTTGGTTTCCGGATCCCACTGGCGAATCCAAGTTTCATCACAGGTCACAATTCGATAGATAGTCTCTTCTTCTTTACCTTTGACCAGGTCTAGAAATGACTGACAAAATTCTACTCGCTTGTTTGTCAAAGGAGGTCAACATTCTAGGGACCCAACGCGCGCTCACCTTGGACATGCCCAAATGTTCTTGAATAATTTCATGAACTCGATCCTTGCTAATGCCCACATTTCTGGCTCTCTCCCACTGCTTGATTCCCCGATCTGCAAGAATCAGGTTCTTCACCTTTTCAACATTATCTGCGGTAACAGCAGAAATTGGCCTTCCACTACGTATGTTGTCTTCCAGGCTCTCACGGGCATTTATGACGAATTCAGAAGGACTTGAATCACCAAACACCTTTAATATGCGCTCTCTGATCTGCGTAGGCGTATTTCCTTATTTACTTAGGAATTTAATCACTACTCGATGCTCAAATTTCATCATTTTGCAATTTTCTTTCGACATGGTGAAATCAAAGCCGCGCCAAAAAAACAAAAGCAAGCGAAAAAAAATAAGCGTCATAATTTTGAAAAAGGAATAAATATAGAATATGATTTTGCAATGGCCAGTTCGATTTTCAAAACTTTCTTTAACAAAGTAGATTTTATGTCAGCCGCCCCTCTAGTATAAAACAAAGTCGCTTTCTCTGTCCCTATGTCCCTATGTATGCATAAATCTTTAAAACTAAGCAACGGATTTAGATGTGGTTTCTTTTAATAGATAGAGTGATTCAGGAGTATAATACATGCATAATATAGTAGAGTAACACTGATAATTTCCATGCGAAGGCGGGGCGGGTCGCTAGTTATAAATACGGCCCTAAAGCAAATGAGTAGATAGATAGGTATATTCTTTGTTGCACATAATACAAAAACAACAGGAATTGAGAACAAATGAAAACAAAATTAAAGTACAATGAAGGCGGCCTTATTGTTATGGTAGCAATTTCTACCAGGCAAATTTGGGTAGAGGAAATCAAATGTAGATAACGCGGGATAGTGCATCTAGTATACCATAGAAATTAGCTTTTTCTGCTCCCGGGCATGCTGTAGAAGTCAGTAAACAATCGGATCGAAGCCAGGCTTACAGTAAATTGCAATTTAGGCGATGATTGACAACCTATTAATGGGCTATAAACATTGGAAAAGGACAGGAGATCTATTCTCTCCGGTTTTAGATTAATAGTCGGTGGTTTAAGCGTTATCTGTCATTTTTATTCGCCGTCGTATGATATTTCAGATAAAATTGACAGAAATACTGGGAAAACGTGCAAAATCGCGACAAAATACAGCGGGCAAAGTGTAAAACCATAGAGTTTAAATCGTCTGTCCTTTTTCAATACTATTATTTTGAGAGATAGAATTTAATTTTAGTTTAAACCGGTGGAATCTAGAATTAAGCCCACTATATTGCAATTTAGGCGATGAGTCGACAATCTATTACTATATCGATACACATTTCAATCTGAAATTACTCTTACTTTACTTAATATAAGACGTGGCGAAAACGCCTTTTGATAAAGAATCTGAAGAACTTTCAAAAAGCAATTCCTCTGAAAATTTCTATAGAGTTACTATTAAGGCATTTTTTGTACCAGGTTTTTTTCCGTTCTCCAATACTGTCCTGGGAGCGAAAGAAAAACATAGAATGTGCCATCTGCATTTCCTATCGGGTATGCTGTAAAGACCAGCTAAAGGATCCGAGGGTTTCAGTATATTGTAATTTAGGCGATGGGCTGGCAACCTGTCACTACAGCAATATACCTACAAATCTATCTTAAACAACCCTCAAAACTTTGTCAGACGTGGCGGAACGTCGTCTTGTTTCGGTCGTTGACGCTCTGCCTACCCCATTAGGAATAATGGCGTCTTCCCCTTAACATTCTCTACCCCGGAGGCGCAAGTTCTAGTAACATGAAACTTGCACGTAATTCTATAACGTTGACGTTAAATCATTTAAACTTTTAACTAAACCACAGGGCAGGCACTCCATACAAGCCGCCGATTTTTGTACTACATGCGCAAAAACGTGTTCGCACAGTTTAAAATTGGTTTGTGTGTGTGCTACCGCCTAATCATACTCGTTCGCGTACCCGTTGGCGCGGGGGAGACGAGGTGAGGTAAACTTTTAGATCGGGGGTGGGAGTGCCTCTTCTTTAGAGTTAGCTAATAATATATTATCTTTGGCTAAACTTAGTAACGACTGTCACGTCATAAATATTTAATACATTTATACTTTATAGTGATTGCTCTTTAGGTTTAGCTTCCATAATATATGGGGTGTAAGGGACAGCGTCCCGTAAATCAGTCAATGATACTGAGCAACTTTCACCAGGATTCTCTTTCAGGAAGAGAAAAAAAATTGGCTTTAAATGTTCATCTCGGTCAGACAATCTGTATGAAATAGCCATTTTTTTCACTTACTGATAAAAATAATCCTAGTGGAAGCTGTTCAGTGTCATTGAATGAGCAACCCCTATCAGTCTGCGGGACACTGTCCCTTACCCCCGCTATAATAAATCTTTTAAAGGCTTTCCTTGCCTTGGGCTTACGATCCGGAGGTGCAGGGTTCGATTACAAACTCAAATGTTGTGATTCCCTAAGAGAATTGTTCAAAGAGATAAATATTTTAACTGTTCCAGGTCAATTTATATATGAAAATATTATGTATGCAAGGAAAAATATTCATAGTTTTACCAAAAATGGTGACAGGCATAACCGGAACCTTAGAAGCAAAAATAAAATTGACCAACCCCCGTTTAGGTTAGTTAAAGTAAAAAAATATTTTTTAGGTCTAAGTATACAATACTATAACAAAATACCTGACCATATATTAAATTTGTCAGAAAATCAATTGAAACATACTATTAAAAACACATTATGTCGGAAAGCCTATTATAAGTTAGATGACTATACTAATGACAAAGATGTATGGAGCTCTGATATTTCAGTGAAGCTTAAGAAATTGGCACACATTGCGGTCACAAACCCTATTTTGAACAAAAAGAAGGACAAAAGTAAGAATAAGATAAAACGAAGGGAGGGGCGCAAAGTGCGAGTTTCTCATGCTTCTTCTTCATTGTGATATAGTTTTATTTTATTTTGTGACACAGATATAATTTAATTTTCTTTGTAATAGACTCGCTTGTGACTTTCTAAAAGTGTTCTTAGGAATCTATTTCGAAATAAATTATTTGACTTTGACTTTGATTCCCAGGGGGGGACATAAAGCTGATATTTGTCAATTTATCACTTTGTGAGGTTTTTCCCAGTTTGGTTAGGATATTGCGGGCTGAATTACCTAATTGTCCGAAAAGATAAAGGATTCCGTCCATCGGAGGGCACGTTAAACCGTCGGTCCCGGTCGCTGTCTTTGATAGTGGTCGGTACTGAAACCATGTCAGAGGCCTATTAGCTGTGCTACAAGGCAATTTGAATATGAACATACTTTGCCCTGGATTACAGATAATATACGGTACATCACTGATTTGCGGAATGCGGCTCATGCTAAATATCGATCCACTAGAACTGATAGTGCTAAGAAATACTGGAGAGATCTAAGTTGTTGTTCACAAGTATCATACATATATACATACATATAGTCACGCCTCTATCCCTAATGGGGTAGGCAGAGCGCAAACGACCCAAACAAAGGTCGTTTCGCCACGTCTGACAAAGTTCCGAGGGTTATTTAAGATAGATTTGTACGTATATTGCTGTTAGTGACAGGTTGTCAGCCCATCGCCTAAATTGCAATATACTGAAACCCTCGGATCCCTTAGCTGATTTTTATTATCTTAGGCTCAGCGTGCCCGGGAGGAAATGCAGCTGGCACATTCTATGCTTTTCTCTCGCTCCCAGTCCAGCATGGAAGAGACAAGTATCCAGAATGAGAAACAGGCATATTTCAATCATTCTATCAATACGCAGACATCAGACGGGAAAACATTTTGGAAGGATGTCAAGGATAAGACACTGGTCGATCCTTGTCGAAATGACTGTCTTCCGGATCCTTTTGTGACCCCAATCTAATTAACGACCATTTTCTCGACTTGCCCATTCACGATGTTCCTGTTATTTCAGCACATCGTTTTAACGGTTCCGTTTTTCACCTAAAGCCAGTGATTGAGAATGAGGTTTTCAAGTTGATTAAATCAATTAAATCAAACGCTATGGGGGAGATGGGGTCAGTAGGGACATGATTATACCGCCGCCCTACAACGAAAACCAATTAAATGGAAATTTTAACGAAAGTTACTTATGAATGCCAAAGTACTTAAAATGTTGTGTTCTTTCGTCTGCGAAAACCCATTAAACGCTTTGTCTAATAGTTTTGCTTCTAGTTAGCTTTTAAGCATTGCTAAGGTTCGTTTTGAAATACAAAACATTATGCAAATTTAACTTCACCGCCGACATTTTGTCTCGATTGATTGTCAGTTAAGGTGATAAAATTTATTTTTCTTCTGTCTATCAATTTGCTATATACATACATATAATCACGCCTTTATCCCTTATAGGGTAGGCAGAGCGTAAACGTCCTAAATAAAGGTGGACTATCAATTTTCTCTTTAGTGCTCATCCCAGTCTGCTTTACGGAAGCGTCTAAATAGGACTTCTGTAGGTTTTAATGCTGCTTAAACCTTGCAGATTATAGGTCAATGTTGTGTTCGTGGTATTGGTGTACTGTTTGGAGGTGCCTGCAATATTGCATATTTTAATTTTTGTCTTTGTTTAGGTCGTTTACGCTCTGCCTACCCTGAAGTGAAGGTAGAAAATACCTGATTAATAGTTTCACCGCAGCATATTTCATACTGACTGCGACATGCGATGCATATTGCTTGAGCTAGCAATAAGTTTAGTTAACATTTTATCACTAAGCATTTGTTGTAAGCATTCTATATTTGGAGACCTGACAATACAGACATGTCCTAAAACTCGGTATTTTATTCGCTACCTATCGCCACACCGCTTATAATATATCATGGCGACCCTGCCCTTTTCTTTTTATTCTTCGTGAACGTGAAACAAACTGAAGGCGCAAAACCAACTTGAAGACCAGAAGAAAGAAGATAAGAAGAAAATTAAAACCTATAAAAGACATGAAGACAGAAAAATGAAGAAAAAATTATACTAGCAAGAAAGAAGAAAAAATATTGAAGAGATTATCAAGAAAGAAGAATGACAGTTTTCGAAAGCAATAAATTGCTTAAAATTGCTTAAAAGAAGAACATTATAGAAGGCAGAAATGAAGAAAGAAGATTTTACGTCATAGAAGACATCAAGAAAGAAGAAAGAAGCGTACGAGCGGTGTCCAGGGTAATCCCGGCCCACGGAGTCCAGGGTATAGCCCGGCCCATGTAGCAGCGGTGTCCAGGGTATTCCCGGCCCACGGTGTCCAGGGTATAGCCCGGCCCAATCAGCAGCAACGCAGCGTCAGCCTCTCGCGTCCACCTCGTGCATCGTCGAGCCAGGCCGCAGCCACAGCGGCGCCTACTCGGGGACTACGTCACGCCGCGTCATGCGTAACCTACTTTCGTGCGTTATAGGTAGCGTAATCAACTCGTAAAGTAAGTCCAATTTTTTTAGATATTATGTAGGAATTATTATAGTTTTAATTAAATGATGTATTTTTAGTATGTCTGAGCAATTGAAAGAGTTACATAGTAAGTTGAAATATTTAAGAGATTATTTATGTAAGATTGGTCCAGAGAGACGTAAAAAAGAAATTGCCTATAAAAAGCTAGCTGAAGCTACAGCATACTATGAAAGTTTGGGAAGTATTGTGACTCAGTTAAACAATGAATTTGAAGAGAATAGACCAAGCACTGACGTTTTTCAATATTATCAGAATTTGATAAGTGAAGTCACTGAGATTTATAAGAAAATAAAGCAGTTGTTATCTCAAGTTGACTCAGACGCTCAGACAGAACCTGATTTCGAATTAGTTGCTCAAGAAAATTTTGATTTGCATTCTAACATGGCTGCTCCTTTTGATATTAAGACTGCTATTTCCCTGTTACCGGTGATGAACGGTCAGGAGAAGGTAACAAAACAACTAATTGACGGAATTTCACATTATAGTTCGATAGTGACTGCAAATACTCAGTCCCATTTGATTGATTTTGTGGTAAAAACACGTCTTTCGTCTAGTGCCAAACTGAGGTTGAAGAACAGTTACCCAACTGTGGAAGATTTGGTACAGGACATAAGGAAATTTTTGTTACCCAAAAAATCAACAGAAGCTTTGCAGACGCAACTCTTTAGGGTAAAGCAGGGACGTAGGTCAATTGAAGCTTTTGGGACAGAATTAGAAGAGCTATTCGTTAATTTGACCCTAGCTCAATCAGATGAGGACAGCAGTAAATTCGAAATACTGCGCCCTCTTAACGAAAAAACTGCAATCAAGCGATTTGCAGATGGACTAACTGACTCAAGGCTTAGTACCATTATAGCTGCGCGGCAATTTTCATCGCTTCCCGAAGCTATTAGGGTAGCTATAGATGAAAATACCATGTCGACACAACAGCGAGAGCAGGTTATGCAGTTTAGACAGACTACGACGTATAATCGCAGTAATCGCGGTTACAATCGGGGTTTTGCCTACAAACGTGGTTCATATTGTAACCCTAACAATTCCGGTTACCACGGCAAAAATTATACTTGCCACAATAACAACACATGTTTTCCAAACGGAAATGGTGGTAACAAAGGTTATCGAACCACCTTTGTAAATTCGGGTCAAAGAGGCAAGAACCCACACGTCCCGCGTCAGCAATCTCGCGGTGGCAGCCGAGTGCACTATCCGCGTATTCAGCATACCTCGCGTCAAGCTGATGATGATGACACATCGGAAGACATCCAGTTTTTTCGTGCCTAAACATAAACAATGCACTCATTTTATTTTTAGTTATAATACTTATAATTTCTTTACGATAAGATCATATTTAGGAAATGAGGAATTGAAGTTATTAGTAGATAGTGGAGCTACTTTAACTGTAATTAAGTACGAATGTTTAGCACATAATGCTGCATTGCTAGATTTAATTAGGCCAAATAAAATTTTAATTAAAGGCGTATGTGGAAAACTAGTATCAGTAGGTTATATTTATTTAGATATAAATATTGGAGGAGTTGTTTTTAAACATAAATTCTTTGTGTTCAAGAACTTAGATTGCTCCGCAAATGGCATACTCGGAGAAGATTTTTTCTTGAAGTACAAGGCCATCATTAACTACGAAAATGCAACCTTAAGTTTAAAAAATGAGGTTCTTTCCATAGTAGTGCATGTGGATGATAAATCCATCATATTACCTCCACGATGTGAAGTAATTCGACACGTGCCCGCGCACGTTAGTGAATGCGTTGTTTTAGCGAATGAAGTTCATAAAGGCGTATACACAGCGGGAGTTATAGCGAAAAAAAAAGATGGTCTTATTCCAATTCGTTTACTTAATATGACTGATGAGTCAGTAAAAGTTAACGTTTCAGATTTAGAAATTCATAGCCTAGATCAATACGTCGCTTATCAGTTTGATGATAAGAAAATAACATCAGATAGAATCAGGAAATTTTTCAGTTTACTCGACTTACCTTCTTATTTAAACAAAGAAGAGCAAATTACGATAGAAAACGTATGTGCTAAATATGCCGACGTTTATCATTTACCAGGCGATACTTTGTCTACTACCAACCTTTACGAACATTCAATCAAATTAAAGGACAATGTTTCACCAGTGTATAGCAAGCCTTATAGGTTACCTAAGGCACTTCAGGGTGAAATACAAAAACAGGTTGATGAAATGATTAAGAATGATATAATCGAGGAAACAACGTCAGAGTGGTCAAGTCCTGTATTATTAGTTCCCAAAAAAGCAGACAAATCCGGAGAGAAAAAATGGCGATTAGTCATTGATTATCGTCATTTGAACAAAGTTATACAGGACGACAAATTCCCTCTGCCTAATATTACAGATATTTTAGATTCTTTGGCGAATAATGTGTATTTCTCAAAATTAGATTTATCACAAGGTTATTATCAGCTATCTTTAGAAGAACAGTCCAGGAAATACACAGCGTTCACCACAGATAAGCAATATTGCATGAAAAGGTGCCCCATGGGTCTAAAAACTAGCGGAAGTTCATTAACCCGATTAATGACAATAGCTATGACAGGTTTAAATTATCAAGCTTGTCTCATTTATTTGGATGACTGTATAGTAGTAGGAAACAACCTTGAAACCCATAACAAAAATTTGATCAAAGTTTTGGAAAGATTTCGACAAGTTAATTTAAAATTGAACCCAATGAAGTGTGAATTCTTACGTAAGGAAATAATTTATTTAGGTCAAAATTACTTCCGACGGTATTTTTCCCGATCCATCAAAAGTCGAAGTTTTACAAAAGTATCCAGTTCCAATTTCAGTAGACGACGTCAAACGTTTTGTAGCGTTTGCTAATTATTACAGGCGTTTTATACCAAATTTCGCACTTATTGCACATCCTCTTAACGCTTTATGTAAGAAAAATGTTTCTTTCAACTGGAACCATGATTGTGAACAGGCTTTCCAAAAACTAAAGAAAATACTACTTAGTCCTACCATCCTAGATTATCCTGATTTTTCAGAGAATAACACTTTTATTTTACAGACAGACGCATCAAAGTTAGGTTTAGGTGCCGTTTTGTCTAATAGTAACGGCAAGGTAATTGCGTACGCAAGCCGTAGTCTAAGACCAGCCGAAACTCGATACCCAGTCATCGAACTCGAGTTACTGGCTATTGTATGGGCTGTGCGTCATTTCAGACCATATTTATATGGAAAGAAGTTTCAAATCAAAACAGACCATAAGCCTTTGATTTACTTATTCAATATGACCGATCCGTCAAACCGTTTAACAAAATTTAGACTTTATTTAGAAGAATACGATTTCGATATCAGCTATGTACCGGGACGTCTCAACGCAGCTGCAGATGCATTGAGCCGGTTACCGATGAACTCTAAAGAATTAAAAGAAATGCATGAGCATGTTGTATCGGTCATAACTAGAGCTCAAGCTCGTAAATTAGCTAATGACAACATTAGAACAGACATGACTTGTGGGGTTCCCACCACTT
This sequence comes from Scrobipalpa costella, assembly GCA_949820665.1. Classification (NCBI taxonomy): domain Eukaryota; kingdom Metazoa; phylum Arthropoda; class Insecta; order Lepidoptera; family Gelechiidae; genus Scrobipalpa; species Scrobipalpa costella. The sequence continues at coordinate 14,045,246 of OX463315.1, forward strand.
CTAGGTCTGATCAACCTAAAGTAGTGGAAATCTTTAAACAACCGACAGACAGTGTAGAATTAATATTGAGTCCTAATAAACGAATTTTATGTGAAATACAAAAGTTGAGATATTTTTATAGTAAAAATGGTACCTGTATGTATGTGCCCGATAAATCGGCAATTTATGTAATTCCTCGATCGTTATCTACCGTAAGTGTGTTAGCGAGAGAATTGCAAGAATTTTGTAAAGAAATAAAAGTAAACGAGCTCGTTATTATAAATAAAAAATCCAATAAAGATTTTATAAACATGTTGTTAAAAGAAGTAAATAAATTGCGTGAATTTCCCAAAATATTAGTATTGAAAGACGTAGTGACAGTCACTGATAGGGATTCTAAAATCGTAATTTTGAATGATTTTCACCTATTACCCACAAGTGGCCACGCGGGGGTTAATAGGATGCTAAATAATATAAAAAAGTACTTTTACTGGCCAGGTATTACTCATGACGTCATGGAATTTGTAAAAAAATGTAAGAGTTGCCAAATTCAAAAGCACTCGAACAGGTATACTAAAGAGCCAATGGTTATTACAACCACACCTAACACAGCTTTTGAAAGAGTTAGTTTAGATTTAATGGGCCCCTTAGACGTAGATAATTATAATAATAAGTATATTTTAACATTACAGTGTCATCTGTCAAAATATGTGGAAGCGTATCCGCTTGAAAAGAAGGACACAGTATCGGTGGCTAGTTTATTTGTAAATAATTTTATTCTAAGATATGGTGTGCCAAAAGAGATATTGACAGATCAGGGTACTGAGTTCATGTCATCAGTTATGACTGAGGTATGTGAACTGTTAAAAATTACTAAACTCCATTCTACCGCGTACCACCATGAGACAATAGGCGCTTTAGAAAACACGCATAAGAATTTAGGGGCGTTTCTTAGGATACAGTGCAGTAACAACACAACCGACTGGAGCAGTTGGTTACCTTTTTGGTGTTTCTCTTATAATACCACTGTACATACTGAGACACAATACACTCCATTCGAACTGGTTTTTGGAAAACTGTGTACTTTGCCTAATAACTTACAAAATTCAGAAATAATAGAACCTTTGTATAATCCAGATGCGTATCCTTTACAGCTTAAGTACAGATTGCAAAGAGCGCAATCTGATGCTAAGAATAATTTAATAGAAGGGAAATCTTTGAGAAAAGTTGACTATGATAAACATGTGAACAGTGTAATATATAAAAAGGACGATTTAATTCTGTTAAAAAATCAAGTGGGTACAAAGCTTGATAGTATCTATTTAGGACCATATAGAGTAATTGAAGACTTGTCACCTAATGTAAAGATTTTGAAAGATGGCAAAGTTTATGTAACCCATAAAAATAATACTAAGTTGTTCGTTACATGATTTCTTTTTAGATTTGTTTGTATAATATTAATAAAATAAAAAAAATGTTCTATTTTATAAACCAAGTAATATGTATCACATTTTTTTTCTGCTGCCCCGGTGGTGAAGGGTACTTTTCGGGGGAGATGAAGTGAAGGTAGAAAATACCTGATTAATAGTTTCACCGCAGCATATTTCATACTGACTGCGACATGCGATGCATATTGCTTGAGCTAGCAATAAGTTTAGTTAACATTTTATCATTAAGCATTTGTTGTAAGCATTCTATATTTGGAGACCTGACAATACAGACATGTCCTAAAACTCGGTATTTTATTCGCTACCTATCGCCACACCGCTTATAATATATCAACCCCATTAGGGTTAAAGGCGTGATTAAGTCGAAAAGTTTTTTCCAAGCAGAATTATTAAAGGTCTCAAAGGTACATTATAGAAATTTAAACGTCTAGGTCAATTTATATTGGCTTTGATCTGGTAAATCAGTCAGTCGGTCGGGCACTCATAATAAAGTCAGTTTTTATTTTATGTTCATAATTTTTTTGGCGTCTATGACTGGCATTTAAAGCGTGCTTTTATTTTTATTAAAACTAATCAAGCTAAGTTATTAATAATGAACTATATCGGGTTAAGTACTGAAACTCTTATAAATAACTTGCTTAACTTTTTAGGTTCTTAAATTTTCTGCAGGGAAAACCAATTATCTTTATACATTTTCACTTGTAACTTTACAAGATACAGCTGCATAGCTATTTTTTTATCATGGTTAGTTTATAATTAACTTAAAGAAAAAAGTATTTTTTAGGGGAGTATTCCTATTACTTTCGAAAATATAGACATTTATTAGTTCTCAGTGAAATCCAATTAAATAGGTGACCTTCACACAATTATTGAAAATATAATTACAAAGCAATAACAGTTTTAAACCTCAATAGATATGTTTAAATAGAACATTGATCAATTAACTGAGGGTATTTTCAAACCCATGAACTTATTAATTGCGATTTCTCCTTTAAAACTTTTTATTATTTAATTGGTTTTAGTTGTAGGGCGGCGATACTTACTCTTCCTCCAACTTACCTACTCCTGATCCTAACAAACGTAGGAATGACCCAGACAGTGTCTCACATAGACTTCTGTCAGACATAGACTTTTTCTGAACATCAATTTTAAGCTCTCTAATTTATCGTAAGCTAAACAACACATTACAATTGTCAAAAAACAACCGTTTTGAAATAAAAAATAAACGTACCGCATGGTTATCTGCACAGAGGTACGACGCTACTGAAAAGCTGCTGGAGTTTGTATCCTAGAGGTCACAAACTGTGGACTCGAGGATGCGAGATCTAGTAGCTAATTAAATACGCTACTTCTTCACTCTCACTCAACACACACTCTCTCTCTCTCACACACACACACACACACACACACACACACACACACATGCACACACTAACATATACAATTGCTTTCCCTTTGTTTACTTTTATTTACACCCACATTGTAATAAATTTAAGTTGATATTTTATTAAACACCAATACGTATCCTATCATCACGGTCGATCACTACAGCCCAAGATACAGAAATCTATATTCTTAGTTTGGGTTGTAGGGTTGAACAATTTGTGCAATCACATTTTAATGTTTGTCATAGTATTATAAAACAACCTTTGTAACTCTTTTCTCGTTTTGTATCAAACAAAGATTATTATTTATTTATTTATTATTTAACAGTTTATTGTACACAGAAACATACACAGAACAATTACATAGGAATCAAGACACAACAGGTACTGCTTATTTCTAAAATGAAATGTCTTACAGCAGACCTAAGAAGTGAGATAGCATAAAACGTAAAGCGGATAAGACGTGCACAATATGAATACAAATTAGGTACATGAACAGTAAATAAGGATATACCTACTTAATTATACTATACTACGATCATACAATAAGTAAATAAATTATAATACCTATAAATATATTAAATACTCTAAATAAATATAACTGAAATAAATAAATATATACATACCATAGATACATATATATACAATATATAAATACATACTACGGATTACGCAGAGAAAGATAATGTTCTTTGATTCTCTTTTTGAAAACAGCGATTGATGGGCTGTCGCGAATAGTGTGCGGGAGAGCATTCCACAACCTAGCTGCATGGACTGTGAAGGAGTATGAGTAGAAATCAGTTTTATGTGGGGGTATAGATAAAAGCGTCCTGACGCTCGAGCGGCAGGGTTTGTCTTGCGGACGTGAAAATTCAAAACGCTCACGTAGATATGAAGGAGAAGAAGGATTGTGAAGAATGTTATAGAGAACAGAGAGTATATGAGTATTCCTGCGAAGACGAATTGGGAGCCACTTGAGCTGTGATCGAAAATGAGATACGTGGTCATATTTGCGCAGTCCGAAAATGAATCGAATGCACAGATTTTGAAGGCGCTCAAGTTTACTAAGAAGCTCCTCAGTGGCGTCCAAGTAGCAAGTGTCGGCGTAATCGAGAATAGGTAAGAGAAGGGACTGGGCCAAAGTAATCTTAGTGCTTAGAGGTAAAAAATATTGTAGGCGTTTGAGCGAATGAAAAGAGAAATGCATCTTTTTACTGACCTCATTGACATGAGCAACCCATGATAAAGTCGAGTCCAACACCACACCAAGATTTTTAGCAGTATTGGAAATACTGATAGAAATACCATCGTAAATAATAGCAGGAACACCAATTAATTGTTTCTTCATGTAGGGACTACCAATAATTAATGCTTTGGATTTATTTGGATTGACCAAAAGGCCAAAACATTTAGCCCAAATTGAGATGTTATTAAGGTCCCTATTTATTACATCAAAAGCGTTGCTGATATCATCCACTTTAGCATGTTGGTAAATTTGCAAGTCGTCTGCGTAAAGATGGAAATTAGAGGAAATTATAGAAGTAACAGTATTAATAAATATAGAGAAAAGAAGAGGAGATAGAACGCCACCCTGCGGTACGCCTGCAACGAGATCACACCAATCCGAGAAAGCCTCATCAGAGCGGATCCGCTGGGACCGACCGCGAAGATAGGAATCGAACCACATGATTGCTGAGCAGGAAATGTTAAATGAGCGAAGAATGGAAAGAAGCACATCGAAGTCTACTGAGTTGAAGGCACTGCTAAAGTCAAGCAATACAAGAATAGTTACAGATTTATTTTCCATTGCGGAACGGGTATCATCAGTGACTTTAAGCAGTGCTGTAACAGTGCTATGCCCTGGTCGAAAACCGGATTGAAACTGAGAAAGTAAACTATTTGATGTTATGTAGTCAGCAAGTTGTTTATGGGCAATGTGTTCGAGGACCTTGGATAGAAAAGGTAGGATGGAAATAGGACGTAAGTCTGAAAAGGAGGTCGGATTGGACGTTTTGGGAAGGGCGATAACATCTGCTCGTTTCCAAGCAGATGGGAAGGAACTCATTACCAAGGAGTGGTTGAATACATGGGTGAGTATTGGTAAGAGTTCAGGAAGAATGAGCGAGATCATTCGGGAACACAGGTTATCATTGCCCACAGCTGTTGAAGTGATGGAGAGAATATGCTTTTTAACATCACTCTCAGCAATCGTGGTGAAGCAGAAAGAAGAACAATTAGGTAATACTTGGCTACAAATAGAAGCAATGGTATTAGCCTTCACTCCATCATCTAGGGTCACAGGTGGAAAAGAAAAGTGATTATTAAGAAGGTTTAGATCTACTAGACCGCTAGACGATGGTGAGACTTTGCCGATGCCAAGAGATTTAAGAAACCTCCACATCTGTGCAGGATTGCAATCTAGAACGGATGAATGTATGTGGCGTCGTTTAGCTTCCCTACACAGACGATTGCAGTGATTTCGTAAATATTTATAACGCTCCAAGTTTTGATCTGATGGACACTTTCTATACCTCGAATTTGCCTTGTCTCGTTTTGCCATGTAACTCTTGATGTGGTCAGTAAGCCAGGGCGCAGGTGCATGTTTAACTCTGACTTTTATTTATTATTATTATTTTTTGGTATACTTTTCAGTATCACTGGCCTACAGGGACCCGGTCCTTTGAGGCATACGTGGGGCCAAAGCCGACAGCGCAGAGGCCTTTTTATACCAAATAATGTATTGTGATGCGTACATCATGCGGATACTCGCTCTGCTTGCACTATAGAAATACAACCAGAGTCAGCACCCGCCTGATGCAAGGACTATTGCAAATAATGGTAAAATAACTAGGTCTATGAGGAGGGATTTAGCTGGACCGGTTGCTGGGATATTGATCGAGACTACGGGACACCTGCCAAATCAAATGTCTCAATCTTGATAATCTCGGCAGACGGTGACTCGCCAACTCACTATAATGGGCCCCCAAAACGGCCGAACGAAAGGAACGACAAGATGGCAACATCGTGTGAGTGACTAAGGTTGTCGAGAGGTGAGACTGCGGGCGCCAGATCGTGGTGTTCCAGTCAGCAGGCCCACGGCGATATAACATTTTACACTTCCAACCTGGAGCAAAGGTTCCGCTCTTGCGAACTCCACTCCTGGACGGCCAACGAAGGCAAGACAGGAGGTGAGGGCCGAATGATTACGGACCCTCGGAGCTGGGGGGGGGGGGGTCTAGGGTGTAGCCACGCACCATCAGCTCGCCACACAAGCTGACCCTCCGGGGTTATTATTATTAACGTTGAGGGTTATAACCAGAGGTCGGAAATTCGGGTGCAAAAAAAGTAAAAACCCACTGTTGGAGCTACTGAGAGTTGCTACAACCACCTTTTTCAAGATGTTTAGGGCCCCAGTTTATTTTTCTTTATTAAATTGTTTTAGTAATGCCAATGTGTTCTTTGCGTCAATATAAGTCGAAAGTTTTTGCATTTTTTTTTTATATTTGTTTTAATTTGAAAGATATAAGTAGAAATGTGTTTTCAATGTACTGAAAAATATTAAAAATATAAAAATATCATTTGATTGATTGATATTTTTATTGAATACCATTTAGAAATGATTTTTACGGTGCTTTTATTATTTTTACACAAAAATTTGAATGGGGCCCTCGGGGGCCCAAAAGCGTTTTATTTCTTTTAAAAAAATTGCGGAGTAAATTAAAATTAAAATTCGTAATTGGCAAGATTGATAGTTTCAGGGTAAATTGATGTTGAAGTTAGTAGGACACAATTGTTCAAGACCAAGCCAAGTAGTTGTTTTTATGGTGAAATCAGCTAGGTTAAGAAGAGATAGGCACTTCTCTTTCAAGAAAGAATTTTTTCTCTACGGTTGACAGTTTCACAGTGAATTGATGTTAAAATTCCCTGGACACAATTTTTGGGCCTGGAGGGCCCAAAGCGTTTTACTGCTTAAACATTACTATACTTTTTTCTTTCGTTGTGAAACTATTAAGGTTCATTGTAAGCACCTAAATCCTTAAAATAAGACCAGTCAAGCACTCGCATATATATATAAAAAGAATTTTACCGGATTCGTCTTTATTTTATATTTTACAAATAAGTACATACATACATATAATCACGCCTTTATCTGTAATGGGGTAGGCAGAGCGTAAACGACCTAAACAAAGGTCGTTCCGCCACGTCTGACAAATTTTGAGGGTCATTCCAGGTGGATCTGTATATTGCTATAGTAACAGGTTGTCAGCCCATCGTTTAAAATACAATACTGAAACCCTCCCTGGGTTAGCCGGTTTCCAATAAGTATATCAGAGAAAATACTTGATACTAGGTTACATGTAATACACTTTTGATTTTGTGTACTTGCCATATTTTACAAACCAAAAATTAAGACAATACATCCTAAACGCACTTAGATAGATACAGTCAATATGCTGACCTTGTCGCACATACTCAAAGAGAGAGGCCCAAAAATTGTCCTAACAACTTTAACATCAATTCACTGTGAAACTGTCAACCGTAGAGAAAAAATAACAAGAAAGAGAAGTGCCTTGCCTATCTCTTCTTAACCTAGACGATTTCACCATAAAAACCACTACTTTGCTTGGTTTTGAACGATTGTGTCCTGCTAACTTCAACATCAATTTATCCTGAAACTATCAACCGTATAGAAAAAATTACAAGAGTAAAAAGCGTTTATCTTGTCTTAACCTTGCCAAATACGAATTTTAATTTTCTCCGCAATTTTTTTGAAAGAAATAAAACGCTTTTGGACCCCGAGGGCCCATTCAAATTTTTGTGTAATAATAATAAAAGCATTGTAGAAATCATTTATAAAGGGTATTCAATAAAAATATCAAACAATCAAACGATATTTTTATATTTTTAATATTTTTCAGTACATTGAAAACTCATTTCTACTTTTATCTTTCAAATTAAAACAAATATTAAAAAAAATTGCAAACAGTTTCGACTTATATTGACGCAAAGAACACATTGGCATTACTAAAACAATTTAATAAAGAAAAATAAACTGGGGCCCTAAAAATCTTGGTTGGCCCTAAAAAGGTGGTTGTAGCAACTCTTAGTAGCTCCAACAGTGGGTTTTTACTTTTTTTGCACCCGAATTTCCGACCTCTGGTTATAACAGATAAAATCAATCGGTCTCTTACGGGCACTGTTCCATTTCAATGGAAGGAAGCTGTTGTGAAACCACTTCCTAACAACGACAATCCGACGGAATTTAGCCAACTTCGGCCCATCAGTATTCTTTCTTATCTTTCTAAAATACTTGAAAAAGTTGTGTATACCTAATTGATGAAATATGTAAAGAAGATCATAACATATTACCGGATTTTCAGTCGGGTTTTCGAAGAGGCCGTGGCACTAATACTGCTTATCGACTTTGTTGACAACATATTGGCCGATATAGACATTGGGAGTGGAACAATTTTAACACTGCTAGATTTTTAAAGGACCTTTGATTCTATTGATGTGAACTTATTGCTATGCAAGCTCAAATATTATGGTCTGGATGATGTATCGGTAGCATGGTTTCAGAGCAACCTTGGTCAGCGGTGACAAAAAGTGAAATTGGTTAGGAGTGATGGTGGTAAGCTCTTATCTGACTCCAATCCCATACTGCGAGGCATTTCTCAGGGATTAATTTTGGGACCTCTTCTGTTTGTGATTTATAGTGCGGATATTGTGTCGGTTATTACCATAGTTGTTGACAAAATGAATCGTGATCTGGAGAGAATAGTTAACTGGTCTCAATTGAATGCTCTTCGTCTAAGTCCATCGAAATCGAAAATCATGTTGATGGATAGTAGATTACAATTGGAAGCAATGTTTAGGGCTGACCCTATCATATCCATCATAGGGCAATCGCTTGAGCATGTTAATGAGGCCAGTAATCTTGGACTAATGTTTACAACAATTTGCGTTTTGAACTTGATTAAGTCTTGCATGTATCCTTTCAAAGTTCTGTACAAGATTCGAGATCACCTAAATGAAAAAGCACAAATAACCCTATGCGAGTCACTAATCTTGTCAATGCTAAATTATGGCGATGTAGTGTATGGTCCTAGGTTACTTTCAAAGACTAAAAAAAATATTAGAGCGCATTCAGAACGCTTGCCGCAGATTCTGTCTTGTGATTCCTCCTGAGACTCATATTTCTCCCTATATAAATGCTGCAGGAATGCTCAACATCGAGTACTGCCGTCATTATACGTCAGTATACTAGAAAGCTTTTTATTTGAGACAGAAGTTAATTTATCTTTGATACACTTTCGGTATGGATCGAACAATTTGAGGGCACCGTTTGCTGTTTACAAGTATTGAACCGTTGCATTCCGTGGTAGTTTCCGCTATCAAGCAACAAAATGCTGGAATGATCTTCCACCTCCAGTAAGGAACCTTGCTTCTAAACTCACTTTTAAAAATCATATAAAAATATATTAATTATTAATAAAAATCTTGGAAAACCTTATTATTTGAGACAGAAGTTAATTTATCTTTGATACACTTTCGGTATGGATCGAACAATTTAAGGGCACCGTTTGCTGTTTACAAGTATTGAACCGTTGCATTCCGTGGTAGTTTCCGCTATCAAGCAACAAAATGCTGGAATGATCTTCCACCTCCAGTAACCTTGCTTCTAAACTCACTTTTAAAAATCATCTAAAGAAGCACTTACTTGAAGTTCAGAAGTTGTATATTTACAATAGTGTTAGCGGTTATTGGTGTGGTATGCAGCCGTGTCGTTACTGGTTGGACTTTTCTTTATTATAATTACTATTATCATTATTTTATAATTTGCACTTTTTATTATTATTAATAGTTATACACAATTATTTTATTGTTCACAATTTTTTCAATAATGGTAATTAGTCAATTATGGATGTCGTTCTGGATTTAATTTAATTTAATTATTATTGTGATTTTATTTTATTCTGGATTGAATTATTCTTAATTATTATTGTTATTTTATAATTATTAATGCACAAACACGCTCTGACATACAATTATAAACAACAATTATTTATGTTTTTGATGTAGGTGGATACTTAATGTCTCATGTTTGACTTAATACCTGCGTTATCTCATTTTGGGTGAGAGCTGAAAATCAGTGTTGCTCTCTATGGGCAATAATACACTGAGCTCTGACCCTCTGCATCGCTTCAGTACACATGTAACAGAATTTATAAAGTGTGTGTTAGTTTAAGTTTTTCATGTTTATGTCTCTTTTTGTTTTTTATTACGTCTGTGATGATTTTTTGCAATAAACCTTGTATCTACTCGTATCTATCTAAGTTCAATAGCTGTCGGTAGTCACGCATTGCTAGACAATAGTGGCCTCACAATTACCCTAATGCGTATTAGGGTTTTAAAAAAACTGTAGAGAGAGCTTGTATATATTTGTATATACATGCGTCGCGTCTTTGCGCGTCTCTCGTGTTTCGGTCCGTTATGCCGCAAGGCGGGTAGGACCATGGGTGGTTGGTGGGTTATACCTGCTCATCTGCCGTTGGGATACACCTTAAGCGGATTTCGATATAGATGTTTAATAGATTAAACTCCACGATTCAAAAACGCCCGGTGACCGAGCAATGCGAACAATGCAATGTACCTGGGTTCCTTTGTGCGATGATGTTTTAAGAAAATTTCATTTTATTTATGTGTTTCAATGTTTAAACTAATGTATAAGTACTAAACTAGAATTGCTTAAGTTTGCTAATATAAGTTAATTTATTTACTGTACCTATAGAAGCGGAATGTTGTGTTGTTGACAAACCCTATCGGGTTTAACGACACCGATTGTCATATGTATATATATATATTTTTGCAACTAAATAAATAAATAAAAAAAAAATAAAAAAAATTAAAAAAAAAACTTTTACTCAAATCGGTATTTTATGTATAATAATACCTCAGGATCAAAAGAAGCGTTCGTTTGTCAAATGGGTAGTGTTTATTCAGTCCGATAACGAATGACCATGGATAGGTGACCGGTTCGTCTCTCCCTTATTAGTCAGCAGCCATTACTTGGAATGGGCGGCTTGAAAACTCTGACACCTGGGTAGCCCACAAACTTGACAAAAGCCTAATCTGGGATTGGGTCTGGTCCCTTCTGGGTTGCGAAGGTCAGATGGCATTCGCTCAATATAAAAACTAGTACCCTCGTTCAATCTCCTAGATAAGGTAGCCATCCTTGTGAGATACGGGATAAAGCTAGAGAGATGGTGATATCTAAGGATCAAAATTGAACATTTCTATTTTATTTTGCAAATATTATACACGGTGTGAAAAAAGTAATGCGTTCTGCGTGCGGCGTGGTATCTACATATAACGAACGTCTTAGTGTGCGTGCCGTAGAGATGCGTAAGTACGTGGGACACTCAGAAAGTTTTGCGACACTAAAAAAAAATGTTCTACAGGTACATATATTTTTATTAAATCTTTTCAAAGTACTCTCCACCAGCCTCTATACAAAGATTCATGCGTCTGAACCAGTTTTCAAAACACTTTTTCCAGTCCGCCGTAGACACCTCGTTTACAGCCTGCTCGAACGCAGCCAGCGCATCTTCCGGCGACGAAAATTGTATCCCCTTGAGCTGATTTTTTATTTTTGGAAATAAAAAGAAGTCACACGGTGCTAGATCAGGGCTGTAAGGAGGGTGACCCAGGAGTTTGACTGGTGTGCTGTCCAGGAAGTCCCTCGTTTTGAGCGCGGTGTGTGCAGGCGCATTGTCGTGGTGGAGCAGTAGTCCGCGGAGCCCTGTGTTTAGTCGCTTGTTGCTCACAACAGAAAAAACTTCTGGTAAACATTTGGTAGTATACCATTCGGCGTTAATGCTTCTTTGATCTCGTAAGGGAATTGAGGCCAAGTGACCAGTCAAATTAAAAAAGCTGGCGATCAAAATCTTCCCCCCGCTTCGAGATCGCTTCACTTTGGTAGGCGTTGGTTCATTTTGAAACACCCAAACTGTCGACTGGTGCTTGGTTTCTGGATCGTATTGATAAATCCAGGACTCATCACCTGTTACGATGTCGTAAACACGCCGAGACGAGCCTGCTTCAAATTTGTTCAGCATATCACGGCACCATTCCACCCGGGCCTGCTTCTGAGCGTCTGTGAGGTAGTGCGGCACCCAGCGCGATGCTATCCTCCTCACGCGAAGATGCCCGTGTAGAATCTCGTGAACGCTTCCCGATCCAATCTTTAATATGTGCTGAATCTCCTGATATGTAATTCGCCTATTATCTTGGATTAAATTTTTCACTGCTAGCACGTTTTCTTCCGTAATAGCCGTCAAAGGGCGACCGCTTCTTTCTTCATCCCCCAAGGTTGGTCGACCGCGCCTAAATTCGTTATACCAACGATACACGGTTGCCTTTGATGGGCTTTCATCCATAAATGCCATTTGAAGTCTATCGAACTATTCATCCGGTTTCAGGCGACACTTGAAATCGTAAAAAATCATAGCTCTAAAATGTTCCCGGCGCAGATCCATTTTTCAGTAAGACACGATACTTTGAATTAGCTCGCAAAAAATGTGGAGGGAAATTTTGAAAATGGAACATACATATTTTTACTTACAAGTAATCATATTTTCAAAAAAGATTCTAACCGGCCAGTCTGCCATATATAAAAACTATTTATCGCAATACTTTCTGAGTGGCCTGGTAGTGTTGGTTTTACGAATTTAATAAAAAATAAAGTGTTCTATTAATTAAATTTCATGTCTGTTTTTTGTTGTATATCAGTAATACATTACGTGGTTTAAAGAAACGCAGTATTTTTTTTACATCCTGTATAGACGTACCTACAAGTTAGCAAATACATAAGAATCCTAGCGGGAGCGAGATATTAAAAAAAAATATTATGGCTCAAATATTTGTATTAGACAAATAATCGTGTTTTTTCATGTTTTATCATATTTCATCAGAAATCCTATTTCTATAAATAACTGGCATTGATATTTTTGTATTTGGTATAACATAACATATAACTTTTTATATCAAATTTTCGATGACGTACAATCATTTTGAGCGTTATACAAGGTGTCAAAAAAGTACTGCGTTCCTTTAAACTACGTAATGTATAAGTGACTAGCGACCCGCCCCGGCTTCGCACGGAAATTATCAGTGTTTCTCTACTATATTATGCATGTATTATACATATAAACCTTTCTCTTGAATCACTCTATCGATTAAAAGAAACCGCATGAAAATCCGTTGCGTAGTTTTAAAGATCTAAGCATACATAGGGATATAGGGACAGAGAAAGCGACTTTGTTTTATAGAATGTAGTGATTGATGTACAACACAAAAGACAGAATAAACAAATAAATTTAAAAAATGTTATTTTGATTAAATTCGTAAAATAAAAACGTTTAAAACGTTACACCTACAAATCTATCATAAATAACCCTCAGAACTTTGTCAGACGTGCGGAACTATTTTTATTAGGGATAAAGGCGTGATTATATGTATTTATGTTTGCGTTGAAATATAAACCTTTTTTTTGACACAATACTTTATGGATTTCACATACTTAGTAGCATGTGAGTACGTAATTTGCTAAATATACACTGCACGCCAGCGGATTTAATGGACGGCAGTCAATCCGCTGTACAACTGGCTGAATTCTTGGCCGCTACGATGTAATTTGTTTTTTTTTTTTTTATTTCTGCTTATTTTTTTTATTACATATTTTTTCTCATGTCAACGGGTTGGCCCTTGACTTCTGCTTTTACTACGCAGTTTGTGTATTTTGTTCAGATTAGCTTATTATTTCTTGTTTGTCTTTCGTTCGTTGTAACTGGCGGTGTGACTCACACCACTTTGTCTGCATGGTACTGGCTGTAAGTCAATTTTTGCAAACTCTGCGATAGATATAAGAACCGTCATTTTTTTCTTTAATAAAATTTGAAAATTTGAATTTGAATTTCTCGTGTTCGATCGACACTCGAAGAAGAAGAAGTATGCTAGTAAGCGAGCTATTTTACTGGGAGCGAGAGGAAAACATAGTATGTGCCAGCTGCATTTTCTCCCGTGCATACTGTAAAAACCAGCTAAGGGATCCGAGGGTATTCTGTTTATTAAGGCGATGAACCTGTCACTACAGCAATATACATAGAAGTCTATCTTCAGTAACTCTCAAATTTTTGTCAAACGTAATAAAACGTAAACGTAATATACCTACAAATCTATCTTAAATGACCCTCAAAACTTTGTCAGACGTGGCGAAACGACCTTTGTTTGGGTCGTTTACGCTCTGCCAACCCCATTTGGGATAAAGGCGTGATTATATGTATGTATGTATGTATGTGGCGGAACGACCGCTGTAGGTCGTTTACGCTCTCCCTACCCTACTATGGATAAAGACGTGATTATACGTATGTATGTATCTGTACCTAATAACGCCTTGCTTTAGGCATACAAATTGAAACATGACAAAATTATATCGTGAGTATCGTGACGCGCAAGTCAGCTCTACTAAATACGACACGACACGACGCGACAAAACCATAGATACATATAATCACGCATTTATCCCTTATGGGCAAGGCAGAGCATAAACGACCTAAACAAAGGTTGGTCCGCCACATCTGACTAAGTTTTGAGGGTTATTTAAGGTAGATTTGTTGGTATTATTGCTGTAGTGACAGGTTGCCAGCATATCACCTAAATTGCAGTATACTAAAACCTTCGGATAACTTAGCTGGTTTTTACAGCATGCCTGGGAGGAAATGCAGCTGGCACATTCTATATTTTCTCTCGCTCCCAGTCCAGCATAGAACAAAAAACGACGAGACTACAAATTGAGTGCCGTCACCGGCTCCGAGAATTTTCCATTTGACCCTTTTAAGTAATGTACCGAAAAAACCGAAAGCTTATCTTTTTTGTAGGCTTTTTGCTCATTTTGGCTAAAAGACTAATAACTGTGTTGAAAAAAAACAATTTCGTCAAGGCTTGTTCTTTTTTCTATCTATTCAGCCTTTTCAAACAGAGAGGTAAAGCTAAATTGAAAGGTTCAAAAGCCCGATTCTGTTAGAATAGAATTTAAGTACTTGCCTCATACTTCCTTATATTAATGATCAGGTTACACCGGAAAGCGATGCGACTCAATTTAAATTTTTAATAACTATACTTCACAACTTCCACCAGAAAGTTCTTTCAGAAAGTTAAAATAAAATGGCTTTCCCATACAAATTGTTTGACCAAGGTGGAAATTTTGTATGGAAAAGCCATTTTTTTTTCACTTCCTGAGATAATTTCTTGATGAAAGTTGTTGAGTATCGTTGACTGAGCAACCCCTATCTGTTTGCAGGACGCTGTCCTTTACACAAGATATAACATAAAAAACGTGAACAGTACTCAAAAATATCGCCTGCCACTTCGTGGTACAACAAGATGCATCTTCAAGCAACTTCGCGCTGCGTCGAGTTGATTACATTTCGTAGCTTCATTATTCAGATATAAGAGAGTTCTCTTTTAAACAGAAATGTCTTAACAACGACCAAGGTCGTCTTTGGACCATCAGGAACAAAAAGAAAGTGGCGTTAAGTGATTATCTATTCCGATTCGGATGAGTCAGAAAATTCAGGTGAGTTAATCAACATTTGTTACATTCAGATTTGTGAATAAAGGAAAACATAATGATCTGTGAAATGTGTCGCTAGTCACAAGAACTACCGATACAGGCCAGGTTGTGAACCAAGAGTCAAACACCGCAATGGTGTTTTCTTATAATCTTCCTTCATAAATATATTTTATTATGATGTTTAAAAAAAACCTTCATAAAACATACATACTTCCTTGCTGGTCTGGGAGCGAGAGAAAAACATAGAATGTGCCAGCTGCATTTCCTCCCGGGCATGCTGTAAAATCCAGCTAAGGGATCCGAGGGTTTCAGTATATTGTAATTTAGGCGATGGGCTGACAACCTGTCACTACAGCAATATACCTAGAATTCTATCTTAAATAACCCTCATAACTTTGTCAGACGTGGCGGGACGACCTTTGTTTGGGTCGTTTGCGCTCTGCCTACCCCATTAGGGATAAAGGCGTGATTATATGTATGTATGTTCATAAAATATTTTATAAAATTGTATTACGAAACACAAGAGTTAGCTAATACAAGCATAATATTGTTTCGCTGGTCACAAGAATCACATACAAATTAATAAAATTACATCTACTAGAAAAAATACGCCTAAAAGTATGCAAAGATTAACATAAAAGTACTGTGACAGTGTGAAACTGTGTCTGTTTCGTTTACACTAATTAATTATTACATAATATTTACATACATAACTTATCTTACTTTAGCTAATTTTGTAAGAACTTACTAAATATAGTTTAATAATAATAATTTCCAAGCCGATTTCGGCTACAGCGACTGCTGGACGGACTCGCGCGGTCGTGTGCTCGCATATGGCTGCTGTAGCCAATTTTGGCCTTAAAGGTTCTTGAGCACTTCGGGCACGTGAGTACGCCGCCGCTATAATTGTAAATTAAAGCCGTTGGTGGTCTGGCCTTTATTTCATCTCGCTTAGTATCGAGTTCATCTCTGCGTGTAGATTCAAAGCCGTCGATTTTCTGCCTTTGGAGACGTCTCCATTCCTGACGCTTTGCAGATGATGACTCCCACATCAGGGGGTCAATACAGCAATGTTTCATATGCCTTTTAAGCACATCTTTATACGGTAAGAGCTGTCCGCCCTGCTTGCGCTTGCCTTCTTGAAGCTCACAGTAAAAGACGCGCACTCTTTCATCCGGCATGCAGAACACATGACTACACCAGCGCAACTAGCGCCGCATCAGGTAAGCTTCTATGCCGCAGATCTTAGCGCGACGAAGAACTTGAGCATTTTTTATACGATCTGTCCAGTGTATGTTCATGATGTCTCGCAGACATTGAAGATGGAATTGGTCCAATGTCTTTATTTGTCTTCGATAAAGGCACCAAGTCTCTGAGAAGTACAAAAAACTTGGCAGGACAACGGCTCTGTACACTGCGATCTTCGTCTCTAGTTTGAGGTCATGCGAGCGAAATACCTTTGATCGCAGTTTGCCGAAAGAAGCTGAGGCAGCACCAATCCTGCTGTTTATTTCGGCGTCAAGGTCGCATTGCGATGTTATTATGCTTCCCAGGTACTTGAACCTCAATACGCTTCGGGATATCTTGACTGAGACTGATTTTCAGAGGTTCGTCTGTTGGCATTCCTGTCGTCATGACTTCTGTCTTACTGACACTTATCTTCAACCCGAACTTCGTACATGCCTCGTCAAGACCAGTCATCAGCTGCTGAAGAGAGTTTGGGGACTCGGCTAAAAAGCACAAGTCATCTTCGTACATGATCTCAGTGACAATTTCATGAGAGACCTTGGTGCGGGCTTTCAATCTAGCAAGATTAAAAAACATACCATCAGTTCGGAAACGGATATGGATGCCTGCAGAGACTGTCTGCAAGGTTTCTTTGACTACAGCTGCAAAATAGATGGCGAACAGAGTAGGAGCAAGAACGCAGCCTGGCTTGACCCCACAACTGACGGGAAAGAATTCATTTTCATTTCATTTTTATTTCATTTAATAAGATGACCAGTGATAGATTTGTCAATCAATTTGCTTATTTTCTTATGTAAGTTATAATTTTATTTTTCGTACCTACACAAAATTAAAAAGAGCTTGACTCATATTTTTTGTTGTAGATTCCGAACAACAAAATGAGGTCACAACGCCACCGTCACCAGACCAAGTACCAGAAAAGCCGCTACCTTCCCATACAAAATTACCACCTCGAGCAGACAATTTGTATGGAAAACCAAAATTTATTTTTCACTTCTTGAAAATATTTCTGATAGTGGTTCAGTTTCGTTCACTGTGCAACCCCTGTAAGTTTGCGGGACGCTGTTCCTTACATACAAACCTATAACTACGTTTTATCCCTAATAGGTTACCCCATTGTTTTAGTCTATTGTACATACATACATAAGTCACGCCTTTATCCCTAATGGGGTAGGCAGAACGTAAACGACCTAAACAAATGTCGTTCCGCCACGTCTGACACAGTTATGAGGGCCATTTAAGATAGATTTGTAGGTACATCGCTGTAGTGACAGTTTGTCAGCCCATCGCCTAAATTGCAAAATACTGAAACCCACTAACAATATACTAAGGCCCACTGTTCCAAAATTATACTGTAACATGGGACCCTAAGTTAGTTCTTAGTTACATTTCAGAGTGCACTGCAAACACTAGTCATTCATTAGAGAAAATAACAAAAAAATTGGCAGTATTATTATCTATATGTACTGCACACAGGGTACAAACTTTCTAAAACATCGGCTGCAGGTAGAGAACAGCCCATTCTGTTCTTACCTTTTTTCAATGAAAATAGAAGTATATGTCCGGCTACAGTCCTACAAAACTATATCGCCATGACTGATGAAGTCAGGATTAATTGTCAAAGTTTGCTACTTACCTTTAAGCGACCACATAAAGCTGCCACTGCTCAATCCATCAGCCGATGGATTAAGCAGACGCTAAGCGAAGCGGGCGTAGACGTGGGGGCGTACGGGGCACATAGCACCCGCCACGTCCGCAGCCCACGCGGCTGGCGTTCCACTTGATGTTATCCGAAAGTTTTGCAAACTTTTGCAAGATTCTACCACCGTCAGATGATTGACGAAGGTAATATTGCTAGGTCAATCAGTTTTTTCTTAGAATAATAGCAATAATAATTGATTTCTAATTTATACTTATCAGATAATTGGAAAGGAAGCTTGGTAAAAATATTTTTTTAAATATTTTCTTTACATCTGGTTTTAATCTTTAAAATTGCTGTTGTAATCTTTTAAAATTAAAGGAACTAGATACTTGGTTGAAGTCACAAAACTTTCTGCTCTAAACATCTACCTTGTTACTCTCTCTTATATCTGAATAATGAAGCTACGATATATAATGTAAGATCAAACGAGCTTCGCAAGCGAAGTTCGATCGATATTATATGAGTATGCTTCATTAGAAGATATAAGCTCCCTCCCTCCCTAACCCAAGATGAGAGTTGGAACCAACTTACATAAAAAGGAATGAGGCTACAAGCCGGCGACGGCGGAGGGCGCCACTAGTAAGGGAAACGTGTTTAAGAATTGTTTTAGTCAGTGAACTGTATTTTAAACTGTGCGAAGTTGCCTGTAGGATACAAGCACTACCTTGTTACTCTCTCTAATATCTTCTAATGAAGCATACTCATATAATATCGATCGAACTTCGCTTGCGAAGCTCGTTTGATCTTATATTATACACCAGTAGGTATTTACTTCCATGCTGGATTGGGAGCGAGAGAATAACATATAATGTGCTAGCTGCATTTCCTCCCGGGTATGTTGTAAAACCAGCTAAGGGATCTGAGCTTTTCAGTATATTGTAATTTAGGCGATGCCCAAATCTTTCTTAAATAACCCTCAAAACTTTGTCAGACGTGGCGGAACGACCGAAGTTTGTGTCTCTGCCGACCCCGTTAGGGATGTATATATGTAGGTAAGTATATTAAATGTTTAAAACATGTATCTCTGCATTCAAACAAGGAAGTAAACTCTAAATCTGTACCAAAAAGTTTTAATTACTTAAATCAGCGTTGCGAGTAACTCGTCAGTATTTAATTAATTACATTGAAGTTTAAAGTTAGGACAATATTATTACCAAACTATTAATTGGGACAAATTATGAACAATGAACAGACGTAAAAGTCATTGTAGAAATGTGATAAAATAAAATAAATTACAGTGTTACTCGGCTCGATTTCTTGTCAGACGTGGCGGAACGACCTTTGTTTAGGTCGATTAAGCTCTGCCTACCCCATTAGGGATACAACGTGCTTATATGTTTGTAAACCCATTAAGTATAAATTACCTGTCCTTTTCAAATTTTATCATTTTGAAAGTGACAGATAGATTTTAATTTTAGTTTTAGCCTAGAACAAAGTTTTGAGAACCCTCAAAACTTTGTCAGACGTGGCGGAACGACCTTTGTTTAGGTCGTTTAAGCTTTGCGTACCCCATTAAGGATACAACGTGCTTAGGTATATGTTTGTAAACCCATTAAGTATAAATTACCTGTCCTTTTCAAATTTTATCATTTTTAGATTACAGATACATTTTTATTATTTTACAGATAGATTTTAATTTTAGTTTTAGCCGGTGGTATCTGGAATCGATAAATAAAAATTTCTTATCCTCATAAATGTATTTATATGTCGAATTATTTTTACTATATTTAAGTGTGTATAATATATATTTATTTATATTCCACGTATTGTATGTACTAATATTATTTATATAATTATTTAGTTAGTATTTATACTTATGTATGTAAGGATATTTATATGTAGCTTATTATAGTCTTTGCGTACACTCTTGCCTGCTGTTATCTATATATATTTTTTTCTCTCACACGGTAAGCTGGAAGACAACTCAAATATTTTGAGTTAAGCTCGCCTTTGTACATAATGTATCTAGATTAAGTTAATTTTAAAAATATCTGTGTGTACAATAAAGAATTGAGATAACCATTTAAGATAGATTTGTAGGTATATTGCTGTAGTGACAGGTTGTCAGCCCATCGCCTAAATTGCAATATGTCCCTTACACCCGGTATGTTTTTGATGTTACTTTACTTTCCTGTTCATACCTACATTTTCTTGTCTTTCTTTACTTTGTAGAAAATAACGTTTTTGCAACCTTTCCGTTTTGTGCTTTTATCTGTTTTATGTTCGCGTAGTTCGTATAAATAGCTGGAGCGTAGCTGGAGGAGGAGCTGAAATGCATAAGGAGGGACATCCTGGGTCTAAGCGAAATTCGCAGAGAGGGTGAGGACACCGTAACCCTAGAATCGGGCCACCTTATGTATTACAGAGAGGGAGATCAGCTTTCCCAGGGCGGCGTTGGGTTTCTGGTCCATCGAGATCTCTCTAACAACGTTGTAGAAATGTCCAGTGTCTCGACAAGGGTAGCGTACCTAATACTTAAGCTAACTGAGAGGTATACCCTCAAAGTTGTGCAGGCGTACGCACCGACCGCGGGACACTCGGACGACGAAGTGGAGACCTTCTATGAGGATATCTCCAAGGCCCTACATAACACCTGTAGGGCCCACTACAACGTTGTTCTGGGAGATTTCAACGCTAAAGTGGGAGCGCAAACTAGCGGCGAATGCTTGGTGGGACCACATGGTTTTGGTAGCAGAAACGACAGAGGTCAGACGCTCGTTAACTTCCTCGAAAAAGAGGGGCTGTTTATGATGAACTCATTTTTCAAGAAGCAGCCCCATAGGAAGTGGACGTGGCGTCATCCCAATGGGCACACAAAAAATGAGATCGACTTCATCATGACGGACAAGAAACGCATATTCAGAGATGTCTCAGTGCTTGCTAGGTTTAACACCGGAGGCGATCACCGACTTGTCCGAGGCACTCTGAATATCGACTTTAAGCGTGAAAGAGTTCGCCTGATGAAGTCCAGGCTCCGACCCAATCTGCTTCAAACCATTGTGGGCTCCAAACCATTCCAGTTAAAACTGGAAAACCGATTTGCAGCGCTGGAAACCACAGAAGGCATTGACCAGAAACTCGACGAAGTGGTGGACATCCTACGAGAAGAGGGTACAAAATTCTGCAAGATGAGGCGTACGGGCAAGAAATCTAAACTTTCGAGAGAGACTCTGGACCTTATGAGTGAAAGACGGAAAAACCCCCCGTCAACTTCGACAGAACACCGGGCACTCAATAAACGCATCACAAAACTGGTACGACGCGACCTCCGCGCTTCCAATACGCTCTTGATTCAAAAATCAATCGAGCGAAACCGGGGGTCAAAAGTGTTCGTCCAGTCACTTGGAAGAAGCCACCTGACGAAGTTGACCACATCTGCGGGGATTGAGGTTACCTCAAAGCCAGAGATCCTCTCGGAGGTTGCGAATTTCTATAGCCAGCTGTACGCCTCACACGCACCTCGACCCGATTCTTGTCGCGATGAGGATGTCAGAGCCACCCTTACACGCCACTACACAGAAGACCTGCCTGAAATAAGCTTAGACCTTAGGTTAGGTTACGGCACCATAGACCACATCCACACAGTACGGCTGATTGTACAGAAAACTAAGGAGTACAATCGGCCTTTGTGTCTAGCCTTTGTGGACTATGAGAAAGCCTTCGACTCCGTCGAAATCTGGTCTGTTCTGGAATCCTTGCAGCGATGCCAAGTCGACTGGCGATACATCGAGGTGATGAGATGTCTATATGAAGCCGCAACGATGACCGTTCAAGTACAGAACGAGGAAACTGAACATATCCACTTGCGTCGAGGAGTAAGACAGGGCGATGTCATATCGCCGAAACTGTTTACTAACGCTCTGGAGGATATGTTCAAGACTCTGGACTGGAAAGACTGCGGCATGAATATAAACGGCGAACACATCTCTCACCTACGATTTGCAGACGATATTGTCATTATGGCAGAAACGTTGCAGGATCTTCAACAGATGCTGGACAGTCTAGCAGATGCGTCTCAGCGTATCGGCCTCCGGATGAACTTGGATAAAACCAAGGTCATGTACAACGAGCACGTTGATCCGGGGCTGGTCGCCGTGGACGGAGTCTCCCTCGAAGTTGTTTCCGAATATGTGTACCTAGGACAGAAGTTCCAACTAGGGAAGAAAAACTTCGATAAGGAGATTCAGAGGCGTATACAGCTGGGCTGGGCAGCGTTTGGAAAACTTCGTCAAGTCTTCTCGTCACCTATACCTCAAAGCCTGAAAACAAAAGTTTTCAATCAGTGCGTCCTACCCGTAATGACTTACGGAACTTAAACGTGGCCACTTACGGTGGGACTGGTCCACAAACTTAAAGTCACACAGCGAGCTATGGAGAGAGCTATGCTTGGTGTTTCTCTGAGAGATCGGATACGAAACGAAGTTATCCGACATAAAACCAGAGTGACCGACATAGCTCAGAGAATTAGTAGGCTAAAGTGGCAGTGGGCTGGTCACATCTGTCGTAGAACTGACGGCCGTTGGAGCAGACGAGTTCTAGAGTGGATACCGCAAGGCAAACGTAGTGTAGGACGTCCTGAAACCAGGTGGAGCGATGATCTGCGCAAGAAAGTGGGCAGAAATTTAATGAGAATGGCTGAAGACCGAGCTGAGTGGCGTGCCATGGGAGAGGCCTATGTCCAGCAGTGGACTGATACAGGCTGATGATGATGATGATGATGATGAGTTCGTATAACCTAGACTTTCATTTTTGTGACAATAATTTTGCTTTTCTAGTCCATGCATCTGCCTCTGTGGTCTAGTGGCTAGTGTCATGGACTCCCGATCCGGAGGTTCTGGGTTCAATTCTCAGGGGGGAAACACAAAGATGATGTTTGAGAATTTATCCCTTTGTGAATTTTTCCCCAGTTTAGTTAGGACATTGCAGGCTGAATCACCTGATTGTCCGAAAAAAAAAGATTTCGCGCTTCAGAGGGCACGTTAAACCTGTCTCTGATAGTGGTCGTTACTCAAACCATGTCAGAGGCCTGATAGTTGTGCTACTAGGCGGTTTAAAAACTCTGACACCAGGGTTCATCGGGTCGATAGACTCGATACCCACTCGACACGAAGAAGAATTCCGTGCATAAAGCGCGTAAGGGTAATTCACACCAGGAAGCGGCACGTGTCACGAGCGTGGCACATATTTTTTTTTAATTAAGCAAATCCATGCTGGACTGGGACTGAGAGAAAAACATAGAATGTGCCAGCTGCATTTCCTCCCGAGCATGCTGTAAAAACCAGCTAAGGGATCCGAGCGTTTCAATACATTGCAATTTAGGCGATGGGCTGACAACCTGTCACTATAGCCATATACGTACAAATCCATCTTAAATGATATTTACGCTTTGCCCACCCCATTATGTAAGTATCTTAATAAAAAAAATGTTCTAGTGTTCAGGGTGTATAGCGGCGTCACGTTGCGCCGCGCGACGCAGTCAGTCACTTCTTGGTACAACAAAATGCGTCTTTAAGCCGCTTTCCGGTGTGAACGGGGACGGTGGTCCAATGGCTTCGATAAAATATTTTTAGTTCGATATTAATTCATTTTTGGCAACCACTGATAAAAATATAGCGTATCAACCTAATGCAGCATGTCAGTCAAAGATTAATGATAACGTAACTAGTAATTGATACTAAAAAAAGCTTTTCGACATGTATGTTCTAAACAGATTATTACATTACGTATTGTAATGTAAATAGTGTCGACCATAATACTTAAAAAAAACATCTGTCGGCGCTAACTATTCGATTTTACACGTAAACACAAACCTAAAATATACTTGATGATTTTTGTCTAAAGTGACGACCTGAAGTGACGACGAAGTGAATGAAGCCCTGACAGTGACACAGACAATCATTTGACAAGGAACATACATACATACATAAAATCACGCCTTTATCCCTTACGGGGTAGGCAGAGCGTCAAACTCCTCGTAAAAGGCGCTTTCGCCACGTCTGACAAAAATTTAGGGCAATTTTAGATTGTAATGTGTATTGCTATAGTAACAGGTTGTCAGCCCATCGCCTAAATTACAATACACTGTAACCCTCGAGTCCCTTTTGCTGACTTCTACAGCATGCCCGGGAGGAAGGGCAGCTGGAACATTCTATGTTTTTCTATCTCTCCCAGTCCAGCATGGAAGGAACAACAACAAGTAACACTTTAACTTTTTAATTTCCGTGCTTCGGAAGGCACGTTAAGCCGTTGGTCCCGGTTAATATCGTTTAATACCGTAGATATTAGTCGTTAAGCCATATCAGAGGCCAGTTCTAAGCATTGGCGGCTTGAAAAACTCTGACCTAATCTAGGATTGGGTCTGGTTTCCCTTCTGGGTTGCGGAGGTCAGATGGCAGTCGCTCTGTGTAAAACCAGTACCCTCGTTCAATCCCCTAGATTAGGTAGCCGAACCTGTGAGATACGGGATAAGGCTAGGGAGATGATGACTTTAACTTTTTAATTTACTTGAATTTACGTTCCGTTTCTCTACGATTCATTTCCGGTTTTTCAAATCAACTATGTTTGTTAGTGGTAGTGCTGGTATAGCTGGTGTATTTTTGCGTAGAACGGAAACAATTTCTGGGATAAATCTTTATTAGCAACACAGATTTCTACTGCTTTAAAAATACGTAAAATCGTGTGTAATAGAATTTGATTTCGTACACGAATGATTTTCGTATGAGTGTAGTATGTATGTAGTGTATATTTGAGTAGTTCAGAAATACGACTCAAGATCATTTTCATGGCTTTTCATGTACTTCAGAGCATTACTTTTAGTCATCATCTCCCTAGCCTTATCCCGTATCTCACGGGGTTGACTACCTAACCTAGGGGATTGAACGAGGGTACTGGTTTTTACACAGAGCGACTGCCATCTGACCTCCGCAACCCAAAAGGGAAACCAGACCCAATCCTAGATTAGGTCAGAGTTATCAAGCCGCAAATGCTTAGCACCTCTGACATGGCTTAACGACTAATATCTATGGTATTAAACGATATTAACAGGGACCAACGGCTGAACGTGCCTTCCGAAGCACGAAAAAAGCGCCGAATAAAAAAACGTACATATGAAATTCGGAAACCATATTGGTACGTGGTGGGATTCGAACCACGACCTCCCTGCTCTGGGGGCAGCGGCCCTGTCCACTACACCATCGGGCTCCTTTTAGCCACCATTAATTACATTTAGTATGGACACCTTAATGCTTATTAGGTTCAGGCGAATTCTCGGTGTGACGTGAGGACGCACTCTTGAGATTAATAATTGATTATATTACTAGCGACCCGCCCCGGCTTCGCACGAAAATCATCAGTGTTTCTCTACTATATTCTACATATAAACCTTCCTCCTGAATCACTCTATCTATTAAAAGAAACCACATCACAATCCAATGCGAAGTTTTACAGATTTAAGCATACATAGGGATATAGGGACAGAGAAAGCGACTTTGTTTTATACTATGTAGTGATGATGTAGTGATAATGGTACTTGGAGAGACCGGAGGGATGCCTTTGCCCAGCAGTGGGACACTAATGGCTAAATAAGATAAGATAAGAAATGATACTTATGTATTAGTCTATTGTACCTATACGTATTTATGTAACTGGTATGTACATAGTCTATGTATTATATTTAAATTTATAACAATAGTACCTGTGCTATCCCGCATAATATTAGCAAACTACTCCTTTACCTTGCAGAAAT
The DNA here is from genome assembly GCA_949820665.1 of Scrobipalpa costella. Classification (NCBI taxonomy): domain Eukaryota; kingdom Metazoa; phylum Arthropoda; class Insecta; order Lepidoptera; family Gelechiidae; genus Scrobipalpa; species Scrobipalpa costella. The sequence goes on from OX463315.1 coordinate 14,071,386, forward strand.
TGCTACCCTAGCAATAAGGCCGCTTAATTGTAGTCTGTTTGTTTCGTAATGTTTGTTCCTCTACAATGTGCAGTTTATGTGCAATAAAGAATATTTGTGTTGTATTGTATTTTTGGCACAAAATATAGAGTCCTGGAGGAAGCGGAGAGAGGCCTTTGCCCAGCAGTAGGACACATAATGGCTATAATAGATATAAGATAAGATTGTATTTGTGTCACTTACGTATAAACGAACAGCACTTTGAAGATATGCCAGATGAGGTCGTTTTGCGCAGACCAGGTGGCAGAACACTGCACCAGGTATTCCAGCCCGAACCTCAGAGGAACTGTCTTCACCGTTGTCAGCACCATCAGCTCTGGAGAATCTGTGGAGAGGAGAAAAATTGTAGTATTTTTTATGTCGTGTTTTTTGAATCAACAAAACCCAATGAGCGTGACCCATTTGTCGCCTTAACATGTTTGTAACCTTAAAAATGTAGCCAGTATCAAATAACTGAGCTTCTGTTTGTGTTACCCATTTTAATGCTAACTTAGATTAATCATGTTTGTACTTTGTATAAACCAAATAAATAATATTAAAAAAACCTAAAAATGTTTAATGTTTGTAAATTGGTGGCAAATAAATAATTTCTGTTTCTATTAAACATGGAATCAAAGTTGTTGAACCGCATAGAAAACAAAGATAATACGCCTCTGACAAGGTTTGTGTAACGACTATTTTTGAGACAGCGACTGTAGGTAATCTCATATAGGGACAAATTGACATAATGCAATTATCAACGTTGTGTTCTCCCCAGTGGAAAACAAACAAACAACCTCCGTTTTATATTTAGGTACTTTAATAAAAGTAGTTTTTTTTTTCCTGTAGCACAAAGACACGCAGTTTTTTGCTTCTTGCTAGGGTAGCAATGGTAGATACCAATACGTAGGTGCAAAAATGACTTAACTAATATAAGCCTATACCTAATATCAGCTGAAGTTTTGGGTTGTGCAAAATGCAGGGCTGAATACCACCATGAATGCGTCAGCATTTCAAAGGATTTTTTTTAAGCTAATCAGAAGAATCTGGAGAGAAACTGGATCTGCCTTGATTGTAAACGAGTAACTCGCCATGTGAGAAATGACGACACATCTATACGTGGTCAACCGAATCAAGCTCTAGAAAACGAAAGCCTAATTACATTGCCCGGGCATAATACGGCGACAGACAACCAAAGCTTAAATGTTCCATCATGTCTGTAGATGGAGCCAACCGCACGACCGATGACCCTACTATGCCATTCCCTGATGCAGGCCTACAAACAATACTGCTGGAAATTCGACAACTTAGGGAGGAAATGCTCGAATTCCGACAGGAAATCCGGGAGCTGCGGGAACGAGTCAACACCTGCGAGACCCGAGTGGTAAACATTGAGGGTAAGAGGTCCGGCCTGGAGGAGCAGTTGCGTTTGGGCGCAGGTGATGCCAACAATGCGACCGTCATCGCACTGGAGTCTACCGTCGCTCAGCTGAAGGTCGAAGTGAATGAACGGGAACAGGAGCTGCTTCTCAATTGTTTAGATATATCTGGTGTGCCGGAGGAAAAAAGTGGTAATCCATATCACCTCGTTCTAACTTGTGCCAGCAAATTGGGCGTAAAGTTAGAAGAAAACGACCTCGTCAACTGCTACCGGACGGGCGTAGCTCGCAGCGCTGTAGAGGGCGAACCCGCCCCACGTCCGCGCACCGTCATCATCCGCCTCGCCCGGCGCGCCCCTCGGGACGTCATGCTAAACTACTGAAGGATTATGTCTTAGCAGTCAACCTACAAAAGTCTATATCAACGAACACCTGACTAAGACTAACCGACAGCTGTTTGGACAAATTTATCGGCAAATTTATAGGGATCTTATTCATGCTCTACGCGTCTGGACTAGAGACGGTAAAATTTTAGTAAAACAAAATTGTGATGCAATAACACAGCGCATAATATCTGTAAGAGACCTGGAGCGGGATTTTGGCACTGATGTCGTTAGCCGTATTCGCCATAATAAAACCTCTCTTATTATAGCAATGTATAACAAACTTATTTTCCTACTTAAAACTTTTAAACCTTGATTTCTTACAAGCTACAATTCATGCTACTGGAATGTGTAATGATCTAAACGTTCTCAACTATGTTATATACTTGTTGTTATAGCATAATCTATCTTACAAAAAAATATATATAATAGGAACAGGAAATAATACTAACAACTCACTATAACACACATACACATCATTATGAACATTTATACCATACACATTAAGACAATTATATTAAATTTACCTCTATAAAATAATACACATACATTACTTTTATTATGGGATAAATCCCCGTAAGGGATAAAGGCGTGATTTTATACATACATACATATAATCACGCCTTTATCCCTAATGGGGTAGGCAGAGCGTCAACGACCTAAACAAAGGTCGTTCCGCCACGTCTGACAAAGTTTTGAGGGTTATTCAAGATGGATTTGTACGTATATTGCTGTAGTGACAGGTTGTCAGCCCATCGCCTAAATTGCAATATACTGAAACCCTCAGATCCCTTAGCTGGTTTTTACAGCATGCCCGGGAGGAAATGCAGCTGGCACATTCTATGTTTTTATTTCGCTCCCAGTCCAGAATGGAAGAAAATGATTTTATGTATGTATGTATGTAAGTACTTTTATTATTTACATTTCTTTGAACCGAGTCTAAACATAATAAATTACATTTTACATCTTAATTTAACAATAACATAATAGCTTTAACACAAGTCAACAGTAAAAGAAAATTTAACGAGACGTGGATAAAAGAGTGGCAGGAAGGCCGCGCGCCTAATGTGTAAGGGTACCGATTCCGCTACGCGCCCAGAAAACCGGGCAAGCGCATTCGTGGCGGTGGTGTCGGATTTTATATACGACTGGGAATGGTCGCTCGCGTCCTACCTCACTCGCCAGGCGAGCTTGAACAGATGTGGCTGGGAGTAACGGTCAACGGTAGGAAACTAGTAATAGGCACGGCGTACGAGACCACCATAGTTTATTGTGGGTACCTTCTTAGACTGCTTGTCCGCCTTCGGAATCATTCACCTGGTATCTGGGAGATTTTGATTTGGATTTGCTGAATGATGAATTGAGTTCAACTATATCTCGCCTAAACCATCTATTGGACTGTTTCAATCTCAAACTGTATGTGGACAGACCGACTCACTTTACTGACCACAGCGAAACCTTAATCGATCTCGTCTGTTTTGATGTATCATCCGTAACATTAGCCTATGACCAAAACAAAGATCCTAGTCGGCACTAAATCATAACGTGTGAGCTAAACATAATGAAATATAAACCAGCACCAGTTAGAACTATCCGCCGATCGCTGCACAATATCGACTTTTCTCAATTTAGCTTGGACCTAGATAGTATCGACTGGAAATATATAGAAAGTCTAGATGATGTTGATGAAATGGTAGTTGAATTTAATAATCATATTACATCCTTGTTTGATCTGCATGCACCCGCTAAGCTTAATACCATGAAGTATCAACAATATCCGTGAATAACATATGCCATAGATCAATTAATGCGACGTCGCGACGAAGCACATGAACGTGCTCGTAAATCCAAAGTAGAAGCTCATAAAACTTACTATAAGGATTGAAAACGTGAGATTGAGCATGCTGTTTTCAGAGAAAAAAGAGCTTATTTTGATCATTATGTTAATAATAATAAAAATGATCCCCGAACAATGTGGAAACATGTTAAAACTAATGTTCGAGTGAAGTCAACCCCCGAACTGCCCATACATATTTTTAATAACCCAGATGCGATAAACGAGCATTTCTTAACCATCAAAGGTACTGCGAATATTCCTTCCACATACATTGCTTCTTTTATTACAGAGCCTGACCAAAATATTTTATTTTATTTAACACCTGTTGATGAACATGACATATTAAAAGTTATAAAATCACTTCACTCAAAAGCATTAGGTAGTGATAACATTTCTCTGGACATGCTCAACCTCACGATTGAAAGTACCTTGCCCGTAATTACATCTATTGTAAACAAGTCAATAGCCACGAGTACTTTCCCCACCCTCTGGCAATCAGCGATAGGTGGACCCTTGCCAAAAATAACTAATCCAACAGCGCTAAAAGATCTACGGCACATAAGTGTTCTTCCATGTGACTCAAAGATACCGGAAAAAGCAAAATGTAATCAACTGAGATCATTTATAGACATAAAGCATACATAACCACAAACTCAATTGCTTAGGATAGATTTGTAGATTTTTTTTTTATTTATTAAATCACCGTTTTAGACACTCTTCTAATAAGAGATGATGTACCTATGATCACACATCACACAATCATTTAAATTATCCTTAACTAGCGACCCGCCCCGGCTTCGCATGGAATTCATCAGTGTTTATCTACTATATTATGCATATATTATACACATAAACCTTCCTCATGAATTATTCTATCTATTAAAAGAAACCGCATCACCGTTGCGTAGTTTTAAAGATCTAAGCATACATAGGGATATAGGGACAGAGAAAACGACTCTGTTTTATACTATGTGTATATATTTTTTTTACGTGTCTTTTATGTGTCTTTTCGTTACAAATTATTCTCAACAAAAGCTACTGATCGTAAATGTCGTTATTTTTTGAACGAGCAAAACGTCTTTCGAACGTTCTGACTGTTCCGACATTGCTTACGGCATAGCCGCGCCGCCGCGCCGCCGCGCCGACCACAGACAAATGGCAGACAACTGCGATTAATTTGTAGAAATTATTTTATTTAGTACACTAATTCTTCGTATTTTTTGACATTTACTGATATTGTTATTGTTATTTTTTTTTACTATTGTTATTATTATTTTATATATAACTATAGTTTATAAATTGAGACTGTCTTTATTTATATATAATTATATAGCGTCTTTTGTCTTTCTTTCTTTTGGCTTCAGTATATTGCAATTTAGGCGATGGGCTGACAACCTGTCACTACAGCAATATGCCTACAAAATTTAAATATCCCTCAAAACTTTGTCAGAACGACCTTTGTTTAGGTCGTTTACGCTCTGCCTACCCCATTAGGAATAAAGGCGTGATTATATGTATGTATGTCTTTTGTCTTTAAAAGGGCTAATGAGCCAGCACCAGCGACGCTGGTATTCAATGGAATACCAGCGCCGCGGTCTCACCAGATCGCGGCATAAGCTGACTGGGTCCTTTTATTGTGACATCGCGACACGCACATTCCGGTAGCATTAACTGTTTATTTTTAGGTACCTTTATATCATTATTTTGTTTCACTCTCCTTTGTTCTGTTTTTGTTAAAAAATGTATTTACTGTGTTGTTACCGTGTTGTGTTAGTGACGTCATGAATAATAAATGTTTTTTGTATTGTATTCTAATCTATACCTGTCATTTTATGTCATGCGAGAACAGGAGTGGACAGAGCGTGGTTCGAATTCCACCACGTACCAATGTATTTTTCGGTTTTCGAATTTCATATATGTACGTTTATTCGGCGCTTTTCCGTTCTTCGGAAGGCACGTTAAGCCGTTGGTTTCGGTTAATATCGTAGAGGCCAGTGCTAAGCATTGGCAGCTTGAAAACTCTGACCTAATCTAGGATTGGGTTTGGTTTCCCTTCTGGGTTACGGAGGTCAGATGACAGTCGCTCGGTGTAAAAACCAGTACTCTCGTTCAATCACTTAGATTAGGTAGATGAGAGGACAGAAAGGGACGCCAACCATTTTAGTCAAGATTAAGTTTGTGTGTTCTACGAATCGATAGTAATTTATCTTAGACAACCTTCAATTTATCTTAGACAAAGTTTTGAGGGTTATTCAATTTCAATATGGATTTGCACGTATATTGCTGTAGTGACAGGTTGTCAGCCCATCGCCTAAATTGCAATATACTGAAACCCTCAGATCCCTTAGCTCGATTTTACAGCATGCCCGGGAGGGAGAGCTCGATTTTACTGCAGCTGGTAAATTCTATGTTTTTATTTCGCTCCCAGTCCAGAATGGAAGAAGAAAATATAAATATAAATTAAAGGAAGTGTTTAAAGTGACTATAAAAGCTAAGTGACGCCCCATCCTTTAAAAATTATTACTCACTAAAAATCAATGAGTTTGTTGAACCGGTTTTTCGATTCACTGTGGTTTTATAGAGAAAAACATAGAATGTGTCAGCTGAAATTCCTACCGGGCCTGCTGTAAAAACCAGCTAAGGGGTCCGAGGGTTTCAGTTCATTGTAAATTAGGCGACAACCTGTCAATAAGCAATATTCCTAAAATCTATCTTAAATAACCCTAAAAACTGTCAGACGTGTCGGAGTGACATTTGCTTGGGTCATTTTCGCTCTGCCTACCCCATTAGGGATAAAGGAGTGATTATATGTACAATGGCCTGCAAAAGTGCATACCTAGTTGGCAAACAAAATCCTATGTCGAGAAATTGAACGCCATCTATTATTATTTGGAAGTAAATGGTACATACATACATACATATAATCACGCCTTTATCCCTAATGGGGTAGGCAGAGCGTAATCGACCCAAACAAAGGCCGTTCCGCCGCGTCTCACAAAGTTTTGAGGGCCATTCAAGAAAGATTTGTACGTATATTGCTGTAGTGACAGGTTGTCAACACATCGCCTAAATTACAATATACCGAAACCCTCATATCCCTTAGGTGGTTTTTACAGCATGCACGGGAGGAAATGTAGCTGGCACATTCTATGTTTTTCTCTCACTCCCAGTCCAGCATGGAAGATTAAGAAGTGTATAGTGGTAATAAGAATTCCGCAAGCTCGCCCTGATTGTGCATATGGTTGTTATCGATTGATACTAATACTGATACATTCCGAACTTCTTCTGTCGAGTGGGTATCGAGTCTATCGACCCGATGAACCCTGGTATCAGAGTTTTTAAACCGCCTAGTAGCACAACTATCAGGCCTCTGACATGGTTTGAGTAACGACCACTATCAAAGACAGCGACCGAGACCGACGGCTTAACGTGCCCTCCGAAGCACGAAGTTTCTTTTTCGGACAATCAAGTGATTCAGCCTGCAATGTCCTAACCAAACTGGGGATAATTCACAAAATGATAAATTCACAAATATCAACTTTGTGTTTCCCCCCTGGGAATCGAACCCAGGACCTCCGGATCAGGAGTCTATGGCACTAGCCACTAGACCACGGAGGCAGTTACATTCCGATTTATTTCTGTTCATATGGATGTATGATGTTTTTGCTGATGGGGGCGCCACTTAGCTTTTACAGTCACTTTAATCACTTCCTCCGTGCTGGACTGGGAGAGATAGAAATACATAGAATGTTCCAGCTGCCCTTCCTCACGGGCATGCTGTAGAAGTCAGCAAAAGGGATTCGAGGGTTACAGTATATTGAAATTTAGGCGATGGGCTGACAACCTGCCACTACAGCAATATACACATTACAATCTCATAAAAATCCTCAATTTTTGCCAGACGTGGCAAAAACGCCTTTCACGAGGCATTTTACGGTCTGCCTACCCCGTAAGGGATGAAGGCGTGATTTTATGTATGTATGTAATCACTTCCTTTCATTTATATAAGAAGGTTGTCTAAGATAAATTACTGAATAATGACCACTGAGCTTGCTTGTATGACGACTCGAGTTTAAGGCTGAGCTACAATACCAAATCAAGAATATGGCGTGTATTATGCTGATTATTTAATGGAATTAAATATTTCAAGTAAGACATTTAGGAGTTTCTTCTGTTAACCAAGGACAGACATTTTTACTGATTACGGTTTTGTTTCCATAAGAGAACGATGGGGTAGTGGATAGGGCCACTGCCTCCTGAGCGGGAGGTCGTGGTTCGAATCCCAGCACCTACCAATGTGTTTTTAGGTTTTCGAAAATCATATGTACGTTTATTCGGCGCTTTTTCCGTGCTTCGGAAGGCACGTTAAGCCGTTGGTCCTGGTTAATATCGTTTAATACCGTAGATATTAGTCGTTAAGCCAATTCAGAGGCCAGTGCTAAGCATTGGCGGCTTGAAAACTCTGACCTAATCTAGGATTGGGTCTGGTTTCTCTTCTGGGTTGCGGAGGTCAGATGGCAGTCGCTCTGTATAAAAACTAGTACCCTCGTTCAATCCCCTGAATCAGATAGCCGAAACCGTGAGATATGGGATAAGGCTAGGGAGATGAAGATGGTCAGAAAAAGAAGATTCGGTCTTTACGCAAGTGACTATCGGGTTATAGTTTTGGATAATATTGTTGACGTAAATATGATCTATGCAAGTGCTAGATGTTTTCCTAATTCTTGTAGGAAAAGTTACTATTTGTTTGAAATCAAACGAACGGAGCAAGTCAAGTAGATCACACTTTAGCGACAGGTTTGTCAAAAAAATCTATATTGAAATCTCCCATTATGATTGGAAGTTTCGAGTTAAATTCAGTTCATTTATGCAGTAACTTTTCAAACCTGTGTGTTTGCCTGTCAAATGAATTTTTTTTTCAGGGTCAGGATTATGAATACAGATTATGATCATATTGTTCCTTGGTAGTTCTATTGCGGATATTCGATACAGCTCATCGGTCGTATTACACAAACAAATTACATAACACAACGAACCAACATAAAACAATGTGGAATATCGTTAATGAATGCACACAGGCAGAAATGCCTCAAAACAAAAAAAAAATTTTAGATTGTATTAAAGATGACTAAGGTAAATTTTATAAGTCAAACACTCAATTAGCATCAAAAATTAATTCCTTTTTCCTATCCACGCCAAAGACCGTAAATGCACGAGCGGCGTGTTCCGCACGCGCTTAGGAACTGCTATTGAGTGCAAGCGCACCGAGCGAGAAATCCATCAGGCTCGTTCCGTTCACTGATAAGGAATTGTATCATATTGTTATGCAACGCGTCGTATGTAAAAACACTTGCGATATTTATGAGATATCAACCAAACTATTAAGAACAGCCTTACCGATACTCCTGTCTGATATAGTTAATATCTTTTTATTATTTGTTAAAAAATTACCTTTATCCGGAAGTCTTTAAAATTTTTAAAGTGTTCCTAAAATACAAAGGGAAAGGTCAAAAGGATGACTTATCAAGTTATATACCGATTAGTATAATACCAGCCAAAGCAAAACTTTTTGATTGCGGTCTAACTTCTTGAGTTTACTCGTTTTAAGAAAATAATTCATTACTAAATAATAAACAATATGCATTATTCGAAACGTTTTGGAACGCATATTAAATGCGAAAGGCAGTGGAAAGCATGTTGCGATTCTTTTGTGTGATATGACTCGCGCTTTTGATCTATGTGACCATTTAATATTGGCAGTAAAATTCCAACATGTCAGACTACGTGGTGCCACTCTTAAGATGTTGACAGACTTTCTAAAGAACAGCAGGCGGTTGCTATTAATAATGGATTAGTAAGGTCGGAGACTGGGTTAGTCGAAATCGGTGTCCTCTTTCGCTAATTTGTTTTTTCTGATCCAGGTGAACGATCTGCCTGAAGCAGTAGGCGGTGACATGTATTTGTTTGCAGATGACGCGTGTGACATAATAGTTGCTAAGTCGATTACGGAGCTGAAGTCCCAAATCAAGTGCGACATTAAAACATGCAATAACGATTTGATGCTAACAGATTAGTTCTAAATGTATCCACTTCTCTCTCGGTGGTAAGCCGCCCAGACCCTTATCAATAGTGGTGGGCAATCAATCACTAGGTCAGATAGCAGCATTAAAATTTTTGGGAGTCACTCTAGACCAAGCCTTAACATGGGAAGTGCCTATAGTTCTGTGCGGCAAGTTGTCGGGTTCATGTTTCGCTCTGAGCAGACTAGCACATGTCCTTCCGCCGCAAGAACTGCGTACGTGCTACTTTTCACTCTTCCACTCACAAATGTGCTATGTGTTAGAGTTTTGGGGAAGAGCCGCTGAACGGCAACGCGTGTTCGTGTTACAAAAACGTGTTGTGAGAATAATATCCCATGTCAAACCACCCCAGCTAAAATCTTTTTCAGAACCTAAACATATTAATACTTCCTTCGCAATACATTTTCGAAATATTATAAAAAAGAGACAGATTAACAACAAAAATCCCAAATTCACGACTATAATCTAAGACGTAAAAATTATCTAGTCAATGTGCAATGACTTACCAAAGCGGCTAAATCCACGCACGCGATTGGTCCTAAACTTTTTAACAAAATTCCTGACGTCATAAAAAAATCAGAACAGTTTCAAAATAGGATAAAAAAATGGCTAATTGACAATGCTTTCTATAATGTTGATGATTATTTAAACAAACGATGATAATGATGTAATTATAAATATCTTTTATTTGAGTTCTTCACTACATAGTATAAAACAAAGTCGCTTTCTCTGTCCCTATATCCCTATGTATGCATAAATCTTTAAAACTACGCAACGGATTTTGATGTGGTTTCTTTAAATAGATAGAGTGATTCAAGAGGAAGGTTAATATGTATAATATAGTAGAGAAACACTGATAATTTCCGTGCGAAGCCGGGGCGGGTCGCTAGTATACTTAAAATATGAAATGTTAAATTATTGTTCCTATTGACATGTAATATTTATTATTATAAAGTTAAGAGTATGAGTACTATCGATTCGTAGAGCACACAATTTAACTAAATCTTGACTAAAATGGTTGGCGTCCCCTTCTATTATCTCATGACAGAAAATGACTTATGTTTGTAAAGTCATGATTTTTGCAATCACGATTTTTTATCTAATATCGTTACCCTGTCGAGAAGCAAAAAGCCGCTTGTTTCTGTGACTACACGAAAAAAAAACATTTCTACTTTTATTAAAGTACCTACATACGAAGGTTGTTTATTTGTACCTTAAGGTACATTATCGACGTTCGAACAACTTTTGGTAAAGCGTGACCTTTTCCTTGTCGTCTCACCTTTCAGTTAAGAAGCCTATTATTACGAGTTGCGTAACTACATACATATATATAATCAAGCCATCATCTCTAATGAGGTAGGCAGAGCGTAAAAGACCTATACAAAGATCGGTCCGCCACTTCTGACAAAGTTATGAGCGTCTATTATTAAGATAATTTTGCTGTAGTGACAGGTTGTCAGCCTATCGCCTAAATTTAAATATACAGAAACCCTCGGATCCCTCAGCTGGTTTGTACAGCATGCCCAGGAGGAAATCAGTGTAGCTCTTTATGAGCTATAATACACTGAGCTTTGACCCTCTGCATCACTTCAGCACATATTTAACGGAATATAGGCACTAGTTTGTCTTATTTTTGTCGTGTCTTTATTTATTTTTCATCTCTTCTTTCTTTGTGTTTACCTTTTGTTTTATGTTTAATGATTTTTATGCAATAAACCTTTTAGCACATGAACGTGCTCGTAAATCCAAAGTAGAAGCTCATAAAACTTACTATAAGGATTGAAAACGTGAGATTGAGCATGCTGTTTTCAGAGAAAAAAGAGCTTATTTTGATCATTATGTTAATAATAATAAAAATGATCCCCGAACAATGTGGAAACATGTTAAAACTAATGTTCGAGTGAAGTCAACCCCCGAACTGCCCATACATATTTTTAATAACCCAGATGCGATAAACGAGCATTTCTTAACCATCAAAGGTACTGCGAATATTCCTTCCACATACATTGCTTCTTTTATTACAGAGCCTGACCAAAATATTTTATTTTATTTAACACCTGTTGATGAACATGACATATTAAAAGTTATAAAATCACTTCACTCAAAAGCATTAGGTAGTGATAACATTTCTCTGGACATGCTCAACCTCACGATTGAAAGTACCTTGCCCGTAATTACATCTATTGTAAACAAGTCAATAGCCACGAGTACTTTCCCCACCCTCTGGCAATCAGCGATAGGTGGACCCTTGCCAAAAATAACTAATCCAACAGCGCTAAAAGATCTACGGCACATAAGTGTTCTTCCATGTGACTCAAAGATACCGGAAAAAGCAAAATGTAATCAACTGAGATCATTTATAGACATAAAGCATACATAACCACAAACTCAATTGCTTAGGATAGATTTGTAGATTTTTTTTTTATTTATTAAATCACCGTTTTAGACACTCTTCTAATAAGAGATGATGTACCTATGATCACACATCACACAATCATTTAAATTATCCTTAACTAGCGACCCGCCCCGGCTTCGCATGGAATTCATCAGTGTTTATCTACTATATTATGCATATATTATACACATAAACCTTCCTCATGAATTATTCTATCTATTAAAAGAAACCGCATCACCGTTGCGTAGTTTTAAAGATCTAAGCATACATAGGGATATAGGGACAGAGAAAACGACTCTGTTTTATACTATGTGTATATATTTTTTTTACGTGTCTTTTATGTGTCTTTTCGTTACAAATTATTCTCAACAAAAGCTACTGATCGTAAATGTCGTTATTTTTTGAACGAGCAAAACGTCTTTCGAACGTTCTGACTGTTCCGACATTGCTTACGGCATAGCCGCGCCGCCGCGCCGCCGCGCCGACCACAGACAAATGGCAGACAACTGCGATTAATTTGTAGAAATTATTTTATTTAGTACACTAATTCTTCGTATTTTTTGACATTTACTGATATTGTTATTGTTATTTTTTTTTACTATTGTTATTATTATTTTATATATAACTATAGTTTATAAATTGAGACTGTCTTTATTTATATATAATTATATAGCGTCTTTTGTCTTTCTTTCTTTTGGCTTCAGTATATTGCAATTTAGGCGATGGGCTGACAACCTGTCACTACAGCAATATGCCTACAAAATTTAAATATCCCTCAAAACTTTGTCAGAACGACCTTTGTTTAGGTCGTTTACGCTCTGCCTACCCCATTAGGAATAAAGGCGTGATTATATGTATGTATGTCTTTTGTCTTTAAAAGGGCTAATGAGCCAGCACCAGCGACGCTGGTATTCAATGGAATACCAGCGCCGCGGTCTCACCAGATCGCGGCATAAGCTGACTGGGTCCTTTTATTGTGACATCGCGACACGCACATTCCGGTAGCATTAACTGTTTATTTTTAGGTACCTTTATATCATTATTTTGTTTCACTCTCCTTTGTTCTGTTTTTGTTAAAAAATGTATTTACTGTGTTGTTACCGTGTTGTGTTAGTGACGTCATGAATAATAAATGTTTTTTGTATTGTATTCTAATCTATACCTGTCATTTTATGTCATGCGAGAACAGGAGTGGACAGAGCGTGGTTCGAATTCCACCACGTACCAATGTATTTTTCGGTTTTCGAATTTCATATATGTACGTTTATTCGGCGCTTTTCCGTTCTTCGGAAGGCACGTTAAGCCGTTGGTTTCGGTTAATATCGTAGAGGCCAGTGCTAAGCATTGGCAGCTTGAAAACTCTGACCTAATCTAGGATTGGGTTTGGTTTCCCTTCTGGGTTACGGAGGTCAGATGACAGTCGCTCGGTGTAAAAACCAGTACTCTCGTTCAATCACTTAGATTAGGTAGATGAGAGGACAGAAAGGGACGCCAACCATTTTAGTCAAGATTAAGTTTGTGTGTTCTACGAATCGATAGTAATTTATCTTAGACAACCTTCAATTTATCTTAGACAAAGTTTTGAGGGTTATTCAATTTCAATATGGATTTGCACGTATATTGCTGTAGTGACAGGTTGTCAGCCCATCGCCTAAATTGCAATATACTGAAACCCTCAGATCCCTTAGCTCGATTTTACAGCATGCCCGGGAGGGAGAGCTCGATTTTACTGCAGCTGGTAAATTCTATGTTTTTATTTCGCTCCCAGTCCAGAATGGAAGAAGAAAATATAAATATAAATTAAAGGAAGTGTTTAAAGTGACTATAAAAGCTAAGTGACGCCCCATCCTTTAAAAATTATTACTCACTAAAAATCAATGAGTTTGTTGAACCGGTTTTTCGATTCACTGTGGTTTTATAGAGAAAAACATAGAATGTGTCAGCTGAAATTCCTACCGGGCCTGCTGTAAAAACCAGCTAAGGGGTCCGAGGGTTTCAGTTCATTGTAAATTAGGCGACAACCTGTCAATAAGCAATATTCCTAAAATCTATCTTAAATAACCCTAAAAACTGTCAGACGTGTCGGAGTGACATTTGCTTGGGTCATTTTCGCTCTGCCTACCCCATTAGGGATAAAGGAGTGATTATATGTACAATGGCCTGCAAAAGTGCATACCTAGTTGGCAAACAAAATCCTATGTCGAGAAATTGAACGCCATCTATTATTATTTGGAAGTAAATGGTACATACATACATACATATAATCACGCCTTTATCCCTAATGGGGTAGGCAGAGCGTAATCGACCCAAACAAAGGCCGTTCCGCCGCGTCTCACAAAGTTTTGAGGGCCATTCAAGAAAGATTTGTACGTATATTGCTGTAGTGACAGGTTGTCAACACATCGCCTAAATTACAATATACCGAAACCCTCATATCCCTTAGGTGGTTTTTACAGCATGCACGGGAGGAAATGTAGCTGGCACATTCTATGTTTTTCTCTCACTCCCAGTCCAGCATGGAAGATTAAGAAGTGTATAGTGGTAATAAGAATTCCGCAAGCTCGCCCTGATTGTGCATATGGTTGTTATCGATTGATACTAATACTGATACATTCCGAACTTCTTCTGTCGAGTGGGTATCGAGTCTATCGACCCGATGAACCCTGGTATCAGAGTTTTTAAACCGCCTAGTAGCACAACTATCAGGCCTCTGACATGGTTTGAGTAACGACCACTATCAAAGACAGCGACCGAGACCGACGGCTTAACGTGCCCTCCGAAGCACGAAGTTTCTTTTTCGGACAATCAAGTGATTCAGCCTGCAATGTCCTAACCAAACTGGGGATAATTCACAAAATGATAAATTCACAAATATCAACTTTGTGTTTCCCCCCTGGGAATCGAACCCAGGACCTCCGGATCAGGAGTCTATGGCACTAGCCACTAGACCACGGAGGCAGTTACATTCCGATTTATTTCTGTTCATATGGATGTATGATGTTTTTGCTGATGGGGGCGCCACTTAGCTTTTACAGTCACTTTAATCACTTCCTCCGTGCTGGACTGGGAGAGATAGAAATACATAGAATGTTCCAGCTGCCCTTCCTCACGGGCATGCTGTAGAAGTCAGCAAAAGGGATTCGAGGGTTACAGTATATTGAAATTTAGGCGATGGGCTGACAACCTGCCACTACAGCAATATACACATTACAATCTCATAAAAATCCTCAATTTTTGCCAGACGTGGCAAAAACGCCTTTCACGAGGCATTTTACGGTCTGCCTACCCCGTAAGGGATGAAGGCGTGATTTTATGTATGTATGTAATCACTTCCTTTCATTTATATAAGAAGGTTGTCTAAGATAAATTACTGAATAATGACCACTGAGCTTGCTTGTATGACGACTCGAGTTTAAGGCTGAGCTACAATACCAAATCAAGAATATGGCGTGTATTATGCTGATTATTTAATGGAATTAAATATTTCAAGTAAGACATTTAGGAGTTTCTTCTGTTAACCAAGGACAGACATTTTTACTGATTACGGTTTTGTTTCCATAAGAGAACGATGGGGTAGTGGATAGGGCCACTGCCTCCTGAGCGGGAGGTCGTGGTTCGAATCCCAGCACCTACCAATGTGTTTTTAGGTTTTCGAAAATCATATGTACGTTTATTCGGCGCTTTTTCCGTGCTTCGGAAGGCACGTTAAGCCGTTGGTCCTGGTTAATATCGTTTAATACCGTAGATATTAGTCGTTAAGCCAATTCAGAGGCCAGTGCTAAGCATTGGCGGCTTGAAAACTCTGACCTAATCTAGGATTGGGTCTGGTTTCTCTTCTGGGTTGCGGAGGTCAGATGGCAGTCGCTCTGTATAAAAACTAGTACCCTCGTTCAATCCCCTGAATCAGATAGCCGAAACCGTGAGATATGGGATAAGGCTAGGGAGATGAAGATGGTCAGAAAAAGAAGATTCGGTCTTTACGCAAGTGACTATCGGGTTATAGTTTTGGATAATATTGTTGACGTAAATATGATCTATGCAAGTGCTAGATGTTTTCCTAATTCTTGTAGGAAAAGTTACTATTTGTTTGAAATCAAACGAACGGAGCAAGTCAAGTAGATCACACTTTAGCGACAGGTTTGTCAAAAAAATCTATATTGAAATCTCCCATTATGATTGGAAGTTTCGAGTTAAATTCAGTTCATTTATGCAGTAACTTTTCAAACCTGTGTGTTTGCCTGTCAAATGAATTTTTTTTTCAGGGTCAGGATTATGAATACAGATTATGATCATATTGTTCCTTGGTAGTTCTATTGCGGATATTCGATACAGCTCATCGGTCGTATTACACAAACAAATTACATAACACAACGAACCAACATAAAACAATGTGGAATATCGTTAATGAATGCACACAGGCAGAAATGCCTCAAAACAAAAAAAAAATTTTAGATTGTATTAAAGATGACTAAGGTAAATTTTATAAGTCAAACACTCAATTAGCATCAAAAATTAATTCCTTTTTCCTATCCACGCCAAAGACCGTAAATGCACGAGCGGCGTGTTCCGCACGCGCTTAGGAACTGCTATTGAGTGCAAGCGCACCGAGCGAGAAATCCATCAGGCTCGTTCCGTTCACTGATAAGGAATTGTATCATATTGTTATGCAACGCGTCGTATGTAAAAACACTTGCGATATTTATGAGATATCAACCAAACTATTAAGAACAGCCTTACCGATACTCCTGTCTGATATAGTTAATATCTTTTTATTATTTGTTAAAAAATTACCTTTATCCGGAAGTCTTTAAAATTTTTAAAGTGTTCCTAAAATACAAAGGGAAAGGTCAAAAGGATGACTTATCAAGTTATATACCGATTAGTATAATACCAGCCAAAGCAAAACTTTTTGATTGCGGTCTAACTTCTTGAGTTTACTCGTTTTAAGAAAATAATTCATTACTAAATAATAAACAATATGCATTATTCGAAACGTTTTGGAACGCATATTAAATGCGAAAGGCAGTGGAAAGCATGTTGCGATTCTTTTGTGTGATATGACTCGCGCTTTTGATCTATGTGACCATTTAATATTGGCAGTAAAATTCCAACATGTCAGACTACGTGGTGCCACTCTTAAGATGTTGACAGACTTTCTAAAGAACAGCAGGCGGTTGCTATTAATAATGGATTAGTAAGGTCGGAGACTGGGTTAGTCGAAATCGGTGTCCTCTTTCGCTAATTTGTTTTTTCTGATCCAGGTGAACGATCTGCCTGAAGCAGTAGGCGGTGACATGTATTTGTTTGCAGATGACGCGTGTGACATAATAGTTGCTAAGTCGATTACGGAGCTGAAGTCCCAAATCAAGTGCGACATTAAAACATGCAATAACGATTTGATGCTAACAGATTAGTTCTAAATGTATCCACTTCTCTCTCGGTGGTAAGCCGCCCAGACCCTTATCAATAGTGGTGGGCAATCAATCACTAGGTCAGATAGCAGCATTAAAATTTTTGGGAGTCACTCTAGACCAAGCCTTAACATGGGAAGTGCCTATAGTTCTGTGCGGCAAGTTGTCGGGTTCATGTTTCGCTCTGAGCAGACTAGCACATGTCCTTCCGCCGCAAGAACTGCGTACGTGCTACTTTTCACTCTTCCACTCACAAATGTGCTATGTGTTAGAGTTTTGGGGAAGAGCCGCTGAACGGCAACGCGTGTTCGTGTTACAAAAACGTGTTGTGAGAATAATATCCCATGTCAAACCACCCCAGCTAAAATCTTTTTCAGAACCTAAACATATTAATACTTCCTTCGCAATACATTTTCGAAATATTATAAAAAAGAGACAGATTAACAACAAAAATCCCAAATTCACGACTATAATCTAAGACGTAAAAATTATCTAGTCAATGTGCAATGACTTACCAAAGCGGCTAAATCCACGCACGCGATTGGTCCTAAACTTTTTAACAAAATTCCTGACGTCATAAAAAAATCAGAACAGTTTCAAAATAGGATAAAAAAATGGCTAATTGACAATGCTTTCTATAATGTTGATGATTATTTAAACAAACGATGATAATGATGTAATTATAAATATCTTTTATTTGAGTTCTTCACTACATAGTATAAAACAAAGTCGCTTTCTCTGTCCCTATATCCCTATGTATGCATAAATCTTTAAAACTACGCAACGGATTTTGATGTGGTTTCTTTAAATAGATAGAGTGATTCAAGAGGAAGGTTAATATGTATAATATAGTAGAGAAACACTGATAATTTCCGTGCGAAGCCGGGGCGGGTCGCTAGTATACTTAAAATATGAAATGTTAAATTATTGTTCCTATTGACATGTAATATTTATTATTATAAAGTTAAGAGTATGAGTACTATCGATTCGTAGAGCACACAATTTAACTAAATCTTGACTAAAATGGTTGGCGTCCCCTTCTATTATCTCATGACAGAAAATGACTTATGTTTGTAAAGTCATGATTTTTGCAATCACGATTTTTTATCTAATATCGTTACCCTGTCGAGAAGCAAAAAGCCGCTTGTTTCTGTGACTACACGAAAAAAAAACATTTCTACTTTTATTAAAGTACCTACATACGAAGGTTGTTTATTTGTACCTTAAGGTACATTATCGACGTTCGAACAACTTTGGTAAAGCGTGACCTTTTCCTTGTCGTCTCACCTTTCAGTTAAGAAGCCTATTATTACGAGTTGCGTAACTACATACATATATATAATCAAGCCATCATCTCTAATGAGGTAGGCAGAGCGTAAAAGACCTATACAAAGATCGGTCCGCCACTTCTGACAAAGTTATGAGCGTCTATTATTAAGATAATTTTGCTGTAGTGACAGGTTGTCAGCCTATCGCCTAAATTTAAATATACAGAAACCCTCGGATCCCTCAGCTGGTTTGTACAGCATGCCCAGGAGGAAATCAGTGTAGCTCTTTATGAGCTATAATACACTGAGCTTTGACCCTCTGCATCACTTCAGCACATATTTAACGGAATATAGGCACTAGTTTGTCTTATTTTTGTCGTGTCTTTATTTATTTTTCATCTCTTCTTTCTTTGTGTTTACCTTTTGTTTTATGTTTAATGATTTTTATGCAATAAACCTTTTATCTACCATTTATCTAAATGCAGCTGGCGCATTGTATGTTTTTCTCTCGCTCCCAGTCCAGCATGGAAGTAGCGTACCTACTTCTGGAAATGTCTGCTGCTTCCAACTATTTCTTGTATTTTTTTCTACTATTGTTTCTGAACGGGTAGGTACGGTGATCAAGCTACCTAAAATACTTCTTGACGTTCATAATTTATAAATAACTAGCTGTGCCCGCGACTTCGTACGCCTGGTTTGTATGGAAAACCCGCAGTTTCGAACATACTGAAAACGTTTCTCCACGCGTACGAGCGGGACCTGCTAACCCGCGCGCGGAAGCCTGTTTCGCATTGTATGATCTTTGTTTTTGTATGGAAAACACGCTTTCGCGCGCGGTCTAGCAGTTCTCGCTCCTATGCGCGGAGAAGCGTTTTCAGTATGTTCGACACTGCGTGTTTTCCATACAAACAAGGGTACTTACTTAATATTAGAATGGTTTGCGTGATTATTTCTAACCTAGGCTGGACACCAGGTAATTAAAAAACTCAGTCAAATAAAACGTCCCTTTAACATCGGTTAAAAACGATCAGAGATCAATTTCCAGCCAACCCCCTAAGTCAGGTGGCGTGATTATTTGTATCGTTACTTTGAGTTCAAGTAATGCTCAGTCAAACAAAAAAAGTTACATCAAAATCTATTAAAAACGACCGAATTTCAATTTCTTTCCTACTTCCTAAGTCATGAGGCGTGATTATTTGTATCGTAAATTTGATTTGAAGTAATATTTAGTCGAATAAAAAAATTTCATAAAATCGGTTAAGAAACAGCCAAATTTCAATTTCCTGCCTACCCCTTAAGTCAGGTAGCGTGATTTTTGATATTCTTAGTTGCAACCCGGGTAACACACGGTTGAATAAAAACAGTCCCATCGAAATCGGTTCAGTAGTTTTGCCGTGATGTGGTAACATACAGACAGACATAAAAATAAAAAAAACGTTTTGATCTTTTAATAATGCTGCATTTTTTTTTTGTAAATGTGACAAGCTAGGGATTTTTCTATACATAACAAGGAGTACATTTTTTTTTATACTTAGCCTGAAATGTTCCACTGCAGGGCAAAGGCCTCCCCTTTCTTTTTCCACTGGTCGCGATCTCCAGCTATGTTTTGCCAGTCTTTTTCAAAATAATCGCGCCATCGTTTCCTCGGTCTTCCTCTCCCTCGCCGGCTATAATTTTGTTTATAACTCCGGCATTTCTTATCAGATGTTTGTCGTAAGCCAAGAAATGGTCTATTTCGTTTTTAGTGCGACCATTTGGCGAGACCCAGGTCCAGCGGCGTTGCGGTTGCTTAGGGAAGAAGGTGTCTGATATGCGCAGGTTTTGCCCGAACGCTAATTGGATTAGACGGGTGCCTCTTTCATTTCGGTCTCCGAGACCATGAGGGCCTAGAATTTGCTCGTCATCTAATTCGCTTCGAATGCCTACTTTTGCGTTGAAGTCCCACAAGAACTACATTCCAGTTATACATACAAAACTTGATAAAATAAAAAATAAAACTTAAAGGATATGTCCCTCAAATAACCAGCCTCATGTCACCCCCGGCATAAAGGTGCCCATCACACTCGCCGCGATTCCGCGTTGAATCGCGATGGACAGATTGGACC
Organism: Scrobipalpa costella; assembly: GCA_949820665.1. Taxonomy (NCBI): domain Eukaryota; kingdom Metazoa; phylum Arthropoda; class Insecta; order Lepidoptera; family Gelechiidae; genus Scrobipalpa; species Scrobipalpa costella. Next base: position 14,092,262 of record OX463315.1, read on the forward strand.
AGAAGTAATCCGAAGGTCGGAGCGGGAGTCCTGACTGCTTTCCCTGAGCCGGTGGCCATTATTATAACTGCTAGGTAAAAGTTTTAACCAAAAATTGTTGTTAATTTTACACAAAATAATACATACTCTAAATAAAGTAACAACACTACATAAGACATTGTCTTAAGTTCACATGTACATGTTATCTGTTGTTTCTTTTCGTTTGTTGTAATTCAATTTCAGAACATTTATTTTTGTGTAAAATTTGTGTGACTGTAGTACCAAATGAACGTTCATCTATCTATCTAAGCGAGATTAGGGCTCGTATTCATATAGCGATCTCAAGATTGAGAGCAATATTAAGTACGGATTTGACAGATCGTTTTGTACTGTAATGACATTTCTGATACAAACTCAAACTAGCTACTAGCTGTAACACTCAAGTGCTGTTTACCAATACGGGCCTAAATTGGAAATGATATCATCAATTAATTTGATTACGTTGTTATAACAACCAATCTGAAAGCCCATCGTCAGGAAGTGAAATTGCTGTGAAGGTTTAGAGCTGATAGGTATCAGTTACCGGATAATTGCCCTAAGGGCAAGTTCACACTTATAAGCGATGCGACGCGTCGTGGCGCCAAGCTGCTTCAAGATGCATCTCGTTGTACCACGATGTGAAAGGCTGCAACGTCGAGAAATTTTCGGGTTCTGTCTATAAAATGTCTATCATTTTGCGTAGTAAAGAATAGTAGGTACAGTCAGCAAAAGCGATTGCTGATCAGGGCTTTTCGAAACGGATGAGATTATTTCAGAAAATCATGTATGCATTTTCATGACATTTCGTACATTTGTTGAAGTTAAATCAGAGTGTAAAACCGAGTTCCGACAAGACACTGCTCCGAGAGCCTCAGTTTCGACAGGTCGCAGCTCCGAAAGTCTCAGTTCCGACAGGTCGCAGCTCAGACGGACCAGAGCTCCGAAAAGCCGAAGGTCCGGTAGAGCAGAGCTGCGACAGGACGCAGCTCCACAGGCCGCAGCTCCGACAGGCCGCAGCTCCGACAGACTGTTATATCATGTAACTAAGTTCAGACGCTAAGTACAGATGGTTGTCGCTCTGTGTAAAAACCAAGAATTTTGATCAATACCCGGATTAATCTTATGCGTCGGATTATTTATTTCTACTATCCTGTTGCCTGGAAGAATTTTAAACAAAACTAAACAACTTATCCTAAAACTGAAAACTAATTTTTATATATAATATTTTTTCGCAAAACTGAACAACTTTTTCAATCGGAACAATATTTTTCAAAACTGAACAACTTTTCTCAAAAAAGAACAACTGTTCCAAAACTAAATAAATATATTTAAAAAAAAATGATATGCTTTTTTTTAGTTTTTTATTTAGATCAATTTTGATTAAAACTTATTAGAATTTTTCTTAAATCAGATCAACTTTTGCCAAACTGAACAACTTTTCTCAAAACTCAATAACGTTTGTCAAAACTGAACTAATTTTCTTAAAACTGAAAACTTTTATCTCAAATCTAATTAATATTGACATAGGTACTTTACAAATAGAAAAATAAAATTTGCTTCCATGCCTGACTGGGAGCGATATAATAACGTAGAATGTGCCAGCTGCATCTCCCCCGCCCGGGAGGCATGATAAAAGTTGTTTAGTTTTAATATAATTCGTTCAGTCTTGAGAAAAATAATATTTTTTAATAGATTTATTAAGTTTTGAAACTGTTGTTCTTTTTGAGAAAAGTTGTACAAATTTGAAAAAGCTGTTCAGTTTAAAAAATCTGTTCAGTGTTGAGAAAAGTTATCCAATATTTTTTTTTTCTGTTTTAGGATAAGTTGTTCAGATTTGTAAAAACTTCTTCCAAGCAACAAGATAGTAGGAAACAGCGAAATATATAATCTGACGCATAAGATTAATCCAGGTATTAAACGAAATTCCTAGTACTTTCAAAGAGCGACTGCCATCTGACCTCCGAATCCGAAATCCAGAAGGGAATCAACTATGGGTTGTTTCGCAGTACTTCATTATTTTATTATTACATTGAAGTGGGATTAGTTATATGATTATAACAGCCTGTCGGAGCTGCGGCCTGTCGGAACTGGGGCATGTCGGAGCTACGTCCTGTCGGAGCTCTGGTCTGTTGGAGCTGCGGCTTTTCGGAGCTCTGGTCCATCAGAGCTGAGACTTGTCGGAACTGAGGCTGTCGGAGCAGTGTCTTGTCGGAGCTCGGTTTTACACTCGTTAAATCAATTGTTCAAAAATACGAAATTTCAAGAATATCCATAAACAATTTCAGGAACTTCCATGCTGTACTGGGAGAAAGAGTAAAACAGAATGTGCCAGATGCATTCCCTCCCTAGGCCACTACACTGCCACTACAGCAATATGAAAAAAGCTTCTAAGCGAGAGTTTTTTTAGTGAATAGATAGGTTTTTTTTGTTTTCTATAAATAGTTCATTATGTATTAAGTTTATATAATAGTTTTCGTCTTTTAAAAACCATTGCTGTACTGCACATTCAGTGATCATTGCCTCATTTTAATAGGATAAATAATATTATGTTAATATATGTTAGTATTTATGGTCTTGCTCATTTAATCTATCTCGTTTTCTATATGTGCAAGTCTGTAAATAGCTCTCAGATTTGTATATTTTTGAATTAATATTTTATTATCGCTGATGATTTGCCAAAAAAATAAAATATATAAATATACCTACAAAATAACCTTTAAAACTTTGTCAAACGTGGCGAAGCTGCCTTTTTTTGGGTTGATTGTGCTCTACTTACCCCATTAGGGATAAAGGCGGGATTATATGTATGTAATTTCAGGATATTAATTTATCTCAGGAAATAATCTCAATCGTATCGAGCGGGCCTGACTAGATGTCTCCTTTGCAGCGTACATTTCTTTAGAAGTCGAAAAAAAAACAATAAATGGCCTAGTAAATTTGGAAGGCTGACACGCAGTCGATTCCTTCCAATTACATACATACATACATACATAAAATCACGCCTTTATCCCTTTCGGGGTAGGCAGAGCGTTAGCCTAGTAAAAGGCGCTTTCGCCACGTCTGACAAAAATTGAGGGCAATTTTAGATTGAACTGTGTATTGCTATAGTGACAGGTTGTCAGCCCATCGCCTAAATTACAATACACTGTAACCCTCGAGTCCCTTTTGCTGACTTCTACAGCATGCCCGGGAGGAAGGGCAGCTGGAACATGCTATGTTTTTCTATCTCTCCCAGTCCAGCATGGAAGGAACCTCCAATTTAAACGAGATATATTGCGTTTTCAGCTGTGACTAGTATAAGTAGTATATTTCTCTCATTTTGTGAAGAAACAACAATACACTTAAAAATAAACATCAAACTTGCGCTTCCTCACTAAAATGTTTTTACATTTACATGGCGCCTTTTCGCATATTCCGTTCCTTCATTCATTCTTTTTTTTTTATTTCACATTCTGCCTTTAAAAAAATAATATTGGGAACTTAATAACACCTATTCCATGTACACTTTAAAACTTTGCGTAGGGTAGGTAATGATATTTATTGACGTTTGCGGAAATTACCAGCCGCTACGAACTCGAGTACCGAAAAGAGTGAATGTATGATTTGTTATTTTTAAATAATGAAGCTATTTCCGATCAAGTGGCAGAAAAGATCTATACCGGGTATACGGAACAGCGTCCCGCAAACTGATAGGGGGTTTCCCCTACAATTATCCGATCGAGGTGAACATTTTGTATGGTGAAGCCATTTATTTTTTACTTCCTGAAAAAAACAAATCCTTATGGAAGTTGTTCAGTGTCAATGACTGAGTAACCCCTATCAATTTGCGGGACGCTGTCCCTTACACCCGGTGTTGTATCATGCTCTTGAAAAGTACACGTCACGTCGCGTCAAGTCACGTGATTTCCCGTATTGCTGTTAGTGGTGTGAACTGATCCATAAGTGATATTAATTAATAAGCGTTAAAAGATTTCGAAAACGAATGTCTGCAATTCAATGAGTTTTCTGGGAATAAGATATTTTCCAGAAAAATATAGAAAATTCTCTTTATAATAAGTAAGCATTCGTTGTATACGCGGGTGGAGTAAAAAGTCCGGTAAAAATTAAAGAAGGCGTGTGTTGTTTTAAACTATTAATATTTATTTTTGAACACCTTTACCTAAAAACCCCTTATCCAGTATCAGCAGCAGCTTTTCAATATCTTCCATTCAATACGACTTAGGCTAACCCCTCGAAGTGGCACTAGTAAAGTGCATGATCTCTTCATTTTAGCCAGATATTTTTACACGAAGCAAATTTTTAAAATCCAGGAAGAGATGATGAAGTTGCAAATGGGCTTAGTTTTTCATATAATACACACATATAACTACGCTTTTATCCCTAATGGGGTAAGCAGAGCGTAAACGACCTAAAAAAAGTCGTTCCGCCTCGTCTGACAAAGTTATAAGGGTTGTTCTAGATAGATTTGTAGATGTATTGCTGTAGTGACAGGTTATTAGCCCATAGCCTAAATTTCAATATACAGGAACCCTCGATTCCTTTAGCTGATTTTTACAACATGCCCGGTAGCACATAGTATGTTTTTCTCTCCCAGTCCAGTATGGAAGTCATTCAAATCATCTCCCTAGCCTTGTCCCGTATCTCACGGGGTCGGCTTCCTAATCTAGGGGAATGAACAAGGTTACTGGTTTTTACACAGAGCGACTGCCATCTGACCTCCGCAACTCAGAAGGGAAACCAGACCCAATCCTAGATTAGGTCAGAGTTTTCAAGCCGCCAATGCTTAGCACTGGCCTCTGTAAGGGCTTAACGACTAATATCTACGGTATTAAACGATATTAACCGGGACCAACGGCTTAACGTGCCGTGGTGGGATTCGAACCACGACCTCCCGCTCAGGAGGCAGCGGCCCTATCCACTACACCATCGGGCTCTTCCTATGGAAGTCATTCAAATAATGGCTATTAAATAAGCAAGTTGTAGCACAATTCACAGAATTTGACTACTAATTCAACTATCTCGTTTAATTTAAATTTTCAGCCCTTTGATACTGTTTCACGGATTTTAACGATCATCTCTGGAGCAGGGGCCTTAATTGGCCATGCTGGACGACCTTCATTACTTATGCTTGTACGACCACATCGGAAACTTGTAATCCACTTAGGAATCATTGAATCGAAGCAGGATGATTCCTTTTATTTACTACAGGTATTTGTTTCATTTCCGTAAGTAAAAAATACGTAGAATGAACATTCGAAAATATTTTTTGCCACCTTTACAGAAATGCGTTCTCTTGTTTTGGTTCAACGACTGTAAAAAAAAATACTGGCGGTCATCATCATCATCATCATCAGCCTGTATCAGTCCACTGCTGGACATAGGCCTCTCCCATGGCACGCCACTAAGCTCGGTCTTCAGCCATTCTCATCCAATTTCTGCCCGCTTTCTTGCGCAGATCATCGCTCCACCTGGTTTCAGGACGTCCTACACTACGTTTGCCTTGCGGTATCCACTCTAGAACTCGTCTGCTCCAACGGCCGTCAGTTCTACGACAGATGTGACCAGCCCACTGCCACTTCAGCCTACTAATTCTCTGAGCTATGTCGGTCACTCTGGTTTTACGTCGGATAACTTCGTTTCGTTTCGTATCCGATCTCTCAGAGAAACACCAAGCATAGCTCTCTCCATAGCTCGCTGTGTGACTTTAAATTTGTGGACCAGTCCCACCGTAAGTGGCCACGTCTCAGCTCCGTAAGTCATTACGGGTAGGACGCACTGATTGAAAACTTTTGTTTTCAGGCTTTGAGATATAGGTGACGAGAAGACTTGACGAAGTTTTCCAAACGCTGCCCAGCCCAGCTGTATACGCCTCTGAATCTCCTTATCGAAGTTTTTCTTCCCTAGTTGGAACTTCTGTCCTAGGTACACATATTCGGAAACAACTTCGAGGGAGACTCCGTCCACGGCGACCGGCCCCGGATCAACGTGCTCGTTGTACATGACCTTGGTTTTATCCAAGTTCATCTGGAGGCCGATACGCTGAGACGCATCTGCTAGACTGTCCAGCATCTGTTGAAGATCCTGCAAAGTTTCTGCCATAATGACAATATCGTCTGCAAATCGTAGGTGAGAGATATGTTCGCCGTTTATATTGATGCCGCAGTCTTTCCAGTCCAGAGTCTTGAACATATCCTCCAGAGCGTTAGTAAACAGTTTCGGCGATATGACATCGCCCTGTCTTACTCCTCGACGCAAGTGGATATGTTCAGTTTCCTCGTTCTGTGCTTGAACGGTCATCGTTGCGGATTCATATAGAGATCTCATCACCTCGATGTATCGCCAGTCGACTTGGCATCGCTGCAAGGATTTCAGAACAGACCAGATTTCGACGGAGTCGGAGGCCTTCTCATAGTCCACAAAGGCTAGACACAAAGGCCGATTGTACTCCTTAGTTTTCTGTACAATCAGCCGTACTGTGTGGATGTGGTCTATGGTGCCGTAACCACTTCGAAATCTGGCATGTTCCGGAGGTTGAAATTCGTCAAGTCTTCGCGCAAAACGTGATGACCCTTGAAAACAACTTATATACGTGACTCAGAAGCGATATAGGTCGATAGTTTTTTAGAAGAGTTTTATCACCTTTCTTGAAAAACAGGACGACGACGCTTCTGTGCCACGCATGTAGAGTTCTCCCAGAAAAGAGGACAGTATTGAACAACTCCTGGAGCTCCCTCAGTACAGGAGTTCCACCTGCTTTAAGTAGCTCAGTCGTTATTCCGTCTTCACCTGGGGCTTTTCCATTTTTGAGTTGTTTAAGGGCCAGCGCGATCTCGTCTAAGCTTATTTCAGGCAGGTCTTCTGTGTAGTGGCGTGTAAGGGTGGCTCTGACATCCTCATCGCGACAAGAATCGGTCGAGGTGCGTGTGAGGCGTACAGCTGGCTAGAAATGGCGGTAGTGACTGATATTTTACATTTTGTTCTCCAATAGAATTGTTAACAAGGAGGTTCTAGTTCTATGGAATTTGAGATATTTTTTATCATAAAATCGTTTTTTACGTTACTTAACACTATGCCCCCGATAGACTCTATACCCACTCGACAGAAGAAGAACACTCTGCCCTCGTACTACGGTAGCAGTTGTATGTATTGGCCTTTTCATTTTATCGATTCACTATTAGGTCACTCTATTAACATGTTAACAGGTCATTACTAAACCAACAAAATTCATTTTATGGTGGATTGCATTTGATTGCTTTATCAAATTTGCGATCAGAAGGTAAATAATGATTTGTTATAATATATAACAGTGTTACCACTGGGTTAAATAAAGCTTTATATGTAGATGAATATTACTAGCAAAATCTAACAAAATTTTCTGGGTTTAAGACTTAGCTGGTTTTTACAGCATGCCCAGGAGGAAATGCAAATGGTACATTATATGTTTTTTCGACCGCTCCCAGACCAACATTGAAGAACGAATCCGAGGGTTTCAAACTAAGGGATCTTAAGGTATCAGTATATTGCAAAAGTCAACCCAGGTGCGATCGCTGACAGGATCGTTAAGTTATCAAAAGCGCCTAGCGATAAAGTGCACACTCGTCATATTCGAAAATTGCTGAGGATGCTCAAGCATCAAGCTACTCCTGACTGCAACTGCAGCAAACCGATCACCGGAGCTGAAGTGACTGCTGGTATCAATTACATAAAAATATACAAGGCCTATGACACCGCCTGGCGTCAAGGATTGTTGCTTAAACTACTTAAGATGATCCCCTGTATCAAGATATTCAGAGTGGTGGAATTCGCTCTTACCCACCGGTCTTTCCAGGTACACTTGGGTGATAAAGCCAGCCGACCAAGAATCCTTGACAACGGGTTACCTCAGGGGTCCGTGCTAACGCCAATACTATTTAATCTCTACATACACGACATACCTGACACTCGTTCAAGAAAATTCGGCTGCGCCGATGACCTCGCACTCGTATCACAAGAGCGGAACATCGAAACCACAGAAGTCTGTCTGCAGCAAAATCTTGCCATTATTAAAAATTATTTCGTCCGGTGGCGCTTGTGTCCAAATGGATCCAAAACAGAAGTATTCTGCTTACGTCTCAGCAATCGATTACCCACCAGAGAGCTTAAGATCAGATTTGGAGAAACTGTCTTGATACATAACCATCACCCGAAATATCTCCGAGTCACACTGGACCGGAGCCTTACATATAAAGTGCACCTGCAGAACCTGGCAGCTAAACTGAGAACTAGAAACGACATCCTACAAAATCTAACTGGAACCACATGGGGAGCTTTAGCTGACTGTCTGAGAACAGCCGCCTTAGCACTTGTTTACTCCACAGCAGAGTATTGTGCTCCGACCTGGATGAAAAGTGCCCACACGCAAACCATCGACACGCAACTCAATCACACTATGTGACTAATTACAGTGTATGAAACCAACTCCCGGATACTGGTTACTGGCTCTCAGCAACATTGCCCCACCACACCTCCGACGCTTCCAACACCTCCTCCGGAAGGTCGCCTAATTCATACTTGGCCTGACCTGCCCATCAACACAGACCTTGCAACACTCACGTCTCCTAGGCTGAAGTCACGCAGCCCACCAGCCTTACTCGTTCACGACCCGCCAACGGAATGGAACCTCAAATCCGCCTGGATGGAGGAATGATCGACTAACTCCAAGCTTGCGGAACTGTTTCAGCTTGATCCCCGCTGTCATCCAAAAGGGTTTAAGGAGGCTCGGCGTGTCTGGTGCTCCCTGAACCGCATAAGAACCGGGATAGGACTCTGTGCTTACTTGCGTATAAAATGGAGCTAGGGCGATACCAAGTATTGTGACTGCCCGAAACAAACTGTCAACCATATCGTCTTTGAAAGCCCTCTCACTAATGTACCAAGGATCACCCTTGGACTTCAAAGACCTCACGAGCGATGCTGCAGACTATCTACGTAGAGTTAAATTTAAAATTTAAGTTATGTATAAGTAATATTGTTAACACAGTGTAATATTTTTGCCCTGCGATGAATAAATAGTATGTTACAATTTAGGCTATAGGCTGACAACCTGTCAGTACAGCAATATACCTACGAAACTATCTTAAATAACCCTCAAAACTTTGTCAGACGTGGCGGAACGACCTTTGTGTTGGTCGGTTACGCTCTGTCTACCCACTTAAGGATAAAGGCGTGATTATATGTATGTATTAAGATATAGGTACTCTTTCGGTTCCAAAACGTGTATTACTAATGTGACCGAGAAGACGTCAAACAAAACTGAAATGGGACTGGATAGGTTACGTGTGCGGAATGCATGGATGAGCCAGAAAAGGCAGCGCGACGGGCAGGCGCGTGACTTAGATGCTTTTGACAAAGGGCTCGATTCTATAAACGACCAGCTATGGTTTAACACTTTGTCCGCTAAATTTTTAACGCGCTTTTGCTCGTTTCCCCAGCACTTCTGACAGTTTTATCCGCCATATCCTTTGGGGGTCAAAGTTGTCCGCGTCCGTAGGCGAGGCCCTTTTCTGGGCCTCTTACTCGAGTTTCCCTACACGTGGCCCCTGGGCAGTGCAAAATGGACAGCACTCTCTCCGGTGGTAGGCTTCGGCCGCGGCTGGTTACCACCCTCCTAACTAAATAATGTCGCCAAGCGGTACCGCCGTGTTCCGACATGTAGTAAGGAGAAGCCAGAATGGAGGTTGGGTCTGTACAGTAGTACCGCGGCATGTAGCAGGTCGGAGTGGCTGATTGTTGCTACAACGAGTGGCTGGTTCTGGAGGCTAGCGGGATCTGAAGCACGGTGCACCGCTGGCCGACCGTAGGAAGTTGAGGGCCCAAGTAGCGGGAAAGCCACCCGCGAAAGGCTGCCCTGCCACCTCACGAAAAATCCCGGGATGCTCCACCTTGCCGGTTGGCGACCGGATGGGAGGACCAGGTGGCAATCCCCGGGGGGGTTCGGGCGTCCCCGCGGTCTCCAAGCCAGCTATCTTTGCGTGTGGCTGCAATCAGCTCATTTTCTAAGCTTATTGCAACGCGGTACCTCGTACAACTGCCTTCCTCCTGCCTATTCACTTTTTCCCCACATCACCAATTATGAAAACACTCAAAAAACGGAAAATGGTTAAACAGCGGTTGCACGTCCTCCCACTTAAAGTGCACCTCTCAAATATTCGAGGCTTGCACTCAAATCTCAACCCCGTCCATCACCATCTTGAGACTGAAAAACCGCATCTGCTGTTCCTCACTGAGACGCAGATCAATTGTCCGGCTGACGCGGCGTACCTCAGCTATCCCGGCTACACACTAGAACACAGGTTTCTACCTCGTGCCGGAGTCTGTGTGTACGCTCGCGATGACATTTGCATCAAGCGTCTCAAGAACCTTGAGGCACCAAGTTTTTCCGTATTGTGGGTACTGGTCGATACTGGTGTAGCTCAAAATGTGTATGCTTGCGTCTATCGCTCGCATAGTGGAGACACGGAGACAACCAAACTGTTTGAACACCTCAGTGAAGGTGCTGATGAAGCTCTGCAGAGATACCCGGCAGCGCAGCTAGTCATCCTGGGGGATTTCAACGCTCATCATAGAGAGTGGTTGTTCCCATACCTAGAGACCGATCATGCTGGGCGAGAGGCGCGCAAATTTGCATTGTCGCTAAATCTCTCCCAGCTTGTCAGCTGTGCAACAAGGGTCCCGGATATTGAGTCTCATACAGCCAACTGCTTAGACCTTCTGCTGACTACCGATCCAGACCGATACTCTGTGTCTGTTTCTGCCCCATTGGGCACCTCAAATCACTGTCTGGTGAAATCTGTATCAGTGTATTCACCACCCGATCAGGGCCCTTGTGTTAAAAGACGGGTGTGGCGATACAGGTCAGCAGAATGGGATGAGATGCGCCACTTCATTGCTTCGTATCCTTGGCAGGACTGTTTTTCTTCAGGCGAATCGTCGAGCTGCGCGGATGCTATTACAGAAGTCATACGTCAGGGTATGGAGTATTTCATACCGTTCTCTGATGTTCCTACCGGTAGCAAAGCTCGCCCGTGGTTTAATGCTGACTGTAGCTGCGCGGAATCGCAGAAACAGTCGGCATTTCTTGCTTGGGCTGATGCTCGTGCACGCAAAGCTCCGAATACTCGCGATCTGAAGAAAAACTATAGCAAAGCCACCAAGTTAAGCAAAAAGGAATTACGCAGGGCTCGATTCGCCCACATAGGCCGAGTAGGCGCTAAGCTTGCTTCCTATCCGGCTGGCAATAAAGCATTCTGGTCGCTTGCAAAAGCAGTGGAAACCAATTTCTGCCAGCCATCTTTACCGCCTCTGCAGAGACCTGATGGGTCGCTTGCTCATACTGCGGAGGAGAAAGCCAACTTTTTGCCTCCTATTTTGCGGAAAGTTCGCGTCTTGATGCCGCAGGTAAAATATCACCCCCGTTACCTCGTGTCGACTGCTCTATGGCAGCCGTACGCATCCGGCAAAAAGAGGTCCTTAAAACCATGCGAAATCTAGACGTGAATAAAGCAAGTGGCCCTGACGGTATCCCTGCAATCGTCCTGCGTAACTGTGCGCCTGAGTTGTCTCCGGTGTTGACACGCCTGTACCACCTCTCACTTGAGACTGGTGTTGTTCCCAAATCGTGGAAGCTTGCAAATGTGCAACCTGTACCCAAAAAAGGTAGTCGAGCAGACCCTGTCAACTATAGACCCATATCGGTAACCTCTATACTCTGCAAGATTATGGAGCGTGTACTGAATAATCGGCTCCTGGCATACCTTGAGGATAATGATCTCCTTAACGATCACCAATACAGCTTCCGCCGAGGGCGATCGACGGGGGACCTCCTCGTGCATGCCACTCACTTATGGAGCGAGGCTATCGAGAGACATGGTGAAGCACTTGCCGTGTCTCTGGATATCTCCAAGGCCTTTGACAGGGTCTGGCACGCTAGCCTTACTGGCAAGCTTCCCGCCTACGGGTTACCTGCTGGCCTTTGCAACTGGATTTCGGACTTCTTGAGTGAACGATCCATACAAGTGGTCTTAGAAGGCTGCTCCTCCGGACAACAGGGTATTGATGCCGGAGTTCCTCAAGGTTCTGTCCTGTCTGCAACCTTATTCCTGCTGCATATCAACGACATGTTGACACCCGATACCTTTGGGTACGCTGATGACAGCACGTTTGTTGACAGATATCTGTCCAGTGCAAGGGCCAACAGTGAAACAATCCAGTCTTGTCGGGAGTCCATAGTGGATCGTCTGAACTCATCGCTAAGGGTGATATCCGAGTGGGGCGATGCCAATCTCGTCAAGTTCAACGCATCCAAAACCCAGGCGTGTCTATTCTCGACAAAACGGAGTCCTTTTAACCTGGCTCCAACTTTCCGGGATGTATCCGTACCGATTTCTGACCATCTTGAGCTTCTTGGTATGAGCCTTACGTCCGACTTGAACTTTGGACGTTACATTGAGTCTCTGGCCACAACAGCTGCCAAAAAACTTGGTATCCTCTCGAAGGTGAGGCGATACTTCACACCGGGACAGCTATTGCAGTTGTACACAGCTCAAGTCCGATCGTGTATGGAGTACTGCTGCCACCTTTGGGACGGTTCAGCTAAATACCAGCTGGCTGCCTTAGACTCAATCGAGAAACGTGCTAAGAAGCTCATTGGAGACTCAGCACTGGTTGGGGCAAAACTACAGAACCTTGAGCACCGTCGCAGAGTGGCGTGCATGTCGGTATTTTATAGGATACATTTCGGGGAGTGCGCGTTAGCATTTCATGACCTTATACCCCCCTCCCCTTTCCATCTCCGGAGCACGAGGCGTGGACAGGGGTTCCACCCTTATGTCGTGGATATACCACAAATTCGCACGAAGCGGTTCGCTTCCACATTCTTAATGCGAACGGCTAAGGAGTGGAACTCCCTGCCGGCGGATCTGTTTCCGGAACAATATAACCTGGGCCTTTTCAAGGCGAGAGTGAATAGGCACTACATAGGTGAGTATGCTTCAACATAGTCCGCATCGTCACTTTCCACCAGGTGAGATGGCGGACAAATGCTCGCCTATATATATTTAAAAAAAAAATATATATATCATATGACGGTGGGTAAAAACGACCGATAACCTACGAATAAGGAATAACGCATAAAACCACCAACTATAAATCAAAATCGGAGAGAATAGATTCCCTGCCCTTTTTCAATGTTTGTAGTCTTAAAGTGATAAAAGATTTTAATTTTAGTTTTAGCCGACAAATCTAGAATCTAGCCCAAAGACTGGGTAAACATGGCTCAAGATCGCGACATGCGGAAGGAGAAAGGGGAGGCCTTTGCCTTGCAGTGGGAGATTACAGGCTAAAAAAAGTTTTAGGTACGTATATACATACCTACATAAATCACGCCTTTAACCTTAATGGGGTAGGCAGAACGTCAACGACCTTATCAAAGTTTTGTGGGTTATTTATTTATTTATCTGTAAATTGCTGAAGTGACAGGATGTCAGCCCATCGCCTAAATTACAATTACACTGAAACCCTCAAAAAACCACCTAAAGGATTCGGATCCTTTAGGTGGTTTTTAGAGCATGCCCAAGAGGAGACGCAGCTGGCAAATTCTGTTTTTCTATCGCTCCCAGTCCAGCATTGAAGTCAAGTTAAGACAATCTGCCGTTATATTACAAACACGGCAAAGGGTGCTTTGAACATATTTTAATGTGTCATGTTCACTTTTCCTTCATAATGTCTAGCCTGAAAAATGTTTTAAATTACTCAACCAAAACTGAAGTATTGAACACAGCCCTCTTCCAAAAGGATATTATTGGATTACCTTACCTTTATCCTTTCCAATCAGGAAAGAATTGGCCCTTTTTAACCGACTGCGCAACGTAAAGGAGAGGTTACGGGTTTATCAGCCTATCTATGTATGACTGTTACATGTATGTATGTAACTATGAATGTGTGACCATCTGTGGCGCTCTAGAGACCAAACGCGTGGGTCGATTTAATTTTCTTTACGTCAATAGATTTGTCTTAACCATGCAAGTGTCATTGAAGACCATGATTATGTCAAAATATCAAAAAAGCGATAATTAGCCGCCATTTGTGAAATTTTTTAAAATAAAGTCGATGAACTATGCCGAGTGGGTTATCATTGAATGGGTATTTGGCAGTCAATTCGAGTTTACGTACATAATTTTTTGTTGTAAATTTTTTTTTAAGATCTATAACGATTTAAAGTTTTACAGCTCAATTTGTATTCTACGCAGTTGGGTTTTTGAACTTTTTAAATTACTTATGTATACTTATGCACACAAAGACACGTGCCTTTCCACGAGCGATTATTAAACTGTGCATCCTACAGACCCTTAGGTAATCGGAGCCGAAGAAAAAAAATCTTTGAAGATTGTAGTCCACGCGCGTACTCACGTTACAAAAATGGTAGCATCTCATTTCCATTAGCCTTTTAACACGGCTGTTCAAATTTTGAAAAACCGTTAAAAATAATTTTAACCTGGGCTTTATAACCTATATAAATCCTTTCCCTAGAAAGTGTCCTAAATCCTATGAATATTTGTACTGCGTGAAGAATAAGAAGAATATTTTTTCACGAGAAAGCACATTTTCATTTTGAAAAAGTAACGGCGAAAACCTAATTAATCAATGCAAACATATGATTTTGTCACAATTAACAGATAATAAATATACACGGAATACAGTGAGGCTTTTAATCACATTAATCACGACCTTTTATTTTGCTGATCAAATATGTTAGGTACAAGAAGGTGAAGTGACTTAACATGACGGTTTTCATCGTACATTTAGAATAAAAACCAGGCTATAGTGCTCAATGGAAAACGCTACTTCGTAGGTGAATATTTCTTCAGGAGTACCACAAGCTTCGATAGTGGGACCATTACTATTTATTATAATACATATAAATTACATTCAATCCAAAATTAAATGAAATGGCATGGAATGGAATAGGATGGAATGGGATGGGGTGGGATGGAATGAGGAAGGATGGGATGAGATGGCATGAAAGGAAATGATATTGAATGAAATACTTACTATAGAGCAGTGAGATGAGCCAGATAAACAGCATGGCGGTCTTGGCACGGCTGGTCGTAGATTTGAACTTGAGCGGCCAGCAGATGGCGTACCACCGGTCCACCGATATGAAGGTCAAGGTCAGCACTGATACTGACACGGAGACCGACTGAAACAAAAAAAAGGTCTTGTTACAAACATGAAACTAAAGAGGTTAAATGTTGGTATTGTCCGGAATCATTATGAATGATCAGATGCGGAAAAAATGGCTTAGCTTAGGTCGATTAATGTTTGCTTCAAGCAGCTTGCATTTCATTGTACTTACCAAGAAGTGTCATTCTTCCATGCTGGACTAGTAGCGAAAGAAAAACATAGTACGCGCCAGCTGCATTTCCTCCCGGCTATGCTGTAAAAACAGCTAAGTGATCCGAGGGTTTTAGTATATTGCAATTTAGGCGATGGGCTAACAACCTGTCACTACAGCAATACATTTACAAATCTATTTTAAAACCCTCAAAACTTTGTCAGACGTGGTGGAACGCCATTCTTTAGGTCGCTCTGCCTATCCCATTAAGGACAAAGTCATAATTATATGTATGTACCAAGAAGAATACAAGATACATGCGGATTTTTACATCTATCTTTATGAAATGTGCGCACTGATACTTGTATATTCATCTGCGATCTTCTCGCGCTTGTTGGTCAAAAGTAATGAGACTTACGTTTCGATTTTGTAAAACAAAACATTAGTTCTATGCTGACCGCCGAATATGAAATATGAAAATTATTCAATAACTTGCGACCCGCCCCGGCTTCGCACGGAAATTATCAGTGTTTCTCTACTATATTATGCATGTATTATACATATTAACCTTCCTCTTGAATCCTTCTATCCATAAAAAGAAATTGCATCAAAATCTGTAGCGTAGTTTTAAAGATTTATGCATACGTAGGGATACAGGGACAGAGAAAGCGACTTTGTTTTATACTACGAGTATGTAGTGAAGTTCTCGTACTTAAAAGGTACCACTTTCATTGAATCCGCCATAGTACCTATCTATGTAATGGCAACTACTTAAACAAAGAAAACCTACAGTTGTGTTGTGATGCACTAACTAGCCATTAAAAATTCTAAGCTCAAGCCGACACAGAGCTTCAGGAATGATAAATGCGGGCCTTGGAACCATTTTGATTTACAATGACCTTCCGGAGGATATAAAAGTGCTGACTAGAATCACTTTTAAATCCAGACTGATAAGATAATAGAAAACTGTTTTTATAGTGTTAAGGAATGTATGAATTATAAGATAGTATTAATGTATAAATGAAATAATGACATGGAGATAGTTGTATGATAAATTTATAATGTAAACCTAGTCTAGTCTACCTAGCGGACAAATAATATTTTGCACGCTTGCATGCAAGTCGAATATTATGTACTTTCTTTTAAATTAAGACCTATTGTATAATACCTACTATATTCTTGCAAAAAAAATATCTTGAAACTTAGACTAATTGGAATCGCTCAGACCCCTTTAGTAAATCCCGGAAAATTGCTTCACCACCATATCAATCGGTTGAGGTTCACTGTATCGTAGGTCCATGAACACGGCGATTGTTATCATCCCAGACACGAAACCATCTTCAATGTGTTGCGTGAGGTTGAGTACTTGTGTACCGCACATAGATGGCGCAACATCAAGATACAACAGTCCTGAAATGCGGTATCGAAGTTTGATCGGCGATCTGCATATATACAACTTCCGATCTAATCCAGTCGAACTCCGGTCCCCTGGTCACAACACCCGACCAGGTGGGTGATTACCCTTTTCCCATCCGTCATCACTCGGCCAACTGGCCTCAAGGAAACGCTCCTAAACTTGGTTGCAGCATGATTTGACCGGTCTGAAACTTGCTTACTCTGGGATTAGTTTAGGGTCGATAAGGCCTGTGTGGCGGGTCAGCAGTAATGGTTCAAATAGCTAGTTGGTAGTGCACAGTAATTATATTGGCTGAGGGATATTTAATAATTAAAAAACATTTATTTCAAAACTTTTGATGTTAGGATTTATCATTTCCCTAGCCTTATCCCGTATCTCACGGGGTCGGCTACCTAATCTAGGTGATTGAACGAGGGTACTGGTTTTTACACAGAGCGACTACCATCTGACCTCCGCAACCCAGAAGGGAAACCAGACCCAATCCTAGATTAGGAATTTTGATTTTAGGATTGTCTGCTGATTTCCCTGGCTTCAGTATTGCTATCACCTTAGACTTTCTCCAGATGCGCGGTATTTGAGCAGATTCCAGACAATTGTTAAAAAGCTGCAACTGATATATTGTCTATCCCCGAGGCTTTACCGTAATTAAGGTGTTTGATGGCAGATATAATGGCGGAAATTCTGGACGCACTATTCCTTAACTAATTCTTAGCTAGCGCTGTCACTGTCTTAATATTGACGTAAAAACAGAACAGCAAATAAACCCATGACTTTGACATTCCTAATCAGATGTTAGACACTTTAAATAAGAACTGAGTATCGACAATGCTTCCTTATTTTATGTCAAATAAGCAGTCTTATGTCAGATTAGGAATGTCAAAGTCATGTGTTTATTTGCTGTCCTGTTCTAATGGCAAAGTTAAGAAAGTGACAACTCCAGCTAAGAATTAGGATTATGTCGCGAGAATCGACGCTGTTGTCACCAAACTGACGTGTCTGCAGAGTTGTTAAAATGGTAGTTTGTGTGCCACTTGATTTGCGGTAACCTGACTAAGCGAAGGGGGTGAGGGTGAATCGTTAGTGAGCTTGTAGAACTTGTAGACCAAGTCTTCTTACTATTGTGTGTAATCTTAGGCCTGGGATTGAGAGAAAAACATAGAATGTGCCAGCTGCAATTCCTCCCGATAATGCTGTGAAAACCAGCTAAGGGATCCGAGGGTTTCAGTATATTGTAATTAAGGTGATCGGGTGACAACCTGTCACCACAGCAATATACATACAAATATATCTTAAATAATCCTCAAAACTTTGTCAGTCGTGGCGGAACGATCTTTGTTTAGGTCATTTAGGCTCTGCCTACCTCATTTGGGGTAAAAGCGTGATTATATTTATATATGTATGAATGTCATGTTGATACTGGTAACAGTATTGATCGCGATAGCAGCTCCTCGCCAGCCAGTATGGTAACCTCAGAGAAGGGGCATTATGAAACACGACCTCATATCTTTTCAACAAGTTTGCAGACTCTATCGAAAGGCCAGGGATATAAGATGTCCGACAACCGCTCAGGTTACACTTGAGTGATGTTTTCGCAACTAAGTCAATGAATTGATCAAAATGTTGCTATGAAGGTGGGAAATCTAGTACAGCATGACAGATATAAGAACATAAATAGATACCAGTGGCGAAGGGTGAATTTTATCGATCTTCTTCTTCTGTCGAGTAAGTATCGAGTTTTTAAACCGCCTAGTAGCACAACTATCAGGCCTCTGACATGATTTATCGATATCATTTTATCGATAGGGAAGCCGTAGTAAAAAACGCAGACTTATATTGCTCCGTATATCATTTTTTTTTATTTAAAATTTTGCTTAACTTCAAAAGGGAAGCCGACAAAGCTACTGGTGGGCAAACCTCGTAATAGGCGTTATCGCCACGTCTGACAAATTGAAGGCAATATTAGATTGAAAATGTTATTTGTATGTATTGTATCATTATACATACATATAGTCACGCCTTTATCCCTAATGGGGTAGGCAGAGCGTAAACGACCTAAACAAAGGTCGTTCCGCCACGTCTGACAATGTTTTGAGGGTTATTTAAGATAGATTTGTAGGTATACTGGTGTAGTGACAGGTTGTCAGCCCATCGCCTAAATTGCAATATACTGAAACCCTCGGATCCCTTAGCTGGTTTTTACAGCATGCCCGGGAGGAAATGCAGCTGGAAAATTTCATGTTTTTATTCTCGCTTCCAGTCCAGCATGGAAGAATCGTTATACTATACATACAAATACGTGGGACACTCAGAAAGTTTTGCGACACTAAAAAAAATTGTTCTACAGGTACATATATTTTTATTAAATCTTTTCAAAGTACTCTCCACCAGCCTCTATACAAAGATTCATGCGTCTGAATCAGTTTTCAAAACACTTTTTCCAGTCCGCCGTAGACACCTCGTTTACAGCCTGCTCGAACGCAGCCAGCGCATCTTCCGGCGACGAAAATTGTATCCCCTGGAGCTGATTTTTTATTTTTGGAAATAAAAAGAAGTCACACGGTGCTAGATCAGGGCTGTAAGGAGGGTGACCCAGGAGTTTGACTGGTGTGCTGTCCAGGAAGTCCCTCGTTTTGAGCGCGGTGTGTGCAGGCGCATTGTCGTGGTGGAGCAGTAGTCCGCGGAGCCCTGTGTTTGGTCGCTTGTTGCTCACAACAGAAAAAACTTTTGGTAAACATTTGGTAGTATACCATTCGGCGTTAATGCTTCTTTGACTGTAAGGGAATTGAGGCCAAGTGGCCAGTCAAATTAAAAAAGCTGGCGATCAAAATCTTCCCCCCGCTTCGAGATCGCTTCACTTTGGTAGGCGTTAGTTCATTTTGAAACACCCAAACTGTCGACTGTCGCTTGGTTACTGGATCGTATTGATAAATCCAGGACTCATCACCTGTTACGTTGTCGTAAACACGCCGAGACGAGCCTGCTTCTTTGTTCAGCATATCACGGCACCATTCCACCCGGGCCTGCTTCTAAGCGTCGGTGAGGTAGTGCGGCACCCAGCGCGATACTATCCTCCTCACGCAAAGATGCCCGTGTAGAATCTCGTGAACGCTTCCCGATCCAATCTTTAATATGTGCTGAATCTCCTGATATGTAATTCGCCTATTATCTTGGATTAAATTTTTCACTGCTAGCACGTTTTCTTCCGTAATAGCCGTCAAAGGGCGACCGCTTCTTTCTTCATCCCCCAAGGTTGGTCGACCGCGCCTAAATTCGTTATACCAACGATACACGGTTGCCTTGGAGGGGCTTTCATCCATAAATGCCATTTGAAGTCTATCGAACGATTCATCCGGTTTCAGGCGCCACTTGAAATCGTAAAAAATCATAGCTCTAAAATGTTCCCGGCGCAGATCCATTTTTCAGTAAGACACGATACTTTGAATTGGCTCGCAAAAAATGTGGAGGGATATTTTAAAAATGGAACACACATATTTTTACTTACAAGTAATCATATTTTCAAAAAAGATTCTAACCAACCAGTCTGCCATATATAAAAACTATTTATCGCAATACTTTCTGAGTGGCCTGGTACACTGCTTTCTTCTATGCTGGCCTGGGAGCGAGAGAAATACATAGAATGTGCCAGCTGCATTTCCTCCCGGGCATGCTGTATGATCCAGCTCAGGGATCCGAGGGTTTCAGTATATTGTAATTCAGGCGATGGGCTGACAACCTGTCACTTCAGCAATATACCTAGAATTCTATCTTAAATAACCCTCAAAACTATGTCAGACGTGGCGGAACGACCTTTGTTTAGGTCGTTTACGCTCTGCCTACCCCATTAGGGATAAAGGCGTGATTATATGTATGTATGTATTATGTAGCTCTACATTACATACTCTAGTCATAAAATCGGTTATAAAAATACATACAAATATACTATCACGCCTGTATACTCATCAACGACCAAAACTAAGGTCGTTCCACCACGTATGACAAGTTTTGCGGGTTATTTAAGGTTAATCTGTATATTCTTGTAGTGACAGGTTGTCAGCCTATCGCCTAGATTACTATATTTTGAAACCGCCGATAAAATAATTTTATTGAATTTCAATCAGCTACTTTGACCTCGGAGATAAACAAAAATTTATGCCAATTATAATTCAAAAACAGAATAAAGGTAAGTCTATTCATCTTGCTTATTAAAATAACAATATCTTAAGGGTCGTATTACTCATTTTCTCTGTCATTATTTTATTTGGAACAAAAATATTCTAATCTTTGA
The DNA here is from genome assembly GCA_949820665.1 of Scrobipalpa costella. Lineage (NCBI taxonomy): Eukaryota > Metazoa > Arthropoda > Insecta > Lepidoptera > Gelechiidae > Scrobipalpa > Scrobipalpa costella. Next base: position 14,113,352 of record OX463315.1, read on the forward strand.
AAAAAATTGTTCATTTTTCGGTCGGCGGCGTAAATGAATCATTAAAATTGTCATAGGAATTTTACTTTCCTTTCTACCGCATAATCCAATTATTCGTTAGTAGAAGATAATTTGCCCGTAGTATAAAATAGTGGGTTCAATTTTCTCGTATATTCAACCGGCTTAACCTAAAATTAAAATATATCTGTCACTTTCAGACTAAAAACATAGGAAACGGACAGGAGATATATTATTTCCGGTTTTGATTTATAGATATATTATTTCCGGTTTTGATTTATAGTCGGTTGTTTTATGCGTTATTTATCATTTTTTTCCGCCGTCATATGATATGGCAATAAATACTGGGGAAACGTGCAAATGCGCGTATAAATCTAGCGAACAAAGTGTAAACCATTATATAAATCGCCCTTCCTTTTTCAATTTTATGATGTTGAAAGTGACAGATAGATTTTAATTTTAGTTTAAGCCGGTATATTTGTAGAATTGAGCCCAGTATGATGTTAAGTCATAGAGTAATTTAATTTATGACAGACGTTTCAAAACTATATGTTACTGCTAAAAGAAGATGACCACGGGAAAAGTTATTAAACTGCGAGTGAAACCACGAGTGGAAAGCTAGTCTTGTACAAAAAGGACCTTTAAAAGAAATATTAGGCTGCGGTTGAAACCGAGGGTTGGAAAGCTGTGTAAAAAAAGGGGTTTGAGTATCTGAAGGAATTCATATAGAGGATTTAATATTAAATTCCAGACCAAAAAATCCGTTATTCTCTGTACCGAGATTTTCTACCTTATTAACCCTGAAAAATACAATAAACTCTATATAATCCCAAATTTTTCATTATAGGAGTTTAAAACATTATATAAAAAGTTACCCAAACTCTGGTCTGGCCAAATACAGAAAATACCAGTGGCAATACGAAAAATTATTTGATAGACATGAGATAGACTATTACAAACGCATTATGTCAGAAAGCCTATTATAAGTTATAAATATTAATGACAAAGATGTATGGAGCCCTGATACTTCAGTGAAGCCCTAGAAATTGGCACACATTGCGGTCACCAACCCTACTTTGAGCAAAAGGAAGGCCAAAAGTAAGAGCAAGACAAAACGAAGGAAGGGCCGCAAACTGCGACTTTCTGATGCTTCTTCTTCATTGTGATATGTTTTTATTTTATTTTGTGATATGCATATTAATATTCTTTGTAATAGAGTCGCATGTGACTTTCTAAAAGTGTTCTTAGGAATCTATTTAGAAATAAATTATTTGACATTGACTTTGCCGCCAATTGTTATTACCCTGCCGTCCGTGCCCGATCTAGTATACATTGCTGCTTATCTTAAGTAGTTAGTTTCAAGTAATATTTGTGCACTAGCTATGTATATCAAACGGGCCCGATCGGTAGGGAAGTGTAATTGCTGCTTTAAACTCTAAGTGCAGCAACACACAAGCGTCACTTACTGCGCGTAAGGTTGCGCTCAACACGCTGTCAAAGCTTTTAGCTTTACCTACAGCATACATGCGTCACCTTACGCACTATGTGCACGTAGTGAAGAACTCTACGTCAGCGGATCCATCTGCCAGTACGCGCGCGTAGCGCGTCAGGTGACCCACATGTGTTGTAGGCAATACAAAACGCATTGTCAACGTATTGAGCGGAACCTTGCGCGCAGTAAGTGACGCCTGTGTGTTGCTGCACTAACGGTCAAAATTGATCAAGCCGCGGGTAAAACCGCGGGGCCGAAATCTAATTATCTAAAGAATACTTTAGCACATTGTTGAATACAAAGCCAAAAAACCTTTTATCGAATAACTTTTAGGACATGGCTTTCTTCTCAACAATTTGGGACACAAGATAGACAGCTGACGGGTGCTTGTAAAAATAAAAAAACCATTTAGTGTATTCAGTCAAGCAATTTGTCTTGAACCCTTTTTTTAAATAGATAATTGATTTGTTCTTAAAAAAAAAGGAGCCCTCCGGTCGTTGGTGTAGTGGATAGGGCCGCGACCTCCTGAGCGGGAGGTCGTGGTTCGAATTCCACCACGTACCAATGTGTTTTTCGGTTTTCGAATTTCATAATGTGCGTTTAATAGGCGATTTTTCCGTGCTTTAGAAGGCATGTTAAGCCGTTGGTTGTTTAATACTGTAGATATGAGGCTGTTGCTAAGCATTGGCAGCTTGAAAACTCTGACAGCTGGGTTGGTCACTAACCTGGCAAAAGCCTAATCTAGGATTGAGTCTAATTTCCTTTCTAGGTTGCGGAGGTCAGATGGCAGTCGGTCCGTGCAAAATCCAGTACCATTGTTCGATACCCTAGATTATGTAGCCGAACCCGTAAGATACGGGATAAGGCGACGGGTTTTATCGAGTGAGTTTTCAAGTCAAACGACACGATGAAACCCTGGCGTTAGAGTTCCTTAAACCGCCTATTAGCATTGCTAATAGGCCTCTGACATGGTTTGTGTACTATCAATGACAGAGACCGATAGCTTATAGTGCTCTAGGAAACACATAATCCTTTTTCTTACAGACAATCTCATAAATGATAATTTGTCAAATATCAACTTTGTTTTCCCCCGTGGGAATCGAACCCACAACCCTCGGATCACGAGCTCGTGGTTCAGACCGCCAGACCACGAAGGCAGTATACGTCAATAAGGAATCGAGATTTCTTATTCAATTACACGGCTGGCTTAACAGTCAAAATGTGGACGAGAAAAATATATTATAAGAAAAAATTAATGAAATGGGCATGTTGGACTGGGAGTGAGAGAAAAATATAGAATGTGCCAGCTGCATTTCCTCCCGGGCATGCTGTAAAAACCAGCTATGGGATCTGAGGGTTTCTGTATATTGTAATTTAGGCAATGGGCTGACAGCCTGCCACTACAGCAATATACCTCCAAAACTATCTTAAATAATCCTCAAAACTTGTCAGATGTGGCGGAACGACCTTTGTTTAGGTTGTTTACGCTCTGCCTGCGTAAACGATTACGCTCTGCCTTCCCCATTAGTGGTAAAGTCTTGATTATAAATATATGTATGTATAAGAAAAGACGATTAAAGAGTTACTATTTATTATCCTGTGGTAAAAGTTAAATCGTTACCATTCATCTTTTGAATGGGCTGTCGTGTTAATTGAAACGCTCCGATAAACTCAGGTAACAGAGTTGACAAAGAAAACGACAGGCTTCACACAAGCATTTTTTCTTTCACCCAAAGGTAGCCTGGAAGAAATTTCTACCTTAGCAATAAGGCCGCCTATGTTGCACTTGTCGTTTGTTGTTATCTGTTGTTTTGTATGATTTATATTCTTACGTGCAATGTAGTATTTTTATGTTATGTTATGTCATTTTATATGTCAAGCAAATTGTTCTCCCTGTATTGTCCAATTTAAAGTGGGAACAATCCCACAAAGTGGTAAGATATTTATAGTAGGTAGGTATATCATTCATACATATAGGCACGCCTTTATCCCTTATGGGATAGGTAGAGCGTAAACAACCCAATCAAAGGTCGTTCTGCCACGTCTGACCAAGTTTTGAGGGTTATCTATAGGTACATATAATAAATCTCTAGAAGGGTCGTGTCTGTACATTGAATAATCTTCCAAAAAAATAATTGCAGCAGGCATTATGAACGATATAAAGGCCAAATCGATTATTTTTAGAATTGTTGTCTGTCTGTCTGTCTGTATGTTACCACATCACGCCAAAACAACTGAGCCGATTTCAATGGGACTTTTTTTATTGAACTCAGTGTTACCCGGGTAGGATACCTAAAAATCATGCCACCTCATTTAGAGGGTAGTCAGGAAATTCGAATTTGGCTGTTTTTTAACCGATTTCGATCAAACTTTTTTTATTCGACTGATTGTTATCTATGATGACAGAGACCGATAGCTTTTAGTGCTCATTTAGAGGGTAGTCAGGAAATTCGAATTTGGCTGTTTTTTAACCGATTTCGATCAAACTTTTTTTATTCGACTGATTGTTATCTAGAAAAAACATAGGGTACAAATAATCACGCCACCTGACTTATGGAGTAGGTAGAAAATTGAATTATGTTTTTTTTTAATCTCATTAGTATACAGTAGTTTTATTATGCACAAGTATCGTGTTATACACGTTTTAGGCTTAGCTAACGCGATTTGTAATGACACAAATAAATAAAAAGTAAAAATATTAAAACGTTTATCGAGACGATGGACAACCCGACCACGACCGCCTTTGGCACCATTAACGTAAAGAACAGAGTGATCTATTCCTGCTTAAATTATATTTAAAAAAAAAAACAAGTTAACATGAAAATAAACAAGCTAAAAGTTACACGTGAGTGGGAATCGAACCTACGATATTCGAAAAAGAGACCAATCAACTATATATAAATCAATATAATAATATATCTTTATTTTTCATTCGGCAACACTGGCTCGCAATTTGCGTGCCAGTTCTAAATTGACGCTTAACCTGCCGTCTCACAAAACTGACTTCTACGCAAAGTCTTTCACAGTGCGAGCGATCAAGCTGTGGAATGAATTGCCCGAAGACATTCGACGTGCACCGTCTCTTGAAACCTTTAAGAGCCGACTTAAAAAACATTACTTGGAAGAAATTACTATCTGATCATTATTTATCCTTCACTTTTATCCTGTGCTGTTGCTGTCATTTCCTTCGTCTAGATCTGGTTGTAGTTTGCATTATCCTATCTTCCATTAGTTTATGTATTAGTTTATTGTATATTATGTATTAGTTTACTTTACAATATCTATGTAGTAGCTTGTAACTAGTTGTATTATATGTAATGTATTTAGGATACATATTTTACTAGATTTGCAATATCCCGCTTACCGCTACGCATTTTTCTTTGACCCAAAGGTTGCCTGGAAGAAATTGCTACCTTAGCAATAAGGCCGCCTATGTTGTACTTGTTTTTTGTTGTTATCTGTTGTGTTGTATCATTTGTGTTCTTACGTGCAATAAAGTATTGTTATGTTATGTTATAGTTGATTGGTCTCAAAACAAAAAAAAAACGATTAAATAAAAAAACATTAACACAAATTCCTTTCATATTTTAGTTAGGTACTCATCAGTTAACTTTTTTTCTATTAAAAAACGTAAGTTCTAAATAATCTTAAATATTCAATAGTTAATGACAAATTCAACGAAAAAAAGGTATCATGATTTGTATGTAACTAGCGACCCGCCCCGGCTTCGCACGGAAATCATCAGTGTTTCTCTACTATATTATGCATGTATTATACATATAATCCTTCCTCTTGAATCACTCTATCCATTAAAAGAAACCGCATCAAATTCTGTTGCGTAGTTTTGAAGATTTAGGCATACATAGGGATATAGGGACAGTGAAAGCGACTTTGTTTTATACTATGTAGTGATTAATTGATCCCTAAACAAAAAGAAATGGGTGTCGGAGACAAAGATTCACTTCGGGTCGCTGAGCCAGCGAAGTAAGTAAGTAAGTAAGTAAACAAAAAGAAATGGAAACAGAGAAACATATATACATATATAAAATCACGCTTTTATCCCTTACGGGGTAGGCAGAGCGTAAAACTCCTCCTAAAAGGCGCTTTCGCCACGTCTGACATAAATTGAGGGCAATTTTAGATTGTAATATGACTTTTACAGCATGCCCGGGAGGAAGGGCATCTGGAAAATTCTATGTTTTTCTTTCTCTCCCAGTCCAGTATGGAAGAAACAACCGTTAGGTAACACAACTCCCTCCATATTTAAGTAGACAGGATGTACCTGCATATTCTATGTAAGAATACCTACTATATTGTACTATGCTCGCATAGGTGTAATGTAAGGCTGTATTCTACGAGTATCCCAATTATATAAAATTTAAAACAAAAAAATACATCGATGTTTAAAATAATAACCACCACGCGTACGGAGTCGCGGGCACAGCTAGTTTAAAATATATTTGTACGTATATTGCTGTAGTGACAAGTCAGCCCATCGATCGCCTAAATTGCAATATAGATAGGTAGGTGTAATATGTAAGTGGTAGGTACTCAGTAATTATTTATGCAACAAATACTATTTCGGCCTCCATGTCGTGATGTTATGAGTGATCTAATAAATAATAATTGATACTTATTTGTACCCATTAGTTCCATTACGTAGACAGCTTGGATAAGGTTTCATCGGGCTTATGTGACAATAGATTAGGACCCTAAAGATATGATTATATTCTCCGGGTTAATAATTCGCAACGTATTGCCACGACTGCACTGCAACAATAGTACATTAGTAACCAAGGGTTGCTATACATCAATTGCGTACGAGGTATTTGGCGCTAGTAGTACGAGTATACATTTGATGCTTAAACTTGTTATTACTATGCTTTACGTATCCAGTGAAAAATAAGTTCTAATAAAGGAATATTTTACGAAGATTATAGTATGAAAATAGGATGGTGTAGTGGATAAGGCCGCTGCCTCCTGAGCGGGAGGTCGTGGTTCGAACCCCACCAGTCACCACGTACCGATGTGTTTTTCGGTTTTCGAATTTCATATGTACGTTTATTCGGTGCTTTTTCCGTGCTTCGGAAGGCACGTTAAGCCGTTGGTCCCAGTTAATATCGTTTAATACCGTAGATATTAGTCGTTAAGCCATATCAGAGGCCAATGCTAAGCATTGGCGGCTTGAAAACTCTGACCTAATCTAGGATTGGGTCTGGTTTCCCTTCTGGGTTGCGGAGGTCAGATGGCAGTCGCTCTGTGTAAAAACCAGTACCCTCGTTCAATCCCCTAGATTAGGAAGCCGACCCCGTGAGATACGGGATAAGGCTAGGGAGATGATGAGATGTTTAGTTCATCATCCAAAAATTGTATGATTCTACCACTTATAAAGATACACAAAGTTTCTACAAATAATAATGAAAAAGTCTCACCTGGAAGTACAGAAGAACTTTGCAAAGAGCATCTCCAAGAAACCAGGTCTCAGTGACATCCCAAAGCACGGTCGGCGGCAGACAAAACAGCAGCACCATGAAATCAGCCACGGCAAGATTCACTATGAAATAGTTGGTAACTGTCCTCATTGAATGATTCCTATACACTGCTATGCACACTAGAGCGTTTCCCACAAGACCCATCAGGAAAACCGCACTGTGAGTCGCTATCAACACCCATTCGTAAGTGTGCGGGTAGATGTAGTCGTTCAACATTGCTATGTAGTCTTCTCTAGTCATGTTGCAGAATTGTTCGTCTCCAACACAAGCTTCTTCTGTTGTGTTATTTGGGTTTTCTGTTCCTCCTTCATCGTTGACTTTGTTTTCCATTATTGGATTATCTTTATCTTTATCTGTTTTAAGGTCGTTTTCGTTCTTTAGCATATCATTTGTTTTCAAATCATTTTCGTTTTTTAGCATGTCATCTGTTTTAAAATCATTTTCGTTTTTTAGCATGTCATCTGTTTTAAGATCATTTTCGTCCTGTAGAATGTCATCTGTTTTGCGGTCATTTTCTTTGTTTACCAATTCTTTGATAGTGTCTTCTAAAGTATGACTTGGAATGGTATAACTTAGTAAAATTATTACGAATAGAAGTATTTTGTACATTTTGGCGTTGTTATACATTTCATTACGAAAACTACTAAGTTTAATGTTTAAACTGTCGCAATGTATCTAGTCACGAACACAAATAACACTTTGACGTATTTCCAAACTGAAACAAAAGAAAATCTTTGTTAATTGCAAATTGAAGAGTATCTATTCTACGTATATACACATTAAAAGTACACAGTGTTATTTCAGGGTAAGACGAGCTCGATGGTGTAGTAAATAGGGCCGCTGCCTCTAGAGCGGGAGGTCGTGGTTCGAATTCCACTACGTACCAATATGTTTTTCGGTTTTCAAATTTCATATGTACGTTTATTTGGCAATTTTTCCTTGCTTCGGAAAGCACGTTAAGCCGTTGATCCCGGCTAATGTCGTCTAATGTCGTAGATATTAGTCGTTAAGCCATGTCAGAAGCCAGTGCTAAGCATTGACGGCTTGAAAACTCTGACCTAGTCTAGGATTAGGTTTCGTTTTCCTTCTGGGTTGCGGAGGTCAGATGGCAGTCGCTCTGCGTAAAAACTAATACACTCGTTCAATCACCTAGATTAAGTAGCCAACCCCGTGAGATACCCGTATCTAAGGCTAGGGAGATGATGAGTGTTATTTCAGGGTAACATCTATCGGCGAATTCTAAGAAAGTCTTGCTTGAATACGGGAATTCCAAAATTAATAAAATGGCAAATGAAGTTAATAAAACGTTGATTTATTAAAATGGGGAACAGAAAACGATAAATACTTATTAAATTTGTATTTCAATTATATTTTTGCCGCTTTTGATAGGTAATAGGATATTTACATCTGTGAAGTAAAATTTCCCAAATCTCCCTGAATTAAGAAAGCTCAAACAAGTTTTAACATGGAAGTAACGAGTTTTCCGGCAATTTAGACTATTTATACGGGTTGTAAGGGACAGCGTCCCGCAAACTAATAGGTGTTGCTCAGTCAATGAAACTAAACAACACTCAGCACGATTTTTTTAGGAAGAGAAAAGAAATATTTTCCATACAAATTGTCTGATCGAGGTGTTTATTTCGTATGGGAAGGCCATTTTTTTTTCATCTCCTGAAAAAATATCCTAGTGACAGTTGTTCAGTTTCATTGACTTAGCAACCCCTATCAGTTTACGGGATGCTGTCCCTTACACTCGGTATAACTTTTTATATTTTTACTAACAATAAAATGTTTATAAAATTCTGTATTTTGAAAGTGCAACCGCAGCGTGTCGCGTCGCCTCTCGGTCTGAACTGATCCTAAACAAGCTACGGGTCATCGTCCCACCCAGCTCTTTGAATAAACACTCCCATAAACTCATAAACAAATATAATCTCAATAAAACTGAAATGAAACGCTACATGATTAAACTTTATGTAGTTATCACACATACATACATATAATCACGCCTTTATCCCTAACGGGGTAGGGAGAGCGAAAACTACCATCTGAGGTCGTTCCGCCACGTCTGACAATGTTTTGAGGGATATTTAGATATATGTGTATGTATATTGCTGTATTTACTTCCATGCTGTCCTGGGATCGAGAGAAAAACATAGAATGTGCCAGCTGCATTTCCTCCCGGGCATGCTGTAAAATCCAGCTAAGGGATCCGAGGGTTTCTGTATATTGTAATTTAGGCGATGGGCTGACAACCTGTCACTACAGCAATATACCTAGAATTCTATCTTAAATAACCCTCAAAACTTTGTCAGAAGTGGCGGGACACCTTTGTTTAGGTCGTTTACGCTCTGCCTACCCCATTAGGGATACAGGCGTGAATATATGTATGTATGTATGTATATTGCTGTAGTGACTGGTTGTCAGCCCATCTCCTAAATTGCAATATACGGAAACCTTTGGATCGCTTAGCTGGTTTTACAGCATCCTCGGGAGGAAACGCAGGTGGCACATTATATATTATTTATCGATTCCAGGCCAGCATGGAAGAAACGCTACATACATTCATATAATCATCACGCTTTTATCCCTAACGGGGTAGGCAGAGCGAAAACTACCGTCTGAGGTCGTTCCGCCACGTCTGACAAAGTTTTGAAGGTTATTTAAGATAGATTTGTATGATAAATTGCTGTAGTAACAGGTTGTCAGCCCATCGCCTAAATTTAACCCCTCGGATCCCTTAGATGTTTTCTACAGCATGTCCGGGAGGAAATGCAGCTGGCACATTCTATGTTTTACTCTCGCTCCCAGGCCAGCGTGGAAGAAAATGAAACGCTACCACCTAATATCTTTATTATCCTCATTAGGCGCATGGCATACTGGAAGAGTCGAGGCGGCGGCAGACAGATCTTTTATAGATTTTTATTGGAGTCGAACAACGATCCGAAGAAACTTGGTACCCGAGTTTACAAACCGCCTAGTTCTTAGGCCTCTGATATGGTTTGAGTAACGACCACTGTCAAACACTGTAACCGGGACCGAGGGCTTAACGTGCCCTCCGAAACACGGAATTCTTTTACTTTTCGGACAATCAGGTGATTCAGCCTGCAATGTTCTAACCGAACTGAACTGGGAACACTTCACAAAGTGATAAATTGACATACATCAACTTTGTGTTCCCCCCTAGGAATCGAACCTCTGGATGGTAGCCCTATAGCTCTGACCACTAGACTACAGAGGCAGTTATAAACATTACATGGACAGAACTTGAAAATATCCTCGCTTTGCGTCGCGCGATCCGGTCTGTTATTTTGTTGCACTCTAACCGGTGTGAGCTGATCTTATTTCGAAAGCTCTATTGGAGTTTTTCCACTTAACGGAAACGGCACGGCAACGTCCCGATAACGTCAACCTAGTTCCCACACACACGCGCATGCTTCGTACAAATACAAAACTCGTGCAGTTTGGCAGGCCGGCGACGGTACCGGAATCAATCAATACCGTGCTGTTGCCGTGCCTTCACCGTGCCGACAAGTGGAAAAGCGTACCATTTAATTTCATTGATTTTCATAGATTGTCTCTTCCACTGTGCCGTCGACGCTGTCTTTTCGAAATACGCCCTATCTTTTTACACCTACTTATAATATTATTATATTTTTACCAGATTTGCCGCCTTAAAGATTGAAACAAGGTATTATTTCAGAACCTTTTATTTTGGCAAATATCCCCTTTTTTTTTTTGATTCGCCAGACAAATCGGAAATTAACTGACGGAACGTTTAATCGAGTTAATGAATTCAAGAGTTTAGGTGTATAAGACAATATACTGATAACTTTTCGTTCGGGTTTTCCAATAAAATTGTGAAAAAAGTACAAAAGTTTTTATTACAACATCATCATACAAATGCAGTTTCACCAAGTGCCAACTATCTTCAACATCAAACACATCATCATCTCCCTAGCCTTATCCCGTATCTCACGGGGTCGGCTTCCTAATCTAGGGGATTGAACGAGGGTACTGGTTTTTACACAGAGCGACTGCCATCTGACCTCCGCAACCCAGAAGGGAAACCAGACCCAATCCTAGATTAGGCCAGAGTTTTCAAGCCGCCAATGCTTAACACTGGCCTCTGATATGGCTTAACGACTAATATCTACGGTATTAAACGATATTAACCGGGACCAACGGCTTAACGTGCCTTCCGAAGCACGGACATCAAACACATCAACCTTATAATACCTGATGTAAGGGACAGCGTCCCGCAAACTGATATTGGATGTTTAGTCAACGACACTGAACAACTTCCACTAGGACATTCATTCAGGAAGTTAAAAAAATTGCTTTTCCATACAAATTGTATTCTTCTGTCTAGTGGGTATCGAGTCTATCGACCCGATGAACCCTGGTGTCAGAGTTTTTAAACCGCCTAGTAGTACAACTATCAGGCCTCTGACATGGTTTGAGTAACGACCACTATCTAAGATAGCGACCGGAACCGACGGCTTAACGTGCCCTCCGAAGCACGAAATATTTCTCTTTTTCGGACAATCAGGTGATTCAGCCTGCAATGTCCTAACCAAACTGGGGAAAAATTCACAAAGTGATAAATTCTCAAATATCAACTTTACAGATTGTCTCGACTATAACACTAGAGAGAATAGGTATTTCGTTTTGAAATAAAATTCTAAACGGATCCTTATAACAAAGAGCAGGTTGAAAACAAAATATATAAATCTCTTAGTTAGATATCATCTCCCTAGCCTTATGCCGTATGTCTCGGGGTCCGGCTACCTAATCTAGGGGATTGAACGACGGTACTGGTTTTTACACAGAGCGACTGCCATCTCCCAGCCTTCTGGGTTGCGGAAGTCAAAACCAGTTTCGTTAAATTCCCTTGAAACTAGACCCAATCCTAGATTAGGTCATAGTTTTTGGACTTTGACATGGCTTAACGACTAATATACATACATATAATCACGCCTTTATCCCTAATGGGGTAGGCAGAGCGTAAACAACCTAAATATAGGTCGTTTCGCCACGTCTGACAAAGTTTTGAGGGTTATTTAAGATATTATAGGTATATTGCTGTAGTGACAGGTTGTCAGCCTATCGCCTAAATTGCAATATAGTGCCTCGGATCCCTTAGCTGGTTTTTACAGCATGCCCGGGAGGAAATGCAGCTGGCACATTCTAAGTTTTTCTCTCGCTCCCAGTCCAGCATGGAAGACTTATATCCACGGTATTAAACGATATTAACCGGGACTAACGGCATACTGTAAAAACCAGCTAAGGGATCCGAGGGTTTCAGTATATTTTAATATAGGCGATGGGCTGACAACCTGTTACTACAGCAATATACCCACAAATCTACCTTAAATAACCCTTAAAACTTTGTCCGACTCGGCGGAACGACCTTGGTTTAGGTCGTTTATGCTCTGCCTACCCCATTACGGATAAAGGCGTGAGTATATATATATATATATGTATGAAAAACATATTGGTACGTGGTGGGATTCGAACCACGACCACCCGCTCAGGAGGCAGCGGCCGTATCCACTACACCATCGGGCTCTCTTAGTTAGATAATAAGTACATAATTTTGGTAATTTCGCTGTAATGATCTACGCTTTTAACATACATACATACATACATACATAAAATCACGCCCTTATCCCTTACGGGGTAGGCAGAGCGTAAAACGCCTCCTAAAAGGCGCTTTCGCCACGTCTGACATAAATTGGGGTCAATTTTAGATTGTAATGTGTATTGCTGTAGTGACAGGTTGTCAGCCCATCGCCTAAATTACAATACACTGTAACCCTCGAATCCCTTTTGCTGACTTATACAGCATGCCCGGGAGGAAGGGCAACTGGAACATTCTATGTTTTTCTTTCTCTCCCAGTCCAGTATGGAAGATAACGCTTTTAACGCTCAAAACAAATCCATCCATGTGAAAATTTCAACCTTAATGACCTGAATAGTTTAAAGTAAACTAATTAACAAAATGGTAATTAACTCCAACATTAGCATGAACTAATCCTTTCAAATCGACAGTGTCAAACGCCTCATCAAAAAGTTAATAACCATTTGAGGTCAATGATTTTAGAAAGATGAAAGATTCTATGCTTGAATGTATCTTTTAAATAAGTAACAATGGTTCCGATTCGTAGAGCGCACAACTTAACTAAACCTTGACTAAAATTCTTGGCGTCCCTTTCTGTTCTCTTATGACAGAAAATGACAGGTATAGACTTATAATATTAGTTAAGTCGTGATTTTTTCAAGTATGAATTTGTGTTATTGTTTCACTTTAATGATAAACATTAACAACTAACAAACGTTAAGAGTCATTATGTCGAAGATAATGATGGAAATAAATTGTCCTTCCTACTATTTTTCAAGTCCGATAAAAGTCATATCACTATCACCACATAGTATAAAACAAAGTCGCTTTCTCTGTCCCTATATCCCTATGTATGCATAAATCTTTAAAACTACGCAACGGATTTTGATGCAGTTCTTTGAGTCTTTTAATGGATAGAATGATTCAAGAGGAAGGTTTACATGTATAATACATGCATAATATAGTAGAGAAACATTGATAATTTCCGTGTGAAGCCGGGGCGGGTCGCTAGTAAATAAATAAAAGAATCAACTTTTCCAAGGAACAGGTCAAGATCTGAAAAAAAGACACTCCTATTCGTATTCATGTACTGTCGATAACGTTGATTTACGAGCAGGATTTATAGCAAATCGTTTTCAAATTATCTTCTAAATCCGCCATGGCCGTTATGTTAATGTTTACATCTCGGAAATTGTTTTTACGTTTACATGTTTACGAAATTGTGGTCGGTAATAGACGCGGGACAAGATGTTTGTTCTACAACGTAAACATTCGGTATAGTAAGTTTCATCTTTCGACTGCCGCTCGGCCATATTTGTGGTTTTGCGTACAGATATACGCCCTTGTGTGCGTAACCATAGGGTTAAGTATATATATATATATGTGTGTTTGTATGTACATATAATCACGCCTTTATCCCTAATGAGGTAGGCAGAGTGTAAACGATCTAAACAAAGATCGTTCCGCCACGTCTGTCAAAGTTTAGAGGGTTATTTAAGATAGATTTGTAGGTAGTGCAGTGACAGATTGTCAGCCCAGCGCCTGAATTACAATATGATGAAACCCTCGGATCCCTTAGCTATTTTTTCAGCCTGCTTGGGTGGAAATGAAAATGGCACATACTATGTTTTTCTCTCACTCCCAGGCCAGCATGGAAGAAAGTTCTGTGTGTAGGTAGATTTACACACTCAAGTATGGCAAAGCGGCAGTCGTAAGATAAAAAAACGGTAGTATGGCAGTATGTTTATGAAAAAAGGTCTAGTGGTAAGTGAGATTCAAGATATGTATGATATACATAAATATGATCACGCCTTTATCCCTAATGGGGTAGGCAGAGCGTAAACGACCTAAACAAAGATCGCTCCGGCACGTCTGACAAAGTTTTGAGGGCTATTTGAGATAGATTTGTTGTTGCTGTAGTGACAGTTTGATAGCCCATCGCCTGAATTACATTATACTGAATCCCTCGGATCCCTTAGCTGGTTTTTACAGCATGTCTGGGAGGAAATGCAGCTATCACATTCTATGTTTTTCTGTCGCTCCCAGTGCCATAGCAGGCATCTTCTGGGTGAGCTCGCTTTATCGTCGACACTGTCACGGTCATCCCTGATCTAGTGTCTAGAGTTAAGAACAAACCCGTTTCTAATAATAATAATAAAACCCTCCACGATATACAGGGTGTAAAAAAATTGCTTAAACTTAACTTCCATGCTGGACTGAAGTGGGAGAAAACCATAGAATGTGCCAGCTGCATTTCCTCCCGAGCATGCTGTAAAAACCAGCTAAAGGATCCGAGGGTTTCAGTATATTGCAATTTAGGCGATAGGCTGACAACCTGCCACTATGGCAATAAACCTACAAATCTATAATAAATAACCCTCAAAACCTTGTCAAACGTGGCGGAACGACCTTTGTTTAGCTCGTTTACGCTCTGCCTACCCCATTAGGGATAAAGGCATGATTATATGTATGTAAAAAATTTGCTGACCAAAATTTACGATATGAACCTACGCATGACACTTAACAACTTTCCACAAGGAACATGAATCGAAACATGAAAAAATAAGGCCCGAAATGACTGGAGCAGCTGACACGATTTGTATAAGAGGGCTCATATACTTACTTGAATGCAATAATAACAGCATAAGTACTTATACCTCATTCTACGACAAAAATAATCCTGAGAGTCATTTACGTTGAAAAACGGTGTCGAAAGAGGAAATCTTGAACGTCATAATTAATTTTGAAGTGCTTCTCGAAAATCTGGACCGCCGCTATCTAAATTAGTGTTTGGAATCTAAACTCCAAATTGGTAAAATAATACTTTTCATTAATTGTTAGGTATAAATAGCGTCCACAATATTTTAATGGGGTGCATGAAAGGAGCCTCCCCGTAGATGTACCAAAGCTTTGTACGTCGGGCGCACCCCGGGCAACAGTTGGCGATTCCCTAACGCTAACTGGCGAATCCTTTCACCACGATGGAACCCACAAATCCAGCACTAGAGCCGGCTTTGTGCGTAGTCTCGATTAACATCGAAGGTTTCTCGCAGGACAAGTCAGAAATTCTTTCTGACTCTGCCGAACCACACGCTGCCACGTTCTGTGTGTTCAAGAAACCCATCGGGACGAAACACAAGGTCGACCATACATACCTGGACTAACGCTTATCGCCGAGACTTGCCACCCGAAGCACGGTAACGCAGTGTTTGTTACTCCCGGCGTAAGCATAATATCCTCTAAGTGTTCGACCCAGAATGGTATCGAAATTATCACCATTGACCTCGGCCACTGCACTGTCACATCAGTCTACAAACCTCCTGGAACACCTTTTCAGTTCGTACCTCCCGACAACTTTGATGACCAGCCCGTAAAAGTTGTAGTAGGTGACTTTAACAGCCATAGTGCTTCCTGGGGCTATAACAACACAGATACGAACGGTCAGGCTGTGGAGACATGGGCTGAGACAAATGATCTGGTTCTGATCCATGACCCGAAACAACCGGCTTCTTTTAATAGCGGCCGATGGAAGCGCGGGTATAATCCGGATCTGATATTTGTCAGCTCTACAGTCTGTTGTCAGTGCAAAAAGAGCGTATGCCCTCCAATCCCTCGTACACAGCACAGACCTATTATTTGTAAAATACAGCCTGTCGTCCAACCCATAAAGGTGCCTTTGAAGCGTCGATTCAACTATAATAAAGCTGACTGGACGCAGTTCTCGCAGCTGATCGATGATGCGGTCTTAAATATCCCTCCTCTACCGCGAAATTACGACATGTTCATTGATGTAGTTGCGAAAACATCCTTCAAATGTATCCCAAGAGGTTGCCGAACATCTTATATCCCCGGCCTTACAAACGATTGCACAGAGCTGTTAAAAAGGTACGAGGTCATGTACAATAATGACCCTTTTTCCGAGGAAACCACATTGGCTGGTGAGGAACTGTTATCGCAAATAAGCGGAAACCGTCGCGAAGCGTGGATCAGCACTGTCACCAACATCGACATGACTCACAACAGTAAAAAAGCCTGGTCTACGATTCGCAGGCTCACTAATGATCCACCTCCACCCTTATCCCCCAGCCAGGTTACCGCCAACCAGATAGCACATCAACTCCTATTAAATGGCAAATTGGGCCGGTCTGCAAAATGCCCAACCCTAAACAACTCTACGGGCACGTCCAACCAAATTAGTACGCCCTTTAGCCTAATTGATGTTGTTGTAGCTATTAAACATCTTAAATGCGGTAAAGCCTCGGGAATAGACAACATCTCTGTGGAGCAAATAAAACGTCTCGGGCCAGTTGCTGTATCCTGGCTTATCCAGCTGTTCAACAACTGTCTGGAATCTGCTCAAATACCACGCATCTGGAGAAAGTCAAAGGTCATAGCGATACTGAAGCCAGGGAAACCAGCAGACAATCCCAAAGCTTTCGGCCAATATCCTTATTGTGCCATACATATAAGCTATTCGAGCGATTGCTGCTGTCCCGACTCACAGGCTTTATCGACCCTAAACTAATCCCAGAGCAAGCAGGTTTCAGACCAGTCAAATCATGCTGCAACCAGGTCCTCAAGCTCACGCAACATATTGAAGATGGTTTTGAGTCAGGGATGATAACAGGCGCCGTATTTGTAGACCTTTCTGCAGCTTACGATACGGTGAACCTCAACCGATTGTTGTGGAAGGTGGACACCATGACTGGTGATCGTAAGTTCGTCATGGTTCTCCGAGAACTCCTCCATAACCGTCGGTTTCAGGTGCATCTTCTCTCTGACAAAAGTCGTTGGAGGTCACAAAGGAACGGCCTTCCTCAGGGCAGTGTTCTGGCGCCGCTCCTATTTAACATCTACACCAACGACCAACCGTCGAGCATAAATACGTCTCGCTTCTTATACGCAGACGATCTGGCGTTAACGTCCCAAGGCTCCAAGTTTGAGGAAGTCGAGGCTAATCTCACTGCAGCTCTCAACGACTTGAGCAGCTACTACGAGGTGAACTCACTGAAGCCAAACCCTAGTAAAACGGAGTCTTGCGCATTCCACCTGCGCAACAGAGAAGCAAAACGTAAGCTCAACATTGTGTGGCAGGGGGTACCTATATCGCACGGTGACTTCCCAAAGTATCTTGGCGTTTCCCTTGATAGATCCCTTACTTACAGTAAAAACTGCGAAAACGTCAAGAAAAAAGTGCATACAAGGAACAACTTGCTTCGTCGCCTTATTACCACCAAATGGGGAGCTACGCCGCGCGTGCTGCGGACGACAGGGCTAGCGCTTGCCTTCTCAGCTGGCGAATACGCCTCCCCTGTATGGGGCCGCTCTGCTCATGCCAAGTCAGTGGATACAGCTTTAAATGACACCTGCCGGATTATTACTGGTTGTCTCAAACCGACCCCGGTTTCAATGCTGTACCCACTGGCTGGAATAGCACCGCCAGATGTCCGCAGGGCTGTGGCTAGTTCCACTGAAATGGCCAACGCAGACCGTGACCTACGACACCCCTTGCACGGCTACAATCCTGTGCCTCAAAGGTTGAAGAGCCGCCGTAACTTTTTCAAGTGCGTCACTCCGCTCACCATCGAGCCCGCACAAGCCAGGTGCAACCTTTGGCGTGAAAAAGTTTCTCTACCTGCCCAATTTGTCCCGCTTTCCGAGAATCTGCCTCCTGGGCATAAACTGCCGTGGCCGATCTGGAAGTCTTTAAATAGACTTCGGTCTCAGGTCGGCAGAAGCAAAGATAACATGGTCAGGTGGGGATTCTCGGGAAACTCCGAGGTCGACTGTGTTTGCGGTGCAATTCAAAGAATGGCACATCTGACATCGTGTCCTGCGTGCCCTAATACCTGCACGCAAGCGGATCTAATGAACGCCAGCCGATCCGCAATTCAAGTGGCAACGTTCTGGGCCGACACATTGTGATAGTTACGTGTTCCATCGACACGATAAGAAGAAGAAGAATATTTTAATTGAAATTCCTGTCTTTAATGTCTTAGTTAAAATTTAAATAACACAAAATGATGTTTTCTGTAATAATCTGACCACTAATAGTGATTCCAACTCAGTTTTAGAATAAAGATAAACAAAGTTTCATGTCTTTTTATTCAAAAACACATTTCAAATATAAATTATACGTGTTGGCAAATTAATTAATACTTGCAATTGTCATATCTAATAGCTAAAACTTAGGAGCAAGATCTTCGATTAAAAGACATGAAACTTTGTTTACCTTTGTTCTAAAACTGAGTTGGAAATACTTTTAGGTTGGGTTAGTTCACTAAGAAAGCGACGCAACGCAACGCAGCGCAAAGCTGCTTGAAGATGCATCTCATTGTATCGCGAAATATATAGCCTGCGATGCGTGAATATTCGATATTCGCCCATATTCGAGTTCTGTCAATCAAATGTCAATCTATTTGTCAAAGAAAAAGTTCTGCATTGTACGTCTCTTCGCTTAGGGCTGAAACACATAAGCGCGTTGCGGCGACAATACCACAGCTCGGACACTCTTAACTACAATGCCATTTTGGTCACACATCGACAGACGGCATGTTGCACTTGGCACGCGTTTGTGTGCGTGTTATAAGGGTTGACAAATTTTATTATACCGCTCATAATCATTACTTGAATAATCTGGTTCTTGATTAAACCAACGTTCACTGTAACTGAATAGATAGAATATGTTAGGTTGCATATTTTGTATGAAGTTACTTGTCGTCTATCGTCACTTGGGAATCTATAAAAGTTCTTATTGGAGTCATATATCTTGTGGTAGAAAGATATCCGTACACGGAACAGTACCTAACCATCTTTGGAACACAAAACTTTATTATTTCCGTTACACTGGGAAACATGTGTGCTGCTGTAGTGACAGGTTGTCTGCCTATCGCCTAAATTGAAATATACAGAAACCCTTGCATCCCTTAGCTACTTTTTACAGCATGACCGAGAGGAGATGCAGCTGGCACATTATTTGTTTTTTTTGTCGCTCCCAGTCTAGCATGGAAGTAACCAGTTTTTCGTGGTTTTTTATTGTGGTAAGACGTGTCTCTGCCATTGATCGTTGTAAGAAACTAATAGCTTATTTTTTTTTGAGAAGACGTTACTCTGTTTTAAAAATATGCCAAAGAAGATACTATAGTCTGTCAACGTCGTGCTTACCGCGCCCTAGGGGTACAGACGTTGGCGGGGACGCGGTAGCACGCGGCGATTGCGAACATGAACACATTGCGTCGTGCTCGCTTACCCTCCTGCTTTACCGCCCGCACCCCCGTTACCGCGTCCCCGCGCACGTCTGTACCCCTAAGGCGCGGTAAGCACGACGTTGACAGACTGTAGATACATCCATTTAATAAGGCTTTAAATCCTGATGGCGGGTACTTTTCTTCAATTTCGACCTATGTTTCTTGGAGAAAGTTGTTCAAATTCACGGGTAATTTCACACCCTAAAATTTGGCTGGCAATTTGTTTTACTCTCGGTATAGATTATCTGATATATTAAATTATTGTGACAAGCATGACGTCATAACGCTGGATTTTACGTCGCGGTGCGGTGACGCCACCACCAATTTTAGCTGCGCAGCGCCGCAACGCGGTTATGTGTTTTAGCCCTTAACGGTGTAAACTGATTGAACAGGACATCAACTACGTCAACCCTGGACAGTTCGTATAATAGTTCAACGTAATACTGTTATACAGCAGAAAGAACATTACGGCTCATGTTCACGCTTATACAGCCGACACTGTAACCTAGGCTCGTATTTATGAAGCGATATCAAACTTGATATGGATTTGACAGGCCAGTTTGTACTGAAATGACATTTCTGATACGAACTCAAACTCGCTGTCACTCATGAGAGCTGATTACAAATACGGTAATAGTTCTCTATCAGAATAAGTCCAATAGTGTGCTTACCCTAGCCTAGCTCAATCTATATTATTGTGAGATCAATTGTTTTGGTATACAATCGCCATTTATTGTTTCTATTAATCCGGATTACATCTGAGCCTCTGTTGATTAATAAGATATTATTTAACAATTAATCTAAACAAGATAATAAATACACATAGCCTAATACATAAAGACAGGGAATATAATCTGATACTCCCACATCGATGTTTGGAAATTCATTCAGAGTATAAAAATACAGGTTGCTTCCATTCGAGAAGTCATACATACAGATAATCACGCTTTTATCCCTAATGGGGTAGGCAGACCGTAAACGTCTTAAACAAAGGTCGTTCCGCCACGTCTGACAAAGTTTTGAGGGTTATTTTAAGATAGATTTGTAGGTATATTGCTGTAGTGACAGGTTGGCAGCCCATCGCCTAAATTGCAATATACTGAAACCCTTGGATCCCTTAGCTGATTTTTACAGCATGCCCGGGAGGAAATGCAGCTGGCACATTCTATGTTTTTCTCTCGCTCCCAGTCCAGCATGGAAGAAGTCATCAAAGTCGTAAATATGACCTTTATACGACTCTTCTTCTTAGCGAGTGGATTCTCGAGTTGAACAACGACCCGAAGAACCCTGGTATCAGAGTTTTCAAACCGCCTACTAGCACAGCTATTAAACCACTATCAAAGACAGCGACCGGGACCGGCAGCTTAACGTTCCCTCCAAAGCACGGAAACCTTTTACTTTTCGAACAATCAGGTGATTCAGCCTGCAATGTCCTAATCCTAACCAAACTGGGGTTTTTTACAAAGTGATAAATTGACTAAATCAACTTTGTCCCCTCCTGGGAATCGAATCCAGGACCTCCGGATCGTAAGTTCATGACTATAACAATTTCTATACCCAAAGGTTGCCTGGTAGAAATTGCTGCTTTAGCAGTAAGGCCGCCTATATTGTACTGTCACGTTAGTTCCTTTTTTATTTTTGTTGTATGGTTTTCTTTGTGCAATAAAGAATTTTGTATTGTATTGTATTGTATGACACTTCCGTGAAGCAGTAAATATTATACGACTTATATTCATAGTAGGTCGGTTTTAGGATTTTTTATTTTTACACGTTTTTACTCAGTCCTAAACCTTATAATTGAATAGCTGAACAGGTAAACAAAATCTAAAGTTACCGAAATACTCAGTGGGTCGAATGTAATATAAAACTCGTGTAGGCGAAAGTTATTATTGATTGGGAATATACCTGCTTACCTAATATTCTGAAACAATCATTTTTGAGGATTACTTAAACTGCTGGGGATATATTTATTTATTACAAAAAAAACAATGCAGGTTTACAGTACAAAACCAAACACCCACATTGGAACTTAAATTATTGTACAGTTTTGCTTAGAAATAGATATAAATATACGGTAATCTTATAAATACGAGTATTAAATAAATCAACATCTTGGACGTCTAACAAAAAGCTATTAAGAAGGGTGATAGCCCGGGCAGTAGGTGCATTGGCAGCATAGCAAGTGCGTGTGGAACTGGTAGCAAACAGTTGTCGATAGCGCCGACCAGTACGCGTGTAGTTATTAGGAACGAACAGACATATCCTTTCTAAGACGCTAGGATTGTCTACTTTATTGCGCAAAAGCAAGCAGTAATGGACGGCTAAAAAAGATTTACGCCTTATTTGCAGTGTGTCGAAACCCACCATACCAGATACAAATAGGGAAGGGTACAAGAAAGGGTAGTACCCAAAATTTCTTTTATATATATATATCTAGCGAATTTACGCTGTACCCTTTCAATCATAAGAACGTACAACTTTTCAAAAGGGTCCCAGGTAATTGAACAATATTCCAGCTTGCTACGGACGAAGGCATTAAAAAGCATGATAGCTAATCCAGAATTACGGAAGCAGGCAGCGGTACGCATTATAAACCCTAGAACCCTACTGGCAGATTTGCACATACTTATAATGTGCTCGTGAAAATCTAGTTTTACATCCAAGGTCAATCCTAGATCGCAAATTTTATTAACGCGCACTAACGCTTGATTATTTAAAACATATGAAAAATCAAGAGGCGGAAGAGTGGACCTAGAGAACGAAATGATACAACATTTGGATACGTTAAGGGATAGGCTGTTATCATGACTCCATTGTGTAACAGAATCAATATCCCTTTGGAGAGCAAGACAGTCGGCAGTACCAGATACGGGGCAGTAGAGTTTCAGGTCATCGGCAAACATAAGACAGTTTGCTCTTCTCAATTTCTTTGGAAGGTCATTAATCATTATTAAAAATAATGTTGGACCAAGTGTGCTTCCCTGACTTACGCCTGATCTTGTAAAATAAGTTTCTGATCGATAGCCACACATTTGGACATACTGTCGACGATCTTTCAGGTAAGATGCAAAAAACTTTACAAATTTAGGGGCAAATCCAAACGAAGAGATCTTTGAGAGGAGTATGTCGTTATCAACGAGGTCAAATGCCTTCCTAAAATCAAAATAGGCAGCATCGACCTGTTTGCCATCCTCCATCAGTGAAGTTATCGAATCAACCAGTGCGACTTGGCAGGTTGTAGTCGACCTTCCTGGACGAAAACCATGTTGAGAGTCATCCAAATAATTACAAATTGTAGGTGTAATATATGCACACAATATTGACTCGAAAAGCTTACTAAAAACTGACAAAACCGCAATAGGTCTGAAGTTGGTAACATCTTGCGATTTATTGCTCTTTGGTACTGGAGACACCCTTGAAAGTTTCCATTTAGAGGGATACAGGCTACTCCGAAGGCAAAGGTTGAAGAGATGCAAAAGAGGAAGTTCAAAGGCATCTTTGCAGTCCTTAATAAGAAAAGGAGGGATAGCATCAGGACCCTCAGCAGAAGAGGCCTTTAAACGACGGATGGCTTGCCGCAGGTCAACCAACGTAACTTCTTTTAAGCAAATAATAGGCATCTGCTCCCCATCCCCGCACCTCTGAGCAGCATCAGGATCCAACATGGGTTCTAAATCATGAAATACTGAATAGAAATACTCAGCAAAAGCAACGACAGCTTCCCCGCCCCTAATAGTTCTACCATTATAGATGTAGTCATTACCTTGCCGTCCGCCCCCCCGTCTTTCTCGAACAAATTTCCAAAAGCAAGCTGGATCGCGGTGAATATTATTCTCAATGGTATTTAAGAAAGATTTATAGGTAATATTGCTGTAGTGGTTGTCAGCGACCAAATTACAATATACTGAAACCCTCGACTCCCTTAGCTGGTTTTCACAGCATGCAAGGAAGGACATTTGATGAGCATGGAAGACCAAAACAAACACATAACAAATACCTATTTATGTAGTTTTTTTTATATTGATGATGTAGCGAGCTAAGTTGTGCGTATTGCATACTGGAAGAGTCAAGATAGATAGATAAATATATAAACTCTTTATTGTGCATAAATCGTACTGTTTGATGTTTTTTTTTTAAATAACATACATATAATCACGCCTTTATCCCTAATGGGGCAGGCAGAGCGCAAACGACCCAAACAAAGGTCTGCCACGTCTAACAAAGTTTTGAAGGTTATTTAAAATGGATTTGTACGTATATTGCTGTAGTGACAGGTTGTCAGCCCATCGCCTAAATTACAATATACTGAAACCCTCTGATCCCTTGGCTGGTTTTTACAGCATGCTCGGGAGGAAATGCAGCTGGCACATTCTATGTTTTTCTCTCACTCCCAGTCCAGCATGGAAGTAACAGTATACATCATTTCCCTAGCCTTATCCCGTATTTCTCGGGGTCGGCTACCTAATCTGATTTAACGAGGGTACTAGTTTTTACACAGAGCGACTGCCATCTGACCTCCGCAACCCAGAAGGGAAACTAGACCCAATCCTAGATTAGGTCAGAGTTTTCAAGCCGCCAATGCTTAGCACTGGCCTCTGATATGGCTTTACGACTAATATCTACGGTATTAAACGATATGAACCGTGAACAACGGCTTAACGTGCCTGCCCAAGCACGGTAAAAGCGCCGAATTAACGTACATATGAAATTCGAAAATCGAAAAACACATTGGTACGTGATGGGGTTCAAACCACGACCTCCTGCTCAGAAGGCAGCGGCCCTATCCACTACACCATCGGGCTTCTTTTTTTTTTTGAAGCAACAGTAAACGTAGTAAGTTAAATAACAGTGTGCGCAAAGGCGGCCTTATCGCTGCAAGCGATTAAGCCGTCAGTTCTTTTATAGAAATAAGCGTCAATCAGAGCATCTTCCATGCTGGACTGGGAGTGAGAGAAAAACATAGAATGTGCCAGCTGCATTTCCTCCCAAGCATGCTGTAAAAATCAGCTAAGGGATCTGAGGGTTTCAGTATATTGCAATTTAGGCGATGGGCTGACAACTTGTCACTACAGCAAAGTACTACAGATCTATCTTAAATGACCCTCATAACTTTGTCAGACGTGACGGAGCGACCTTTGTTTAGGTTGTTTACGTTCTGCCTACCCCATTAGGGATAAAGGCGTGATTATATGTATGTATGTATGTATCAGAGCAACGCAACCACACGAGAGACAAATCTGGAGTTGTCGCGGGGTGACGTAAATTCCCATGGAACATATGTCAGCAACCACTAGAGAAGTGAACCGGTAAAATTACCCCGGTAAAGTACGGTAAAAACGTAATTTACCGTAAAATATTATAGTACCCTGGTAAGATTCAGTAAAAACACGTATACAGGACTACTTGAAAAATATGGCAACAGCATATAATTGTTTACAGACATAGATACCCTGGCTATAATTCCTAGTGACTACGATAAAATGAACAACTTAACAATTTTCTCACACTGAACAACTTTTCTCAAACTAAAATACTTTTCTCGAAACTGAACACCTTTTCACACACTTAACAACTTTTCTTAAACTGAATAACTTTACTCTAAATTGAACAAATAAAAAAACCGGTTTTTCATATATCAACAACTTTTCTCAAACTGAACAACTTTACTCAAAACTGAACAACTTTTGATCAAATCTGAACACCTTATTTTAAAACTGAATAACTTTTCTAAACAAACATACATACATATAATCACGCCTTTATCCCTAATGTGATAGGCAGAGCGTAAACCACCTAAACAAAGGTCGTTCCGCCACGTTTGACAAAGTTTTGAGGGTTATTTAAGATAGATTTGTAAGAATATTGCTATAGTGACAGGTTGTCAGCCCATCGCCTAAATTACAATATATTGAAACCCTCGGATCCCTTAGCTGGTTTTTACAGCATGCCCGGGAGGAAATGGCCAGCATGGAAGAAACTTTTCTAAACACTGATGTTCAATTCACAGCAGTCAATCTTAAAACGTCATATGTAAAATTCCCGTATTCGGTATTATTTGATAATTTTGCATGACTAGCCAATACTTTTCACAATTTCGTACCTTAATTATTGTTAAAATTACAGTAATGAACCTCCAGGTCATGTATGACTGTTTGTGTTCTAAATAAATCATCATCATCTCCCTAGCCTTATCCTGTATCTCACGGGGTCGGCTTCCTAATCTAGGGGATTGAACGAGGGTACTGGTTTGTTGTGTTCTAAATAAATAAAAGAACATAAAAATAAGTTATGGTTGGAAAACAAGAATGCTATTGTTGTGCTGAAAACTGAAGCAGGTGTTACTATTCAACTCATTGGTCTGGAATTTTCATCATTTTTCACATTTATTTTTCACATTTTTACGCAGCAGATGCTTATGAAAAATTACTGTTTAGAGTTTGTTGTAAAACTTTATGAGGAATTATTAGACTTTTAGTTTATTTATTTGCGAATGATTTTGCTGTTTGTGGTGAAGCAAATGGTTACTGAACTTTTATGTTTGTTAGTTTAGAAAGACAAAACAAATCAACTGCCTCCGTAGTGTAGTGGTCAGAGCCATGGGCTTACTATCCGGAGGTCCTGAGTTCGATTCCCGGGAACACAAAGTTGATATTTGACAATTTATCACTTTCTGGCGTTTCTCCCTGTTTGGTTAGGACATTGCAGGCAGAATCACCTGAATGTCCAAAAAGGAAAAGGATTCCGTGCTTTGGAGGACACGTTAAGCCGTCGGTTCCAGTCACTGTCTTTGATAGTGGTTGTTACTCTAAACAGTGTGAGAGGCCTAATAGCTGCGCTACTAGATGGTTTGAAAACTCTGACACCATGGTTCATCGGGTCGTTGTTTGCCTCGAGAATCCACTCACTAAGAAGAAGAAGTAAGAACAAAAATAGACAATGTGATTCAAGATTTAATATAAAGGTGTTACAGTTTAGTGACACGTAATATAAGCCAAAACTCTTTACTGTCCAATACCTATAATACGTAGCAATAGGCATGTTAACTGGGTGGCTAAAAAAAAAAAAGTTTTATACTAAAAACTGATTGCTAGAAATACTGGGGATCTCATTCGTCATATAAAATAACTAGCGACCTGCCCCGGCTTCGCACGGAAATCAACAGTGTTTCTCTACAGTATTATGCATGTATTATACATATAAACCTTCCTCTTGAAATTCTCTATCCATTAAAGAAACCGCATCAAAATCCGTTGCGTAGTTTTAAAGATCTAACCATACATAGCGATATAGGGACAGAGAAAGCGACTTTGTTTTATACTATGTAGTGATCACATTTAGATTTAATAATCGTTCTAACTCGATTAGATATAGAAGTTATTGATTTGAGTAGTCAATATTTATTGACGAGTGACTTCATAACCGACGACTTTCATACAAAAAAGCTTTTTGACATTTGGTTAAAAGTAGCTGATCTGACTAGTGGGCAAATAGCGTATTTTTAATAACCGTTGGCGGGGACGTTGCAGTAAAAGAAGAACTGTCAAAATAATCTGTTGGTAATAGACAAATATGCAATGTCAATAGATGAATTAACTGGGTTCCAAACCCGTAAGTATTGACTCAATCTGAGTCTGGTAAATAAGCTTGATTCCATGCCAGCAATTATTGATCAATCTTTTTTTGTAAATCGTTTTTCATTCGAATACACGACCCCGTACTGATCAGTTCTGCTTTTCATTTCTTTTTCCTGCGCCCATATTCCAATATAATCAATGTTAAATCTCAAGATGGACTCTTTTATTCGCCACGTGCGTTTAAAACGTGGTTGTACTGTCTTTCTTCCATGTTGGACTAAGAGTGAGATAAAAACATGGAGTGAGCCAGCTGAATCTCCTTCTGAGCATGCTGTAAAAACCAGCCAAGGGATCCGAGAGTTTGTCTATATTACAATTACGGCGATGGGCTGACAACCTGTCACTACAGCAATATACCTATAAAATCTTTTTTTTTAAATTCATTTATTCATGGAACGTAGGTTGAACAAATTATTTTCTATATACTCCACTAAAGAAACTTAAAAATAAGTTAATTCTCAGCAGAGCGTCTCTCTAAATAACCTTTAAAACTTTATCAGACGTGGCGGAATAACCTTCGTTTAGGTTGATTTCGCTCCACCTACTCCATTTTCTTCTATGCTGGACTGGGAGAGATAGAAAAACATAGAATGTTCCAGCTGCCCTTCCTACCGGGCATGCTGTAAAAGTCAGCAAAAAGGACTCGAGGGTTACAGTGTATTGTAATTTAGGCGACGGGCTGACAATCTGTCACTATAGCAATACACATTACAATCTAAAATTGTCTCAATTTTTGTCAGACGAGGCGAAAGCGCCTTTTACGAGGCGTTTGACGCTCTGCCTACCCTGTAAGGGATAAAGGCGTGAATTTATGTATGTATGTACTCCATTAGGGAGAAAAGCATGATTATAGGTAAGTACTTAATATGTATCTTAACCAAAATTGTTGCCATCCCTTTCTGTTCATTTAGTGTTTTGTGCACATTCGAATCGACCCCAGGATCTACCGACGCTCTACAGAATACCTATTAAAAAAACGCACATTTTCGCCTTTACCTCTACTGAGGTAGGCAGAGCGTAAACGACCTAAACAATGGTCGTTCCGCCACGTCTGACAAAGTTTTGAGAATTATTTAAGATAAATTTGTAGGTATATTGATGTAGTAACAGGTGGTCTGCCCATCGCCTAAATTGCAATATACTGAAACACTTGGATCCCTTAGCTGGTTTTTACAGCACGCCTGGGAGGAAATACAGCTGACACATTCTTTGTCTTTCTTTCGCTCCCAGTCCAGCATGGAAGAAATAGAATACCTATACTGAATATACGTGTATACCACATAGTTGTAAAAACTGAATGACTCGTACATTATCATAATAATAAACAGAAAGTTCACGCCGCGTTTAATTGAATAAAACAGCTATCAAGTCGAATAAAAGTAACATTTACGACCTTTTTACGACCCAATAAACTCTTTTTGCACTAATGGTTTTAATGATGTTTGTTTTTAAGCGATACGGTTTTATCATGGTGTTATGGAAAATGGAAAATCTTTAAGTTCGTTATTATATTAGTATTATTATTTATCACTTTTTTTAAACTTGAGTGAGACGTTCTAAATAAAAAGGCAGACCGTAAACGACGTAAACAAAGGTCGTTCCACCACGTCTGACAAAGTTTTGAGGGTGATTTAAGATAGATTTGTACGTATATTGCTGTAGTAACAGGTTGTCAACCCATCGCCTAAATTACAATATACTGAAACCCTCAGATCTCTTAGGTGGTTTATAGCAATAGCACTATCTTCCATGTTGGCCTGGGAGCGAGAGAAAAACTTACAATATGCCAGCTGCATTTCTTCCCGGGCATCCTGTAAAAACCAGCTAAGGGATCCGAGGGTTTTGGTATCTTGCACATTAGGCAATGGGCTGACCACTTGTCACTACAGCAATAAACCTACAAATCTGTATTATCAAACCGTCAAAACTTGTCAGTCGTGGCGGAACGACCTTTGTTTAGGTAGTTTACGCTCTGCCTACCCCATTAGGGATAAAGGCGTGATTATATGTATGTATGTATCTACTAGATAGGGTCGCTGGCTCATATGCAGTTCAAATCCCACCACGTACCTAAAAATGAGACTTTTAATGGGAACCTTGCATGGCTTTCTTTTATTAATGCAGTTTCATAGACCTTGAAAAACAAGAACATAAAGTGCAAAAAAAATGTTCTATGATCAAAACTGATAAAGTTTTGATCAAACTAAGTTCACTGGCCGCGCGAACGCTCACGATGACGTCAGCTGGACCTAGCGGTTGCTCCCAAATCACCGCGCGTTTTAATTCTGTTCGCAATATTCGTTCAATACAGAGCGTAACGTCTACATCTTATACCAAACCGATTAATAAGTGATTTGCATACATACATACAATACATATAATCACGCCTTTATCCCTAATGGGGTAGGCAGAGCGTAAACGGCCTAAACCAAGGTCAATTCGCCACGCCTTACAAATTGTTGAGGGTTATTTAAGATAAATATGTAGGGGCATGTTGCTGTAGTGACAGGTTGTCAGCCCATCGCCTAAATTGCAATATACAGAAACCCTCGGATCCCTTAAATGAAAAAATGCAGCTGGCACATTATATGTTTTTCTCTTGCTCCCAGTCCAGCATGGAAGAATTAGTTGTAGAAATAAGGTAGATATCGGTTTTAACGCGCAATCCGATAATCTACCTAAAGTTTATAAATATAATAAATAATAAAAAAAAAACGCTCTTAAGGTGAAGGAAAACATTTAAAAGAAACTGCTCTGCTCACGCTTTACACGTGAAAAGTCGACTAATTTTGTATTGGGACCACGTGTTTAACCATGACCCTTTCGTGGGGACCTAATATGAGATGCGAGGATGAAGTTATTCTGTCTGATGGTAGCCATCTCAGTAAAAAAAAAACATCCATACTTACACCCTATATACACGTGACGCAGACCATTCTTAGGGGCCTAGAGATAGAGATAGTATATAGTACCGCAATTAAATTAATGTTAGGTACCTAGATATCTTATATATCAGATCTTATGTCTAGTAAATTGCGGTTGGTTGAGCTGAGAATATAATTATATAGAGTAAAGGGTTTGAGACAGCTTACAATTAGTTTTAACTCGCGACCCGCCCCGGCTTCGCACGGAAATTATCAGCGTTTCTCTACTATATTATGCGTGTATTATACATATAAACCTTACTCTTGAATCACTCTATCCATTAAAAGAAACCGCATCAAAATCCGTTGCGTAGTTTTAATGATTTATGCATACATAGGGATATAGGGACAGAGAAAGCGACTTTGTTTTATACTATGTAGTGACATACATAATCAAGACTTTACCCCTACTGATGTAATAGTAGGCATCTCGTAAACGACCTAAACAAAGTTCGTACCGCCACATCCGACAAAGTTTTGAAGTTTCTTTAAGGTGGGTTTTTAGGTACGTATATTCCTGTACAAATCCATCCTAAATAACCCTCAAAACTTTGTCAGACGTGGCGAAACGACCTACGTTTAGGTGGTTTACACTCTGCCTACCCCATTCGGGATAAAGGCGTGATTATATATATGTATATTCCTGTAGTGACAGGATGTCAGCCGATCACATAAATTACAATAATCTGAAACGCAAAGGGATCCGCCCTTAGCTGGTTTTTAAAGCATGTCCGGGTTACATGTTAACTGGTAAGAACCAGTTACCACCACGTTACCACTATTAAATATGATAATTCCTGATAGCTCATAATAAGATAACACGTAATTTTCGCATAAAAAAAAAACAAAAAATCAAATTGTTTTATTTAAATAGGAACTTAACTTAAATACAAATAATACCAGTGGACTTCGCACTAGGTCGAACCTGTATCGCGAGAGTTCAGGAGTCATATTTCTGAACCGCTCGTATGAAAACTGAAAACGCATACGAAAATCATTCGTGTACGAAATCAAAATCTATCACACACGATTTTACGTATTTTTGAAGCAGTAGAAACCTGTGTTGCCAATAAAGTCTAATCCCATAAATTGTTTTCTTTCTACGTAGAAATAGACCTACTAACAAAAATCTTTGATTTGAAAAACCGGAATGAATGAATGAATTTCAGAGAAACGTAAATTCAAGTTAATTAAAAAGTTAAAGTGTCACTTGTTAAATGATTGTCTGTGTCACTGTCATGATCATAGACTACTTAGGTTTCGAGTAGTAGAAAAGAAAACGAGTTGTTTGGACCACTCGTTACAGAGTCGCATGCGTATGATTATTTAATAATAGTGATTTTGTGATTTCGTATACGAATGAAACATGCTTTAATCACCGGTATGGAGAGTAGAAATACATGATTAAAAAGAAAAAGGAAAATTAAAATATAAAAGCATGCTATTGGAAGCAAATAAGGTGTGTTTGTGTGTGTGTGTGTGTGTGTTAGTTTATGTATGTGTGAACTGAACGTGTCATAAGATAACGGAGCAAATACAAATAGTGTTTGTCATATCGGCTGTGTACGGTTAAGCAGACCAGTATGGATTGCATAAAAGTTCTTCAGTTTGGTCATAAGGGCAAGCAGTTTTTTTCTTATAATAGTCTTGGCTTGTTTTTATTTACATTCCATAATGGAAACAAAGAATGTGCCAGCTGCATTTCTTTCCGGGCATGCTGTAAAACCCAGCGAAGGGATCCGAGGGTTTCTGTATATTGCAATTTAGGCGATGGGCTGACAACCTGTCGCTACAGTAGTATACCTAAGATAAAAGATAAAGATAAAAAGATAAAAAATAATTTATTGCCTTACAAAAAAAAACCAAATACATTACAGACTTAACCTAACTTAAAACTATCAAATCAGGCAAAAGGGAGTGACTCAGCTTTATGCATGCGTAGAGTCGCTGCACGACACTACGTAGCGCTGATTTTCAGTCACCCCCTTCTCCTTAAGGTCTTATGCAGGAGAGTGGGTAATAGAGGGTTGTGACTTTTTAATTTGCTATGGTTGTAGTGCTGTGCTCCAATGCTACCTTACTAATAAATTTACACAATATAAAGAAAAACAAAGCAAGAAGTAACTAAAAGGAACTTAATTAATTAATTGATATATACTTTCTTTTGTGTGCGTGTGTGTGTGTGTGAGTGTTTGTGTACCATACATAATATGTGCGTAAAATAAGGGTTATTATTTATCAAAAAAAGATATAAGAGGCAGAGTTTTGTAATAAGTGTACTTCCAGTCCTCTGCAACACGTTGTCTCTTAAGTAAAGCTAATTTTATTTTGCGTTTGAAAGTTTCTACGGTCATTTTTATTCTAAGTGGGGGTGGTAAGTCGTTCCATATTCTTGCCGCATTATGTTTGAAACTGCCTCTGTATCTGACGGTCTTCTGATGTGGTTCCAGTAATAGATCTAGTGACACTGAACGTAGGTTAATGGAATGAATATCTTTTATCCAGGTTATCTTTTCGAATAGGTATTCGGGTTTCTTGTTCCAGATTACCCTTTGTACCGCGCAGGCATAGTACAGTTCTCTTCTGGCATGCATATTTAGAATTCCTTGTTTATTCACATAAGGAGTTATGTGCACTCTCTTGGGTACACTATAACAATAACGAATACACGCATTTTGGACTCGCTGTATCGCCCTATCCATATCACCATTAATTCTGGGACCATACACAGAACTAGAATAGTTAAAAGGGGCGAGTACAAGTGATTCTGTCAGAAGCAAGCGCAGCTCTTCTTTTAAAAATTTTCTAATTCTATATAAGGACTTTAACTTGAAAAAGGCATTTCTAATTTTTACATTCAAATGTTCCCTATACTTTTGCTCACCGTCTATAATTAATCCGAAATTTCGAGCAGTTTTTACGTTTTTTAAAATTACTTCATCCACTTTAATTTTTTCGTCAAAATTTAGTACCCTTTGTATTTGACCTTTTGTTCCTGTGACTAGCATTTGAGACTTGTTTGGGTTTATTAGCATGGAGTTATTGTACGACCAAGTGGTGATGTGTTGTAAGTCTTTGTTAATTATTTCTATTGCATTTTTTGTGTCTCTACTATCAAATGAAAAATAAATCTGTGTGTCATCTGCATATAGGTGGTAATTACATTTTTTAATAAAATTTGGTAGATCAGCTGTGAAAATAGCAAAGAGAATTGGACTCAAAAGCGATCCTTGTGGGACCCCCCGATCTAGTTTTGCCGTTTTAGATAGCTTTTTTTCTCCGTCAATTCCCTCTGTAACCACAATTTGCTCTCTATCCGACAAAAATGTCCTAAACCATTGACAAGCATTTAACGAAAAGCCGTAATGTTCTAATTTTGCTAACAGAAGCTCCGTATTTAAACAATCGAACGCACGTGAGTAGTCTAGCAAAATCATGATAGTGCTGAGCCCCACATCGGACGCTTCGGTAAGATCATCCGTTACGTTAATCAGCGCTGTTTCTGTGCCATGTCCTTTACGGAAACCGGATTGAAATTTGGGTATGATATTACTTTGCTCTACATAACTCTGCACCTGTTTTAACACTACTTTTTCCAACACTTTAGATAGAACAGGCAAGATCGAAATCCTTGAGTTCGAACACCGTGTTTTTTTTTGGTATGGGCTTCACTAGTGCTTTTTTCCATAGTGTTGGAAAAGTGCTGGCTTCTATAGACCTATTAACAATCGCTGTAATAGCAGGTAGAGTTACGTCAAGGGTCATTTGAATCATGTCTATGCTTAAGCCGTCGTGTCCAATGGCTTTTGTCTTTATGTCTTTAATGATATTTCTGATTTCTGATTCAGTTGACGGTCGCAACTGGAACGTGCTACATATTTTCTGTTGTTTGTCTACAGTAAGAGCTAAATTTTTCTCATCAGGCAGATTGATGTTGAGGAAATGATTGTTTATTTCCTCAGGATCGTCAAAGATAGTAGTTCTTTTTAAGTTGTTCCACATTAGGCGCGGTTTTTTAAATTATTGTTTACAAAATGATTAAAATAAGCTTTTTGTTCTCTTTCGGTTGTCGATATTACAAGGTTTTTTAAGCTGCGATAGTAGTTTTTAGCGCTGTCCGTTTTAAATTTGTGAGGTTTAGCAAGAGCTTCATCCCGCAATCCCATCATAAACCTCATCGTACTCGTAATCCACGGCTTAGGTTTATCTTTAATTGTAATTTTTTTAGAAGGTGCATGTTTACTAAATAGAGTGAGCAAATTGGTATTCAAATTTTTAAGCATTTCATTTACATCGTTTGAGTCAATGATGGATGTCCAGGCGATTGCATTAAGGTCGGCAGAAAAGTGATCAAAGTTAATATCACGTAGAGTTTGCAGGTACTTTACCCGTTTACTGAATTTAGGTTTCTTTATCTTAAAGTCTACAAGTATCATTGCGTGGTCGCTCAAAGCCTTGCTATGCAATACTAACACATTTTTACAACGAGTGGCGCTATCAGTCAGTACAATGTCAATTAAAGTGCTGGTTTTATCTGTTATCCTTGTGGGTTCCGTAACAAGTTGTTCCAAATTATGATGATCACAGAATGCTAATAATTCCCTTGCACGGAGAGAATCTACCTTCAGTAAGTCCATATTTAAATCACCAAGGAAGCAAGTATAGTTGGAGCGGCCCATAGAGTTAATAGACTCGCTGAGCGAGTCCAACGCGACCTTAGTACCGACGTTCTCTGTCCTGTGGGCGGTCCCTAACGCGAGGATAGCTCCGGGTAACTGGACCTCGAGCCAAAGTTGTTCTAAGGGAGAGAGTGGGTTTTGCCAAACTTTGGCTGAGATACTTTTAGAGACATAAAAGCCAACACCACCCCCAACACGATTTTTACGGGCTTTGTGTATAAATCTATACCCTGATAATGCTGGTGCTAGCATTTCTGCCCCCTCTTTAATCCAGGTTTCATTGTTCGCTAAGATATCAGGCTTATAGTTTAGTACTTTTACCTCAAGATCATCATATCCAGTGTTCAGTGATTGGGCATTTAATAACCCTAATCGCAAATACTTTTCTTTTTTATTAGCCATCACAATATTTAAATGAGATGATGAGTGAATGTAACATATTGGTGTCTGTATTTTTATGTACGTGTAAGTAACTATGTTTGTAAAGATGTTTGTGAGTAGTTTGAAAGTTATGGTATGTGTGTGCGAGTAATATTATATTGAACTTGTATCCTATAATCGATTGAAGAGCACTGTCAATTATAGTTATAATAGAGAGTATATAATGATAATAAGGCAAACAAAAAATAGCGTAACAATATAACTGTCTATACATACTTTTGATCAGTATTAGAAAAACGGTATTACAGGTAAGATCAAATTTGGCACATATCAAAAACCTTAGTCAAGTCTGTTTCTGATCGCAACATGTGTCGAGGTTTTCCTTGCTCCTGGCGGACAAAAATCTTACCGTTCCTAGTCCATACGTATTTAAATTTGTGTTCAGAGCAGAGTCGTCTTGCTTGCTGGAATAAGACGCGGTTGTTCTTAGTTAGACGTTCATTGATGTAGAGTCGGGCGGCAGGGCCAGGCAAGTGCAAGCCTTCTGTAGTAAAACCTCGTCTTACACGCGCAGCTTTCATCAACGCGTCTCTCGTGTCTCGGCGCGCTAGTCTTACAGCAAGGGGGCGCGGGCGGGTGAGGTTGCCGTCCTCGGTCGCTGGTCTCATAGGCCCAGCTCGTTCGACATGAACCACGTCCATTTCATCAAGTTCAACTCCGATTTTCTTTGCTATACTGAGAACTAAGTGAGTACAGTTTTCGTTTCCTGTTTCAGGACAGCCAGCTATCTCGATGTCGTTAGATAGCAGAGCCTGGTCCCGGTCCTGGAGCTCCATTTGTAATTGAAGTATTTTTTCATTCAATGCCGTGGTTAGACCGGGTTGGGTTTCTTCGGCTTTACGTTCTAGCTGTAGAATTCGGGCTTCTAATTCTTCAATGCGAGTGTTTTGTGTTTTTATCGTATTTGTGAGCTCTGAGATTGTATCGCGAAGGGTATTTGTTTATTTGTTAGTTAGCTCTTCTATGTAGAGTTTGAGTTCCTCGGTCATTGACTCGAAATCGATACCCTTATCCTTGTCGTTATCGCCATTAGAACTCGCTGGCTTACTTTTCGGGTTAGCTCGAATAGTTGTGAGCTTTTTTATGGCTTTGTCTTCAAGGTCTGTAGAGTTCTTCCGTACCTACAAAGCTATCTTAAATAACCCTCACAACTTCGTCAGACGTGGCACAATGACCTTTTTTTTCCAGGTCGTTTAAGCTCTGCCTACCCCATTAGAGATAAAGGCATGATTATGTGTGTGTGTGTGTGTGTGTGTGTGTATGTGTATGTGTGTGTGTGTGTGTGTTGTTTTACTTTGAGATTGTGTCGCATTATTGGATGATGCATGGCAAACAGGAAGCGGTGAGGCGTGGGTGAGGCAGAGCAGAAAGGGACGATACCAAAGTTAGTCAAGATTTAGAGGTAGGTAAGTTTGTTTCTAATCACTACATAATAGTATAAAACAAAGTCGCTTTCTCTGTCCCTATACATCCCTATGTATGCTTAGATCTTTAAAACTACGCAACGGATTTTGATGCGGTTTCTTTTAATGGATAGAGTGATTCAAGAGGAAGGTTTATATGTATAATACATGCATAATATAGTAGAGAAACACTGATAATTTCCATGCGAAGCCGGGGCGGGTCGCTAGTCTGGAATATGTAGCACTTAATGAAGCATTTTTTTTCTCGTAGCAATTATTTTTCTAAATAAATCCTGCTTGTTATTTTCCCGTTACTGTACGTAATGGGAATAAGACATGAAATATCAAAGAAAAAATTAAACTCATTTAATTGGACATAATACAGGGTGTAAGGGACAGCGTCCCGTAAACTGATAGGGATTGCTCAGTCAACGAAACTGAATAAATTTCACCAGGAATTTCTTTCAGGAGATGAAAGGAAAAATTTACCTTCCCATACAAAATGACAATTTGTATGGAAAATTTATATATATATACATATTTTACTTCCTGAAAAGAAAACCTGCTGATAGTTGTTCAGTGTCGTTGACTGAGCAACCCCTGTCAATTTGCGGGACGCTGTCCCTTACACCCTTTATAAGTAAATGAGTGGATATTATTACCATTCGAAAAAAAACCAAGGCAATATTAATTATGAGATATAAAATACAGAAATCAGAGTTTATATTTAGATTACGATCCAGACATGAGATTGATCCAAGAAAATTTTAATTATTATGAGCTTCAAAGAAACTGACGCGTCTTTATTTTATTTGCTTACTACATTAATAAAAACTAGCTTTAAGCGCCCTGCGATTTTTGCCCGCAACGGTGGCGCCATCAGTTTTAAATTAATACATTGTTGTTGTTGTTTAAGATAGATTTGTAGGTATATAGCTGTAGTGACAGGTTGTCAGCCTATCACCTAAATTGCAATATTCAGAAACCCTTGGACCCTTAGCTGGTTTTTACAGCATGCCCGGGAAGAAATGCAGCTGGCATTTCCATGTTTTTCTCTCGCTCCCAATCCAGTAAATTAAAGTACACTTGAAAATCATCTATCCTACAACATAATAATTCATAGTAAAAATAACCAAAAATGAGTACCTAACTAAAAACTAAAATCATTATAATCAACTAATAAATACAATCGGAATAAGTAGACTACCGAATATCGATAAATACCGGACTTACCGCTTACCACATCACTACGTGCTAGTACCAAACTAACCGTCACAGCTGTCTGCATTCACTCAATCATGTTATGTCTACCTACGAGTACATTTTAAAATCATGTTTAGATTAAAATCTTAATTTCACATTTATTTATTAGTTTAAAGCGTAAATTGTGAACTCACAAAGTGAACAAAATGTTAAGATCATTAGCCTCACTTCTTAGTTACTTTAAGACTCAGTGATGTGAACCATAATAGTGTTTAGGAGCATTTCCTTGAGGCCAGTTGGCCGAGTGATGACGGATGGGAAAAGGGTAATCGCCCACCTGGTCGGGTGTTGTGACCAGGGGACCGGAGTCCGACTGGATTAGTTCGGAAGTTGTATATAATATGCAGATCGCCGAGCAAACTTCGATACCGCGTTTCAGGACTGTTGTATCTTGATGTGGCGCCATCTATGTGCGCTACAAGTGTTTAAGACTATAAAGTTTATACAGGCGATCCAGCCTTAAACTGTAAGTAATTTTATATTTATAAAACCTAGGATAATTATTACTTCCATGCTGGACTGGGAGAGATAGAAAAACATAGAATGTTCCAGCTGCCCTTCCTCCCGGGCATGCTGTTGAAGTCAGCAAAAGGGACTCGAGGGTTACAGTGTATTGTAATTTAGGCGATGGGCTGACAACCTGTCACTATAGCAATACATATTACAATCTAATATTGCCCTCAATTTTTGTCAGACGTGGCGAAAGCGCCTTTTGCGAGGCGTTAAACGCTCTGCCTACCCCGTAAGGGATAAGGGCGTGATTTATGTATGTATGTATGTATGTATAAATATGTACACTGGGTACTTTACACTTTGTAAACATATTTATGAATAAAGAAATTTTAAAACAAACAAACAGTCCAGCATGGAAGTATAAATTAACTAGCGACCCGCCCCGGCTGTATGTATGTATTATACATATAAACCTTCCTCTTGAATCACTCTATCCATTAAAAGAATCCGCCTCAAATTCCGTTGCGTAGTTTTAAAGATTTATGCATACATAGGGATATAGGGACAGAGAAAGCGACTTTGTTTTATACTATGTAGTGATTCTGTCTTAAATATAAACTTTTTCATGAATATTTTGCTTTTTCGCAAGAATTGCAACTTATTCTTAATTAAATAATCCCTAATTCAATAACTCACGCAAAGCATATAAGCTTTGTATTATAAGTGTCTGTCTTTTATACTACAAAGCTTTAATAGTCAATATGAATAATTTTATTATGGATGATAAAATAGAGAAGTAGTTGTGATCATCGCAAAACGAAGAATTTTAATGAAAACGTTTATATTTTATGGACAATTTATTTAAAATAGATGACGCCATCATTGCAAGTCAGTTCA
The DNA here is from genome assembly GCA_949820665.1 of Scrobipalpa costella. Lineage (NCBI taxonomy): Eukaryota > Metazoa > Arthropoda > Insecta > Lepidoptera > Gelechiidae > Scrobipalpa > Scrobipalpa costella. The sequence goes on from OX463315.1 coordinate 14,152,897, forward strand.
CCCCTTAAATGTTTATTCATTCTGTAGGAAAGAAGAATTTTTCCAAAGGAGTAAAAAGAGTTGAATATCCTATTTCAGAACCTTATAATCTTCTTCTTCGCGAGTGGTTTCTCGAGTTTAACAACGACCCGAAGAACCCTGGTGTCAGAGTTTTCAAACTTCTTTATAAGCATAGTATTTTCATCTCAGTTTTAGAATAAACGTAAACAAAGTTTGATGTTTTTTTATTCAAAAACACATTTTAAAAATAATTGATACATGTGGAATTTTTTTTTAATTAAGTTTTATTTTGTATTTTCTGTATATATTTTGTAAATAATAAACTGAAAAGGCTTTTAATTACTAAAACTTCAATTTCATTATGTTGTCATATCCAATAGCTAAAACGTATTTTAGAAAAAAGATCTTCGAATAAAAGACAAGATATTGTGTTTACCCTTATTCTAAAACTGAGTTGGAAATACTATAGTAGCAATAAGCTTCTGACATCACTACATAGTATAAAACAAAGTCGCTTTCTCTGTCCCTATATCCCTATGTATGCTTAGATCTTTAAAACTACGCAACGGATTTTAATGCGGTTTCTTTTAATAGATAGAGTGATCCAAGATAAATGTTTATGTGTGTAATACATGCATAATATAGTAGAGAAACACTGATGATTTCCGTGCGAAGCCTGGGCGGGTCGCTAGTTAGAATATACAAACCAAAAATATCGTGTGAGCGGAAATGGAACCCACGACTATGGCGGAGTGTGCCAGAGCTTGAACCAACTAAGCTATAAACAAGTTCATAATACAAACATACATATAATCACGCCTTTACCGGATATCGAACCTGCGACTACCGCGGAGTGTGCCACAGCGTGAACCAACTAAGCTATAAACTGATGCGCATTAAAATTCTCTGAATTTTAATCCAGGCGACGCCATTTAGAGACACTCAAAGGGATTACCATGAGAATGGGAGGTAGTTATCCTCTAGCCAGTACAATTTAGGGTCAGTTCATACCGGGAAGCGACACGACCTGACGCGGCACGACGTTCTTTGAAGATGCATCTCATTGTACAGTCAACAACGTCTTTAGGGTCTTCTTCTTCTGTCGAGTGGGTATCGAGTCTATCGACCCGATGAACCCTGGTGTCAGAGTTTTCAAAACCGCCTAGTAGCACAACTATCAGGCCTCTGACATGGTTTGAGTAACGACCACTATCAAAGACAGCGATCGGGAGCGACGGCTTAACGTGCCCTCTAAAGCACGAAATCTTTTTCTTTTTCGGACAATCAGGTGATTCAGCCTTCAATGTCCTAACCAAACTGGGGAAAAATTCACAAAGTGATAAATTCTCAAATACCAACTTTGTGTTTCCCCCCTGGGAATCGAACCCAGGACCTGCGGATCAGGAGTTCATGGCTCTAGCCACTAGACCACAGAGGCAGTCTTTAGGGTTACAGGGCTATTCCAAACCAATGGAGTTTTCTCACGTGTTTATTTATATATTTAGATAAAATTTAATATGCTTGTACAGTTTAATAAACTGCACAACTAAACGTTACTTCCATGCTGGCCTACTTACTAGCTACTTTTCCTCCCTTGCATGCTGTAAAAACCAGCTAAGGGATCCGAGGGTTTCAGTTTATTGTAATTTAGGCGACGGGCTGACAACCTGTCACTACAGCAATATACCTACAAATCTATCTTAAAAATGTTGTCAGACGTGGGAGAACGACCTTTGTTTAGGTCGTTCACGCTTTGCCTACCCCATGAGGGATAAAGGCATGATTATATGTATGTATGTATGTACTATACGAAATTTAAAGAAAAAGCATTAACAATTACCCGTGAAAACTTCCCTTACCCTAAAGGGGTTGTTAACTGTACCATAAAGTGACAAAAAGTGGTTAGAAGAAGTAGCACAAACTAAATTCCTTGGTGTTACACTGAACGAGCACTTAGATTGGAAAGTACACGTAGAAAATGTGACCAGCAGAATAAATAAATTTATTTATGCACTAAAGCACGTTAGAAAAGTGACAAACATAAACACTGCAATGATTGCATATCACGCGTATGTAGAGTCAGTATTGCGTTACGGTCTGATAATTTGGGGATACAGTACAGACCGACAAAAAGTCTTTATTGCCCAAAAAAAATGCATTAGAGCAATCGTAGGTATCCCGTCTGTTGAATCATGTAAACCATTTTTTAAAACACTTTGTATATTGCCTCTTCCTTCGCTTTACATTTTCAAAATGGGAATGTTTATAAAAAAAAATACGTCTTTATTTCAAAAGTCATGCGATAGAAATCCGAGAGCTGTACGACATCCTGATTTACTTGTATTTCAATATACTCCACGAGTCATGAAATATGACAAAACTTGCATAGCCTTGGGGGTCAGGATCTTCAATAAAATACCGAACACTTTTAAATGTTTAAATTGTAGATTATTTATAATTTCATCCATGCTGGACTGGGAGAGATAGAAAAACATAGAATGTTCCAGCTGCCCTTCCTCCCGGGCATGCTGTTAAAGTCAGCAAAAGGGACTCGAGGGTTACATTGTATTGTAATTTAGGCGATGGGCTGACAACCTGTCACTAAAGCAATACATATTACAATCTAAAATAGTCCCCTTAATTTTTGTCAGACGTGGCGTAAGCGCCTTTTACGAGGCGTTAATCGCTCTGCCTACCCCGTAAGGGATAAAGGCGTGATTTATGTATGTATGTATGTATGTATTATTTAGAATTAAATTTAATGGCTTAGTGAAAAATGCTACTATGACATCAATGAATAATCAATCAATTCAATGATAAATAATTAGTTTAGTGACTCAGATATATTAGCTTATGATAGATATGACGTGACATAAAAGAATGATTATTATATTTGTAATTATGTTAACTTCTTAATATTTTCAAAAGAAATTTGAAAATATTAAGAAGTTATACTTCCATGCTGGTCTGGGAGCGAGAGAAAAGCATAGAATGTGCCAGCTGCATTTCCTCCCGGGCATGCTGTAAGATCCAGCTAAGGGATCCGAGGGTTTCAGTATATTGTAATATAGGCGATGGGCTGACAACCTGTCACTAGAGCAATATACCTAGAATTCTATCTTAAATAACCCTCAAAACTTTGTCAGACGTGGCGGAACGACTTTTGTTTAGGTCGTTTACGCTCTGCCTACCCCATTAGGGATGGGGGCGTGATTATATGTATGTATGTATGTATGTATTTGCATGCTAATTATAAGTTAGCTAAACATGTAAGCACTACTCAAAAATGTACATCTTTATATACCATGTTTATGCAAATAAAGAATTATTGATTGATTGATTGACAGGCGAGCAGCGCGACGCTCCGACGATTTTTTAGAGTTCTGTCAGTGAAATGTCTAAATACATACATACATAAAATCACGCCTTTATCCCTTACAAGGTAGGCAATTTTAAATTGTAATGTGTATTGCTGTAGTCTTCTTCTGTCAAGTGGGTATCGAGTCTATCGAGCCGATGTACTCTGGTGTCAGAGTTTTAAAACCGCCTAGTAGCACAACTATCAGGCCTCTGACATGGTTTGAGTAAAGACCACTATCAAAGATAGCGACCGGGACCGACGGCTTAACGTGCCCTCCGAAGCACGAAATCTTTTTCTTTTTGGACAATCAGGTGATTCAGCCTGCAATGTCCTAACCAAACTCGGGAAAAATTTACAAAATGATAAATTCTCAAATATAAACTTTGTGTTTCCCCCCTGGGAATCGAACCCGGGACCTCCGGTTCGGGAGTCCATGGCACTAGCCACTAGACCACGGAGGCAGTTGATTGCTGTAGTGACAGGTTGTCAGCCCATCGCCTAAATTACAATACACTGTAACCCTCGAATCCATTTCGCTGACTTCTACAGCATGCCCGGGAGCTGGAAAACTGTATGTTTTTCTATCTCTGGCATGCATCTCTAGCATGAAAGCAATGTCTAAATATTCACAGTCTTAAAAAGAACGCGTCGTGTCAAATCTCGTCGCTTCGTGATGTGAACTGGGCTTTACTCCTATTTCCGTTTAAGGTTATTATGTCTTGCAAATTGTAAGATTTGAGGGCCCACTTCTCTTAAACGAGACGACAAAAACGTATTATAATTTTACAAAGCGTTACTTCGTAGAATTTCTCTTTCGCAAAATGTCCCTCGGTCGTAAAATATCCCTTTTGCAACACGGCTTTCGCATAATGTCCCCTTCCGCAAAATATCCCTCAATATAACCCGGGCCTTTTCAAGGCGAGAGTGAATAAGCACTACATAGGTGAGTATGCTTCAACATAGCCCGCATCGTCACTTTCCACCAGGTGAGATGGCGGACAAATGCTCGCCTAAATATATTAAAAAAAAAAAAAAAAACCCTTTTCGTAAAACGTCACTTCCCTTTTTTGATAGATTTAGTTCAAATAGTAGGCAGCTAGTGAAAAGACATATTGCGAGAAGGGCCAATGAAATGTTTTTCTCGCAAACAATATGAACAAGATGATTTTAATTTTTACAAGTAGTAAATGTTATTGTACTATTGTGTTATTGTCTTCTATGCTGGCCTGGAAGCGAAAGAAAAACATAGAATGTGCCAGCTGCTTATCCTCCCGGGCATGTTGTAAAAACCAGCTAAGGGATTCGAGGGTATCTGTATATTGCAATTTAGGCGACAGGCTGACAACCTGTCACTAAAGCAATGTACCTACAAATCTTTGTTACCCTCAAAACTTTGTCAAACGTGGCGGAACGATCTTTGTTTAGGTCGTTGGCGCTCTGCCTACCCCGTGATTATATGTATGTATGTTATTGTACTAAAGATTCAATTATGCGTCCTAGGAAAACAGGGCCCCGCTAGCCAAAGCTTTCGTATAATGCAATATTATTCTGTTGCTTTTGGGGTACCAAATCTAATTTCATTCATACATACATACATAAAATCACGCCTTTATCCCTTACGGGGTAGGCAGAGCGTAAAACGCCTTCTAAAAGGCGCTTTCGCCACGTCTGACAAAAAGTGAGAGCAATTTTAAATTGTAATGTGTATTGCTGCAGTGACAGGTTGTCAGCCCATCGCCTAAATTACAATACACTGTAACCGTCGAATCCCTTTTGCTGACTTCTACAGCATGCCCAGGAGGAAGGGCAGCTGGAACATTCTATGTTTTTCTATCACTCCTAGTCCAGCATGGAAGTTCATTCATACAAACAGTACTAAATGCGTCCCATGTCATGGTATCATCTACACTTTCCTACAATGCAGGGTCCCGCTACGTATACGGACATTGATCAAATTTCTTCCATGCTGGACTGGGAATCCCTTTGGTTTTTACAGCATGCCCGGGAGGAGTTGCAGCAGGCACATTTTTTTTTTTTCTATCGGTCCCAGACCAGTTATTGTCCATATCTATCGCTGAAATTGATTGAAAATATACATACATACATATAATCACGCCTATATCCCTAATGGGGTAGGCAGAGCGTAAACGACCTAAACAAAGTCTGGTCCGCCACGTCTGCATCGTAAATGTCCATTCTCATATTAAATTTCTTTATCAATCGCATCATATAGGTACAATTATCCAGTCATAGGCCCGTTCTTCCATGCTGGACTGGGAGAGATAGAAAAACATAGAATGTTCCAGCTGCCCTTCCTCCCGGGCATGCTGTATAAGTCAGCAAAAGGGACTCGAGGGTTACAGTGTATTGTAATTAAGGTGATGGGCTGACAACCTGTCACTATAGCAATACAAATTACAATCTAAAATTGCCCTGAATTTTTGTCAGACGTGGCGGAAGCGCCTTTTACGAGGCGTTTAACGCTCTGCCTACCCCGTAAGTCATAAAGGCGTGATTTTATGTATGTATGTATGTAGACGCCCGTATTTATAATCCTCAATTGAGATTGACAGCCAGTTCGAGTTAGTATCAGAAACGTCATTTCAGTACAAAATGGCTTGTCAAATCTATACTTAATATTGCTCTCAATCTTGAAATAGCTTTACAAATACGAGCACTTGTCCATCCAGTTTATCATGGATTCAAGATAAACAAATAATATTATATACCTACTATTAGAGCCCGATAGTGTAGTTGATATGGCCGCTGCCTCCTGAGCGGGAGGTCGTGGTTCGAATCCCACCACGTACCAAAGTTTTTTGTCGGTTTTTTAATTTCATATGTACATTTATTTGGCACTTTTTCCGAGCTTCGGAAGGTACGATAAGCCGTTGGGCTTGGTTAGTATCGTTAAATACCGAAGATATTAGTCGTTAAGCCATATCAGAAGCCAGTTCTAGGCATTGGCGGCTTGAAAACTGACCTAATCTAGGATTGGGTCTGGTTTCCCTTCTGGGTTGCGGATGTCAGATCGCAGTCGCTCTGTGTAAAAACCAGAACCCTCGTTCAACCCCCTAGATTAGGTAGCTGACCCGTTAGATACGGGATAAGGCTAGGGAGATGATAACCTACTATTCTACTCTACCTATCCAAATTCTATCGTTAAGTCACATCACGACTTAACTAATATAAATCTATACTTGTCTTTTTCTGTCATAAGAGAACAGAAAGACACGCCAATAACTATAGTCAATGGGCTCGATTCTAGATATAACCGGCTAAATCTAAAATTAAAATTGTCAGGTCAGTCACTTTCAAAATAATGAAATTGGAAAGGGACAGGCGATTTATACTTTATGGTTGTAAACTTAATCCGCTAGATTTTGACGCGCTTTTGCATGTTTCCCCAGTGTTTCTGTCAATTATATCCGCCATAACATATGACAGCGAATTAAAATGACAGATAACGCAGAAAACCGCCTACTGTAAATAAAAAACCGGAGAGACTGGATCTCCTGTCCTTTTGCAATGTTTTAGTCTAAAAGTGACAGATAGATTTTTATTTTACTTTTAGCCGGCAAATCTAGAATCGAGCCCATTTTCGATATTGGTACCAATTCGTAGTTGCAAACATCCCTACTTCACTACATAGTATAAAACAAAGTCGTTTTCTCTGTCTCTATATCCCTATGTATGCATAAATCTTTAAAACTACGCAACGGTTTTTTTATGCGGTTTATTTTAATGAATAGAGTGACGCAAGAGAAAGGTTTTTATGTATAATACATATGCATAATATTGTAGAGGAACACTGATATTTTCCGTGCGAAGCCGGGGCGGGTCGCTAGTAACTAATATAAGTCTATATCTGTAATTTTCTGTCAAGAGAGAACGCCAATAATTATATTAATTATTTAGTTAAGTTTTGCGCTTTACGAATCAATAGCAAAACCCAACCCTGTAACATGGTTGAGCATGCCCGTTATTTATCCCAAAGGGTCGACATTGATCGACAAGCTACATCTTCAACATTACCGCCGAAAGATTAATGCCCTTAGATACTGTTTTGTTCTTAAGGGTATTCCCCCTGCGCCTATACATACTAGAAATTGCAAAGCATTTGAGATATAACTTAAGCGAATTCACCACGAACGCAGAGGCACACAATCGCAACTTACGAGCCGGCAACGAACTTCATGTCCCGTTCTCCAGACTAGTTAAATCAAATTCATGTCTTCATACTATTGGACCAAAAGTGTATAATAAATTATCGACTGAAATATAAGACTGTAAGACTAACACAATTTTAATTTAATTAGTAACATAAGCATATTATAATATAAATGAATTATTTGACAATTAACTGCCCCACTTGCACAAATAAATAAATCTGATGGTATGTACAAAAATATATCTATTATTACTTTTTATTTTTATTATTGATCATTTTGAATGTAACTTCAAATTCTGTGCTTGATGAATTTTGTCACGTGTAAATTTACATTTATTAATAAATGATTGAATTTAATTAATCCCCGGTGCACGCCAGCGCTCTCATCAGTAAAAAAATCATTACTCACTGAAAACGCAATTAAACGAAAATCCGGCAGAACAGATTGAAGTATAGGTACTGAAATTTATTTTAGGCATTTCAAATTAATAATTCAGTTTTCATTGCAGGTACAGATAGCAAAATTGCTACAAGTGGCCATTTTACGCATATTTTATATCTGTAACTACAACGAACTAGAAGTTGTAACATTATGAGGTTGCAAGTGACCTAAATAGCTTTAACCTCATTCTGATTTACCGGATTTTCGATTGATTGTGTTTTCAGTGAATGATGTTTTTTTTACCTGTCGAGGACGCCGAGAACCCCTTAAGCCTCGTGTAAAAGTTCTTCAATACAATGAAAGGCCGATATATTTTATAAATAGGTTCTTAGTGATCGTTACACAAATAGTTAGGTGATAACAAATAACTTTTCCCAAAAATCAGTGGGTATCACTACATAGTATAAAACAAAGTGGTTTCCTCTGTTCCTATATCCCTATGTATGCATAAATCTTTAAAACTACGCAACGGATTTTGATGCGGTTTCTTTTAATGAATAGAGTGATTCAAGAGGATGGTTTATATGTATAATACATGCATAATATAGTAGAGAAACACTGATAATTTTTCAGCGAAGCCGGGGTGGGTCGCTAGTTCGATTATAAATCCAAAATTAATTAAATGTTACAGTTATTTATGTCCAACGATATAATGGGTATTATATCGTAGTTTATGCCCTATAGATCAGTTGTAAATACTTCCCAAAAATCTTTATTTCAACTTTTTTTACGAGGCATTTAAGGCCCTATTTACACTGGTGAAATGTCGAAGCTAGAAGGACGGGCAATTTATACTTTTTGGTTTAAATCTTAGTCCGCTAGATTTTTAAGCGCATTTGCACGGTTGCCCAGTATTTCTGTCAATTTATTCGACATATCTTATGACGGCGGATAAAAATGACAGATGAAGCATACCATAAATCAATAAAAAAAGAGTTCAAAAACTAAAACCCGACAGCTTAAAAGTATGAAACAAGAAAATATTGTTATCTGAATTGATAGTTATTACATTATAGTTATGTTCAGAGGATAGCCGTGGTCGTATGCCACCTATGGTCTAAACGTAAAGTAATATGACCGCTTACCGCTATTAAAATCTATTTTATGGTTAGAATACGTTGTTTCCCCAATAGGAATAAGGGCGTGACTATATGTTTGTATGTATTTATGCATTTTTTTCCTAGGATAGGTGGCATACGACCACGGCTATCCTCTGCATAATGTATTCAATATTAATTTAGATAACAATATTTTCTTGTTTCATACTTTTCAGTAGTCGGGTTTTAGTTTTTGAACTCAATTTTTATTTAAATCACTTTGGGGTCAATAATATACATACATACATATAGTCATGCCTTTATCCCTAGTGGGGTAGGCATAGTATATGCTATACCTTAACAAAGATCGTTCAGCCATAATCTGACAAAGTTTAGAGGGTTATTTAAGATAAATTTGTAGGTATATTGCTGTAGTGACAGGTTGTCAGCCCAACGCCTTAATTACAATTTACTGAAACCCCCGGATTCCTTAGCTGTTTTTTACAGCATGCCCGGGAGGAAATGCAGCTGGCACATTCTATGTTTTTCTCTCGCTCCCAGGCCAGCATGGAAGAAAATAACAATTATACAGGTGGGTGTTTGAAAGCTTAGTGCAGAGCCTGAAAGGTCCTCTAGAGGGCACCACATACAATTTGAATTGACGTCACCTAGGTCCTAGCCTATAACCAGCGGACAATTGAGATGCTTCTTACAATGTCTCATTTGTCAAATTCTGATGAGTAGTTTAGAAGTTATGAGGGAACACATGAACATATGAGAGAACAGGGAAAATATATACCCACATACATACCGGTCAAAATCATAACCCTCCCTTTTTACTTTGCCGTAGTCGGGTAAAAACCAGAGAGAACAGATCTCCTGTCCTTTTCCAATGTTAAAGTGATAGATATATTTTATTTTTAGGTTTAGCCGGTTGAATGTAGAATTAAGCCCGTTGTAATATATCATAATATGTTTCGCTAAATAATCCAGCGCTTCTGAAAATCATCAATCGTAACCGCCATATTTGATATGCTACACCTGTGCTTTCTCTCAGTTGGAAATTCGACGGAAGTATGATGGATTGAATACTACGTATGACACATTTATGAACAATTTGTGGTTTATGGGTGCGTGAAAATTGCCTCTTTCTATAAATTATATCTCGCTATTTGTTAGTAAGTTCTTTTCTATTTTTTACTTGAAATGGGTTTGCTATTAACTCTGTACACAAAGGTTAGGGATGACCGTGACAGAGTCGATGATGGAGCGAGCAAACCCAGAATATGTCTGTTATTTTACTGGCAGTCTCACGCACCGACGGAACACAGCAAGCTGTTTGGCGCCGGACTCCGGTGAAAGGGTGGTCGCGAGGCGGAGCCTACCACCGCTTTGTTGAGGTCGCTCAGTCGGTCTTATTCACAGGCAATCCTGCGTTGCCGTTGCCTGGGATGGACCACTAGGAGGTAGATCCTATCCCATCTCAAAATTAAGTCACGTTTTGTTCTTTTGTGTGATTACAGAACCTCTCACATTAGGTATTGACAAAAACTTAGAATCACAAGAGACTTTTAAATTTTTATGTCTAAAATTACTCGTTTAGTTTTGACTAAACAGGTGGAAATTTTTATTCTACCGTTGACGCTCTGCTTACCACGCAGGGGATAGAGCCGTGAATGTATTCCTAAGAAGGCAGACTTATGGTAATTGTGGGATGTTCTGAACAAATATAAAGCATTCTTTTACTACTATTTAGGTCAAACGCTGCCACCGCAGCTATTTGGAAGTGTAAATATTGTCTAACTCTGTTTAGATAGGGAAATAAGCAGAGCAGAAGGCAAAACAAAGTTCTTTGATATGTTGATCCCATCTTTGTCATACGGAGTGTAAGGGACAACTATCACCAGGAAATTGAAAAAAAAAATCTTATTCCATATAAACTGTCTGATCGATGTGGTAATTTTGTATGGAAAAGCCATTTTTTATTTTCACTATCTGAAAGAATTTCTTGGAAGAAGTGGTTCAGTATCGTTGATCGAGCTAGCCCTATCAGTTTGCGGGACGCTGTCCCTTACACCCGGTATGAAATAGAAATGGCATTGTGAGTGCTAAAAATCCTCTAAATATAAAAAAGAACTGAATAAATATCGTACTGATTTTTCTGAATCACTTTCATATATTCAGAAACGTGAGCTTACCCTAAAGATTTGCAAGTATCTACCAATTTCCCTGAATATTTTTATTCGACATGTTTTTTTTTTATATTGTATAAATTTGGCATAGATTTACTCTCCAGGCTAAATGTGGAGTAAATACGGAAGCTTATCTTAAAACCTTAAAGCCACTACATCTACACCGAGGGGGGGGGGGTGATATGTCGTAATATTTTCAAAGGAATATTATGCAAGTTTCTTTTTTTATGTCGATTTTTTATAAGCTTCCTTGCTGGACTGGGAACGAGAGACAAACATAGAATGTGCCAGCTGCATTTACTCCCGAGCATGCTGTAAAAACCAGCTAAGGGATCCGAGGGTTTTGTATAGTCACGCCTTTATCCCTTATGGGGTAGGCAGAGCGTAAACGACCTTAACAAAGGTCGTTCCACCACATCTGACAAAGTTTTGAGGGTTATTTAAAATTGATTTGTAGGTATATTGCTGTAGTGAAAGGTTGTCAGCCCATCGCCTAAATTGCAATAAACTGAAACTCTCGGATCCGTTAGCTGATTTTTACAGGATACTCGGGAGGAAATGCAGCTGGCACATTTAATTTTTTTCTCTCACTCCTAGGCCAGCATGGAAATAATTGATGTACTTTTTTTTTATATTTGGCACAGGTTTGCTCTAGGCTAAAGGTGAGCCAGAAAAATGGACGATATGGAAGCTTACATTGATACATCAAAGGCGTGATATGTAGTGGAAAATCAAGTAGAGATTTTCAAAGGAATATTTCGCAAGTATGTTTCTTTATTTCGATGTGACCGGATTCTTTTTCTGTATCTAAATATTTTTGTGATTACATTCTTGTCTACTTTATTATTGGTGTAATTTGTGCTTATTTCATAATTAACGTACATACATATAATCACGCCTTTATCCCTATGTGGGGTAGGCAGAGCGTGAACGACCTGAAAAAAGGTCGTTCCGCCAGAATAAAATAAATTATGAATTCTTCCATACTAGACTGGAAGCGAGAGAAAATCATACAATGTGCCAGCTGCATTTCCTCCCGGGCATGCTGTAAAAACCAGCTAAGGGATTCGAGGGTTTCAGTATATTGCAATTTAGGCGATGGGCTGACAACCTGTCACTACAGCAATATACATACAAATCTATTTTAAACAACCCTCGAAACTTTGTCAGACGTGGCGGCACGACCTTTGTTTAGGTCGTTTACGCTTTGCCTACCCCATTAGGGGTAAAGGCGGGATTATATGCATGTATTTGTTTTATTTTGTTGTTACAGGATTATTCTTTTGTTCCAAAAAAAAGTAAAATCGACTACTTCTTTGTCTACTTTAATATTGGTGTACTTTGGTTATTTCATTATTAATTGTAAACGAAACTAATTCTAGTCCATTTTAAGTATCTGGTGTCACTTTAAGAATCGCAATGTTACTACTGACATTCAATCATTTGTTGCAACTGCCTCCGTGGTCTAGTGGTGGAGCCATGGGCTAACGATCTGGAGGTCCTGGATTCGACTCCCAAGGGGGTTTTCCGCAGTTTGTTTAGGACATTGCAGGCTGAATCACCTGATTGTCTGAAAAGAAAAAGCGCAAACTGCCTATAGTAGCACAGCTATTAGGCCTCTGACATGCTTTTGAGCAACCACCACTATCAAAGACGGCGTCCGGGACCGACGGCGTAACGGGCCCTCCTAAGCACGGAATCCTTTTTCTTTTAGGACATTTATTTTCCTACACAGAATTCGAATACTCCTGGCAGCATCGCGCTGGTAAAGTGGAAGTAAAACCTATTTTCAAGCAGCTTCAGATAGTTTTTAAATATTTCTTTTAATTAAAACTTTATTTTGTTTGCAAAGCTTCTGTTAGGTTCAGATTCAGCACCCCAGAAATTACTATTATTTAAAAGAAAGCCGTCCACAAAACTTTCTTACAGTCTAAATGGCGCGAACACATCTTAACTGAATTAATAATATATTGAATCAGCTCAACTTGGTTTAGACTTTCAAAGTGCATGTCAAACTCAACACCAAAACCCGGTCGTCAACTCGACAAACTTGTTTGGAGCTGTCATAGTTCATGGTTATAAGTTAAATTACCTCGGGAGTAAGTAGTTAAGGCGCTTTTAACACACATAATATATAAAATCACTTCCATGCTGGCCTGGGAGCGAAAGAAAAACATAGAATTTGCCAGCTGCTTTTCGTCCCGAGCATGCTGTAAAAACCAGCTAAAGGATCTGAGAGTTTCAGTATATTGTAATTTAGGCGATGGGCTGACAACCTGTCACTACAGCAATATACGTACAAATATATCTTAAATAACCCTCAAAACTTTGTCAGACGTGGCGGAACGACCTTTGTTTAGGTCGTTAACGCTCTGCCTACCCCATTCGAGATAATGGCGTGATTATATGTAAATAAAATCACGCCTTTATGCGAGGTAGGTTGAGCGCCAATGGACTAGAAAAAAGGATAGTTGCTGTAGTCATGGGTTGTCAGCCTTTCGACCTTAAATAAGTGTTGGACATTTCTATGATCTTCTTCTTAGCGAGTGGATTCTAGAGTCGAATTACCCGAATTTCTATGGTTATTCCGTCCATTTTGAAGTTAGGATCTTCCAATTTCTTATTTTGGCTAATGATCAAAATTTATGGACACGCGTTTTTCAATTTCCGACCGCTAAAGGGGTCAAATAGAATGAAGAGCGGCATGAAATTTTGTTAATTTTGAAGTGAGGATCTTTTTATTCCTTGCTTTACCTTAGATTTCAAAAACAGTTCCTTTTTACCGCGTGAAAAAAAGTATTTCCCTTGGGAAATCTCTATTAACTGCGAGTTAAACTGCAGGGCAGAAAACTAATTTACTTACAATTACAAACCCTTCTATATCATGAGAGATAGATAAGGTATTGAAGTAGTCTATCGAAAGAATAGAAAAGTATTTTATTTACCATACGACACATTTTTTTTCAAAATGAACTAAATGCAAATTTATTTAAACAGGATAAAAGGACGTGCTGGTGTCCCGCAAACTGAACAGCGCCCAGGAGGAAATTATTTGAAGAGTGTGTAAGGGACAGCATTCCGCAAACATATAGGGGTTGCTCAGTCAACGAAACTGAACAAGTTATCTTATCTTATGTAGCCGTTACTGTCCCACTGAACAACTATCACTAGGAAATTCTTTCAGAAAGTAAAAAAGGAAATTAGCTTTTCCATACAAACTGTCTGATCCTGGTGGTAATTTTGTATTAGAAAGTATTTTTTTTTTATCTCCTGACAGAATTTCCTGGAGGTTTTATTGAGGGAACAACCCATGTTTGCGGGACGCTGTCCCTTGCAGTCGGTATAAAAATACTTCCCATCACTCAATCAGTCATTATTACCACGGAAATTTGAAAAATGTCCACCTAGAAGCTATCGCTAGGTACATTAAATACCTACGTCTAGTTACCTATATAAACTTGGAGAATCTAAATTTAACTGATTAATGTAGCAAATGTAGTAGAAATATTACCGTGGTTACTCATCGAACGACTAGATAAATCTTCAACATCTTATCTACGTATATATCTCTTGGGAGCGAGAGTAATATTTTAATGTAATCAAGTCAGACTTACTGGGGCATTTATTTTCTTGCTCTCCTTAAAATTAGACTTAAAACACTTTAATTAGCTATCAACGTACATACATACATACATACATATAATCACATACATAACTGCCTCCGTGGTCTAGTGGCTAGTGCCATGGGCTCCCGATCCGGAGGTCCTGGGTTCGATTCCCAGGGGGTAAAACAAAAAGTTGATATTTGAGAATTTATCACTTTGTGAATTTTTCCCCAGTTTGGGTAGGACATTGCGGGCTGAATCACCTGATTGTCCGAAAAGAAAAAGATTTCGTGCTTCGGAGGGCACGTTAAGCCGTCGGTCCCGGTCGCTGTCTTTGATAGTGGTCGTTACACAAACCCATGTCAGAGGCCTGATAGTTGTGCTACTAGGCGGCTTAAAAACTCTGACACCAGGGTTCATCGGGTCCATAGACTCGATACCCACTCGACAGAAGAAGAAGAAGATCACATACATACATATAATCGTCAAACCATGTCAGAGGCCAGTGCTAAGCATTGGCGGCTTGAAAACTCTGACCTCATCTAGGATTGGGTCAGGTGTCCTTTCTGGGTAGCGGACGTCAGATGGCAGTCGCTCTGTGTAAAAACCAGCACCCTCGTTCAAACTCCTAGATGAGGTAACCGACCCCGCAAGATACGGGATAAGGCTAGTGTGATGATGACCGGACCGTATTATTATTGCAAATGTTAAACACATAGACCATAAATACTCGATGTTGTTTTGAATTTCGTAATTTAGGACTGTAGATATTCAACAGAGAGCCCGATGGTGTAGTGGATAGGGCCGCTGACTCCTGAGCGGGAGGTCGTGGTTCGAATCCCACCACGTACCAATGTGTTTTTCGGTTTTCGAATTTCATATGTACGTTTATTCGGCGCTTTTTCCGTGCTTCGGAAGGCACGTTAAGCCGTTGGTCCCGATTAATATCGTTTAATACCGTAGATATTAGTCGTTAAGCCATATCAGAGGCCAGTTCTAAGCATTAGCGGCTTGAAAACTCTGACCTAAACTAGGATTGGGTCTGGTTTCCCTTCTGGGTTGCGGAGGTCAGATGGTAGTTGCTCTTTGTAAAAACCAGTACCTTCGTTCAATCCCCTAGATTAGGTAGCCGACCCTGTGAGATACGGGATAAGGCTAGGGAGATGATAAGATATTCAACAGTCTTTTTCCATGCTTGACTTAGAGCAAAAGAAAAACATAGAATAATTAGCCAGCTGCATTTCTCCCGGGCATGTTTTAAAAACCAGGTAAAGGATCCGAGGGTTTCAGTATATTGCAATTTAGCCGATGGGCTGACAACCTGTCACTACAGCAATATACCTACTAATTTATCTTAAATAACACTCAAAACTTTGTCAAACATGGTGAATCGACCTTTGTTTGGGTCATTTACGCTCTGCCTACCCTATTAGGGATAAAGGCGTGACTGTATGTATGTTCAGATAATTATTATCTAGAATTGGGTCCGGTTTCTCTTCTGGGTTGCGGAAGTAAGATGGCAGTCGCTCTGTGTAAAAACCGTTACCCTCATTCAATGCCCTAGATTGGGTAGCCAACCCCGTGGAATACGGGAAAAGGCTAGGAAGATGATGATGATGATGTTCTAAATCTTATTATACATACATACATATAATCACGCCTTTATACCTAATGGCAAGGCAGAGCGTAAACGACCCAAACAAAGGTCGTTCCGCCACATACGACAAAGTTTTGAGGGTTATTTAAGATAGATTTGTAGGTATATTGCTGTAGTGACAGGTTGTCAGCCCATCGCCTAAATTGCTACATACTAAAACTCGGATCCCTTGGCTGCTTTTTACAGCATGCCCGGGAGGAAATGCAGTTGGCACATTCTATGTTTGTCAGCATGGAAGTATGTATGTATGTATATATAGACGTTTCATTGACAGAACTCGAATATTCAACGCAGCGGCGTCGCGTTACGGTGCAGCCTGTCACTTCGTGGCACACAACACAACGAAATGCGTCTTCGAGTAGTCGTGCCGCATCGCTTTGCGGTGTGAACTGATCCTACCCTCCCGCATTCAATCAAAACAAGGACAAATTGACCCTAACCTCAATCACCCTAAATTGAGGAAAACACACAAAAATACTTTTGAAAATAAAATTACTGGAATTAAATAGTCCATTTATCCAGTAAACTAAGGCCCGCAGACCCGTTTTGATAAACAACACTTGAGACTAGTTTGAGCTTGTATCAGAAATGTCATTTCAGTACATTTTTGCCTGTCAAATCCATACTTAATATTGCTCTCAATCTTGAGATCGCTTTATAAATAGCTTAATTTATAAATACTTTATAGTTCCTCAAATCGACCGCTTTTTTGGGATAACTTGGTAGTTTTTTTTTTTGGATAGTTTTTTTATCTAGTAATATTGATTGACAGAAAAAACTTAGCAGTCAGTTTTTCTCCATTGGATTTAAGTTGTGTTTTATTTTGTGTTAATTTAATGCTGGACTGGGAGCGATAGAAAAACATAGAATGTGCCAGCTGCATCTCCTCCCTGGCATGCTGTAAAAACCAGCTTAGGAATTCGAGGGTATTTATGATTTAGGCGATGGGCTGACAACCTGTCACTACAGCAATATACAGTTCTATTTTAACCCTCAAATTTTCTCAGACGTGGCGGAACGACCACTGTTTGGGTCGTTGACGCTGTGCCTACCCCATTAGGGATACAGGCGTGATAGTATGTATGTATGTTCATTTAATTGCGTGCCATTGCTATTGCCTAGGGGATCCGAGGACCTATTGTTTAAATACTCGTATCGATAAAAAAACACATGTTTAAAGATCCTACATGAAAGAAAATACTATCCCATACGAAATTGCCACTTCGATTAGATAATTTTGTACAGGGAAATGTATTTATTTTCTTTGAACAGGATTTTTTTAAATTTTTGTTATGTTTTTTTAGACCTGTGCTTTCTCTCAGTTGGAAATTCGACGGAAGTATGATAGATTGAATACTGTGTATGACACATTTATGAACAATTTGTGGTTTATGGGTGCGTGAAAATTGCCTCTTTCTATAAATTATATCTCCCTATTTGTTAGTAAGTTCTTTTCTATTTTTTACTTGAAATGGGTTTGCTTAGGATTTTTTGCAATTGTTATGTTTTTTTAGACCTTTGATTCGAGGTGCTTAAGTGTCAATTTATATTGGCAATATTTAAACTTCTTCAAGAAAATTGTTCTTTCATCATCATTCGCTTACCCTTATCTTATTTACTTGGGGTCGGCGCAGTACGTTTTCTAAGATAAGATAAGATAATTATTTATTTGCAAGAATACAGATTAATAAGGTCTTAAAAATAACAAAAGTACAGTGTATTCAGCCTACATGCAGGCGTGCAAATATGACTCTAAGAATTACATTTAAGAAATTAAACAAATTAAAATAATTAACACATTGGTCCGTTGAAGTCAAATAATAAAATATAAAATAGTAATTAAAATAAGTAGTAATTAAAACAAAATATTTTGAAATTAAATTAACAAAAAAATATAATAATATACAATTTATGTCAATTTTTTATCTAAAAATTCCCTTATACTATAAAAGCAATGTTGTAATAACCATTTTGTCAAATGGGTTTCTTCTTCCATTCATCTCTGTCAGCCGTCAGTTCAACACTCACACATGTTTTAGACATAATCATCTTTCACGCAGTTCATCCATCTTTTCTTTGGTCGTCCTCTTCCAACATATCCATCCACAATCAAATTCATTACCCTTTTGCTTTGCAAGAAAGTTGCTCTTTAGTCTAGCTAAATAGCTACTTTTCATTACAGCTCCATCAATTCAAACTATAAATTATTACTATTTAACTTGTTCGGTTTATGTTGTAATTACAAGGCATATAAACTTTGTCTTAAGATACCACAGACAGATTATTAAACTTTGGTAAACTTTACTCGAGTCACAGGGCGTACATTTCATACAAACCGCTGATTTACGTACTACATGCGCAAAAACGTGTTTGTCCAGGTTTGAAGTGGGATTGTATGTGTGCTGCCGCCTTATCGAAACGGCTCGCGTACCCGTTGGCACATCTTATTTTATCTTAGCTAGCCTATAAATGATCCCACTGCTGGGCAAAGACCTCTCTCTTCTTCCATTCTTCCCACTTCTGTTGGCACATAGGTATTATGTATATTTTCTTTGCTCGGGTTAAGGAAGAATACGCATAGTTTGTAAACTGCATGCAACACAACAAATGTGCACACTTTGCCAGCAATGGCTTTGTCCTGTACAATTTGGTCTTCAACACAAGACAACAACAAGCGGGACTCACTAGTACCTTGAACACCGCCAACATCACACCAGCGCGCCTACCACATGCTATCAGCAGGTTCTTCTTTTTAAAACTACTAGCCGCAAAGATGACATCTTAGATGTATCTCTCAACGGACATAAAATTGATATGGTTAATGAAACGAATTGTTAAATTGGAAATCAGAAGTAGCATCAATTGAGATTTCCATAAGCTATGCGCGCTATGCTCTCCGCTCCTTACGAGACGTACTAACCCTAGATCAGTTGAAATCTGTATACTATGCATTAGTTGAGTCCAAGTTTAGGTACGAGTACAGCATCCTACTATGGGGTAATAGCTATAAATATAATTTAAACAGAGCGTTTGTAACTCAAATAAGAGCAATAAGTACGATTGTCCGAGCTCCACCGTGGGAGTAGTGCGTAGAACACTTAAAAAATTTGGTGTTCTAACATTACCAAGTCTATATATTTTTATGTTGTTGACGAGCGTGATAAAAAAGTTTATCTTTGAATCTGCATCTGAAATGGAACTCAGAGAGTCAATTGTCTAGTTGAAAGGAAAGAAAGAAAAGGAAATACTTAAATAATTTGATTTCGCCAAATTTAAACATCGTCTTTCACTTTCCTCGATACCAGGCTGTTAAATTATTTAATAAAATGCCTGCAGAATTAAAATGTATACGTAAGTTAAGCGTTTTAAAAACTCTTACGGGAAAGGTGCTTGTATTCCATTGACGATTTTTGATAACAATTGCTGCCTTCGATGTAATTCACAATTATTTACTTTTATAATATTTAAATTTGACATGTAAATTGACATCTTCTTACTTAGTTTCATTAACATCATTCATTAGGTACTTATTTATTAAAATTAGACATTTTAATGTAACGGTGATCGTATGATTGTAATTTAATTTTACTAAAAAGTGTACATGTATTTCAAACACAATATTATCGATTGTTATTGAATAAATAAATTGAATTGAAACACTGGGACCTGCGCGGACGGAGCACTACATGGGAACTAGAACCAAGCGTCCTGTTCCCGCCAGCATTGACATGGGACTGGATAAACAGGCGTCCTGTTCCCGCCAGCATTGACATGGGACTGGATAAACAGGCGTCCTGTTCCCGCCAGCATTGACATGGGACTGGATAAACAGGCGTCCTGTTCCCGCCAGCATTGACATGGGACTGGATAAACAGGCGTCCTATTCCCGCCAGCATTGACATGGGGCTGGACAAACAATCGTCCTGTTCCCACCAGCTTTAACATTGGGCTGGACAAATAGGCGTCCTGTTCCCACCAGCATTGACATTGGCTGGACAAACAAACGTCCTGTTTCCACCAGCATTGACATGGGGCTGGACGAACAAGCGTCCTGTTCCCACCAGCTTTAACATTGGGCTGGACAAATAGGCGTCCTGTTCCAACCAGCATTGACATGGGCTGGACAAACAAATGTCCTGTTCCCACCAGCTTTAACATTGGGCTGGACAAATAGGCGTCCTGTTCCCACCAGAATTGACATGGGACTGGACAAAAAAGTGTCCTGTTCCCGTCAGCATTGATATTGGGCTGGACAAATAGGCGTCCTGTTCCAACCAGCATTGACATGGGCTGGACAAACAAACGTCCTGTTCCCACCAGCTTTAACATTGGGCTGGACAAATAGGCGTCCTGTTCCCACCAGCATTGACATGGGGCTGGACAAACAAACGTCCTGTTCCCACCAGCATTGACATGGATCTGGACAAACAGGCGTCCTGTTCCCACCAGAATTGACATGGGACTGGACAAAAAAGTGTCCTGTTCCCGTCAGCATTGATATTGGGCTGGACAAATAGGCGTCCTGTTCCAACCAGCATTGACATGGGCTGGACAAACAAACGTCCTGTTCCCACCAGCATTGACATGGATCTGGACAAACAGGCGTCCTGTTCCCACCAGAATTGACATGGGACTGGACAAAAAAGTGTCCTGTTCCCGTCAGCATTGATATTGGGCTGGACAAACAAGCGTCCTGTTCCCACCAGCATTGACATGGATCTGGACAAACAGGCGTCCTGTTCCCACCAGAATTGACATGGGACTGGACAAAAAAGTGTCCTGTTCCCGTCAGCATTGATATTGGGCTGGACAAACAAGCGTCCTGTTCCCACCAGCATTGACATGGATCTGGACAAACAGGCGTCCTGTTCCCACCAGAATTGACATGGATCTGGACAAACAGGCTCCCTGTTCCCACCAGAATTGACATGGGACTGGACAAAAAAGTGTCCTGTTCCCGTCAGCATTGATATTGGGCTGGACAAATAGGCGTCCTGTTCCAACCAGCATTGACATGGGCTGGACAAACAAACGTCCAGTTCCCACCAGCTTTAACATTGGGCTGGACAAATAGGCGTCCTGTTCCCACCAGCATTGACATGGGGCTGGACAAACAAACGTCCTGTTCCCACCAGCATTGACATGGATCTGGACAAACAGGCGTCCTGTTCCCACCAGAATTGACATGGGACTGGACAAAAAAGTGTCCTGTTCCCGTCAGCATTGATATTGGGCTGGACAAATAGGCGTCCTGTTCCAACCAGAATTGACATGGGACTGGACAAAAAAGTGTCCTGTTCCCGTCAGCATTGATATTGGGCTGGACAAACAAGCGTCCTGTTCCCACCAGCATTGACATGGATCTGGACAAACAGGCGTCCTGTTCCCACCAGAATTGACATGGATCTGGACAAACAGGCTCCCTGTTCCCACCAGAATTGACATGGGACTGGACAAAAAAGTGTCCTGTTCCCGTCAGCATTGATATTGGGCTGGACAAATAGGCGTCCTGTTCCAACCAGCATTGACATGGGCTGGACAAACAAACGTCCTGTTCCCACCAGCATTGACATGGATCTGGACAAACAGGCGTCCTGTTCCCACCAGAATTGACATGGGACTGGACAAAAAAGTGTCCTGTTCCCGTCAGCATTGATATTGGGCTGGACAAACAAGCGTCCTGTTCCCACCAGCATTGACATGGATCTGGACAAACAGGCGTCCTGTTCCCACCAGTATTGACATGGATCTGGACAAACAGGCTCCCTGTTCCCACCAGAATTGACATGGGACTGGACAAAAAAGTGTCCTGTTCCCGTCAGCATTGATATTGGGCTGGACAATCAAAAACTCATTCATTCAGAATCAAAAACTCTTCGTCTCAATACCTCGCACCCGCGAGCGCCATCACAACCCGTCCGTTAGGTTCCATCATGTGCAGGCTTTGCCAGCAATGGCTTTGTCCTGTACACCGGGCATGCTGTAAATACCAGCTTAGGGATCCAAGGGTTTCAGTATACTGCAATTTAGGTGATGGGCTGACAACCCGTCACTACTGCAATATACCTACAAATCTAAATAACCCCCAAAACATTGTCAGACGTGGCGGAACGACCTTTGTTTAGATCGTTTACGCTCTGTCTTCCCCATTAGGGTATAAAAGCGGGATTATACGTATGTATGTAAGTACGTATTTATTATTTATCCAATTTATCATAAGATGGCATTTATAAGGCAGGCACGTAACTCTAATTGGCGCCCTTAATACAGGGTGTAAAGACCCTACGAACCCAAACTAAATATACCACTAATAGAGGCCCGATCTCTTAAACCTTTAGATCAAATAAACCCCTGTTAATACAGCAGCTTCACCCATTAGCACGCCTGACACGGATATCAGAGCGTTGTGACCTTTTAACAGTACACGTAAACAGACTGTTAACTGCCTCCGTGGTCTAGCGGTCTGAGCCATGCGCTCTCGACCCGGAGGTCTCGTGTTCCATTCCCGGCGGGAGACAATGCTATCGATTCATAGAGCGCACAACTTCACTAAAGTTTGACTAAAATTATTGTCATCCCTTTCTGTTCTCTCATGACAGAAATTGACACGTATCACTACATAGTATAAAACAAAGTCGCTTTCTCTGTCCCTATATCCCTATGTATGCATAAATCATTAAAACTACGCAACGGATTTTGATCCTTGATATTTTAATGGATAGAGTGATTCAAGAGGAAGGTTTATATACACATACATGCATAATATAGTAGACTTACTTACTTCCATGCTGGCCTGGGAGTGAGAGAAAAACATAGAATGTGCTAGCTGCATTTCCTCCCGGGCATGATGCAAAATCCAGCTAAGGGATCCGAGGGTTTCAGTATATTGTAATTTAGGCGATGGGTTGACAGCCTGTCACTACAGCAATATACCTAGAATTCTATCTTAAATAACCCTCAAAACTTTGTCAGACGTGGCGGGACACCTTTGTTTAGGTCGTTTACGCTCTGCCTACCCCATTAGGGATACAGGCGTGAATATATGTATGTATGTATAATATAGTAGAGAAACACTGATAATCCGTGCGAAGCCTTTGCGGTTCGCTAGTAGACTTATATTGGTTAAGTCGTGATTTTTGCAACTATGTATTGGTACCAATGACTTTGTGTTGTTGTTTCTAGTTTGGTTAGGACATTGCAGGCTGATCCTGATGGTCCGAAAAGTAAAATGATCCATGCTGTCGGATGGACTTGTAAATAGTCGGTCCTGCGCCTAATTTCTCTCTGGTCGTGTCAGTCAATCTGTCCCATCAGAATAAGATATTGAAGGAATAAAGAGTGCACCTGTGTGTAGCGCAAACACAAAGGCACTAAAAACTATTTCTGCGCATTTGGCCTATTTCAGAGAGGTTGGTCGCCATCATCGAAAATCGGTGGGAGGACTATTATTAGTTCACGTAATGGATGAGGCCAATTCAGTAAGAACACGACCTAACTAAATCTTTACTCAGAGCTGGTCTAATAGCACAGCCACTAAGCCTCTAACATGGTTTATGTAACAACCATTTAATGTGGAGGGCACGTTAGCGATGAACTCTACGTCAGCGCAACCCTCTGCCAGTACGCGCGCGTAGAGCGTAAGGTGACGCATGTGTGTTGTAGGCAATACAAAAAGCATTTACAGCATGTTGAGCGTAACCTTGCGCGCAGTAAGTGACGCCTGTGTGCTGCTGCACTTAGGTCTGTATTGATAAACCGCACTTGAGACTAACAGCTAGTTTGAGCTCATATCAGAAATGTCATTTCAGTAAATTATGGCATGTCAAATCGATACTTAAAATGTCTCTCAATCTTGAGATCGCTTTATAAATACTAGCCTTAGGCCCGTATTGATAAACAGCACTTGAAACTAACAGCTAGTTTGAGTTAATATCAGAAACGTACTTTCAGTACAAAACGGGCTGTCAAATCCATACTTAATATAGCTCTCAATCTCGAGATCGCTTCATAAATACGAGCCTTAGAGCACTAAACCCAACTTAACTGATTCGGTTGTAGAAACAATTTAACTTATTTTAATTTAGTCCTGGCTCATAAACAAGAGACAGTAATAATAAGCAACAGATCGTAATCACTACATAGTATAAAACAAAGTCGCTTTCTCTGTCCCTATATCCCTATGTACGCTTAGATCTTTAAAACTACGCAACGGATTTTGATGCGGTTTCTTTTAATGGATAGAGTGATTCAAGAGGAAGGTTTATATGTATAAAACATGCATAAAATAGTAGAGAAACACTGATGATTGCCATGCGAAGTCGGGGCGGGTCGCTAGTCCTAATATAAAACTTAGAGACACGTACTATGGGAAAAACACCCACGTTGCAGGTCAAGACCTGAAACTTCTTCTTCTTAGCGAGTGGATTCCCAAGTCGAACAACGACCCGAAGAACCCTGGTGTTAGAGTTTTCAAACCGCCTAGTAGCACAGCTATTAGGCCTCTGACATGGTTTGAGTAACGACCACTATCAAAGACAGCGACCGGGACCGACGGCTTAGCGTGCCTTCCAAGGCACGAAATCCATTTTATTTTCGGACAATCAGGTGATCCAGCGTTCAAAGTCCTAACCAAACTGGGGAAACCTCACAAAGTCGCAAATTGACAAATATCTACTATTTTGTTCCCCCCTTGGGAATCGAACCCAGAACCTCCGGATCGTAAGCCCAGGCAGTTAAAACTTAAACTAGATTCAGAAGCAATTCTAAACGTAATTTTCACGAACAATGCCAAGAAAGCTAAGTGATTAATTTTAAAACTCAAACAGTTAAGAAAATCGCTTGCTTATCGCTCAAAGTTTTAATAACTGTTTGCGTTTATACAGGCACAGCTTAGGCACAGTTAATAAACATAGAATATGCCAGCTGCATTTCCTCCCGGGCATGCTGAAAACTCAGCTAAGGGATACGAGGGTTTTAGCATACCTATTGTAATTTAGACGATTGGCTGACAACCTGTCACTACAGCAATATACCTACAAATCTATCTTAAATAACCCTCAAAACTTTGTTAGATATGGCGGTACGACCTTTGTGCAGGTCGTTTACGCTCTGCCTATCCCATTAGGAATAATGGTATGATTATACGTATGTTTGTATGTTCGAAATACCAACCGCTTATTTTAAATGTGGATGGTGAACGAGTGAAAAATAACTGATCGTTAAAAATTATGAGCTATTGTTTATAGCACTAACTGTTAGTTCACACCGGGAAGCGACGCGACGCGGCGTGAAGCGGCTTGAAGATGCATCTCGTTGCACCACCGAGCTAAGTATGGATTTGAGCTAGAGTTCTGCATGTTGGAAGAACTGTCAAAAATATGGCGCATTATGGAATTTTTATTCTGTGGATCCATGTATGCTGGCCTGAGAGCGAGAAAAAAACATAGAATGTGCCAGCTGAATTTCCTCCCATGCTGTAAAATTCAGCTAAGGGATCCGAGGGTTTCAGTATATTGTAATTTAGGCGACGGGCTGACAACCTGTTACTACTGAAATAAACCTACAAATCTATCTTAAATAACCCTCAAAACTGTGTCAGATGTGGCGGAACGACCTTTGTTTAGGTCATCCACGCTCTGCCTACCCCAATTGGGATAAAGGTGTGATTATATGTATTTATGTACGCATTCCGTGGATCACACTTATTGCGATTATATGTACAAAATTTAGTTCCTAATATTGCCGCCTGATCACTAATAGCGGTCGCAATATAAGTGCTATAGGTTACTCTGACAGCGATCGAAGCAATGACAGCTACAGTGGCAACTTGACAGGTGAACAAATATCCCTGTCAATCTTTAGAAAAAGAAATGTTCCTATTCCTAATATCGCCGCCTGAACAGTAATTAATGTATTGTAAAATTTAGAATATAATATGTATTTTTATTTTTTATTTTCAAAATCGACACATATGTATTAATTTATTAGTGGAAACTTAATTGGCTTGTGTGTTATTTATATTAGTTTATGTTAGTGTCAATATTATTGCTGTATGTTTCCCTATCATGAATAAAATAAATAAATAAAATAATTTAATGATGGTCGCATTGAACAAAAAGTTTTTATACTGAGTTGACAGCCAAGATGGCCGCTTTAGTACCTTTTCTCGCCACTTTCATACTTACCTTGGTGGTACTAGAGACTGACTTCTCCTACCCATCCTTTTACATGGTTAATAATACATTACTTTGGAACTTGAAAAAAAACAATATATAGTTCAGTAAATTTGGAAGGCCGAGACTCAGTCGACTAGTATAGTACTTTTCTCTCATTTTGTGAAGAAAAAACAACAAAACATTTAAAAATCAACATCAAACTTGCGATTCCTCCATACTATTATGACATATTAAAATTTGCAAGGCGCCTTTGACAGGCGCACATTCCATTCATTAATTCTTTTTTTTCGCATTCTGCCTTTATAAAATATATATTGTGAACTTAAAAACACCTAATGCATACTAGTGAATACTTTAAAGACTTCGCGTGACGGTCGGTTATGGTCATTTGCCGGCTACGAACTCGAGTACGGAAAAGATTGAATGTATGCTTTATTTTTTTTAAAATAACGAAGCTGTTTCCGAGGAAGTAGGAGAAAAGTTCGATTGTATCAAGCTCTTGAAAAGTGCGCGCCGCGTCTTGTCGCTTCTCGGCGTGAATAACCTTAACGGGAGTTTTAACATAATATTTATGTGCAGGAGATGGATAGGAGATGTGTGGTCTGGGTATGATGAGTGTGTTTATTTTTTTAAACCCAACAGCAGGAAGGTTGGAAGTTTTAGAAAAAAAAGTTATTTTTTTCGGATTGGTTCCGGAAACATGATAAATAATCGGTATAGTAATGGCCAAAGGCACAGATTTATATTTTTCTAAGAACAATGAGATTTTTCCAATGACTAAGGCAAAATAGGTGTTTTCGCTTTCATATAATATATTTCTTCTTCTCCTTACATTATGTCGGAATCAAGACCATTGAAAAATATATACCTAAAACAAGACCCTGTAAAAGACCTAAAGCACTGAGTATTTATTTAATTCAACATATTTTTTTTTCCATGCTGGCCTTTGAGCGATAGATATACATAGAATGTGCCAGCTGCTTTTCCTCCCGGGCATGCTGTAAAAACCATCTAAGGGATCCGAGGGTTCCAGTATATTGTAGTTTAGGCGATTGGCTGACAACCTGTCACTACAGCAATATACCTTCAAATCTATCTTAAATAACCCTTAAAACTGTCAGACGTGGCGGAGCGATCTTTGTTTAGGTCCTTTGCGCTCTGCCCACCCCATTAGGGATAAAGGCGTGATTATATGAACGTATTTTTTTTTATGTTGCGGAAATTTTACATCCCAAACAAATTCCAAAAGTAACCAAATAAATGGCCAGTATTATAATATAGCTTGGACAAAACCATTTTGTTATCTATCTAATGATATATAAGATAACAGAAGGGCATACAAACATAACTTTTAATTATTGCAGAGCCTTATCTATATTAATATAATTTAATCCAATAATATTTATCATGATTTCATGCTGGACTGGGAGCGATAGAAAAACATAGAATGTTCCAGCTGTAGAATCCTCCAGGGCACCAGCCGCGATCGTAAGTAATCTGTGTATCGGGCATGCGTAAAAATCAGCCAAGGAACTGGAGTGTTTCAGTACCTATATTGAAATTTAGGCGATGGGCTGAAAATCTGTCACTACAGAAATAAATAGATCTATCTTAAACAACCCTCAAAACTTGTCAGAGGCGACGGAACGACCTTTTTTGGGTTGTTAACGCTCTGCCTACCCCCTGAAGGATAAAGGCGTGATGTATATGTGTCACCTGCATTTCCTCCCGGGCATGCTGTAAAAACCAGCTAAGGGATCTGAGGGTTTCAGTATATTGCTATTTAGGCGATAGGCTGACAACCTGTCACTATAATAATATACCTACAAATCTATCTTTAATAACCCTCAAAACCGTGTCAGACTCGTGTCGTCTGATTAAGGTGGTTTTCATATCCAGTAAGAATTCGTTTTGGTTTCGACCTTTAGGTTGTGTACGCTCTGCCTACCCCATTAGGAATAAAGGCGTGATTACATGTATGTATGTATATATGTGTCTACTACTATTTAATCGCATACTCTAATCTTTCTAAACTTCTGCTACTTATTTCAAATACACATCTGATAGAGATTGTTTAATTCACGAAAATGAACAAATTTTCAAAGTTTTCTTTTACTATGGAAAATTGATCCTTCGTCTGATTAAGGTGGTTTTCATATCCAGTAAAAATTCGTTTTTGTTTGTTCAGTTTTTTTAACTTAGCAATAAAATTTAATTATTTACTAAATAAACAAAATAGCTATTAAAAGGGAAGTGATTTTATTATTAACAATATTAAAATGTTCCTTTCAATCATCTTCCCTGTGTTTATAAAAGATATAATTGACGAAAGACGCCTTCCACGAGGCTTCGTAAATATTATCTTAAAGCGTTAAAGCGGATGTCACGCTAGGCTCGATTCTAGATTTGCCGGCTAAAGCTAAAATTAAAATCTATTTGTCACTTTCAGACTAGAAACATTAGAAAAGGACAAGAGATATGTTCTCTCTGGTTTTTTATTTATAGTCATTTTTATCCACCGTCATATGATTACTTCCATGCTGGTCTGGGAGCGAGAGAAAAACATAGAATGTGCCAGCTGCATTTCCTCCCGGGCATGCTGTAAAATCCAGCAAAGGGATCCGAGGGTTTCAGTATATTGTAATTTAGGCGATGGGCTGACAACCTGTCACTACAGCAATATATCTAGAATTCTATCTTACATAACGCTCAAAACTTTGTCAGACGTGGCGGGACACCTTTGTTTAGGTCGTTTACGCTCTGCCTACCCCATTAGGGGTACAGGCGTGAATATATGTATGTATGTATTTCATATGATATGGCGGATAGAATTGACAGAAACACTGGGGAAACTTGCAAAAGCGCGTCAAAATCTAGCGGACAAAGTGTATAACAATAAAGTATAAATTGCCTGTCCTTACCAATTTTATTATTTTCAAAGTGACAGATTGATTTTAAATTTCAGTGTTAGCCGGCGGAATCTAGAATCGACCAATAGGTATCTTAATGTGTTTAAGCGGATGTCACACTGTAGCTAATATTTAATATATTACGCTTATACCAATATTTGCGTATAAAAACGCTACCTATGCTATGAAATGACTCACTGCCTCCGTGGTCTAGCGGTCTGAGCCGTGGGCTCTTGACTAGAAGGTCCTGAGATCGATTCCCCGTGTAGGAAACGACTTTTTGTTGTTGTTTCTAGCTTTGTTTAGGTTAGGTAAGGTAAGGGACTATTTGCTCCTCAATTCCTTACAGAACAAAGTTTTGAAGAGGTCTATATTTTGCGTGTGAATATATTTTAACGAGTAGCCACCGCTTGATATAACGAAACTAAATCTGATGGCCCCTTTTTCCATTAACTACAAACGGCCTTTTATTTACAAAGCAAATTGACACCTTTTATAGTGCCTAGCCTGGCGTCTTTGCATATCGATAGAATCATTGACGTTATCTTCGATATCGATATGAAGCTTGTATGTATATAAGGTCATTTTAAATCGAGTGCAAATATTGAAATGTGTGAATCTACCGATGATACTGAACAACTTTCCCTAAGGAACATAGGTTAAAATAAGAAAAACAAAAATTGACTTCCCATACTAAGTGCGTTATCAGCTGGTGCATTTTGTATGGAAGGTCCAATGTTTTTATTCGTTTTTCGACCTATGTTCCTTAGGGAAAGTTGTTCAGTTTCATGGGCAGATAGAGGTACACGTTTTAATATTTGCGCTTGATTTAAAATAACCTTATATACTTATCGGGTTGATTGACTAAAAACACACACAAAACAAGGGAAGACTGAGAAGGAAAGTCCTTGTGATAATAGGCGTTTTTCCACTAAAGAGCTCGGAACGCAAGAGGGAATCCGCCACACTATAGTTTGTGTTTATAATCCATACTTAATATTGCCCTCAGTTTTAAGATCGCTTCATAATTACCAGCCTAAAAATCCCTGAAAAGGAGTATTATGAATATAGAAAACAACAGAGATGACTTTACTTCATATTCCACCGACAAGAGCAGCGCTCTTAAGTTTATGATACAATACAATACAAAATTCTTTATTGCACAAAGAAACACATACAACAGAAAAAAAAAGGAACAAACGTGACAGTACAATATAGGCGGCCTTATTGCTAATGCAGCAATTTCTACCAGGCAACCTTTGATGATGATGGCTCTGCAACGATAACGTCCACCTAGTTCCAATCTGGAGCACACACACATGATGATTCGTACAGTCAACAACACCTTCAGGGTAACAGGGCTGCTCCAAAGCAATGGAGATTTCTCAAGTGTTTATATACATATTTAGATAAAATTTCATAAACTTGTACAGTTAAATAACCTGCACAACTATACGAAAAATCATGAAAATTCAATGACATTTACTCGAGAAATCTTCATCGGTTTGGAGTGGACCTGTTACCTAAAGGTGTTGTCGACTGTACGAAAACAAAACACATGCAGTTTGGCAGGCTGGCGACGGTACCGGTGAGAATCAATGCCGTGCCGTTGCCGTGCTGGCAAGTGGAAACGCATTCCATATAATTTCATTGATTTGCATAGATTATCTCTTCCACGGTGCCGTCGCCGTTGCCGTGCCGTCTAGTCGAAAAACGTCCATTAGATTTTCATGGGTTTTGTGATAGACCAATTTCGCAGTACCTTTCTAATAAATAGGAATGTACATTTAGGAGTTGAAGGTGAAAGCCAATGGGCTTAGTGATGATGGATGGGAAAAGGGTAGCTACCCGCCTGGTCGGGTGTTGTGACCAGGGGACCGAAGTCCAACCGGACAAGTTTGGAACTTGTGTATGTGCAGATCGCGGAGAAAACATCGATACCACGTTTCAGAACTTAATTTGGCGTTATCTGTCGGCTACATACATCTGGAAACTTTAACTTTAACTGCCTCCGTGGTCTAGTGGCTAGTACCATGGACTCTTGATCCGGAGGTTCTGGGTTCGATTCCCAGGGGAGAAAACACAAAAGTTAATATTTGAGAATTTTTCACTTTGTGATTTTTTCCCCAGCTTGGTAAGGACATTGCAGACTGAATCACCTGATTGTCCGAAAACGGAAAAGATTTCGTGCTTCGGAGGGCACGTTAAGCCGTCGGTCCCGGTCGCTGTCTTTGATAGTGGTCGTTACTCAAACCATGCCAGAGGCCTGATAGTTGTGCTACTAGGCGGTTTAAAAACTCTGACACCAGGGTTCATCGGGTCGATAGACTCGATACCCACTCGACAGAAGAAGAAGAAGACTAATGGAACATACATAAATACATATAATCACGCCTTTAGATATAATTTTATTTATATATAATGAATGGGGTAGGCAGAGCGTAAACTAAGGTCGTTCCGCCACGTCTGACAAAGTATTTAGGGTTATTTAAGATAGGTTTGAAGGTATATTACTGTAGTGACAGGTTGTCAGCTCATCGCCTAAATTACAATATACTGAAACCCTCATACCTCTTAGCTGGTTTTTACAGCATGCCCGGGAGAAATGCAGCAGACACATTCTATGTTTATCTTTCGCTCCCAGTCCAGCATCGAAGACCTACAGAACCATGGAAGAATACAAAAAAAAAATGTTTTCAAAGTCTGTCTCTGGCTGGGGGAATACTCTTGCTTATTTCTGTCACCAACCAGAAGCTCTCATGTTGTACTTGTACATACATACATACATAAATCACGCCTTTATCCCTTACGGGGTAGGCAGAGCGTTTAACGCCTCGTAAAAAGCGCTTTCGCCACGTCTGACAAAAATTGAGGGCAATTTTAGATTGTAATATGTATTGCTATAGTGACAGGTTGTCAGCCCATTGCCTAAATTACAATACACTGTAACCCTCCAGTCCCTTTTGCTGACTTCAACAGCATGCCCGGGAGGAAGGGCAGCTGGAACATTCTATGTTTTTTATCTCTCCCAGTCCAGCATGGAAGTACTTGTCTTTGTGTTAAATGTTGTGTTGTATGAATATTTCTTATGTACAATATAGAAATTTGATCTTACTTTATCTATCTTGAAGGTCCCTTGCATTGGTCATTCTTCCATGCTGGACTGGGAGCGAGTGAAAAATTTAGAATGTACCAGCTGCATTTCCTCAAGGGTATGCTGTAAAAACCAGCTAAGGGATCAATTTAGGGGATGGGCTGACAACCTGTCACTACAGCAATGTAACTATAAATCTACCTTAAATAACCCTCAAAACTTTGTCAGCCGTGGCGGAACGACCTTTATTTATGTCGTTTACGCTCTGCCTACCCCATTAGAGATGTATGTGTGTGTGTGTGTGTGTGTGTGTGTTGAAGGTCCCTTGCCCGTGAAAATTTTGCCACGCGAGACATTCTATGTTAAGTCGCATGGTGCTTCTTCACTCTGATATTTCACTAGGATCTAGTAGGATAGTGGTAGCTGTTATAGACTACAGTGTTGCTTACCATCAGGTAAAACCATGTCAGGGGCCTATAAGGCTGCGCTTCCACCAGAGCTATACGAGGATAGGTAGCGAGGGATGTGTTTTTAAACAACCAATAGGATCCATTTACCTCGGCACAGCTATGGTGGAAACGGCTTAAGCGGAGCAAGGTTTTGTAAATGGAGCGATCCTATTAGTTGTTTAAAAACACATCCCTTGCTACCTATCCTCTCCCAGCTCTGGTGGAAATGCAGACTTAGCCTTGCTGCTATTCTATAAGGCGATTTGGAAACTCTTACACCAGGGTTCATCGGTTCGATCGACTCGATACCCACACGACAGAAGAAGAAGACTATCAGGTGGGCTGTATGCTTAGTTGCCGCTGTATAACCACAAAATACAAATTACTTTCAATATTTTTCCGACACTTTAGCTGGACAATGAACCTTTTGACGACCGGCCGGTATGAAATCTCGTCTATATTCTAATAAACTATGGTTCGCCAGATTTTATGGCCACCTTTTTTGCAGATTATGTCTGTCAGATGGGTTGAATGATCTTATAAAGGAGATAAACATTGAATTTTGTCAGCAGTATCTTTTTTTTTATTTTGAAATATGTAGCGGGGATTGAACCATGGCCCTGGTGCGTGGCAGGCGAATATACAGGCCGCCATGCCACCTGGACTTGACAATTTGCGAAATTGGGGATCTCATGGTACGCTACGCGCTTCACCACGTAACGTTTTCGTGCATGCAGCCTGCCTTCAACGATTTATTAGAAGTCAAAGTCTAGTCAAAGTCAAATTATTTATTTCGAAATAGATTCCGAAGAACACTTATATAAAGTCACAAGTGAGTCTTACAAAGAGTATTATATTACATAGACGTTATCATTATCACGTGAACGTCATCAGACGTGGCGGAACGACCTTTTTTTAGGTCGTTTACGCTTTGCCTACCCCATAAGGGATAATGGCGTGATTATATGTATGTATGCATGAATTATACATACATACATAGCGTCACGCCCCTTTCCCGGAGGGGTAGGCAGAGATCACATCCCTCCACTTGCTACGGACCTTGCAAACTTCTTTCGCGTCATCTACATTCATCAATCTTGTCATGCACGCTCGTCGGTTTAGGGTACTCCTGACCTGACCTTTCTCTAGAACGTCCCTGATTTGATCGCGGTACGTTCATCGAGGTCTTCCCCTTCCAACGTTCCCACTCACACTCGCCATATATATCTGTTTACTTAATCTGCTTTCATCCATCCTCTCAACATGACCAAACCACCTAAGCATTCCTGTTTCTATACCTGTCACTATATCCTCTTTCACACCACAACGTTCTTTTATCACGCTATTTCTTATTCTGAATTATAACGTCAAAAATAATTTCGCTTTTATTTAATTACAATTATATTCAATACTCGACATTTTGGACCATGGGCAGATGTTTTGGATGTCGTAATTTAAACAAAAACCTAAAGCTATTACCATGTCATTATTTTTTTTATATACCGGGTGGATCGATTCTGAACAACTTTCAACGTGAAATTCTTTCAGGAGATATAAAAATAAGTTTGACGATCCCATAAAAAATTACCACCTTGTTCAGACAATTTGTATAGGAAACCAAAATGTTCTCTTCGCTTCCTGAAAAAAAACCTGCAGATAGTTGTTCAGTTTCGTTGACTGAGCCACCCCTATCAGTTTGCGGGACGCTGTCCCTTACACCCGGTATATTCTGTGACCCCGTATAAAAATAATGTTGTGTTCTTGATTATTGTTTGTAAAGATTTAAATGTTCTTTAAACTTAATACAATAGCAAGACTATTAAAACAATTAAACGTACTTTCAAGTTTTCAAAGTTGTCCGAAACTTAGCAGATATTTTAATTCAAGTTTATTATCATCATTTTAATAAAGTTCTTCTTTATTTTCACTAACAAGTAATTTTATCTACTTTTCTTTAAATACTTATTTACCTATCTGTTAAAACAACTAGATATATAAAGTTTTTATTTCGTAATTTGTTTGTTCTTGTCTCTAGACAAGGTCAGGGATTGTCTTCAACTTTGTGTTCCCTTCCGTGGGAATCGAACTCACAACTTGCGGTTCAGGAGCTCATGGCCCAGACCACTAGACCACGGAGCCAGTTAGTACTCCAGTTGAAATAATGAGCATCCGTCAACTGCTTCTGCAGTCAAGTGGTCAGTGCCATGGGCTCACGATCAGGAGGAGCTGGGTTCGATTCTCGGGGGGGAACAAATTTAATATTTGTAAATTTATCACTTTGTGACATTTTCCCCAGTTTGGTTAGGTCAATGCCAGAGCATTGACCTAACCAAACTGACAGAGTCAGAGACAGATCTCTGACGTTATGAAGGATTAGGTCTGGTTTCACTTCTCGGTTGCGGAGGTCAGATGGCAGTCGCTCTGTGTAAAACCAGTACCCTCGTTTAATCCCCTAGATTAGGTAGCCGTCCCCGTAAGATATGGGATAAGGCTAGGGAGATGATGGTTAGGTCAATGCACGCCGAATCACCTGATTGTCTGGAAGAAAAAATATTCCATACTTCAATATCCGGTCGCTGTCTTTGTTAGTAGCCTGTATATGAGCTGTGTTATTACATACATACATACATATAATCACGCATTAATCCCTAATGGGTAGGCATAGCGTAAACGACTTAAACAAAGGTCGTTCCGCCACGTCTGACAAAGTTTTAAGGGTTATTTAAGATAGATTTGTACGCAGTGTGTACGTATATTGTACAATTTCTTACCCAAAGGTTGCCTGGTAGAAATTGCTGCTTTAGCAATAAGGCCGTTTATATTATACTGTCACGTTTGTTCCTTTTTATTTCTGTTGTATATGTTTCTTTGTGAAATAAAGAATTTTGTATTGTATTGTATATTGCTGTAGTGACAGATTGTCAGCCTGTCGCCTAAATTGCAATATACCGAAACCCTCGGATCCCTTAGCTGGTTTCTGCAGCATGCTCGGGAGGAAATGCAGCTGGCTCAATGATTCCCTCTCGCTGCCAGTCCAGCATGGAAGAAAGATGTGTTATTAGACGGTTTAAAAACTGAAACCAGGATACATCGGGTCGATAGACTCGATACCCACACTTCAGAAAAAGAATAAGCGTCGAACGTTTTAAGCATCTTATTAGGAAAAGTAGGAAAACTCATTATTAATTCAACTGTCGAACTGTCAACGTAACAGGCTGTCAAATTGGATTGGTTGATGGGACGACACCGCAAATTGTACTCGTACATACATACGTTTAATCACGTCTTTATCCCTAATGGGGTAGGCAGAGCGAAAACGACCTAAACAAAGGTCGAACCACCACGTCCAACTAAGTTTTGAGGGTTATTTAAGATAGATTTGTACGTATATTTCAGTAGTGACAGGTTGTCAGCCCATCGCCTGAATTTCAATATAATAAAACCCTTGGATCCCTTAGCTGGTATTTACAGCATGCCCGAGAGAAAATGCAGCTGGCACATTGTATGTTTTTCTCTCGCTCCCAGACCAAGAAGCAATAATAGTTCTATTTCTACTGACAAAAACCTTATTAAGGGCTTAATAGGATAATATAATATTTGGGTTACTTCCTATAAACAATCACGTGGACTTGTTTTCATACTTCCTGCTTAGAAACGGAAAACAGGCCGGAGGGAAATTACTTACTGTCCTCAGGTATTGACACGTCATTTGTTATATAAATGGTCTATTGGTTAGACCCTTGGGCTTACGATCCGGAGGTCCTGGGTTCGATTCCCTGGGGGGGAAACACAAAGTTGATATAATTTATCACTTTGTGAGGTTTTTCCCAGTTTAGTTGGGACATTGCAGGCTGATTTACCTGATTGTCCGAAAAGGAAAAGATTTCGTGTTTCGGAGGGCACGTTAAGCCGTCGGTCCCGGTCGCTGTCTTTGATAGTGGTCGTTACTCAAACCATGTCAGACTCCTATTACCTGTGCTACTAGGTGGTTTAAAAACTCTGGCACTAGGGCTCATCGTGTCGAGAATCCTCTCGCTAAGAAAAAGTAAAGAATCTCACACTATTTTTAATCTTTCTTGCCAAACATTACCTTCATGCTGTTCTTTTAACTTTGGTCCCGTATCTGAAGGGGATGTTAAGAAACATATACTGGCCATCTCTTCAACTGCTGTGGGCGATGACAACCTATGTTCCCGTATGATATCCTTGATCCTTCCCGAACTCTTGCCTATTCTTACACATATTTTCAATTTCTCCATGGTGTCGAGTTCTTTCCCTTCTGCATGGAAACGTGCAAACATTATTCCTCTTCCAAAAACTTCCAATCCTTCATCCTTTTCCGATTTTAGACCTATATCCATTCTCCCTTTTCTATCCAAAGTCCTAGAACACATCGTCCACAAGCAGCTTGCTGACTATATTTCGTCAAATAATCTACTATCACCTTTTCAGTCAGGTTTTCGGCCTGGTCATAGCACTGTAACGGCTTTGATAAAAGTCACTGATGATATCCGGTTTGCTATGGAAAATAAATCTTTGACCATCCTTACATTGCTTGATTTTAGTAGCGCTTTTAATTCCGTAGATTTTGACATTCTTCTTTCCGTTCTTCGTTCTCTTAACATCTCCTCTTCAGTTATAGCTTGGTTCGAATCTTACCTTCGTGGTCGCTCGCAGCGGGTCCGCTCTGATGAGGCTTTCTCTGATTGGTGTGATCTCGTTGCGGGAGTTCCACAGGGTGGCGTGCTTTCTCCTCTTCTTTTCTCAGTATTTATTAACACCGTCACTTCGGTTATTTCCTCTAGCTTCCATCTCTACGCTGACGACTTACAACTTTATCGACATTTCAAGGCTGCTGACATTGATAATGCAGTAGCTGACTTAAACTTAGATTTGGTTAAAATTAATACTTGGGCTACCTCTTTTGGTCTCTTGGTCAATCCTAATAAATCACAGGTCTTGATCATGGGTAGCAGATATATGTGTCAGCAACTGGATAGTAACAGCCTCCCGGCTGTTATCTACAACGGCACTCCCATTACTTATACTAGTACGGCTAAGAATCTGGGGGTAATTTTCGATGCTAATTTGTCTTGGGTAACTCACGTTAACACAATCAGTAGAAAGCTCTATTTTTCCTTTCACTCCCTTAAACGTCTTCAAAGTTTCTTGCCCCTGAAAACTAAAATCTCTTTGGTACAATCTCTCCTCTTTCCTACTCTGGATTACGCTGATTCTTGTTACTTAGATGCCACAGAGGAGCTACTAAACAAGCTTGAGCGCCTTCAAAATCTTTGCATACGTTTCGTGTACGGTCTACGAAAGTACGATCATGTTTCCCAGTTTCGCAAACAGCTCAAGTGGCTCCCAATCCGCTTCCGCCGGAACACTCACATTCTCTGTTTACTCTATAACATTCTTTCAAACCCTTGCTCTCCCAATTATCTTCGTGAACGTTTCAATTTCTCGCGTTCCCAGGACAAACCATGTCGTCCTATTGTTAAATCACTACTGTCTATTCCTCACCACCACACAGATTTTTACTCTTATTCTTTCACTGTCAATGCGGCCAGGTTATGGAATTCACTGCCGTACACGGTCCGTGATAGTTCTTCTGTCGCTGTCTTTAGGAAGAGAGTAAAAGAGCATTACCTTTCACTTTCCGTATAGTATTAGTTATATATATGTATTTATATATATTCATGTTTATATAGTTATTATGATTTTAAGTATTTATATAATTAGTTATTTATGTAATTTATAATTATCTGGTATTATTTTTATATTATGCTTTAGTTGTGCACGCCTAATTTGCCTCTCATTTTAAGTCTCACTTCCGTAGGTCAGCTGGAAGAAATTTCTTAGTAGAAATAAGCTGTACCTGTTGTGTCGGTATTCCTTGTGTATTGTCTTTCTCATGTTACTTGTGTACAATAAACAGTAAATAAATAAAAAATAAATAAATAAGAAGATTTGTTATATCAGGAAATCTATCGTAGGTTATTAATCCGCCACATCTTATTATCCTCTTCCCAAAATATTTGTCCTAAAATCAAAGAAAACAAACACGTGTGTTTAGCGTGTGTTATTTATCATCAGTAGTCCAAAATAGCCGTTTACCAAAACTTAGTTTCTCAAATTTTTAACCCGCAGACTTAAACTAGACTAATGTATTTCTAACTCAGATTTAGAATTTAGGTAAACAAAGTTTTATATCTTTTTATTCAAAAACACATTTTAAATATAAATGATACGTGTATTACTTAAACTAGCTATTTCATTAATTGTCATATCTAATAGCTAAAACTTATTTTAGAAACAAGATCTTCGATTCAAAGACATGAAACAATTTTTACCTTTATTCTAAAACTGAAATGTTAATACTTTAGAGAGCGCATAAAACCATGGACGCCACGAGTTTATATAATTAAGGTCCGATTTTTGAAGCAATCTCAAACTTGAGAGCAATATTAAGTATGGCCACTTTGTAATAAAATGACATTTCTGATACGAACTGAAACTCGCTGTCACTATTGAGAGCTGACTGGCACGTAACAAATTGATGTTATGTGGGTGCTACAGACTAAGGAAAACTGTTAAATCAATGTCAAATCAAATCTCAAGATGGTGGAATTAGTTCCTTTTTCACATTTCACGTTTCCGTGTTCACAGGCGTCACTTACTGCGTGCAAAGTTGCACTCAACACGCTGTCAATGCTTTTTGAATTGCCTACAACACACATGCGTCACCTTACGATTTGCGCGCGTAGCGATGAACTCTATGTCGGCGCAATCCTCTGCCAGTGGGCGCGCGGAGCGCGTATGGTGACGCATGTGTGTTGTAGGTTAGGGAATGCAAAAACCATTGACAGCGTGTTGAGCAGAACCTTGCGCACAGTTAGTGACGTCTGTGTATTGCTGTCCGATTTATTTCACCCTTAGATTTCACTACATTATTATCAATAATAGTTAATTTCACCACATTATTATCAATAATTTTTTACACCACCACGAAATGCGAAATCAGGTTTTGCATTGCACAAACTTCATAGATAGAGGATGGTCGCGGCTAACGCGGTTCTCAGATTCTGTTTGTTCAAATGTGATTGTTTTTGCTTGAATTGTGTTAAAATGGTGATAAAAAATTAAATACCACTCTCAAAATATGAGCTGCAATTACGCTGTCAGGAGAAACCTATGTTTTTTTTTAAGAAACTTATAAAACAATGATGATATACAAGGGATAATTACAAAATATATTTCATCCGGCGCGCCACACCGAGGCAAAGTACCCAAGATGCTGGCGGAATTACCCCTGCCGCCAGCATCTTGGGTACTAAGCTGGTTGGCTTGATGGCTGACCTAATTTTTGGCGCAAAATCGCTCTTGGATCTCCCGTTGCATTGATGAAACGTCTTTTAAAAACCCACAAATATTATCTGCTAGTTTTGATTATTTGTTTTCATTTAACTTATAATTATTACGTTTTTTTCTCTCTTTTCTTTATATCCAAGACAACACAATATCTTGTTCTTGTCATTCATTCTGGAGGTGGACGCCTGGTTACCTATAGATCAGGTTTACCTAGTTTAGTCAAATTGTAAACTTTTATTCGCTTATGTGTACTTTAATGTTGTTGCTTGTGGAAGAAATAAATACTTTTATTATTATTAATGTGTATTACATTCCATAGTGATTTCCTACCATGATACATTGCTTTCATGCTGCATTTTTCATTTGTTGGACTGAGAGCGAGAGAAAAACATAGAATGTGCCCTCTGCATTTCCTCCCGGGCATGCTGTAAAAACCAGGTAAGGGATCCGAGGTTTTCAGTATA
The DNA here is from genome assembly GCA_949820665.1 of Scrobipalpa costella. Taxonomy (NCBI): domain Eukaryota; kingdom Metazoa; phylum Arthropoda; class Insecta; order Lepidoptera; family Gelechiidae; genus Scrobipalpa; species Scrobipalpa costella. The sequence continues at coordinate 14,193,827 of OX463315.1, forward strand.
TTGCAATTTAGGCGATGAGCGTACAAACTGTCACTACAGCAATATTGCAATATACCTACGGTATATACCTACAAAGTTATCATAAATATCCCTCAAAACTTTGTCAGACGTGGCGGAAAGACCTTCGTGCAGATCATTTACTTTGTGTCACTACAGCAATACACATTAGGTACAATCTAAAATTGTCTTCATTTTTTGTCAGACGTGGCGATAGTGTTTTTTATTGGGCGTTTAACGCTCTGTCTACCTTATAAGGGATAAATGCATGATTTTATGTATATATTATTAAAACTTGTATTAAATTCGCCACAATATTTGGCTCACACTAACATCGGGCACGTCTTTTATACTAAGATATTATAATAATAAAAAATCTGAACAATAATAAGAAACTCAGTATTCATTTGTTCGCACTAAAGTCATAGAAACACGTATGTTCAGTAAGTCCTGCGTGAGACAGAGACTAATGACGTCAGAGTATCCTATTTCAGAGGTTCTCAAAGTTGTCTGGACCGCGACAGACTGATCGTTTAGAAGGATGATGAGAAATTATTATCAAAGGCAGCTGCTGTAACCATATTTAATTTTGGCGGTTTGAAAATTTTGCCAGCTGGGTTTTAGGTTGGGTTGGCGTCTACATAAACTCGCCTTCAAAAAAGTATACCTACCATAAGGACGCTAATCCTTTAAATCTGATGTTCAACTAGAAACAGTAACTCATATAAAGCAAACAAGATGGCGTTCCTATCAAAATAATAGACAGCAGAAATAAATAACGAACCTGCAACTTATACGTTAGTATTATTAGTTACTCTGTGCTGCAACTAAGGTAAAAACAAGGTAAAAATAAATGTATTAGTAAAGATACTCACTATTTTACGCACTACGTCATCCAGCTACTATAGCGTATTGTGAAGAAGCACTGCCTTTCAATCATCTAAGGAAGAGTTCGATTCTTACACCTAGTATGTTTGTAATTCTTTGTTATTATTTTAAATTACTTTTTTATGTCTATATTTTTAAAGCAAACAAAATCAGATAACTAGGGATATTTAAAAAAATATATATATATTGAAATCACTATCCCAAATTTATTAGAATAAAAATACAATAAATATAAAATATTTAAACTATTAATCTAAGACAGTATAAAATGATATATTACTAGTTACAGGTTACTGCTTAAGTATTCGTTTTCATTAAAAATTGAAAAGAGGATTGAAGCATTACCATCGTTACTATGACAAAAGCAATAAACCAATGAAAAAACAAATAATAAACTCAAAAAAAATTGAAACATATTCCATAGATTATATTTATTATTTTCTTCCATGATTCATCTTTTTACTCCATCCAATGCTTCTAACCTTCGATTTTTTCTATTCTCTAGGGTTTTGTTTAATTATGTTGGACAAAAATCGACATCAGTAACACTAACACACCTTTGTTTTAATGGAAACACGGCTTATTAATATTTATTTTGCACTAGCTGTGCTGGTTTGGATGGAAAACACGCAGTGTCGAACATACTGAAAACGCTTTTCCGCGCGTAGGAGCGGAACCTGCTAATCCACGCGCGGAAGTGAAAAAAATTTGATGGAGCTTTTTTTGTTTGACTGAGCATTATTTATAGACAATGCGAAACACGCTTCCGCGCGCGGCTTAGCAGATCCCGCTCCTACGCGCGAAGAAGCGTTTTCATTATGTTCGACACTGCGTGTTTTCCATACAAAGCGGGCGTACGAAGTCGCGGGCACAGCTAGTGCAAGATAAATATTAATAAGCCGTGTTTCCACCATTTTGGTCACTCACAGCCTGCATTCGAGATTGCATAGACCCGACTAAATTAGCGCATAAATCTGAAGTTGGAATGTTTTCCCATACTTCGTTGCAATGTGCTTCTAATGTTTCAGGAGTCCGCTCATTTCTGTTGTCCCACCTTTGAATCATTACACCCCACAGGTAGACTCGATACCCACTCGACAGAAGAAAAAGAAGACAGGTTTTCGATAGGATTAAGGTCTGGCGATTTAGAAGGCCACGGAATAACTTCAACTATGTTGTTCAAACCATTAATTAAGGACCTTGCAACGGTGTATAGGGCAATTGTCTTGCACGAAAACTATTTTAGGCATTTCGTTATATGGATACACAGTCCGTGTAGTAGGTAGCATTATTTCGTCTAACATACATACATACATATAATTACGCCTTTATCCCTAATGGGGTAGGCAGAGCGTAAACGACCCAAACAAAGGTCGTTCCGCTACGTCTGACAAAGTTTTGAGGGTTATTTAAGATAGATTTGTAAGTATATTGCTGTAGTGACAGGTTGTCAGCCTATCGCCTAAATTACAATATAGTGAAACCCTCGGATCCCTTAGCTGGTTTTTACAGCATGCCCGGGAGGAAATGCAGCTGGCACATTCTATGTTTTTCTCTCGCTCCCAGGCCAGCATGGAAGAATTTCGTCTAACACCTGAACACAATTGAAGCCATTTCAGTAATTGGTTATAGCGCTAAGTTCTCCTGAGATTCATTATTAGCTACGACGTGACTACATCATAAGGAGTATTTTGTCTCCGCCATAATGACCTTCCCCTTTGACTAGATTTAAACGTTTTCGCGTCACTCGTCACTAAACAGCCGTTGACCAGTCAAAGTTTAAATGTTTTTTAGCGAATTCAAAAAGAGTTTCAAAACATAGTATACGTTGGCCCATAAAGAATAGGTTTGACTACTGCAAATATCTGTTTTTTTTTAAAAACAATTCTTCTTTATACGTGAGACACTCAGAAAGATTTGCGACACTAAAAAAAATTGTTCTACAGGTACACATATTTTTATTAAATCTTTTCAAAGTACTCTCCACCAGCCTCTATACAAAGATTCATGCGTCTGAACCAGTTTTCAAAACACTTTTTCCAGTCCGCCGTAGACACCTCGTTTACAGCCTGCTCGAACGCAGCCAGCGCATCTTCCGGCGACGAAAATTGTATCCCCTTGAACTGATTTTTTATTTTTGGAAATAAAAAGAAGTCACACGGTGCTAGATCAGGGCTGTAAGGAGGGTGACCCAGGAGTTTGACTGGTGTGCTGTCCAAGAAGTCCCTCGTTTTGAGCGCGGTGTGTGCAGGCGCATTGTCGTGGTGGAGCAGTAGTCCGCGGAGCCCTGTGTTTGGTCGCTTGTTGCTCACAACAGATAAAACTTCTGGTAAACATTTGGTAGTATACCATTCGGCGTTAATGCTTCTTTGATCTCGTAAGGGAATTGAGGCCAAGTGGCCAGTCAAATTAAAATAGCTGGCGATCAAAATCTTCCCCCCGCTTCGAGATCGCTTCATTTTGAAACACCCAAACTGTCGACTGGCGCTTGGTTTCTGGATCGTATTGATAAATCCAGGACTCATCACCTGTTACGATGTCGTAAACACGCCGAGACGAGCCTGCTTCAAATTTGTTCAGCATATCACGGCACCATTCCACCCGGGCCTGCTTCTGAGCGTCGGTGAGGTAGTGCGGCACCCAGCGCGATACTATCCTCCTCACGCGAAGATGCCCATGTAGAATCTCGTGAACGCTTCCCGATCCAATCTTTAATATGTGCTGAATCTCCTGATATGTAATTCGCCTATTATCTTGGATTAAATTTTTCACTGCTAGCACGTTTTCTTCCGTAATAGCCGTCAAAGGGCGACCGCTTCTTTCTTCATCCCGCGGTTGGTCGACCGCGCCTAAATTCGTTATACCAACGATACACGGTTGCCTTGGAGGGGCTTTCATCAATAAATGCCATTTGAAGTCTATCGAACGATTCATCCGGTTTCAGGCGACACTTGAAATCGTAAAAAATCATAGCTCTAAAATGTTCCCGGCGCAGATCCATTTTTCAGTAAGACACGATACTTTAAATTGGCTCGCAAAAATGTGGAGGGAAATTTTGAAAATGGAACACACATATTTTTACTTACAAGTAATCATATTTTCAAAAAAGATTCTTACCGGCCAGTCTGCCATATATAAAAACTATTTATCGCAATACTTTCTGAGTGGCCTGGTATTGTCAATAAATTACCTCTCGTATATACCTAATTGTTGTTATACTGTTTGTATTTTATATTTTATTTATTTTATTTTATTTTCTAATTCTTGGTTGCCGTCTAACTTCGGGTGGGCTAAATATAAGCAACACACCATTTATCCACTTTGTTTTGTGTAATAGGTATTTCTTATGTGTATTATGTTTATAAATGTACTGAGTTTGTTTGTTTTCAATGTTTGTGAATGTGTGGTACTAGTTTCTGTTTGTAAATGTGGATAATAAATGTATTTGTATTTGTATCGAATTCTAATCGAGCTTCTTTATGGACATACATACATACTATCACGCCTATATCCCTAATGGAGTAGGCAGAGCGTCAACGACCCAAATAAAGGTCGTTCCGCCACGTCTGACAAGTTTTGAGGGTTAAGATAGAACTGTATATTGCTGTAGTGACCGGTAGTCAGCCCATCGCCTAAATTACAATATACCCTCGAATCCTTTAGCTGGTTTTTACAGCATGCCCGGGAGGAGATGCAGCTGGCACATTCTTTATGGACATCTGTCAGAAATGGTTTTACTGCATGATGACGATAGTGTAGTCCTTCTTGGTGTAACTCACGTCTTACAGTACCCACTGAAGTATGAAATAGTTTAGCATAGTGTTTTGTAGTGAAAAAGAGCCCGATGGTGTAGTGGATAGGGCCGCTGCCTCCTGAGCGGGAGGTCGTGGTTCGAATCCCACCACGTACCAATGTGTTTTTCGGGTTTCGAATTTCATATGTACGTTTATTCGGCGCTTTTTCCGTGCTTCGGAAGGCACGTTAAGCCGTTGGTTAATATCGTTTAATACCATAGATATTAGTCGTTAAGCCATGACAGAGGCCAATGCTAAGCATTGGCGGCTTGAAAACTCTGACCTAATCTAGGATTGGGTCTGGTTTCCCTTCTGGGTTGCGGAGGTCAGATGGCAGTCGCTCTGTGTAAAAACCAGTAGCCTCGTTCAATCCCCTAGATTAGGTAGCCGACCCCATGAGATACGGGATAAGGCTAGGGAGATGAGTGTTTTGTAGTCGTGACGCCGTTTTCCTTATACTCCCTAACCATAATTTCTCGCTGTGCTGCGTTCTAGAGAGTAGCTCTACCGGTTTTGGGCGGATGATTAAGGCCCGTATTTATAATCAGCACTTGAAACTGATAGCGGGTTTGACTTCGTATCAGTAATGTAATTTCAGTACATAATGACCTGTCAAATCCATACTTAATACTGCTCTCAATCTTGAGTTCGCTTTATAAATACGGGCCTTAAAGTGCCCTCGGCAGCATGGCTTCGCACCCATAACTTATCAGTTTTAATCTAAAACAAACCAAACATTTCGTAATATTTATCGTAGTTTAGCAGCGACGCACAACCACCATTTTTAACTTAAAACACAATTATAGGCTACTCCACTTACTGTTACTCCTTACTCTCTAGAAATTTCCGAATAGTTTTTGCCTTGATTATGTAACGACACTATTCCCGGTCTTGTAACAATACTGATATTGCACTTTGAACTCATTTTGGACGTAAACAAGCAAAGTAAACTGAGATAAGCGAATAATCTGCACAATTTCTTTCAACAGAACAAAGGTGAATTCAACAGAGCAGCGCACAAACGGTTTTACTCTCTATTTGTCAAATAAACCGTATTTCGTTACCCAACAACCAACAATACTTATTCATCTATCTATGACGTTATGTTATTTTGTTTGTGTTTGCCTGGAAGAAATTGCTACCTAAGCAAAAAGGCCGCCTATGTTGTACTTGTTTTTTGTTATCTGTTGTGTTGTATGTTGTATTATTACGTGCAATAAAGTATTTTTATGTTATGTTATTGATTTATTATTTTTTAAATTGATATCTTAAAGAATTTTACCGTGAGTCACTAAGCATAAGAAGCCCAGATGTTAAGAGCCTGAGGTATGAAACCGACAAACCTTCGTTCGAATCCTATCTTATATCATGAATGATGATGGTGATGAATCTCTGTGGGATTGTCCCCAGTTTGGTAAGGACAATTCAGGCCGATTCACCTGATTGTCTGGAAGAAAAAGAGGGCATGTTAAGCCCTCGGTCCCGGTGGCTGTCTTCGATAGTGGTCGTTACACAAACCATGTTAGAGGCCTATTTGCTGTGCTATAAGGCATTGTTTGGCACCACACGAGAGAAAAACATACAATGTGCCAGCTGCATTTCCTCCCGGGCATGCTGTAAAAACCAGCTAAAGGATCCGAGGGTTTCAATATATTGCAATTTAGGCGATAGGCTGACAACCTGCCACTACAGCAATATACACATAAATCTATCTTAAATAACGCTCAAAACTTCATCGACCTTTATTTAGGTCGTTTTCGCTCTGTCTACTACCCCATTAGGGATAAAGGCATGATCATATGTATATATGTATGAATGATTGCCGGGCCCTAATTCAATGTCATAGAATTAGGCAAACGGCATATTACTTAAGCTGAAGATACTATCTAAGTGGCGCCCCACTAGTAAAAAAAACATAATTCACTCAAAGCTCAGTGAACCGAAAAACCGGTCAAACAGAATCAAGTTATAGTTATTGGCATAATTTAGAACCTTATAAATTAGCGATTCATAGCTCGTTGTAGTAACAGGGAGAAAAAATGCGAATAATGGCCACCAACTGCAATTTCTCTTCCTATTAATTACTAATATCGTTACTTTAAGAAGATTAGCTTGTATTTCTCAAAGTAAACGAATGTTAACTTATTTTTTGAGTTAATAAACTTAAACTATAGTTAGCAGTTAAAAAACTCTGACACCAGAGTTCATCGGGTCGATCCACTCGATACCCACACGACAGAAGAAGACAAACTTTGGGAAACCCTGTCTTTCTTTATCCTGTCCCTTATCCTATTATTTTGTCATTGGTATATCCTAGAAAACTAATGCTTTACATTCCGTCTACGTCAACTTTGTAGCCCGTAGCATTTTGCTACGTCGTAGCAGATCTAACTTTGATTTATCGATACAAAGATCATTTCTTTTCTTTCTTCCATACTGGACTGGGAGAGAGAAAAACATACAGCGTGCCCAGTCATCAGTCTAGCGCTTTCCCGTATCTCGCGGGGTCGGCTACCTCATCTAAGAGTTTGAACGAGGGTGCTGGTTTTTACACAGAGCGACTGCCATCTGACGTCCGCTACCCAGAAAGAAAACCTGAACCAATCGTAGATGAGGTCAGAGTTTTCAAGCCGACAATGCTTAGCACTGGCCTCTGGACTGGCTTGGCGACTAATATCTACGGTATTAAACGATATTCACCGGGACCAACGGCTTTGCGTGCCTTCTGTAGCACGAAAAAATTACCGAATAAACGTACATATGAAATTCGAAAACCGAAAAGCACATTAGTACGTGGTGGGATTCGAAACACGATCCCCCCGCTCAAGAGGCAGCGGCCGTATCCACTACACCATCGGGCTCTCTTCGGGTCGGTACACTCGGACGGTAGCTTCTTCCATACTGGCCTGGGAGCGAGAGAAAAACATACAATGTGCCAGCTGAATTTCCTCCCGTGCATACTGTAAAAACCAGCTAAGAGATCCGAGGGTTTCAGTATATTGCAAGTTAGGTGATGGGCTGTCAACTTTTCCCTACAGCAATATACCTACAAAGCTTTCCTTAATAACCCTCAAAAGATTTGTCAGACGTGGCGGATCGACCTTTTTTAAGGTCGTTTACGCTCTGCCTACCTTATTTGTGATACAGGCCTGATTATATGTATGTGGTACAGACAGTAATATCTCATAATAAAGGACGGTTGGTTATTGATGTACCGAGTGTAAGGGACAGCGTCTCGCAAACTAACAGGGGTTGCTCAATCAACGATGCTGAACAACTTCCACCAAGAAATTCTTTCAGAAAGTGAAAATAAAAATTTGCGTTATTATATTCGTTGCTAAGTCAACAAAGCTGAACAACTATCATCACGAAATTCTTTCAGAAGACAACAACAAAATATATCTTCTCATACAAAATTATGATGATACAAAACGTACCCTCGATCAGACAATTTGAATAATAAAGCTATTTTCTTTTTTCACTTCCTGAAAGAATTTCCTGGTGGTAGTTGTTCAGTTTCGTTGACTGAGCAACCCCTATCAGTTTGCGGGACGCTGTCTCTTACACCCGGTACTTTACAATTCCTCACCGGTGTTGAAATAAGAGTGTGTGGTAATGTATATTACCTTACAACTATAGTTCGTTTATGACAAAAAAATATGTGAAGTTGCATGCAAGAAATGCCATTTTTAAATTGAAAACGTACTATAGTTGTGTGGTAAAGAAATTTGTATGAACCAAATTAAATTTGTATGGACTTTTGTTATAAGTAAATGGGATGACGAAAACGGATATCAGATGACGATATCTTGTTCATACATACATACACATAATCACGCCTTTATCCCTAATGGCGTAGGCATATCGTAAACGGCCCAAGCAAAGGTCGTTCCGCCACATCTGACAAATTTTTGAGGGTTATTTAAGATATGGCAGCGTGGAAGACTATCTTGTTGATACCGTGACGATATCGTGGATAATATCGTGGGATGATCTCGGAATCTACTCTTCCCTTGTCTAACTTGTTCTATACGGGGCGTAAGGGACAGCGACCTGCAAACTGATAGGGGTTGCTTTATCAACGGAACTGAACAACTACCGGCAAGTTTCTTCTTCCGTGAAAAAAAATAATTCCATACAAATTGTCTGATCAAGGTGATCTATCATTTTGAACGCGAAGTTCAAATTAGTTTACTTCTCCTGAAAAAAATTATCCTGTTGAAAGTTGTTCAGTATCATTGACTGAGGAACCCCTATCAGTTTGCGGGACGCTGTCCCTTACTCCCGGTAGAGCTTGTGTCGGTCGTACTACGACTGGTTGACTTCTTTATCCAATTTCAAGGGGTGATGTGCATTATTTAAGGTCCCATACTGTAAGAGTGTAGATAAACTATTGTACGGAACTGTACATAATTAAGTATTAAAATACTCGTGTGATGCTATCATGAATCTTCTGTCGTGTGGTTATCGAGTTAATCGACCCGATGAACCCTGGTGTCAGAGTTTTTAAACTACCTAGTAGCACAGCTAATAGGCCTCTGACATGGTTTGAGTAACGAACACTATCAAAAACAGCAGCCGGGACCGACGGCTTAAGGTCCCTCCGAAGCATGATTTTTTTGTTTTTCCAGACTATCAAGTGACTCGGCCTGTCCTTACCAAACTGGGGAAAATCTCACAAAGTGATATATATCAACTTTATTTTTGATACAAACTAGCGACCCGCCCCGGCTTCGTACGGAAATCATCAGTGTTTCTCTACTACATTATGCATGTTTTATACATATAAACCTTCCTCTTGAATCACTTTATCCAATAAAAGAAACCGCATCAAAATTAGTTGCGTAGTTTTAAAGATCTAAGCATACATAGGGATATAGGGACAGAGAAAGCGACTTTTTTTATACTATGTAGTGATAGGAACACCAACATCAGTCAAATTTTACATTCATGGGTACAAACAAAATAATAATACATTTCTAATTTGAGTGACATCGTTCAACATCGTAAACTAAACTTAAAATTAAAAACTTAAAACTATGTAAGTCATCATCATCATCTCCTTAGCCTTATTCCGTATCTCACGGGGTCGGCTTCCTAATCTAGGGGATTGAATGAGGGTACTGGTTTTTACACAGAGCGACTGCCATCTGACCTCCGCAACCCAGAAGGGAAACCAGACCCAATCCTTAAAACTATGTAAGTATTATTAAACAATTTTAATTAAAAATACACTAATCTAATTAAGTTGAGATCAATTGAGGTCATGTGAGTAAAAGGTATTCATGATTGTTGAAACAGTACGTTAAAAATTATGAATTGAGTTGCTGAATAAATCTATACTGTCTTTTTTTTTTCAACTTTGCTTTACTCCTCTAGGAATCGAAACCAGGACCCCCGGATCATGAGTCCATGGCTCTGACCAATAAACCATGGAGGCAGTTATAACGAGTAGGGAAAGTAGTTTAAGAACTAACAGCGCAGTTTCCAATATTGATCAATCGCTCGGGGATTTTCTTTGCATAAAGATAGGTTAGATTTGGATAAAGGTAGTCGAACTTTGAAGAAAGATACATAACACAGTAAGTATTCCAACAAGTATTATAAAAAAGGATTCATATAACCCGACTTTAGCACCTAATCATAAGTATTTTTGTAATCTACGTTTAATTACCTACATTTTAATACACTACTCGATAGGTTCAGCCGTTTTTAATACTTGCAAATTTTAGGGCTTAAAAAACGCCATTGATTTTTGAAACTTTACACCTATCTTAGAACACTCGGATGCTTAAGACCAATCAAACGATACATACATACATACATATAATCACGCCTTTATCCCTTATGGGGTAGGCAGAGCGTAAACGACCTAAACAAAGGTCGTTCCGCCACGTCTGACAAAGTTTTGAGGGTTATTCAAGATGGATTTGTATTTTGTACGTATATTGCTGTAGTGACAGGTTGTCAGCCCATCGCCTAAATTGCAATATACTGAAACCCTCAGATTCCCTAGCTGGTTTTTACAGCATGCCCGGGAGGAAATGCAGCTGGCACATTCTATGTTTTTCTCTCGCTCCCAGTCCAGCATCAAACGATACCTATACCTAATTGTCGAATTGTATCCAGCTGTTTCGTAGATATGAGGTAATAAAGAAATATCAAAACATACCTACATTTCTTCCATGCTGGCCAGGGAGCGAGAGAAAAACATAGAATGTGCCAGCTGCATTTCCTCCCGGGTATGCTGTAAAAACCAGCTAAGGGATCCGAGGGTTTCCGTATATTGTAATTTAGGCGATGGGCTGACAACCTGTCACTATAGCAATATAGGTACTTACAAATCTATCCTAAATAAGAAAGGTCAGGTCAAGAGTACCCTAAACCGACGAGCATGTATGAAGAGATTAATGAATGTGGATGAAGCGAAAGAAGTATGTAAGGATCGTAGCAAGTGGAAAGATGTGGTCTCTGCCTACCCCTCCGGGAAAGAGGCGTGATTATATGTATGTATGTATGTAGTATCCTAAATAACCCTCAAAACTTTGTCAGACGTGGCGGAATGACCTTTGTTTGGGTCGTTTACGCTCTGCCTACCCCATTAGGGATAAAGGCGTGATTATATGTATGTATGTATGTACCTACATACAAGCTACGTGCGAAAAATATAACGAAAAAAAAGATTGCTAGAAGATTAGGGGTTTAGGTATTATTCTTTAAGATGAGTATAGTTAATAAAGTTCTTCCATTTTGGACAACATCCGAGCATGCAGTGTATACGAGGTGTAAGGGACAGCGTCCCGCAAACTGATAGGGGTTGTTCAGTCAACGAAACTGACCAACTATCAGCGGGTTTTTTATTCAAGAAGTGAAAACAGTGCTTTTACATACCAATTGTCTGATCGAGGTGGTCATTTTGTATGAGAAGATATTTTTTTTGTTATTTTCTGAAAGAATTTCGTGGTGATAGTTGTTCAGTTTCGTTGACTGAGCGACCATTATTAGATGGGGCGCTGTCCCTTACACCCGGTATTAAATTGTATTCTAGAGCCTTTTATATTTATAAGGTCAACTCGCTTATAAGTAGAATCTATTTTGGCACCTCTGGAAATAACCAGTTATATTCCAGATAAAAAAAAAAGTAAACTACAAAAAGAACTATTTTACTCATGGTAAGTGTAACATGTCCCTTACACAAAGCCTAGTCCGCCTATAATTAAAAACCGTCAACGGTCTTTACCCAAAATTGCGTACGGAATTTTGGATAGATAAAGATAAGCGTAAACATCGAGTAATAAATAGATTATTGGATTTATTGTTCACTGATAGGTCTTTTTATATTATTCACGGTTCGGGTATTCTGATATTACTCCACTTGAAACTATTAGTTTCGTTTGCGAATTTGCCATTAATTTATTTTATTTGTGATGGTTTTTTTCCTTTTTCTGTTATATAGCCTCTCATAAGTAATTGTTTGATATTAGGCTAGATTCTATATACCACCGGCTAAAACTATAATTAAAATCTATCTGTCACTTTCAAAATAATAAAATTGAAAAAGGACGATTGACTCTATGGTTTTACACTTTGTCTGCTAGATTTTGACGCGCATTTGCACGTTTCCCCAGTATTTCTGTTAATTTTATCCGTTGTGTCAACCATATGACGGCGGACAAAAATGACAGATAACGCATAAAACCACCGACTATAAATAAAAAACCGGAGAGAATAGATCTCCTGTCCTTTTCCAATGTTTTTAGTCTGAAAGTGACAGAAAGATTTTTAGTTTAGGTTTATAGTTGAATCTAGAAATAAGCCTACGTGAATCTAGGATTGGGGTAGATTGGGTCCAGCTTCCCTTTTGAGTGGCAGTCGCTTTGTGTAAAAAATTTAAACTACTATCCTCGTTTTCTAGATTTGGTGGCTGACCACGTGAAATAGGCGTATATATCTATGGGAAAACGGCTAGGGAGATGATTATTTGCAGCGTAAAGCGTGAGAATTAAAAAACCTGTCATAGAGGTACCATAGAGAAGGACTTATAGGAACTGCATAAGTCCGTCTCTTATTCTGTCTCTATTTATCTCTATGACAGTTATATTAATTCCTTGCAGGGCCATACATTGTTTAACACACGTAAAGAGCTAGTTTTTTTTTTCTTTTTTTTCAAAAGAGAATTTTTAAAGTTCAGTTTTTAAATGGTTTTGACTATTCCACTGAAGCAAATAGGCAGATAGTTAATTAGTTGTATAGCAAAACCGACGTGTGTAATGTAATAACCACAGATATAATCATGTCCTGTCCCTATCGAAGTGCTTATAGGGAAAGTCCCGTATGCAGAATTTTATTTCAGGAATGCTTAGTAGGAGTCTCGGTAAGTATTTAAAACTCGGATGGATTTCTGTCACCCCTTCAGATTTCCAGCACACACAAAAGTTTGGACTCTTCCTGACAGGTAACTATTAAATGAATTTCTTTAAAATATATACCAAATGACGACCCAAGAGTATTTGAGTATTAAAATAAAGAACAGTAAACAGTAAATATTTCAGTTTTTTGTTTCATTGCGTTAGATATAAGGACATAGTGGGTCATTTAGTCTATATTTTAGAGAAATTTATTTAGCAGTTTCCTGTCAGGAAGGGCCCAAACTTAAGTGTGTTTCAAAAATCGTTTTATTTTTTACGGAACAGCTGGCTGTAACGGTGTGGTACATTTTTGGATTCAGCTCACAAAGCCCTTTTTTTTGATATTCAGCTTGAACCCATTCCTAAAGAAAAACTTTTTATTTTTCATACTAAATATTGATGACGTCATAGCTGGGAAACTGACCAGGACTCGTATTTTTGAACCGCTCGTATCTGAATTCGCATACGAAATCCCAAAATCACTATTTTTTAATACATATACGTATGCGACTATGCGAAAACGAGTGGTACAAACCACTCGTTTTCTTTTTTAATACTCGAAATTTAAGTAGTCTATGATTATGACAGTGACACAGACAATTACTTGACAAATGACACTTTTTAATTTACTTGAATTTACGTTCCGTTTCTCTGCGATTCATTACCGGTTTTTCAATTCAACGATTTTTGTAGTGGTAGTGATGTAGTAGGTGTATTTCTGCGTAGAACGAAAACAATTTATGGGAAAAGACTTTATTGCAACACAGATTTCTACTGATTCAAAAATACGTAAATTCGTGTGTGATAGAATTTGAATTTGTACACGAATGATTTACGTATGCGTTTTCAGTTTTCATACGAGCGGTTCAGAATTACGACTCCAGGTGTCAGAAATCCACCCAAGTTTTAAATACTTACCAAGACTTCTTCTTAGCTTTCCTGAATAAATTTCTGCATTCGCGACTTTCCCTACAGGCTCTTAGACAGGAATATACATATAATCATGCCTTTATCCCTAATGGGGTAGGCAGATCGTAAACTACCTAAACAAAAGATCGTTCCGCCACGACTGAAAAAGTTTTGATGGTCATTTATATATTTGTAGGTATATTGCTGTAGTGACAGGTTGTCAGCCCATCGTATAAATTTCAATATACTAAAACCCTATATATATAATAAAGCCCGGGAGGAAAAGCAGCTGGCACACTCTATGTTTTTTCTTCGCTCCCAGTCCAGCATAGAAGAAGGACAGGAACAGGATCAATAAACCAAGCGTGAGATAACTTTACCTTTTGAACAGCTTGTAGTACACATAGATGGCGCCACATCAAGATACAACAGTCCTAAAACGCGGTATTGAAGTTTGCTCGGCGATTTGCATATATAGACTTAAGATTCGTTGTCGGAATTATTATTATCATTAGTTGCACGGTGAGAACGACACTAACAATAATATTATGTTTTTGATGTAATATTTTTCATTTCTGTCTCATGTAAGTGACATTTGTCTTTTTTGAGAATATAATATCTTTAAACCCGAATTAATACTAACCATTTGACCAACGAGCGCTTTAAACATACTGTTTCATGTATTATTAAAACGTCTTTCCTGGACTTAATGGTAGTTAAGGTCAAATTCACACCGAGAATCGATGCAACGCGACTTGGCGCCCTAGCGTGATACAACTTTATTTCCTATTCAAAAAGAAAGAACTCTAAAATTCGCGTAGCACGATACAACCTGTCACTTCATGTTACAACGACATGCATCTTCAAGGAGCTTCGCTCCGCGTCGCGTCGCGTTGCTTTCCAGTGTGAACTGGCCCTTACCCACTCCCTATTCATCATCTCCTTAGCCTTATACCGTATCGCACGGGGCGGCTACCTAATCTAGGGGTTGAACGAGGGTACTGGTTTTTACACAGAGCGACTGCCATCTGACCTCAACTACCTAGAAGAGAAACCTGACCCAATCCTAGATTAGGTCAGTTTTCAAGCCGCCAATGACATGGCTTAACGACTAATATCTACGGTATTAAACGATATTAACCAACGGCTAAACGTGCCTTCCGAAGCACGGAAAAAACGTCGAATAAACGTACATATGAAATTCGAAAACTGAAAAACACATTGGTACGTGGTGGGATTCGAACCACGACCTCCCGCTCAGGAAGCAGCGGCCCCATCCACTACACCATCGGGCCTTACCCACTCCGTATTATTTATAGGAAAACAAATAGTTCTGGCAAATGGCCGTAAATACGTCGATTCTAGCTGATTTAGAGCAGCAGTGTAAGCATTCCTTTACTAAAATAGAACGGGATTAATAATCACTGTTTGTATTAGTTTTTCCTGTTAGAAAGCCCGATGGTGTGATGGATAGGGCCGCTGCCTCCTGAGCGGGAGGTCGTGGTTCGAATCCCACTACGTACCAATGTGTTTTTCGGTCTTCGAATTTTATATGTACGTTTATTCGGTGCTTTTTCCGTGCTTCGGAAGGCACGTTAAGCCGTTGGTCCAGGTTAATATCGTTTAATACCGTAGATATTAGTCGCCATATCAGAGGCCAGTGCCAAGCATTGGCGGCTTGAAAACTGTGACCCAATCTAGGATTGGGTCTGGTTTCCCTTCTGGGTTGCGGAGGTCAGATGACAGTCGCTCTGTGTACAAACCAGTACCCTCGTTCAATCCCCTAGATTAAGTAGCCGATCCCCTGAGATACGGGATAAGGCTAGGGAGATGATGATTAGTAGTAGATTAGTTTTTCCTGTAAAGAGGTTTTTTTTTAGAGAACGCGATACTAGTGCGTACGTCAGTTACTGAAATAGGTATTTCAATTTCAACACCTGAAATTTCAATTCTTCCATGCTGGTCTGGGAGCGAGAGAGAAACATAGAATGTGCCAGCTGCATTTCCTCCCGGGCATGCAGTAAAAAGCATCTAAGTGATCCGTGGGTTTCAGTATATTATAATTAAGGCGATGAGTTGACAATCTGTTACTACAGCAATATACCTTCAAATCTATCTTAAATAATCCACTAAACTTTCTCAGGCGTGGTGGATCGACCGTTGTTTAGGTTGTTCACACTCTGCCTACCCCAGTAGGGATAATAATAATACATGTAAGTTTAAATTTTGAGCATACTTTTTCTTTCTTTCCTAAACAAGTTATTAGAAAATGAACAACTTTCATCAGAAAATTCTTTTAGGAAATGAAATCATTTTTTGACAAATTATCTTAATGAGGTAGTAATTTTGTATAGGTTTTTTTTTTTAATTCATTCTTTGGGTCGCTGAGCCATCGTAGTAATTACTTATTAAAAATGCTCTTGAATAATGCGCCGCGCCCTGTCGCGTCGCTTTCCGGTGTAAACTAACCCTTACTCAAGCGAGTAGGGTCCATTGTAACGGCATTATTAAAGACGTCACACCCCCTAACGAAATATCCGGAGCCGTCATCTCGGATTCCGGACCGGAAATGAAGCTGAGAACAGGTAAATCAATTAAATCTCACTGCTAAGAGGAAACAGGTGCTCTGGTGTATACCTATTCAGTTAATTAACTTTGTGATAATTTATTTTGCGTCCAAATGAAATGAAAAAAAGAAATGTTTAGTCTCCCATACTAAATGTTCCATGCTAGACTGGGATCATTACACGCATCCTAACTTTGTGGATTATGACCTTTCAAAGATATATTTCTTTGCAAAGAAAGGAAATTATGTCAAAATAATAAATAAAAGTCTCTTTAATAGTGATAGATATCATCTCCCATCTCCCTAGCCCTATCCCGTATCTTTCGGGGTCGGCTACCTAATCTAGGTGATTGAACGAGGGTACAGGTTTTTACACAGAGCGACTGCCATCTGACTTCCGCAACCCAGAAGGGTAACCAGACCCAATCCTAGATTAAGTCAGAGTTTTCAAGCCACCAATGCTTAGCACTGGCCTCTGACATGTCACAACGACTAATATCTACGGTATTAAATGATATTAACCGGGACCAACGGCTTAACGTGCCTTCCGAAGCACGGAAAAAGCGCCGAATAAACGTACATATGAAATTCGAAAACCGAAAACACATTGGTACGTGGTGGGACCCTATCCACTACACCATCGGGCTCCTCCACTACACCATCGGGCTCCTATATACGTGATAGATATATATATATAAATAAATTAAAAGTCATTATTATTTAATAATAGGCGAGCAGCCACAGGCTGATTTGGCTATATCTAAGCTGGTGTGTATCCGATATTATAGTTTTAGTCACTTCACTACTCGTTTTGTCTCTCAAGTCTATTCTTAAAACTGTTCACTGATTGAGCATCAATCACAATCAAGTTTCATGGAAATAGTGAAATGTCATGACATTATACCTATTCAACGAATATTTTGGTTTCCTGAATTTAATCTTCATATTCTACTGATCTCCTCCGGAGGAATTCCAGGAATTATTTTGCGGAACAGCATTTCAAATTGTCTGTTTTTAGGGTACCGTACCCATACATACATATAATCACGCCTTTATCCCTAATGGGGTAGGCAGAGCGTAAACTACCTAAACAAAGGTCGTTCCACCACGTCTGACAAAGTTTTGAGGGTTATTTAAGATAGATTTGTAGGTATATTGCTATAGTGACAGGTTGTCAGCCCATCGCCTAAATTGCAATATACTGAAACCCTCAGGTCGTTTACGCTCTGCGCCACGTCTTTATCGGATAAAGGCGTGATTATATGTATGTATATATTTTGATTCACTAAAACAATTAGAAGCATCACGTAACAATGGATCAAATTATACAAGATTACAAGGAATTGGATGTGGATTCGCTGGTGCCTGTGATAGGTAGAGAACCCTTACATTTCTATTGTGTAATGTATGGTATCTTCTTCTTGTTAGCGACTGGATACTCGAGTCGAACGACCAGGTGAACCGTGGTGTCAGAGCTTTCAAACCGCGTAGTAGCACAGCTATTAGGCCTCTGACGTGGTTTAAGTAATGACCACTACCGGGACTGACGGCTTAACGTGCCCTCCGAAGCACGGAATCGTTTTCCTTTTCGGTAAATCAGGTGATTCATCCTACAATGTCCTAACAAAACTGGGAGAAAACCTCACAAATATAACTTTAACAAATATCAACTTTGTGTTCCCTCCCTGGGAATCGAACTCAGGACCACCGGATCGTAATCTCATGGCTCTGACCACTAAATCACGGAGGCAGTATTATATGTATCAATGGGACAATACAATAATACCTACTGGGCTTTACCTATCTCGGTTCTGTGCTTGGACAATCGTTGGCTGAAATTTATAGTCGACAGTTATCGCTTTAGATTCACAAGAAGCTAGAGTACTTTAGAACAACCAGCTGTTATTTCCAAACATACATACATACAATCACGCCTTTATCCCGAATGGGGTAGGCAGAGCATAAACGACCCAAACAAAGGTCGTTCCGCCACGTCTGACAAAGTTTTGAGGGTTATTAAAGATAGGTTTGTAAGTATTTTGCTGTAGAGACAGGTCGTCAGCCCATCGCCTAAATTACAAATACAATATGCTGTTATTTCCAAATCAAATTTAGAGTAAATGTAAACAAAGTTTATTTTATTTATGTATTTATTTAGTAGTATTTATATTGTTTGAGTATTAAGATGAACTAAGTATGCACTATCTCGCTATCTGCTATGTACTATCCTTATACCCAAAGGTTGCCTGGTAGAAATTGCTGCTTTAGCAATAAGGCCACCTATATTGTACTGTTTTGTTCCTTACTTTTCTGCTGTATGTATTTGGGTTTCTTTGTGCAATAAAGTATCTTGTATTGTAAGTTTCATGTCATTTAATCAAAGATCTTGTTTCTAAAATAAGTTTTTGCTATTAGACCACATAATGAAATAGTAGTTTTAGGGCCAAAATTATAAACAGCATTTGAGACTGGTAGCTAGTTCTAGTTCGTATCAGAAACGTCAATTCAGTGCAATATGGTCTGGCAAATCCATACTTAATATTGCTCTCAATCTTAAGATTGCTTTATAAATACAAACCTTAGTCATTTAACTAATTTTCCAACACGGGTCATTCAGTTTTGAAATGTGTTTTTGAGTAAAAAGACATGAAACTTTGTTTACCTTTATTCTAAATTTCATTTGGAAATAGTCTTGGCTAGAGTGTTAAAATGGATATTAGCTAATATTATAATATAAAATTCCATGTTGGCCTGAGAGCTGCATTTCCTTCCGGGCATGCTCTAAAAACCAGCTAAGGGATTCGAGGATCTTAGTGTATTGTAATGTAGGCGATGGGCTGACAACCTGTCACTACAGAAATATACCTACAAATCTATTCTAAATAGCCCTCACAACCCTACCTTATGACGGATAAAGGCGTGGTTATATGTATGTATGTATCGAATGTAAGATGAGAAGCTGGCCAAATCTCTAGCATGAGTTTGTTTCTTTTTTTTCCATACTTGCTTGGACCACGCTGCTTTTGCTTTATATTAATAACGGCATTTGGTAAAAAAATTGTTAAAATATTCAGTCTAAATATTGTACGGAACTCTTCGTGCGCGAGTCCGAGTTTTTAAATATTCCTTTAACCGTGATTGGGAACAGTAAAATTATTTAACGGCCGTGCGGGTTGATTAACGTACGAGATGACGAACGACTCAATAGTAAGAAAAGCAGCTGTCATATTATTATTATTTTCAACTCCCAGTGCATCCTGGAAATCCTAAAATATAATTATCACAAAGGGAGGCAGCTAAAATTATTTTGCAGTAGCTTTACATACATACATACATGCATATAGTCACGCCTTTATCCCTAATGGGGTAGGCAGAGCGTAAACGACCTGAACAAAGGTCGTTTCGCCACGTCTGACAATTCTTTGAGGGTTATTTAAGATAGATTTGAAGGTATATTGCTTAGTGACAGGTTGTCAGCCCATCGCCTAAATTACAATATACTAAAACCCTCGGATCCCTGAGCTGGTTTTTACAGCATGCCCGGGAGGAAATGCAGCTGGCACATTCTATGTTTTTCTCTCACTCCCAGGCCAGCGTGGAAGAGCAGCGTGCAGTAGCTTTACATTTTCACAAAGTAAACATTTTAAACCACAGTTTTTCAGAATTAAAATTGCAAAAACGTGTTGCGGCTAGCATTCTCGTAAAAGCCTAATGCCAGAACTGCCTCCGTGGTATAGCGGTCTGGGCCATGAGCTCCCAACCCGGAGGTCCCGGGTTCTAATCCCGATTCTAGGACAATTAACTTTTTGTTGTTGTTTCTAGTTTGGTAAGGACTTTGCAGCCTGATCACCTGATTGTTGATTCTTCCATGCTGGATTGGGACCGACAGAAAAACATGCCAGCTGCATTTGCTCCCGGGCATGCTGTAAAAACCAGCTATGATATCCGAGGGTTTCAGTAAATTGCAATTCAGGCGATGGGTTGACAACCTGTCACTACAGAAATATACCTACAAATCTATTCTAAATAGCCCTCACAACCCTACCTTATGTCGGATAAAGGCGTGGTTATATGTATGTATGTATCACCTGATTATCTGAAAACTAAGATGATCCATGCTGTCGGATGGGCATGTAAATGGTCGGTCCTGCGCCTGATTTCTATCTGGTCGTATCAGTCAGTATGTCCTATTAGAATAAGAGATTGAAGGAAAAGAGAGTCCACTTGACTCGGGCACTAAAAACTAGTCCTGCGCAGTTGGCCTATCTCTGGGAGATCAGTTCTTCTTCTTAGCGAGTGAATTCTCGGCTCAAACAACCCGATGAACCCTGGTGTCAGAGTTTTCAAACCGCCTAGTAGCACAGCTATTTACGCCTCTTATATGCTTTGAGTAACGACCACTATCAAAGACAGCGACCGGAACCGACGGCTTAACGTGTCCTCCGAAGCACGGAATTCTTTTATCTTTTCTGACAATCAGGCGATTCAGCCTGCAATGTCCTAACCAAACTGGGGAAAACCTCACAAAGTGATAAATTGACAAACATCAACTTTGTGTCCCCCCCTAGGAATCGAAGCCAGGACCTCCAGATCGTGAGCCCATGGCTCTGACCACTAGACCACGGAAGCAGTTGTAGGTAGCGGATTGTAATTATGGAAATGAAAGCAGTTTTTTTTAATGCAGGTCGTTTTTCTCTGCGCAGTAAGATAAAATACAATAGAAACTTTTCACTCAATTCAATCGTCTTATCTTTTCAATTGAAAGGATAGCACGCAAGAAGACCTGTACAACGCCACTGACGTCGCGGTTCGTTTGGCAGAGTACTGGTCAAAATTAATATAAAAACGCCTAAACGATCGACACGATAAGAAGAAGAATTGAAAGGAACCTGAGAAAGCTCACTCGCTTGAGATAAAGTCAGTTGCCAATATTGAGTCAAATTATCCAGTAAATCTTTTGTTTCTGTTTAGTTTTCAAAGAAATAGGAACCATATCAATTCGTTGGCATTACATAGTGAAGGTATTCATTTGTTTTATTATTTTGATGGAAACATTTTAACTTTTTCACTTTCCATGCTGGACTTGGAGCAGATAGAAAAGTATAGAACAAGCCAGCTGCAACTCCTCACGGGCATGCTGTAAAAACCAGCTAAGGGATTCGAGGGTTTCAGTATATTGAGATTTAGGCAATGGACTGACAACCTGACACTACATCAATATACAGATTACATATCCATCTTAAACAACCCTCAAAATTTCTGACTATGACTTACTTCACATGAAAATATTATTTTTGTATTTATAGTTTACTAGCTGTGCCCGCGACTCCGTACACGTAGTGGTTATGATTTTAAAAAGCGATGTATTTTTTTGCTTTAAATTTTACATAATTGCGATTGAATACAGTCTTACATTACACCTATACGAGCATAGTACAATATAGTAGGTATTCTATGTACCTGCTTAAATATGAAAGGAGTTGTTTTTTGTTTTGGGATCAATTATTAAATACAAATCATGATATACCAGGCCACTCAGAAAATATTGCGATAAATAGTTTTTATATATGGCAGACTGGCCGGTTAGAATCTTTTTTTAAAATATGATTACTTGTAAGTAAAAATATGTGTGTTCCATTTTCAAAATTTCCCTCCACATTTTTTGCGAGCCAATTCAAAGTATCGTGTCTTATTGAAAAATGGATCTGCGTCGGGAATTTTTTAGAGCTATGATTTTTTACGATTTCAAGTGTCGCCTGAAACCGGATGAATCGTTCGATAGACTTCAAATGGCATTTATGGATGAAAGCCCCTCCAAGGCAACCGTGTATCGTTGGTATAACGAATTTAGGCGCGGTCGACCAACCTTGGGGGATGAAGAAAGAAGCGGTCGCCCTTTGACGGCTATTACGGAAGAAAACGTGCTAGCAGTGAAAAATTTAATCCAAGATAATAGGCGAATTACATATCAGGAGATTCAGCACATATTAAAGATTGGATCGGGAAGCGTTTACGAGATTCATCTTCGCGTGAGGAGGATAGTATCGCGCTGGGTGCCGCACTACCTCACCGACGCTCAGAAGCAGGCCCGGGTGGAATGGTGCCGTGATATGCTGAACAAATTTGAAGCAGGCTCGTCTCGGCGTGTTTACGACATCATAACAGGTGATGAGTCCTGGATTTATCAATACGATCCAGAAACCAAGCGCCAGTCGACAGTTTGGGTGTTTCAAAATGAACCAACGCCTACCAAAGTGAAGCGATCTCGAAGCGGGGGGAAGATTTTGATCGCCAGCTTTTTTAATTTGACTGGCCACTTGGCCTCAATTCCCTTACGAGATCAAAGAAGCATTAACGCCGAATGGTATACTACCAAATGTTTACCAGAAGATTTTTCTGTTGTGAGCAACAAGCGACCAAACACAGGGCTCCGCGGACTACTGCTCCACCACGACAATGCGCCTGCACACACCGCGCTTAAAACGAGGGACTTCCTGGACAGCACACCAGTCAAACTCCTGGGTCACCCTCCTTACAGCCCTGATCTAGCACCGTGTGACTTCTTTTTATTTCCAAAAATAAAAAATCAGTTCAAGGGGATACAATTTTCGTCGCCGGAAGATGCGCTGGCTGCGTTCGAGCAGGCTGTAAACGAGGTGTCTACGGCGGACTGGAAAAAGTGTTTTGAAAACTGGTTCAGACGCATGAATCTTTGTATAGAGGCTGGTGGAGAGTACTTTGAAAAGATTTAATAAAAATATATGTACCTGTAGAACAATTTTTTTTAGTGTCGCAAATCTTTCTGAGTGTCCCACGTATTTTTTTCATTGGATTTGTCATTGACTATTGAATATTTGAGATTATTTACACCTTACGTTTTTTAAATATACAAAAACTAACTTAACTTACAATGTATAAAGTACCTAACTAAAATATATAAGGAAGTTTTTTTTATATAATTGCTTTTTGTTTTGAGACCACACATCTATATACAAATCATGATTAATTGTATGTTTAATTTATCTCATTATTGAATGTTTAAGATATATTTTATAATTTGTTTTACTTGATTTTTTTTTCGAAGATCGTGAGTTCTTTCCCACCCATGTGTAACTTGTACCTTGTTTATTTTCATGTTAACTTGTTTTTTTTTATTAAACGTAAACATAACGTATGTAAAATTACCTAAACCTAACTAATTTTACGGCGCAATAGGCGGTCGGGGTTGGGTTATCCATCGTCTCGACGAACGTTTTAATCTCTTTACTCTTATTTATTTGTGTCATTACGAATCGCATTAGCTAAGCCTAACACGTCGTGTATAACACGATACTTGTGTGCGTAATGAGACTTACTGTATTCTAATGAGATGTAAAAAAACAGGATGCAATTTTCTGCCTACTCCCTAAGTCAGGTGGCGTGGATTTTTTCGTATATCTATAAATTTTTAGGTGAGGTAATATTCAGCCGAATTTATAAAAAAAAATCGGGTAAGAAATAATCAAAATTTAATTTCCTACCTCCCCCCAACACAGGTGGCGTAATTATTTGTATTCTATGTTTTTTTAACAATCAGTCGAATAAAAAAAGTTTGATCGAAATAAGTTAAAAAACAGCTTAATTCGAATTTCCTGCCTATCCTCTAAGTGGGGTGGCGTAATTTTAGGTATCCTTAGTTGCAACCCGGGTAACACTGATTTGAATCAAAGAAGTCCCATTGAAATCGTATCGGTAGTTTTGGCATGATGTGGAAACATACAGACAGACAGACAGACAGATTTAAAAAAAAAAAAAAAACGATTTAGTCTTTATATTGTTAATAATGCCTAATGCATTTTTTTTTATATATTCAATGTACAGACACGACCCTTCTAGAGATTTATTATATGTATAGATTGAACGCGTTACACTATATGTATATTATGTCGTCAACGTTAGTACACTTGACATTCTAGACAACCATAGGTACGAGTACATGTTATAGTCCTCCCACCAAATTTTCGGTGATGGCGGCCAATCTCCCAGAGATCGGCCCACTGCGCAGGACTACGTTTTAGTGCCCAATTGTTTGCGCTACAAACAGGTGTACTCTCTATTCCTTGAATCCCTTATTTTGTAAGACAGTTTGACTGACACGACCAGACTGAAATCAGGCGCTGGACTGACTATTTACATGCCCTCTTACTTTTCGGACAATCAGGTGATCAGCCTGCATAGTCCTAACCAAACTAGAAACAATAACACAAATTCATTGTCCTCCGCCGAGAGATGAACCGAGGACTTCTGGGACGAGAACCCATGGCTCAGACAAATACATGTAAGTACTAATAAATAATTAGTAACAATAATAATTATAAATAATCATTCTTTCATGCTGGACTGGGAGTGAGAGAAAAACATAGAATGTGCCAGCTGCATTTCCTACCGAGCATGCTGTATAAACCAGCTAAGGGATCTGAGGGTTTCAGAATATTGTAATTGAGGCGCTGACAACCTGTCACTACAGCAATATACGTACAAATCTATCTTAAATAACCCTCAAAACCTTGTCTGACTGTTTACGCTCTGCCTAACCCATTAGGGATAAAGACGTGATTGTATGTATGTATGTATGTAGTAATAGGAGACCGATTATTCAATTATCTATCACCCGATATGTCTTTGAAATTAATTAGTAACTGTTTACCTAGGTGTTAGCTACATTGGTCATTAATTATTTTCTAGTAGCTTTCTCAGAACTGCGATTGTTGTGGTTAAGAATGAAACCTTCGTTAGACAGACTGTATTGGGATCCAAAAAGCCGCCATTGTTTAAGAAAATATGGCAGAAGGGATGATGCAGTCTAAAAGAACAAACAAGACAGGTAAATAAAGAGCAGAGTACTGGTCAAAATTAATATAAAAACGCCTAAACGATCGACACGACAAGAAGAAGAAGAAGGTAAATAGAAACGGGTGAAAGGACTTACTGCTGATTTTCTGATGGATTTCCCGATGTGACGAATGCGTGCACTGATGATGACGTCAAGACACTCACAAATGACTATATTAATTTTATTATGATATTTATAGCCGGCCAGCGTTGTGCAGTTACTCGATTATTTGGAAAAAGGCCGTGGACGTTCGAGTGAATGGCGTCGATGTTGATTGAACGAATGAGTGATGAGTCGTTCTTTTCTCGAGGTGGTCGTTCTTGCAGACAGAAGGGAGGCAGTTTGATAGCTTGGAAATTTGAATGTGTTTGAACAGCGATTCATATCATTTCGTTATGAATATACTAGCCAAGGAGCGCCAACATTCGTTTAAATCTTAAGTCACTAAAAACGCTGTGAATCGAAAAACGGTCCAACGGAATCAAGTTATAGTAATTTAGATAATTTTGAACCTTGTAAATTAACGATTCATAGTTCGTTGTAGTCACTGAAAGAAAAATTGCGAATAAAATAAATGAATAAAAAAAAGTACTGCGTTCCGTTAAACCATGTATTGCATAAGTGATATACAACACAAACCATACAATAAATAAATGAAAATATATTTTTTAAAATTTGTCTTTATTCGTCACTCCACCGCTATGCTGAAGAGGGACTGGGCCGGCCATGTCTGCCGCGTGCCGGATAAATTGTGGGCAAAGACGACTACACAGTGGAAGCCACCGACTGACAGAAGGCGACGCGACGCGGCAGACCGAGACGACGATGGAGAGACGAGCTGGACGCCTTCAGCAAGGCATGGCTGGAGGAAGCCCAAGATAGGCAGTCATGGAGGGAACGGAGAGAGGCTTTTGCTCAGCAGTGGGACACTTACGGTTATATAAGATAAGATTAAATTCTTAAAACTGAAACAAGTGAGCGAACTGTAGTCACACTAAGGCGTTCGCTACAACCTCGCGCCCCGCACCCACCCGGCCGCACCGCCGCCTCGCCCGCCATAGTGTGCATGACTACGTTTGGTCTACTTTTTTCCGTTTCACGATTTTGATATGCTGTTTGTGTTGTATACCGCTCATCAATACGTGGTTTAAAGGAACCACGTAATACTTTTTTAACACCCTGTATAACGCGATATGACGTCGGTAAAAACCACAAGGTAAGTACAATATTACAATACACAGGCGTCAGTTACTGCGCGCAAGATTGCGCTTAACACGCTGTCAATGCTTTATGCATTGCCTAAAACACACATACGTCACCTTACGCTCTACGCGCACGTAACGACAGGATACCCCGACGTAGCGCGTAAAGTGACGCATGTGTGATGTAGGCAATGCAAAAAGCATTGACAGCGTGTTTAGCACAACCTTGTGCGCAGTAAGTGACACCCTTTATCCGAATAAAAAGGTTTTGCGGGTCGTAAAATGATGATGACAACCGCCCTGAAGCACAGCATGAGGGCCCAAATAACTCACATTCTTCCTGAAATTGCGCCATTTATGTAAGATATTATCCCAATTTGTTTCACTAGATCCTCCACAACAGGAAAGCCCGATGGTGTAGGGCCGCTGCCTCCGGGAGGTCGTGGTTCTAACCCCACCACGTACCAATGTGTTTTTCGGTATTAGAATTTCATATGTACGTTTATACGGCGATTTTTACGTGCTTTGGAAGGCACGTTAAGCCGTTGGTCCCGGTTAATATCGTTTAATACCGTAGATATTAGTCGTTAAGTCATTTCAGAAGCCAGTGCTAAGCATTGGCGGCTTAAAAACTCTGACCTTATTTTCGATTGGGTCTGGTTTCCCGTCTGGGTTTCGGAGGTGAGATGGCAGTCGCTCAATGTAAAAACCAGTACCTTCGTTCAATCTCCTAGATTAGGTAGCCGACCCGTGAGATACGGAATAAGGTTAGAAAAATGATGACTACTTACTAGGTATATGTTGTAACTATAACATAGTAATTTGCTATTTTTTTTCTTGTTTTATTATTTTTTCACTTTATTGCACAAAACAAATTGTTTACCTTTAACCTTAAGTATTTTCTAGCAAATTAATTTTTGTATTCTTCCATGCTGGACTGGGAGCGAAAGAAAAACATAGAATGTGCCAGCTGCATTTCCTCCCGGGCATGCTGTAAAAATCACCTAAGGGATCCGAGGGATTCAGTATATTGTAATTTTGGCGATGGGCTGACAACCTCTCACTACAGCAGTATTCCTACAGATCTATCTTGGATGACCCTCTAAACTTTGTCAGACGTGGCGGAACGACCTTTGTTTAGGTCGTTTACGCTCTGCCTACCCCATTAGGGATAAAGGCGTGATTATATGTATGTATGTATGTACATTTTTGTATAGTGTAATAAAGTAGGTACAGTATCGGGTATTTATTTCTGTAGGTACCATATACATGTAATATGTGATTAGATACACGACTGAACTTAGGGTCAGTTCACATCTGGAAGCGACGCGACGCAACGCGGCCGAAACTGCTTAAATATGTATCTCCTTGTGGAAATTTAGAGAATGACCCTAATGCCGTCCCTTACACCCTTTATTCGGACAAAAAGATTTTCGCTGCTCGTAAAATGATTATGACTGACTACGCCCTGAAGCACATCGCGTTCTTCCTGAAATTAGGCGCCATTTATGTGAGATATCATCTCAATTTGTTCCACTTGATACTCCGGAACAGCTGATCCACGGCGGCCATTTTCCATTAATTATATTTCTCATTTAAATAGTATTGAAGATCATCTGTGATTAAAAAGTGAAATTAATTGCAAAAATATTTAAAAAACTAAATAAACACTTTCTTTCTAAATTAAAAGATTAAAATAAACATTATTTCTGGGTTTCGTCTTTCTTTACCCAGGGACATACTGTATATGCGCGGTCGGAATCCGGTTATTGGCTGAGCGCTGTGCGTTTGCCCGCTACCCGCGGCAGGACTGTACTTGCGTTCGGGCACAGAATATATTATAGTACTACATACAGAATGGCCACGCACCTCCCCTCCCCATTCAGCCAGATTGTGGGTCACATTGTGCGTACGCTTAGCGAGCATGGCGTACGCATGTTTCTCAGTGTAACGGAAATAATAAAGTTTTGTGTTCCAAAGATGGTTAGGTACTGTACCGTGTAAGGATGTCTTTTTACCACAAGATAAGACTCAAATAGGAACTTTTTTAGATTCCCTAGTGATGAGAGATGGCAAGTAAAAAAATGTTTATTTCCTTCTAATACATTTAAATTTGACAAATATGCCGATGATTAGATAGATTTATTTTAGTTCATATTATCAATTTCATAATTACATTGTAAAAATAATAAAAATGTCCAGGGATAATATGATTGTCAAAAATATAAAGCTATATAGTAAAAGTAATTTAAACATGTCAAACAAAGAAATAGAATAAACCGAAATGTAGCAATAGCTAATGTCATAGTAATACACAATAAAGCACAATGTCAAAACAAATGTAAAATGATAAAATGAAGCAAAAGCTGAAAATGTCAAAACAATTTAACCAATTAAATAACAATGTCAATGCAAATATAAATATGTCACTACAATACTCATTGTAGTAATTTAAAATCATACAACATAAATTCATTTATGGAATAGAATTCACGATCCAGTAAAAGACTTTTTAACTGGCGGTAAAATGCTTCGTCATTGGATACATTCCTCAGATGTTCAGGGAGTCGCTAGTAATAGGTTGGACCTATTACTCGCGGGTTTTTAGTTTAAATTCCTCTTTAAGCTTAACACCTGTGTTGAGAGACACCACTCTTCCTTATCACATCAATATGTTGAAGAAAACAACAAATTTAACTACAATAAATGGAAAAGAAGTAAGTAAGTAACTTCATACAAAATATGCAACTTAAACTATTCTAACTATCCAGTTACAGTGAACTACTTTAAAACGTTGGTTTAATCAAGAACCAGATTAATCAAGTGATGATTATGATCGGTATAACAAAATTTGTCAACCCTTATAACACGCACACAAACACATGCCAAATGCAACATGCCGTCTGTCGATATATGACCAAAATGACATTGTAGTTAGGAGTGTCCGAGCTGTGGTTCGGGTTCGAGCCGCGTAAACAATAACTGGAGACGTATTTCTGAACCGCTCGTATGAAAACTGAAATACACATACGAAAATCATTGGTGTACGAAATAAAATTCTATAACACACGATTTTACGTATTTTTGAAGCAGTAGAAATCTGTGTTGCCAATAAATTCTAATCCCATAAATTGTTTTCGTTCTACGCAGAAATACACCTACTATACCACTACCACTAACAGAAATCGTTGATTTGAAAAACCGGAAATGAATCGCAGAGAAACGGAACGTAAATTCAAGTAAATTAAAAAGTTAATTATTTTTCAAAGTTTCTTCCATGCTGGCCTGGGAGCGATAGAAAAACATAGAATGTGCCAGCTGCATTTCCTCCCGGGCATGCTGTAGAAACCAGCTAAGGGATTTGAGGGTATCAGTATATTGTTATTTAGGCGATGGGCTGACAACCTGTCACTACAGCAATATACCTACAAATCTATCTAAAATAACCCTCAAAACCTTGTCAGACGTGGCGGCACGACCTTTGTTTAGGTCGTTTATGCTCTGTCTACCCCATTTGGGATAAAGGCGTGATTATATGTATGTATGTATGTAAAAAGTTAAAGTGTCACTTGTCAAATGATTGTCTGTGTCACTGACATGATCATAGACTACTTTGGTTTCGAGTAGTAGAAAAGAAAATGAATGGTTTAGAGCACTCGTTGCAGAGTCGCATACGTATGAGTATTCAAAAATAGTGATTTTATATGCGAATGTTGCATTTTCGTATGCGAATTCAGATACGAGCGGTTCAAAAATACGACTCCTGGTCGATCACTAGAGATACTTACCGAGCGCGGCCGTGATGACGATATCAGGGCGCACGGATAAACCTATAAACAGGTTTTTGTTGCGTTCTTTATGTGAATCGCTGTGTAGAATTTTTGAAATGTAATAAATAAATAAAATAATCTATTATCATGATTGTCTGAGAATTGAGCTTCCGATCTGGAAGGTTGCCACTGAGTGGTCTTAATAAGTTGGTTCATACGGGGTGTATGGGACAGCGTCCCGCAATCTGATAGGGGTCGCTCTGTTAACGTAACTGAACAACTATCGGCAGGTTTTTTTTTGAAAAGTGAAAAATTGATTGATTTTCTAAACAAAATGTCTAATTTAGTTTTCGAGTATTTTTTTTTACTTCCTGAAAAATAATCCTGCTGATAGTTGTTTAGTTTCGTTGCAACCCCTATCAGTTACCCCCCTATATTGCGGAACTTACGGGGTAGTAAAACGCCTAAACAAAGTCGTCATATCTTGAGGGCAATTTTAGTTGATAATTATTATTAATTTATCACTTTGTGAGATTCTCCCATTGTTTTCCAGATTTATTAGAACGATGCAGGCTGAATGACCTGATCGGTTTTCAAAAAGATGATTGCCTGCTTCAGAGGGCACGTTACGTCATCGGTTTCTCTGCTGTATATAATAAGTTGGTGCACAAACAATGTCCTCCTGTTTAGGTAAAGTCTAGTACATAATTAAGGGTTGTTAATGCAAATTTTTGAACGTATGTATGTATTACCAATTTCATTCGCTGAATTTAACCCTTGTTACGATAATCTCATTAAGCTCGCACGGCTCGCAGATATTTGTAATGTGCCTCCTAATGTACGTTAATTTATTTGAGTGCAGATTAAAAAAAACCGCATCTTCATTATTAACCGCCGTGTAGATACAAAAAAAATATCAAGATATCTAGCTCGGAGAGAATGAGAAACCTTACGTAGTTTTTTTTTTTATTGGGTCATAGAAAAAAAACAATAATTCATACTTAATTCAATTAATAGCAATAGCTTTACTAAACTCTAGACTTGGCTCGGTCTTTACGACATTTTAAGCATAAAATATCAATTAAATCGAGACTTCTTTCAGAAATCCTTTTTTTGTGTATCTATACGATAACAGGATACAACTTTCTTATATTCATCTTCAGAAATTAATAATCAGAAGAATTGAGCCCTTTTGTGAAATAACTCCGGAAATTATTGGTCATTCAGTTATGCTAAATCGTTTACAAGTTCTACTAAGTCTCAAATTACTTTGTGTTTGTGCATTTCAAAATTGTTTTGAAAACGTCATAAGTAATTTAGTATTATCCAGGTTTCTAACATTGTTAGCAGGCATTTTGGTTCGTTCATTTTGGACAGGTTTTCAACCCATCGCCTAAATTACAATATACTGAAACCCTCAGATCCCATAGCTGGTTTGTACAGCATACCCGGGAGGAAATGCAGCTGACACATTCTACATTTTGCTCTCGCTCCCTGGCCAGCATGGAGGAACAAATATACAGAAAAATGGCTATCCAGTTCACTAACCGATATTTTAGTTAAGTAATTAGTTCTGAACTAAAAGTTGGGTTAGCGTTTCGGCTAATAGTTCGTCGACTAGTCCCTTAATTAAGAAACTGTAGTTAAGTGAAAGGATTTGTGCGGATTAAGAACTCTGTTAATAGGACTAACTACTGATCAGAATTTACATAAAAAGATTACTCAATTAAAGTTTTAAAAGTTAAAACAAACTTGAACTAATTCAAAAATCCAACTGCATGAAAAGATTTGATAGTTTTAAAGTTTGGTTCGTATACTCGTAGACCTACGTATATGTATACACTGTATTCATACATACATATAATCACGCCTTTATCTCTAATGGGATAAGCAGAGCGCAAACAACCTAAACAAAGATCGTTCCGCCAGATCTGACAAAGTTTTAAGGGTTATTTAAAATATATTTGCGGGTATATTGCTGTAGTGACAGGTTGTCAGCCCATCGCCTAATACGCTGTATAATTTAGGAAAAAAAGTACTTGTACTCGTAAAAATGTAAGACGGTAGCTG
This sequence comes from Scrobipalpa costella, assembly GCA_949820665.1. Lineage (NCBI taxonomy): Eukaryota > Metazoa > Arthropoda > Insecta > Lepidoptera > Gelechiidae > Scrobipalpa > Scrobipalpa costella. Next base: position 14,226,303 of record OX463315.1, read on the forward strand.
TGATATTATTATTATATTATTATTTTTGTCATTTTAAGATTTCATTGTTATTATTTTTTAGGCTTGATATTGTCACTCGAATGTATGTATTTTTTAGTTTTACTTTTATTAATTATTATTAGAGAGCCGCAGCTTTTTGCTGAGCTGAACGCCTTTTTAGCGCCTACAAATTTATCTATTTTTAGCTAAGTTCGTTGTTTAATGTATGTTTTTGATTTTTGTTTTTTTAAATTTTATTTTATTGTTTTTATGTTCTTGTGATTTGTATTGATGCTAAATAAATGTTCTATCTATCTATCTATCTTATCTGATAGATGCCATTTACGGACATCAAAAGAAAATTCTGCAGGCGTCACTTACTGCGCTCAAGGTTGCGCTCAACATCCTGTCAATGCTTTTTTATTTATTTACTGTTTATTGTACACAAGTAACATGAGAAAGACAATACACAAGGAATACCGACAGAACAGGTACAGCTTATTTCTACTAAGAAATTTCTTCCAGCTGACCTACGGAAGTGAGACATAAAATGAGAGGCAAATTAGGCGTGCACAAATAAAGCATAATATTAAAATAATACCAGAAAATTATAAATTACATAAATAACTAATTATATAAATACTTAAAATCATAATAATTATATATACATGAATATATATAAATACATACTAATACTATACGGAAAGTGAAAGCTCTTTAACTCTCTTTTTAAAGACAGCGACAGAAGGACTGTCACGGACTGTGTGCGGCAGCGAATTCCATAACCTGGCCGCATTGACAGTGAAAGAATAAGAGTAAAAAAAACAGTGTGGTAGTGAGGAATAGACATTTTTTCATTTCCCACAATACGAAATTCTTTATTGCACAAAGAAACACAAACATCAGAAATAAAAAGGAACAAACGTGACAGTACAATATAGGCGGCCTTATTGCTAAAGCAGCAATTTCTACCATGCAACCTTAATACACATGCGTCGTACAACACACATGTGTTGTAGGCAATGCTAAAAGCATTGACAGTTTGTGTTGCTGTCCTAAAATTCTTAGAAATCGCAAATGCCATAGCAACCAACGTATAGTTTTTCTAGTATCTGTAATACTCAACTGCATAATAAGTTATTGTTTAAATAGTCACTCTTCTAAATAAAGCCATTAATAAAATAAAAAATCTTGTGTTTGTTTATGCAATATTTCACCGAATCTAATTATTCAGCTCTAAAGTGAGAAAATGGTAGCTTGAAAAATTACTGTAATTATTTCTGTAGAAGCTACAGACAGACCCATCATGGCGACTTACGAACGCAAAAATACAGGGTGTTATAATCAGTCTTCTTCTTAGCGAGAGGGTTCTCGAGTAAAACGACCCGATAAACCCAATGTCAGAGTTTTCAAACTGCCTAGTAGCATAGAATAAATACCAGAAGGAAAGAATTGAACCACATAAGCTTACCACGTCTTAATATAGCCAGGTACTGCTCCGTGTATCAAGCTGTTGCATTGTACAATAGACTACCAATTGAAATGAGAGTTATAACAAGTGTCAGCATATTTAAGAATAAATTAAAACTCTTACTATTGGAAAAAAAAAGTTATAGCATTGAAGAATTCTAGAAGTTGTAGTGTTGTTTGACTTGTTATTATTTTATTAGATTTTATAAAAAAAAAAAATATGAATGACATTTTTTTTTTGTGAATTTATTATTTGGTAATTTGATTGTAATTATTAACTTTATTTTTTAATATTTTATGATGTTATTCAATTTCACATACAATAATACTGTTTTTAGAAATAAAGATATGATGATGATATGCTATTAGGCCTCTGACATGATTTGAGTAACGACCACTATCACAGTCAGCGACAGGGACCGACAGCTTATCGTGCCCTCCGAAGCACGGAATCATTTTTATTTTTGGACAATCAGGTGATTCAGCCTGCAATGTCCTAACCAAACTGGGGAAAAGTCACAAAGTGATAAATTGACAAATATCAACATTGTGTTCCCCCCTGGGAATCGAACCCAGGACCTCCGAATCGTAAGCCCATGGCTCTGACCACTAAACCACGGAGGCAGTCCATATAAAGTTTTATAATCACTACACACTACATACTACGATATAAAATTCTCCAAAATAAAACAACAAAAGAAAATCTCTGAATTACTTAATGTAGGTAGTAAATAGGCTCGATTCTAGATCTGCCGGCTAAAACTAAAATTAATTAAAATCTATTTGTCACTTTCAGACTAAAATCATTGGAAAAGGAAAGGCGATCTATTCTCTCCGGTTTTTGATTTATTGTCGGTGGTTTTATGTGAAATACTGAGAAAAAGTGTAAATGCGCGTCAAAATCTAGCGGCCAAGTGTAAAACCATGTAGTATAAATCGCCAGTCCTTATACAATTTTATTATTTGGAAAGTGACAGATAGAATTTAATTTTAGTTTTAGCCGGTGGAATCTAGAATTTAGCCGAATGTATTCTTTCCCTGGATTTTACGATACCCGCCGTAACCTTTAATGCAATTTTATAGATAACATTTATAAAAATACTAGGAACCCGCCCCGGCCTCGCACGGAAATTATTAGTGTTTCTCTACTATATTATGCATGTATTATACATATAAACCTTTCTCTTGAATCACTCTATTTATTAAAATAAACCGCATCAAAATCCGTTGCGTAGTTTTAAAGATTTATGCATACATAGGGATATAGGGACAGAGAAAGCGACTTTGTTTTATACTATGTAGTGAAACTGTGAGGAAATTGTTTGTAACATAGGTTGATAACAATAATATTTATAACACCCTATATAAATAAGTTCAACCAAACTATATCAACTTTCTGAACAACTTCAGTGAGACAAAACGCAGTCTACGGTGCGTATAATAGCCCTGATGAAAGTGCACCAAACTTACATACATATAATCACGCCTTTATCCCTAATGGGGTAGGCAGAGCGTAAACGAGCTAAACAAAGGCCGTTCCGCCACGTCTGACAAAGTTTTAAGGGTTATTTAACACTTGTAGGTACATTGCTGTAGTGACAGGTTGTCAGTCCATCGCCTAAATTACAATGTACTGAAACCCTCGGATCGCTTAGCTGGTTTTTACAGCATGCCCGAGAGGAAGAGCAGCTGGCAAATTCTATGTTTTTCTCTCGCTCCCAGGCCAGCACCAAACTTAGTACTATTTATATATTCTGTGACCAAACACAAGAGCTCCGTTAACAAGGCGTGGCAATCGGAATGGGGCTTACTTGAGGGAACAAACGCAGAACGACCCTACAAAAAGGCATTCCGGTTTTAATACATACATACATATAATCACGCCTTTATACCTAATGGGGTACGCAGAGCGTAAACTACCTGAACAAAGGTCGTTCCGCCACGTCTGACAAAGTTTTGAGGGTTATTTCTGATAGATTTGTAGGTACCTATATTGTCGTCGTGACAGGTTGTCAGCCCATCGATTTTTCTCAAAACTGAACGACTTTTATAAAACCTGATCACCTTATCTGAACAACTTTTCTAAACATTAAACAATTTTTCTCTTAATAATCGAGTTTTCACTTCATAAAAGTACCTCTTAAAAGTCATAATTCGTCGGTATGTTACCGTAATATATATGAATGACGGTAAAATTCCCAAATTTTCGATAAAATTAATTCAATAATTTTTAATAAACGCGTATTCGGTAAAATTACGGAATTTTGCATCGCTAGTCCTGCCACTTCAGTTTCGTGATTCGTTTTCTGACATCGACGAATTCCATTAAGCCTTATAGATTTCTTTATGTTGTGTTTTTTCTCTTTGTACATTGAGCACTAAAGAAAAAAAACGTATTAGAACCCAGACTCGCACATTTGAGTATGGATTTATTCAAAGGATTATTCATTTTCTTTTCATCCCTTTCAGATTCAGACTTATGAGTAGAAATCTGTTGTGAATCTAAATGGGAAACGAATCTAGGTCTACATTGGAATTGGTAAAAGCAAAATTGGGATTAGTGTAAAAAATGCTGGTAAAATTTTAGAGTGTGAACCTACACATTAAACTGAATAACATTCCTCAAGGAACATAAGTCGAAATATAAAATTGGCTTTTCCATACAAAATGACTCGACCCGCTGCCTTTATTTTGTAGGAGAAGGTCGATTTTTTTATTCCGGTGCTTCTTGGGAAAATTTGTTCAGTTTCATGTCTAGGTTCATATTATTATATTCAATCTAATCCCTAATGTACAGTCAGCTAGTTTTAACACCCTGTAGAAGCAGGAGTAAAGGTATGTCTTTTCAATAACCATAAGGAAAAAGTGGTAATAATATTTTTTTCTTGTTTCAGATGTTTTACCTTTTATATATTAATTCATGAAAAGAAATACTATCTCTAACAAATACATTGTATCTATATACGTAGTGGGCGAAAGTTAACGCATTTAAAATGCACTCTTCATTTTTATTAATCAGTGTCATTAATTATTTTATTGCAAAATGTGTAAATTTCATACATAACATAAGACACTTACCGAAACAAAAAATCGTTCCCACTACACCACGAAGTTCAGATCCAAGTAAAACTTTTTAAAAATCCACAAGAACACAAAACCAGCCAGCACTTCCCAAACTCAACTTCACAAACTCACAACAAAAAAAAAATTCTCTAATTGTAGCAATATTAAAAACTTTTGCTTTATTCTTAATTTAAAAAGAAAACTTTTAAATGTTCTGTTATTTTTTCAAATCTCCTGCCTGAATTTTCGCGCGCAATGCACAGGAGCGTCGCTTTCGGCCTCTGAACAGTAACTGCCGAACTTTAGATATATTTTGCGTGGGAGGACCGTAGGCCGCTTTATTCATATTTCCTTGTGTGAAAGTTTTTGTAACAGATGCAAGGGACAGCGTCCCGCAAACTGATCGAGGTTGTTAAGTCAATGAAACTAAACCGCTTTCACCGGTAAAATCTTTCAGGAAGCGATAAAAGATATTTTCCATACTAAATGTTCACCTCGATTTTTTTTTTTTATTTAATTTATTGTTTGCTACACAAAATTACATGGCACAAATTATTTAATAATCTCCCAAACTTCAGATAATTTTATCGGGAGGTCCACAGTTACTGCGCGCAATAAACCAAAAAAATACAATGTTAATTGCAAAAATACTAAAAAAAACTAATAATATTAGCTAATTTGAAGTTGTTCATTACGTTTAAATTATTATTCTGAACACTTAAATAAGTTTAAAGTAATACTGATTACATTGGTATACCAATTATGTTTTTCTCTTCCTAAAAAAAAATCTAGTGGAAGTTGTTCAGTGTCGTTGACTGAGCAACCACTATCAGTTTGCGGGACGCTGTCCCTTACATCTGGTATTGTAGTGTACGGATAAGTGTAGTTATTGCGTTGTGCAACAGGTAGAAAAGTTTCGTATTTTATTTCAAACTTTTTATTACTTTTTTCTTTTAGCATGTTCTTTTTCGCAGGTTTGTCTATGATTTTCATACTGTAAGCGATAGACAAATTTAGATTTCTTATTTATTTTTCATAAAAATGGGTTTGCTCTTGACTCCAGTCTAGGTCGGGAACGACTGAGACGGAGTCGACGATGGTGCGAGCTCACCCAGAAGATGCCTGTTCACTCTAACTTTGAAATTTTGGGGGTTGAAGGCGTTCGGAAACACAGACGCAGGTAGTGAGTTCCACACTTTTGCCGTGCGCATTATAAAAGAGTTGTGGAAGCGCTTAGTACGTATTAGTGGAATATCAACCAGGTATGGATAGTATCCTGCGGTGCGTCTAGAATGCTGCTTCTCCCGCCTCCTCGCCAGCTGCTTTTCCCGAACATGCTGTAAAAACAAGTAAAGAGTTTCGAGGGTCACAAATAGTTGGGTTGGGTTGTAATTTAGACGATGTGCTAACAATGGGCTCCATTCTAGATTTGCCGGCTAAATTTAAAATCTATTTGTCACTTTCAAACTAAGAACATTGGAAAAGGACATGAGATATATTCTCTCCGGTTTTTGATTTATAATTGGTGGTTTTATGCGTTATCTGTATTTTTTATCCGCCGTCATATGATATGCCGGATACAATTGACAGACATACTGGGGAAACGTGCAAAAGTACGTCAAAATCTAGCGGACAAAGTGTAAAACCATAGAGTGTAAATAGCCTGTCCTTTTTCAATTTTATTATTTTGAATGTTATACATAGATTTCAATTTTAGTTTTAGCCGCTGGTATCTAGAATCGAGCTCAATCTGTCACTATAGCGATACTTAAAATATTTCTGAGTATTTATGGGAGATGTGGCAAAAACGCCTTTTACTAGGCGTTTAACGCCTCGCCAAGCCCGTAAAGCCTATATATTATAAAAGCCTGACTTTATCCGTGTATGCCAGTTTTTACGGCTTGTACCAGTGGTGCACGTGTAGGAACCTTAACAGGTTATTTTCTTATATCGACATTAGTCTAGCGGTCTGAGCCATGGGCTCTCGACCCGGAGGTCCCGGGTTTGATTTCCGGCGGGGGACAGTGATTTTGTGTTGTTGTTTCTAGTTTGGTTAGGACAATGAAGGCGGATCACCTGAATGTCCGAAAAGTAAGATAATCCATGCTGTCGGATGAGCATGTAAATAGTCGGTTCTGTGCCTGATTTATCTCCGGTCGTGTCGGTCGATCTGTCCCACCAGAATAAGAAATTGAGGGAACAGAGAATGCACCTGTGTGAAGCGCAAACACTTCGACACTAAAAACTATTCCTACGCAATTGGCTAATCTCTGGGGAATTGGCCGCCATCACCGAAAAATCTGTTGGAGGACATCGACATAAAAGGAACGCCTGATTTTAAAAAAACACGAAACACGATCACACACATAGCCCCCACTAGGATTCCCTGTATCGGGGTGCCATGAACATACCTACTTAGAAACAAACACTCAGACCCAGAAACAGACATTTAAACTCATCATTCAAATGTCTGCCCAGCCGGGAATTGAACCCGGGACCCTCTGCGTTGCAGGCAGGTACACTGCGAACTAGGCTGCGCAGATCGTATTTTTTTTTTGTATAATATGAGAATGCTTTCCGCCGAGAGACCACCCGCACTTAAGGGATTACCACACTTAAGAGACCAGGTTCGTCAATCAAAATATTATGAAACCACTTGCACATAAAGAGCATTTCGCTACACTTTTGCGTACCAAGTTGGCTCCTAAATGCCATCTCATATTTAATAACGATGTGTAATCTACAAAATCTAATAATATACATCTTCAGAATTTAATGTTGATTCGCAAATAATTATTATGACAGAAATAAATACATAAAACTATATATATATAATTAAAGATAATATGAAAAGAGATATGTTTTTTTTAAAGTACTTTACAGTTTTATTTATACCTGTACCTGCCATATACCTTTATACCTTGCCAACACGGAATATTTTAAAATCATTTACAATCCCAGTCATCTATCCGTATCCAAGGCTTCATGTTCTCGGCGGCAGCCTCACCAGTGTATTTTTTTGAGCTCCTCTCACTCCCTTCGACATCCGTCACCTCATATCTATCATTTCCTAGAATTTTCTTTACACGAAATGGGCCTTTGAACACGGGAAGGAGTTTCCTGCTGTTCCCGTTGTTAGTCTGGCTCTGAATCTTGATAAGAACCAAATCGCCTTCCAAGTAATTCCGTGCTTTTGTTCTATGTTTGTCGAACCTTTCCTTTTGCAGTCTGGCATTGGCTTTAGTATTTTCTCCTACCTGTTCACGTAACTTCGTCACGTCAAACACATGATCGTCATCAAGATCAGGAGCCAGACTATCGTTATCCATGCGCAATCTATACCCTAACAAAACCTCGCTCGGGACGGCTTTAGTAGTTTTATGAATAGTACTATTTAAACCTTGTTGTAACACTTTTATATAATGGTCCCACCTATCGTCAGAATCGTTAGCGCCTGTAGTTTTTAAAGCTTCTAAAATAGTCTTATTGATCCTCTCGACCTGCCCATTTGATCGCGGCATACCCGTTGCCACTATATGCAAACGTATATTTCTGTTTATGCAATATTGATTAAATTCATGTGAAGTAAAGCAAGTTCCTGCATCAGAAATAATGCGTTTTGGGTTACCGAATGATTTTGAAATATTTTCTAATTCTTTTATAACTCCTGATGCTTTTGTGTTTCGTACGGCCGCAATAAAAACAAATTTCGAAAACGCATCTACAACAACCAATAAATATTTCGCACCTTGAAAATAAGACCGTCACTAAACGAAATTTGGCAAAATTGAGTTATGAGTGCCATCTGTTGTAAATCTCTTGTACTTAGAGAATGCGAAGACACCGGTAGTTCTATTGCAAACATTGTTCGCTGGAGAGTGCTAGTGTCACTACGCTTTTTTGGGAAACGCATGCGCCATCTTATTGGAATACTGTCATTTTGACAGTAGTGTCGGTGCCATAACCATAAAACGCGTGAAATTTAGAGAAAAAGTGTATTTTTTTGTTTAGGAGCGGTATTTCAGTGATGATAACGGTAGGTATAGCATTATTTTAAGTAAAATAGTGTATTTATTTTGTTAAGAACAGTATGCCTACAGATTATCTTTGTAAATTCCCCATTCAAGACTGCTCATTGCCATTACTTCAGTCTTAGCTACACTGATTTTGAGACCAAAACGACAACAAGCCTCATAAAGATTTAATATCAGTTATTGACGCTCTTGTGGCGAGTTGGCAATAAAATACAAGTCGTCTGCATACATGATCTCCGTTATAACCGCATGGGACACTTTTGTGCTGGCCTTAAATCTAGCCAGGTTAAAAATTCCTCCATCAGTCCGAAAGCGTATTTTGATGCCAGCAGAAGGTGGTTTCAGGGCTTTACCGACTGTAAAGTAGAGTGCAAACAACGCAGGTGCAAGCACGCAACCTTGTTTGACGCCGCAGCTTACGGTGAAGAACTCTGACTGCTCACCGTTGCAAGTAACACAGCAGACCATATCGTCATGCTGGAATCGGATCATACGAACCAACTTTCTCAAGGCGTCCCAAATTTAGTAGTAGAGACCAGAGAGCTTCCCGAGGCACACAGCCAAAGGCCTTCTCGAAGTCAACAAAGCATAAATATAAAGACTGGCTTTGAACTCTGTTTTTTTCCTGAAATTGGTGGATCGAAAAAAGACCTCACATGTACCTCTATCCGGACGAAATCCAAACTGGGTCTCCGGGAGTAGCGTTTCCGAGACTGGTTATAGGCGGTTGAGAAGTACTCTGGCGAATATCTTCCCAGGAACAGAGAGCAAGGATATACCCCGGTAGGAGTTACAGTCGGGACGGTCCCCTTTGTTCTTATACAGTGTCTGTATACGAGACATTTTTAACTCAGGTGGTACTGTTTCTTCGTTCCAAATGCGTTCGAAAAGATGCCAGATAACTGAGTGTAGGTCCTTCCCTCCGTACTTAAACAGTTCTCCGGCAATATTATCAATGCCAACTGCTTTCTTACTATTTTGATCTTTGATGGATTTAACAAAAACATCTAGTGTCAGGGGCTCTGCAAGTGCTGCGTGTTCCGGCAAAGATCGAATGGAAGCAATATGGTCAAGATCTACCGACCGATCAACATAAAGCAGAGTATTGAAATGTTCTGCCCAGCGGTTCAGTATATCTTGTTTAGCAGTAAGTTTTGAGTGCCATCGAGTGATTTCAGTGGCACACTTTTTCTCACGGTCACTCCACGGTCAATCGGTTTTCATAAAAAGCACCGAGTTGTTGAGTATCTGAGAGCCACTGAATTCTTTCAGCTTTCCTGACCCACAAACTGTCTTTAAATGCCCTAGTAAGTTTCCTAAGTTTAACACCGCTCTTTTTAATTTCTTCGGTCAGATCAAGGTAGTCACTTCGTCTTAATATCACGATGCTTTTCTAGCGCCGTAGTGAGGGCACTGTCATTTTGGTCAAACCATACACACAGCTTTAATATTATGGCATTTCTGTTAGTTAAACTTTATTTTACTGGATTTTTATTTGAATTGACTAAAATCTCAGTTCGGAAAAAAACTGTGTTATTATTTTTATTTTACTATTTGAAATATTAACCAGTTTTTGAGTTATTAACGAGTAAAGTACTTAATTACTTTCTGTTTTTGGTCTTATTAGTTTATCTTTACATACATACATACAATCACGCCTTTATCCCTAATGGGGTAGGCAGAGCGTAAACGACCTAAATAAAGGTCGTTCCGCCACGTCTGACAAAGTTTTGAGGGTTATTCAAGATGGTTTTGTACGTATATTGCTGTAGTGACAGGTTGTCAGCCCATCGCACAAATTGCAATATACTGAAACCCTCAGATCCCTTAGCTGGTTTTTACAGCATGCTCAGGAGGAAATGCAGCTGGCACATTCTATGTTTTTCTCTCCCTCCCTGTCCAGCATGGAAGTAAGTTCATTTTTGAATTTTTGTTTATTATTAAGTTAATGATTCTTGATTGCAGACAGATCATCTTTAGTATTAGTTATTCTTATGGAAATAAACACTCTTTCACACAATATTTTTTCATTAATAATAATAATATCCAATAACGAACAATAAAAACATTATAATTCTATAACAAAGCTGCTAATTAGGCGAACAAAAATAATAATTGTGGTAATTGTAAATGACACTAATTATTTTATAACGAAATGTTGATCGGAATAGTGACACTAAAGGGTATTTTTTTTTAAAAAACTTAGATTTTGTTACATATACCCCATTTTTTCAGTAAAATTTCACTAGAAATTAAAAAAAGGTTTAATGGTTAAACGCCAATGCAGCAAGAAACTCCCATAAATACTTTTAAAATAGTTTTCTGAGACTTTACTTTTTTACAAAACTTTAAACGCGATTTCCCAAAAACAGTGTTTTTTGTTTAGTGACGGTCTTATTTTCAAGGTGCGATTTGTTTTTGCTTTTTGATTTCACAAATGGACCTAAGTGGTCAACGTGCAGTGTATGAAAGGGACGTGCATATCAACGCATGTGCATATTTGGCAACGGATATAACTCCCCTTCCTTCGGACCGCCCTTGTTTTTGAAATATATACAGTTCAGGCAGTTTTTAATGTATTTTTTAACAATATGTCGCATCCGAGAAAACCAGTACAGTTTATCTATTCTTTCTACAGTCTTATCAACAGAAAAATGTCCTAGGTCATCGTGGTTGCATTTAATAATTTGCCATATACACTTTTTTGGCACCACCCAACGACGACCTCGTACAGCTCTTCTATAAACCTTTCCTCCTAATAGCTCATAATTTTTGAACACGTCTTTATTTTGATCGGCCTCCCCTGATTCTAAAATACGTTGTATACGTTTTATTCTGGGTCTTGTACCTGCACTTATAGTAACCAATCTGCTTCGGTGATTGACATGATCAATTCAGACTCACATTTTTCTCCGGATGGCACGGGGTTTCTGCTTAATGCATCGACATGTTGCATCCTTGAACCTTCTCTATGAACAATTTCAAACGAAAACTCTTGAGTTGACAGAACCCACCGTGCTATCCGGGGAATTATATCTTTTTTGGTTAACGCGTACCTAACGGCGTTACAATCTGTCACTATTTTGAATGTAGTACCAACTAAATACAAACGAAACTTTTGTAGTGAACAAACTATAGCGAGAAGTTCTAACTCAAAAGAGTGGAACTTTTTCTCATCCTCTGTGGTTTGTCTACTGTAGTAATGGACAGGTTTCTTACTTTCATAATTTTTTTGCATGAGAATACCGGCAATACCATCCCTGCTAGCATCCGTGTACAGAATATTCTCTTTATTGGGATCAAAAATTGATAATACGCTATCAGATGTCATTTTTTTTTTTTTTTTTTTTAGATCGAGCCTTCTTACGTTTTTGTCGCTTATTCCGTTTACCCATTTTGGGCGGTGTTTTACCACTTCTGATGTAAACTTTAAGAGTTTTAGGCGCTGGAATACTAAAAGGAAATCCTGACTAACTTTTACAAAACTTTAATTTAAATATTTAACAAGAATTAAATTACACACTGCTACGAAAATTCTCAAAAATAGTGAACCCGTCGAACGGTTAGCAAGCGTTTTTAAATTGAATCGACGATTCTCCCCCTCTACAGTCATCCGAACATAGACTAGGTCGACATGTGGGAAATCGGTGCAGTTTGACAGCTCTGACGTTCCCAAGTCCGTTGATAGATGGCGCTCGGTGTTCGTCAGCCACGGCAAACGTCGACCAACACGTTCGCCAACACGCTTGCCAACCCAATCGACATCCGATTGCCAACACTTTAGGTCAGAGTTTTCAAGCCGCCAATGCTTAGCACTGGCCTCTGATATGGCTTAACGACTAATATATACGGTATTAAACGATATTAACCGGACCAACGGCTTAACGTGTCCGAAGCACGTAAAAAGCACCTAATAAACGTACATATGAAATTCGAAAACCGAAACACACATTGGTACGTGGTGGGATTCGAACCACGACCTCCCACTCAGGAGGCAGCCGCCCTATCCACTACACCATCAGGCTCTGCTTTCGCCTTTATTCTAAATCTGATTTGGAAATAGTATAGTAGGTATATATACGTATACACGTAATTTTGTGCTACGCTCAAATCTCCAACTTAGTCAAAGGAAAACAAGATAACCTATTAAAGTAAATGAAATACTTCGAGGCTCAAAGATTTAATTTCCTTCTGAATAGGAAAATGTAGAGCAAAATAAATGAAATTGTCGTCTCGGAATGCGATATGCATTTACACGGCAGAACTCTCATACATACATACATATAATCACGCCTTTATCCCAAATGGCGTAGGCAGAGCGTAACCCTGACCTAAACAAAGGTTGTTCCGCCACTTCTTACAAAGTTTTAAGGATTATTTGAGATAGATTTGTAGGTATATTGCTGTAGTGACAGGTTATTAGGCCATCGCCTGAATTACGATATACTGAAACCCTCGGATCCCTGAGCTGGTTTTTACAGCATGCGCGGGAGGAAATGCAACTGCCACATTCTATGTTTTTCTCTCGCTCCCAGTTCAGCATGGAAGAGAAATATCAAGGGTCATTTTAGAATGAAATGTGTATCGTTATAGTGACAGGTTATCAGCCTATTGCCTTAATTACAATACACTGTAACCCTCGAATCCCTTTGCTTCAGAGGCTCCGAGGAAGAAGCATTTGTCATATTCTATGTTCAGCATGGAAAAGACCTTTTTTTATTTTTTATGTAATAGAATAGAACATTCTATTCAAAACCACATTACCAAATTGTCTATTATTAAAGGGAACCAAGAATTTGAACACACAAAATAAAATTATCTATCTCATCAAGCGGAATTATAGGCTTGTAAATTAGAACAAAGGTTAAAAATGTAAATTAAAACCCGAGGCTAAGCCGATTGAAAAGCCAAACATTTCGAGTAAGCCTGAAACACTCAGACCGAAATTGAAGTAGACCACGCAACTTAATAAAAACAGTATTAAATTCAAATTAAAAATATCTTTATTACTCACACACTTAAAACAAAAACACATTAAATAACAATCACAATAGTTCGGTTTGAGAGTAAAAGGTGAGGGTCTCAGTATTTTGCTACCATGTTACTCAAAGCAACAGTGGTAGCACTGATTTTCAGCCCTTACCCTTTTCATACACCTTTAAAAAACATCAAAGTAGAGGGGCATATAGAATTAAGATAATTGATTGATTAAATTATTGATTATCATCTTTACCATAGAGCACGTATCAGGCCAATTTCAGGAGGGCTGATAACTTCAGCCTCGATTGCCAAAAATCAAGTGGTGACATGATACTCACGAAGCTCATTAGTAAGCACTATTCACCGACAAAAGGAGATTTAGTGCTTGACTTACTTTGACAGAAAATTTCGCGCTCGCTCGCTTTAGTATTTCCAGCTCAGTTTAAGAATAAAGGTAATCAATGTTTCATGTCTTTTACTCGAAGATTTTGTTTCTTTTATAACATTCGCTATAATGAAATACTAGTTTTAGTAATTTAAAATATTTGCTTCATTTTATTCGTTTATTTTTGAAATTTGTTTTTGAATAAAAAGACATGAAACTTTGTTTACCTTTATTCTTAAACTGAATTGGATTTACTAGTCACTAAATAAATTTCTCGGCGCTGACTTAGTCTATTGTGTAAAATCTAAAAAAGTCGTTCCAATGTCCCTTCATTGGAGCATTTCCTTGAGAGGCCAGTTGGCCGAGTGATGACGGATGGGAAAAGGTTAATCACCCACCTGGTCGGGTGTTGTGACCAGGGGACCGGAGACCGACTGGATTAGTTCGGAAGTTGTATATATGCAGATCGCCGAGCACACTTCGATACCGCGTTTTAGGACTGTTGCATCTTGATGTGGCGCCATCTATGTGCGCTACAGTTGTATGATTCGCTTTCCTTACTTTCCAAAAGGGCTCTTGTATCCCAAGAGCTCCAAGCTAGCTTACGACGGCCCGCGTCGAAATTAAAACTCTTTTAATCGGAGGTGATATCTAGCTGATTATCAGCTAAGGAATCCGAGGGATAATGGCGTGATTATATGTATGTATGTATGTGATATCTTGCGTAATCTACTGTATATTTAGGTCTGTGATAAAAACCTTTTCGGTCCCCGGTGAAAACTAATGCTAGTTTCGTCATTAAAATAGGTACAGTATGATAAAACGTCAAAGGATATGGGTCGTTCCCTTTGTTACGTAAACTTACATAAAGTTTGGTCAACTATTGATATTCTATACTAAGGGGCAGACATAGCATCAACGATCTAATAAAAACCATCTTCAGCACATTTTTAAATTTTGAAAGGAGTTTCCTGTTAGTATGTACTTAGTTCCTAACAAACATTACATAAAATTACGGTTTCTAATAGTAAGTATTTTGCATATTATTTGATCTTTGTTCCTCTGCCTACCTACTCCATAATTTTATCCAAATATATTATTAAAGTATGTACTTTTATTATTATATTCTTTATTGTTTTAAAAATTAAAAATACAGTTTAACTTAAAAAAAATAAACAACAGGCGAGCTTATCTCTATAAGAGATCTCTTCCAGCCAACCTAATGGGGATAAAAGATGGGAAATTCACGGGAACAGATACAGTTAGTATAATTTAATTACAAATTGATATATACTAATACGAATACACATATTAACATACTATAATAAACTAATACATATTAATATATTTATATGATATACAAATGATAAAATAAAATATAATTATATATGTCATAGACAGGTCATAAAATGCTCTTTCAGTCTCTTCTTAAAAGTGAAGCTCGAGGGACTATATATATATTTATCCAAAATATATAAAATTTTAATGGGTAAAAAATTGAATTTTGAACATAAAATTATCTTCAATTTTATTCGTAGATTTATCTCTCTTACTTTCTACAAACTTTTTTATTTACTGAATCTGAAATTTCCAAACCACTTGAATACCAAATCGAGAGATTTTATTACTAAGATTGTAATAAACACTTTATTTGAAATCTAGAAATTGGCAGTCACCCTTGAGGTGAATAAACTAACAAAAGTATGGTACGAATTGAAATTTTGTAATAAAGACAGTTAATTAACTTTTTTTATTCTTTTTCTTTAGGCAGACCGCTATTTGCGTATTGCCAAAGATAAGATTTTAATTTTACTTTAGGGAAAAATGTTTTTTTTTTTATTATTATTATAATATATATAATGCCCGTCCTAACCTACGGTGCACAAACTTGGTCCCTCACAGAGTGTCAAAAATCCAGACTCAAGGTTTGCCAGAGAGCAATGGAGCGCAGCATACTAGGCTTCAAACGGATAGACCGAGTTAGGAATACCACACTGCGTTCCAAAACTGGCATAACAGATGTCGGTGCAAAGACAGCCAAATTGAACTGGGACTGGGCCGGACACATCAGCCGTATGCACCTGGAGCGATGGCCAAATGTCGTCACCCAATGGGTCCCTCCTGACGGACAACGTCGACAGGGTAGACCTCGGAAAAGATGGCGAGACGACCTGGACGCATATCGCAAGAATTGGTGGGAGGTTGCCAAAGATCGAGAGAGGTGGAAGAAGGATGGGGAGGCCTTTGCCCAGCAGTGGGACAGCATAGGCTAATAATAATAATAATAACGTCGGGAATTGACGACCCCACCGCCCACCACCTCGGAGGTGCAGTGAGTCCCCTGAGGGACAGCTTGTGTGGCGAGCTGATGGTGCATGGCGACACTCCGGTCCCCCAGCTCCGAGGGCCCCGTATTCATCTGGCCCTCACCTCCTGGCTTGCCTTCGTTGGCCGTCCAGGAGTGGAGTTCGCAAGAGCGGAACCTTAGCTCCAGGTTGGAAGTTTCACGCAGTCTCACCTCTCGACAACCTTAGTCACTCACACGATGTTGCCCTCTTGTCGTTCCTTGCGTTAGGCCGTTTTGGGGGGCCCATTATAGTGAGTTGGCGAGTCACCGTCTGCCGAGATTATCGAGATTGAGACATTTGATTTGGTAGGCGTCCCGTAGTCTCGATCAGTATCCCAGCAACCGTTCCAGCTAAATCCCTCCCCTTAGACCTAGTTATCTTACCATTATCTGCAATAGTCCTTGCATCAGGCGGGTGCTGGCTCTGGTTGTATTTCTATAGTGCAAGCAGAGCGAGTATCCGCATGATGTACACATCACAATACATTATGTGGTATAAAAAGGCCTCTGCGCTGTTGGCTTCGGCCCCACGTATGCCTCAAAGGACCGAGTCCCTGTGGGGCCGTGATACTGAAAACTATACCAACATAATAAAAATAATATATATTTTTTGTTATAATATGCTGCTTCACGTTAAGTCGTTGCTAAATTTACGCTCGTATTTTTAAAGCGACCTTAAGTATAAGAGCAAAATTAAGTATGGATTTAACAGATTATCATCATCATTCGCTTGCCCTTATCCCATTTACTTGGGGTCGGCGCAGTACGTTTTCTTCTTCCATTCATTCCTGTCAGCCGTCAGTTCAACAGTCACACCTGTTTTAGACATATCATCTTTCACGCAGTCCATCCATATTTTGTTTGGTCGTCCTCTCCCAACATATCCATCCACATTCAAATTCATTATTTGATTTTGATTTGACAGATTATATTGAACTGAAATAACTTTTTTAATACGTACTCAAACTATCTGTCAGTCTCAAATGCTGTTTATCAATACGGGCCATAAACATTGTATTCTTTTTTATTTAATATTAATATATTGATACTTCCATGCTGGACTGGGAGCGGGAGAAAAACATAGAATGTGCCAGCTGCATTTCCTCCCGAGCATGCTGTAAAAACCAGCTATGGGATCTGAGGGTTTCAGGATATTGCAATTTTGGCGATGGGCTGACAACCTGTCACTACAGCAATATACGTACAAAGCTATCTTCAATAACCCTCAAAACTTTGTCAGACGTGGCGGAACGACCCTTGTTTGGGTCGTTTACGCTCTGCCTACCCCATTAGGGATAGAGGCGTGATTATGTGTATGTGTATGTGTGTGTGTATATTATTAAAAAGTACGTAATAAGTATGTACTGCAATCATTGGTAAATTAAATTACTTATTTATTATACGGAGTGTATCGTTACCATTTACCAGAAACAAACGATTCTGAAAGTTGTTCAGTAGCGTTGACCAACCACTTTCAGTTTTCGGGACATCGTGGCTTGCAGCCATTTTAATTAATTATCAAAAGAAGCAAACAAAAAATCTAAACAAGCAGATGTTTAAAAGAGGCAGTAAATTAAAAAGTTACGTAGTTATTCAAATTAATCTCAGTCTTACCTGCTTAAAGCTCAAAAACTTGGAAATTTGCTTGTCTTTTGAAACCAAGTGATTTAAAAAATGTATTTTTATTAAAAAGAGAACATTGATTTTTTTGTTTGTTATTTTATAACGTTAATTGCATCGAAAGTAAATTTTTCGACTAGACGGCATGGCGACGGCAACTGCGACGGCACGCCACCGTCGACAGTACCGTGGTAGCGATAATGTATGAATATCAATGAAATTGATATGACACGCTTTTCCACGGCACGGCAACGGCACGGCATTGACTCCACCGGTACAATCACCGGCCTGCCTAACCGCATGTGTTTAGTGTTCGTACGAAGCATGCGCGTGATTGGAACTAGGTGGACAATATCGGGACGTTGCCGTGCCGTCTAGTGGAAAAATGCCCATTTACTTATCTTTCTTCCATGCTGGACTGGAAGTAAGAGAAAAACATAGAATGTGCCAGCTGCATTTCCTCCCGAGCATGCTGTTAAAACCAGCTATGGGATCTGAGGGTTTCTGTATATTGCAATTTAGGCGATGGGCTGACAACCTGTCACTACAGCAATATACTTACAAGTACATCTTAAATGACCTTCGAAACTTTGTCAGACGTGGCGGAACAACCTTTGTTTGAGTCGTTGACGCTCTGCCTACCCCATTAGGGATAAAGGCGTGATTATATGTATGTATGTATGTACTTATATTTTTTATTTTGTTGTTTATTTATTCACATTTGTTATTTCTGTCTACCTATTAGAGGTAGCAGATGGACAAAAGCAGCAGACAAAAAGTTACCTTCGTTTTAATAAGAAACTAGTGACCGCCCCGGCTTCGCACGGAAATCATCAGTGTTTCTCTACTATATTATGCATGTTTTATACATATAAACCTTCCTCTTGAATCACTCTATCCATTAAAAGAAACCGCATTAAAATCCGTTGCTTAGTTTTACAGATCTAAGCATACATAGGGATATAGGGACAGAGAAAGCGACTTTGTTTTATACTACGAGTGATATAGTGTTTATGCATGTATTATACATATAAACCATTACAGCAATATACCTACGAATCTATCTTAAATAACCCTCAAAACTTTGTCAGAATGGCGGAACGACCTTTGATTAGGTCGTTTACGCTCTGCCTATCCCATTAGGGATAAAGACATGATTATATGTATGTATGTATTAAAAGAAACAAAATTAACGTACCTAACTACTCGTACCTAAGTACTGAAAAATCCTCAAATTTTATATGAAAGTAGAAACCTCCACTAGTTACGTTGATAGTTAAGTTATTATAATACACATACTTACTCGCCACGCTTGGCAGGTGGCTTGGCAAGTACCGCTATTGAGTATTTTTGTACCGTAATCACAGCTCGGACACTCCTTACTACAATGTCATTTTGTAGACAGACGGCATGTTGCACTTGGCATGAGTTTGTGTGCGTGTTATAAGGGTTGACAAATTTTGTTATACCGGTCATAATCATCACTTGATTAATCTGGTTCTTAATTAAAACAACGTTTTAAAGTAGTTCACTGTAACTGAATAGTTAGAATAGATTAGGTTGCATATTTTGTATGAATTTACTTACCGTCTCTCATCACTGTGGAATGTAAAAAACTTCCTATTGGAGTCATATCTTGTGGTAGAATGATATCCGTACACGGAACAGTACGTAACCATGTTTGGAACACAAAACTTTATTATTTCCGTTACACTGGGAAACATGCGCGCGCCATACCCGCTTAGCGTACGCTCAATGTGGCCCACAATCCGGCGCGGAGTGTGACGTATGTCGGACTGAAGGTGAAATATATTCCAGAGGCCATAATACTATTCTAACCTTTCAACAAAAGAAGGAATTTAGTTTCATTTACTATTCAAAATCAAAGGAAGTCGACCTTCTAAATACCAACATGGAACCCTTAAAATTTCCGATTATCGGATATTGTTTTGTATTCAATTAGTTTATAGTTTTGCGAACGATAACTTTTGGGACTTTGAATTGGACTGTGTGAAACTTTCATGCTAATATTAAGGTAAAACATGTAGGTTACTGCCATGCTGTACTGGGAGCGAGAGAAAAACATAGAATGTGCCAGTTGCATTTCCTCCTGGG
This sequence comes from Scrobipalpa costella, assembly GCA_949820665.1. Taxonomy (NCBI): domain Eukaryota; kingdom Metazoa; phylum Arthropoda; class Insecta; order Lepidoptera; family Gelechiidae; genus Scrobipalpa; species Scrobipalpa costella. The sequence goes on from OX463315.1 coordinate 14,246,296, forward strand.
CATGCTGTAAAATTAAGCCAAGGGATCCGAGGGTTTCAGTATATTGCAATTTAGGCGATAGGCTGACAACCTCTTACTTTAGCAATATACCTACAAATCTATCTTAATTAACCCTTAAATTTTTGCCAGTCGTGGTTTAGGTCGTTTACGCTCTGCCTACCCCATGAGGGATAAAGGCGTGATTATATGTATGTTTGTAAACATGTAAGTAGTTTGGAAGTTTGGAAGTTTCGAGCAAGAAGATTGGATACCTGCAGAATTTGAATAAGGCTATAATCATAAGCTTCTTCTTCTTCTGTCGTGTGGGTATCGAGTCGATCGACCCGAGGAACCTTGGTGTTAGAGTTTTTAAACTCACACTGAAAATAAAAGCTTTATACATCGAGTATTATTCTAAGGACGCGAAAACATTCTATCAAATTCACGGTTGAATTCACAAAAATAAACGGATGCGGAAGGTCCTACGGGGGTAATTTGATGACGTCACTCCTCCCTGCGACGTCATCCGACCATTAGTGGCAATCAATTCAGAATGGATGACGGAATATTTGTGCAGAACTTGGTTCAGGGTTTTAGGCATATAATTAGTTGCAAAAAACCACTCTTTCGCTATGAAAAATCTTTATAGTAAACATTTTGTTAAGGGTCATCTTATGAATGGAACATTATCAGAAAGGGACAAGTTGCGAGGCGGGATATTTTGCGAAAGTGTCATTTATCAACAATACCGGTTTTAGGTGTAGGGATATATCACTTTATTTGCTGTGCAAATAGATATTTTATTGACAAAACTCGTTAGTCTTCTGTCAGCGAGTTGAACGACCCGATGAATCCTGGTTTGAGTAACGACGACTGTCAAAGACAGCGACCGGGACCGGTGGCTTAACGTGCCATCCGAAACACGGTTTTTTTTTCATCTTTTCGGACAATCAAGTGTTCAGCAATGTCCTAACCAAACTGAGGAAAACCTCACAAAGTGATAAACTGATAAATATCAACTTTGTATTCCCCCCCTGGGAATCAAACCCAGGTCCTCCGGATCAGGAGTCCACTAGACCGCGGAGGCAGCCAACTCGTCGTAGGTATGTACCTGCCCAATTGTTACTTCGTGGTATAGTGTTTTTATCCCATGACTGACGCTCGGCCATATTTTTTTTATTTAACAGTTTATTGCACACATGATCATGCAGAGGACCCCGATGAGGAGCCCGATGGTGTAGTGGATAGGGCCGCTGCCTCCTGAGCGGGAGATCGTGGTTCGAATCCCACCACGTACCAATGTGTTTTTCGGTTTTCGAATTTCATATGTACGTTTATTCGGCGCTTTTTCCGTGCTTCGGAAGGCACGTTAAGCCGTTGGTCCCGGTTAATATCGTTTAATACCGTAGATATTAGTCGTTAAGCCATATCAGAGGCGAGTGCTAAGCATTGGCGGCTTGAAAACTCTGACCTAATCTAGGATTGGGTCTGGTTTTCCTTCTGGGTTGCAGAGGTCAGATGGCAGTCGCTCTGTGTAAAAACCAGTACCTTCGTTCAATCCCCTGGATTAGGTAGCCGACCCCGTAAGATACGGGATAAGGCTAGGGAGATGATGATGATGATGATCATGCAGAGGACACAAACATAAAAACAATAGCACAACAGGTATATTACGTGGTGTATTACGGTGCAGACAGAATATCAGTGTTACTGGTTATAAATATCTTGTACCAAATGCTGAGTCAGCTCCATTCTTGTGCAATACAGATCAGAGCATTCAATAAGTCTACTTACTGTATGTTGAGTTTTGTATTGTTTCATGAATAAACGTTTTTCTATTTCTATTCTAGGTACAGCTTATCTCCAAAAAGTCAAATGTGACTACTTAGAGAAAAGAAATCTCTCCCAGCTGACCTAAGGTCGTGAGAGTGCATAAGTGAGGCAGATAAGGCGTGTACAATTAAAATATAGGTAAAATTACTTTAAATAAGATTCAAAGCCTAATATCATAATAAAAAACAATAAATATTCCTACATAATAATACATATAAAAAGAAATAAATAATCTATAATACATAATAATACTACTTCCATGCTGGACTGCGAGTGAGAGAAAAACATAGAATAAGCCAGCTGCATTTCCTCCCGGGCATGCTGTAAAAACCAGATAAGGGATCCGAGATTTTATGTATACTGCAATTTAGGCGATAGGCTGACAACCTGTCACTACAGCAATATACCCACAAATCTATCTTAAACAACCCTCAAAAGTTTGTCAGACGTGGCGGAACGACCTTTGTTTAGGTCGTTTACGCTGTGTCTACCCCATTAGGGAGAAAGGCGTGATTATATGTATGTATGTATGCATAATAATTATATAAATAGCATATAACTTGTAAACTAATGAAAATATGATAATAACGAATTAATTTGGAAGAGAAAGTTAGTACTACTCTTTCACTCGTTCTTTTGGAAACTGTGATAGAAGAATATATCTTCCATGCTGGACTGGGAGTGACAGAAAAACATAGAATGTGCCAGCTGCATTTCCTCCCGAGAATGCTGTAAAAACCAGCTATGGGATCTGAGGGTTTCAGTATATTGTAATTTAGGCGATGGGCTGACAACCTGTCACTACAGCAATATACCTTCAAATCTTTCTTGAATGGCTCTCAATACTTTTGTCAGACGTGGCGGAACGGCCTTTGTTTAGGTCGTTTACGCTCTGCCTACCCCATTAGGGATATAGGCGTGATTATATGTATGTATGTGATAGAAGGACTAACACGCACCGTGTGCGGGAGGGAGTTCCACAATCTGGCTGCATGGTCTCGTCTCCGTGGTCTAATGGTCAGAGCCATGGTGTACGGGCTACGTACATTCTATTTGAATTATTTCTTTCTAAGTTTAATGCTTACTGTATAAATAATTGACATCACACTGGCGCGTGCGACCTTCTCTTGACACTCTGCGTATTTTATATTTAGTGCAATAAAATTTCTCAACAGAATCGGTTGTTTTGACTTTTCTACAAGCTTCTCCTGACAGAATCTTAGCTTTACACCGATTCTACACCTGACATCTTGACTATTTAAATGAAAGGTTCGTACTGGATCATTCATTTTTTGGTCCTTCGATCCGGATCTGAAGATTTTAGTGGTTTTTGTGTCTAATTGCAACTAGCGCATCAGCCCCGGCCTGCCACCAGCGGGACTCACCGGTTAAGTTGAAAAGGGCGTATTAGTTGTATGTGAGACATAAGTTCACCTAAAGAATATCAGCGTCCGAAGAAAATGAAATACTTTTCACAAAATTGACTCGGTTTACAGTGATCCAGAAGTGACAGCGACGTATTTTGGTGTTATTTCTACGTGAACGCATCATCATCATCGGACATCCGTCCAACTGATAAAGTTGTGTATACATTAATTTATTAACATTTCTTTTTGGTAACTTACGACTATCAACAATGACAGATCCCATAGCGAGGCAAAAAGAGATCATTGACACTATATCAGAAGAATTATTCTAACTTCAATAAAGATTCTGCAAGAAGAAAAACTGCGGATTATCTGAAGCTTAAAATCAGCATAATTGACAGCTTGTGGGCAGAATTTGACATAAATCATGCGCAGATTATGCAAAGCGAAACTGACGTGTCGCAAACTGACTATATCGTGAAAAATATCTATGAAGATACTGCGAAACTTTATGACAAAATAAAAACCCTTTTGCAAGACTATCTTAGGAATGCGGAAGAAAAATCTAAGCCTGAAACAAACGCCGACTCAGCAAATCCCATTGATGACCCTTTCTGCGAACAAAAGACTAACTTTCGTGCTTTTCAAAGGCTGATAAACAGTATTGACTTGGAAAGAATATTCGAAAAGTGAGAATTGAAGGACGAGCTCAAAGACTTGCATTCTCGTTGGCATAATATTGACAGCTTGCATCTCAAAATTGACAACATCTTGTGTGGTGACGACAGCAAATATGAAGAAGAGTTCACTGCGTACGAAATCAAATACAAGGACATCAAAAGGCTTCTAAAAAAAGAAAATTTCTTCAACTGCTCACCAATTCGAATCCACTCCGAAATTGGACGTCCCTGTTTTCTTCGCCGAGTACACGCAGTGGCCTACTTTCTTGGATTTATACAAAAGCATCATACATGACAATCCTACATTGACTGACGCACAAACAATGCAACATCTTAAAAGAAAATTGAAGGTTGAAGCTCATCGTATTATACAACACTTGAATGTTTCTGCTGACAACTATAAAACCGCATGGGAATTACTTTACCTTCGCTACAATAATATTCAAGTGTTATTAACGAAACATATTGAAGTTTTTCTTAATCAGCAAAACGTGAAAAAACAAACAGCTTCCGAGCTCAAGAGCATTTACGACACCACCATGGAATGCGTTCACGCTATACATAGTCTAGGCGTGGATACGATGACATGAGACCCCATTCTTGTACATGTTCTAGTGAAAAAAAAATATCCTGATACACGCAGTAACTATATAGAATCACGTAAACATCTACCTGAGCTCCCATGTTTCGAGTTGATGAGTTTTTTGGATGCGAAATTCGCTGCACTCGAGCCTATCTTTAAGAAAGAGAAAGAAAATTGGCCATCGATGAAACAAAACACTGTCAACAAAAACAAATAAAAATCATCCTTCAATACTGGGAAATAAAATTGTTTTTCACAAATCAGTATATACTGTTGCTACAAATTATTGTGTTCTCTGCAATAAATCCAATCACGCATTATACCAGTGCACCAAGTTTGAAGCCATGACGCCCGATATGAAATTAAAAACAACAAAATGTCGACTTTGTAAATCTGCTTATTTGTGCACGAGAAAAACGTATGCAATTCTTCAAAGCGTTGCAAAATTTGTAATTTGGAGCATCATACTTTGCTACATGACTCAACCAAAGAACCTTCTGCTAGGGAAAATGCTAAGGCGAGCACTTCGATGGATCAGCCTAGTGTAAACCATGTCTCAAGCAATGACGATAAAGAAGGCATGTTGCCAACTGTTCAGATACGAGTGCGAGCATTTGACAACACTTATATTACTATGAGAGCAGTATTAGATCAGTGTAGTGAAGTGAGTCTGATTTCATCTGCCGCCGCTCAACGCTTAGGGCTGCCACGCCAACAATTTAGCGCCTCCGTTACCGGTGTAGGTATTTCTACGAAGCAAACGAAAGACAAAGTACGGCTGGATTGTTTATCTATTTATGACGACTCCAACTTTTCTACAAAAGCATCGATTATGCCAAAGTTGCTAATTAATTTACCACACATGACCTCTGAGGTAAAACTATACCCACATTTGGAGAATATCCAACCACTCGCCGATCCTGACTACAACGTCTCAAATCAAATCGACATACTACTTGACACGAAAATTTACTCCAAGGTCCTCATGAACGGACTCATCAAAGAATCGGATGATCAACCTATCGCCCAATTAACTAAATTGGGGTGGATAATATCTGGACCGATTAGAACACTTAGCTGCAACGTTGTACTCAACGGCATTGAAGACATCGCTAGTTACTGGGAGATAGAAGATATTGCTACTGAATCAAAGACGCTGACGCAACAAGAACAGTTTTGCGAGGATCTATACAGAAAAACAACAAAAAGATTGCCTGACGGGTGATACGAAGTACGTCTGCCCATGAAAGAAGGTTTCCAGAATCTTCTTGGGCATTCCAAAGCACGTGCAGGCGCCCAGTTTAAACAGAACGAAAGTCGACTAGTCAAACGCCTTGCCTTATTTGAGAAATATCGCCAATTCGAGATCTAGTTCACAAGAAATTGTACACCGAGCAAAAATAGCCTATGTATTATTCACCACACCACGGAGTAATACGAGTATCATCAAGAACAACTCCAGTGCGCCCTGTTTTTAACTTATCATCGAAAACATCCACGGGGTACAGTTTCAATGACTTAATGGAATGTGGTCAAATACTACAAAAGGACATCTTTGAATTGCTACTCAAATGGCGAACATATAAATATGTCTACATGGCCGAATGCGAAAAAAATTATAGATGTATATTAGTGCAAGCTGACCAGCAACATCTGCACAAAATAACAGGGCGAGATAACCCACAGGCTTCACTCCAGGATTACTTGCTTTGCACCGTGACCTATGGCATGTCCGCAAGACCTTGGCTTGCTATGAGGACGATGCAGCAGCTTGCAGAAGATGACCAGGATAAATACCCATTGGCAGCAGAAGTACTACAAAATATATTTAACGTCGATGACTTACTCAGGGGAAGCTACAGTATTGAACAAGCAAACTAGAAGTTCAACGTCAGCTGCTTCAGATTCTCAAGGGTGCAGGAATAAACCCTCGACAATGGTGTAGCAACAACCCTGCCTTATTGACATCACTATCTACGGAACAAATAAATCCGTCTACAATTTACTTCAAACATGCAAACTCCGCAAAAGCGCTCGGATTGCAGTGGAACCCCGCTAATGACTTGTTTACATTTAAACAAATTGACGAGCCGAAGAAAACTACATGTACGAAAAGAAGCTTACTTTCAAATATTTCTAAAATATTTGATCCTTTGGGATGGCTTTCTCCTCTTGCCATACAAGCCAAGCTATTATTCCAAAAGATTTGGCTAGTGAATATGGAATGGGATGACATCGTTTCGGATGATATTCAACGAGAGTGGAGCAAGCTACAAGATGACTTACGGCAAATTGTCAAAATTGACATTGCGAGGTGGATCGGGGACACGCGTGTATCGATAGAAATACACGGATTTTGTGATGCATCCGAACGAGCTCACGCCGCTGTTGCCTACCTAAAATCAACTGATGACAAAGCAAAAACGACGGTTAGAATGATTGCAGCGAAAACAAAACTCGCACCTCGCAAAAATACTATGACGCTACCACGTTTGGAGCTATGTGAGCTCTACTGCTGAGTAAGCTATTTAAGAAGGTTATAAAGGCTTTCTCTATGACTGACATTCCTACCTACTGTTGGACCGACTCGCTGGTAGTACTCGGCTGGCTTCAAGGAAAGCCTGTGCGCTGGAAGACGTTCGTCGCGAACCGCACGAAAGCAATCTTGGACATAGTTTCGTCATCGTGTTGGCTTCACGTGAGCTCTGGTGATAACGCCGCTGACTGCGCAACAAGGGGACTGACGACGTCACAACTGCTACGCAGTGGTGGCAAGGACCTGCATGGATCAAAGCTGACGTCCCAAAAGAAATTCCTCAAATTGACGCACCTCAAATCGAGATCAAAAAGGAACCGCTAACTTGCGCAACTATAAATTCATCGACGATTATAGAAGACTTATTGAATAAACACAACTCAATAAGCCACATCGTACGCGTCACCGCCCGCATATTACGTTTCATAACAAACGTACGTCTCGACTCGACAGCTGTCGCCAGCCAAGTTTTGCGAAGCAAGCATTATTCCAGAAGCGACGAATTATACTACCTATATAAATGCGAATGAAATAGAGCACACATATGATTTTATTATAAGGACCGTTCAAGCAAAGGAGTTCGAAACATTCTGCAATTAAAACATAAAATCCTTACTTGGATGACAAACAATAAAATCTGCAATGACGTCAACCAACCCATCTACAAGATTTAGACCCACATATACATTGACTACCATGTTGCTATTAGTATGCATACTGCCTGGAAATGCATCGATGACAAATATACAGAGTCTTAGTAACAACAACACTGTCTACTTTAACAAGATCTCTGACATACGAATCATTCAAAACAGGTGGAAAATTATCGTATATTACAATATGACTACGTACAGGCAAAATATGAGAGCTGTGGAAAAATATGTTTATTCTTTGAATTAAACTTGCATCAACGACGATTCTTGCCTGCCCGTGATGACACAATTTGAACACGAACTCGACGAGTTACGTCATTTCAATGACCTACTGATGAATAAACAGCACACTGCTCAACGGAGAAAGAGAGGACTAGTGAATGGTATCGGGAATATAGCTAACACTTTATTCGGCGTACTAGATGACAGATTCGCTAAACAATACAAAAATGACATCGAGACTCTCAAAAACCGGGAAGATCATCTGCTGCCCTGTTCAAAAATCAAACATCCATACTGAAAGCCAAAAACAACATTCTGAAAAGAAATGAAGCCGTGATGAATAAGCAATTTGACCACATATACCGACACCTAAATTCAATGACTAATTAAATGAACCAAATCAGATCCGAACATCACGTGGCCCTACATGCTTTCCACGTTATGTCATTAATATCAGCTAATGTTATCATCTCCAATCTTAGAAGAACCAAGGATACACTACTTGATATAGTAACGAATATATACCACGGGAGATTGAACATACATCTACTACTTGTGAGTGCACGCGTCGCCGGCAGCTCTCGCGGGCGCGCGGGTGCTACTCGTGCGCAGCGCTCGTGCGGTTGATGTGGAAAAACGGGCCATTCGGATGGCAAGTGTCGGTTTAAAAGGTATTGTGATGTGTGCGGTGGAAAAGGCCACTTAAAAGCAGTTACACAAAAATAAAAGTGAGTTTTACAGCGGCAATCACCAAAAAAAACAAAAGTTCAGTTTTTTCTAAATGATTCAGAAACGGACGATGATGAGGAGGACTGTCACTTTTATAACTTGGTGAGTAACGATAGTGATGCTGATAAACCATACTATAAAGATATTAATGTCAAAAATAAACTAGATACGGGAAGTAGAATTTCGGTCATCTCTAAAAACTTTTACAATAAATACTTCTCTGCTTTATCTATTATTGAAAGGACATTAAAGTTAAAGTCATAAATAGGTTGAGCTATCAAAACACTTTATTATATTGTGGTAGAAGTTGAATATGGTGGTATTATATACAAGTTAAACTTGTATGTTATTGAAAATGGAGGCCCACCTTTATTGGGCCGTAGGTGGATTAGAAAGTTAAAGTTATGGAAAACAATTTTGGATTTGTATAACTTGAATCACCTTACTGAAGATAATTCAACAGCTAACTCTTTGCAAAACGAGTTCCCAGAGGTATTTGCCGATGGTTTGGGTACCTTTAAGTCAGAATTACTTTTGTATTTACATGATAACACACCAGTTTCCCTTCTGGGTTGCGGAGGTCATATGGCAGTCGCTCTGTGTAAAAACCAGTAATCTCGTTCAATCCCCTGGATTAGGTAGCTGACCCCGTGAGATACGGGATAAGGCTAGGGAGATGATGATGACACCAGTTTATGTAAAAGCCAGGCCGTTACCTTTGGCACTTCGCGAGCCCGTGGAGAAGGAACTCGAACGACTGCAGAGGGAGGGAGAAGGGGTTATTTACAAAGTAGAACGCTCTGTTTATGGTACACCTATCGTGCCTGTGGTCAAATCTAACGGTAGTTTACGATTGTACGGTGATTACAAAATACAATTAACCCCCTGTTGAAAAATTACCATTAGCCTCTGCCGCGTATCGAGAATCTGTTCGCGGTGCTGGGTGGTGGTTACCACCGTCCTTTGAGTTATATATTCGGTAAAAATAAAGGAATACCGCTGACTGCTGCGAGCTGCCTGCAACGCTACACCGTCAAGTTGGCCGCCTATGATTTTGAAATAGAATTTGTAACGTCAACAAATAATTATTTTGCTGACGCCCATTCTCGCCTTCCTTTAGAAAAGACTTCGGGTCAGCCATTTAAATTATGTTCAGGAAAGTTTTCCAATTAGTTTAAAAGAAGTTCAAACTGAGACTGCGAAAGATGCTTTATTGAGCAAAATTTATGGTTACGTAATGTTTGGTTGGCCGAAAAAAGATCCAGATAGCGAAGCGGAAAAAGTTTATTATAATAAAAAAGGTAATTTGCATGTCGATCTAGGATGCTTGGTATGGGGCTATAGAATTAGCATCCCTAATGCGTTACGGGAAACGCTAAAGGAAATTCATGATGAGCATCTAAGAATCGTTAAAATGAAGCAAATTGCACGTAACTATGTATGGTGGGAAAAAATAGATGTGGACATCGAACGAGTCGCGCGCGAATGTGTGGCGTGCCGGGAGCTGCGCCCCGCGCCCGCGGCCGCGCCCCTGCATTCGTAAGATTTTCCGGGCCCATTTCAAAATATTTACTATTTGGTTATAATAGATGATTTGATGATAGTAAATGATACTTTGCGGTAGTAGTCCGAGAAGTCTTGCAGACAGTTTCCGAGGGAGTCCGTATCCGCTTCCGCACTAATGGCGGTCTTTTCAATTTAGCCAGACTTAAGGCGCGCACTAACGTATCACTTGCATTGATAACAGATAACATGTATGCTGATGACCTATGTTTCTTAGCGGAATCCCCAGATGGCCTGCAACAGCTAATGTCGGTATTTCACCATGCCTGCTGCAAGTTTGGCTTGAAAGTCAGTGTCAAAAAGACGGAGGTGATGTCTTTAGACTCACATGGTCACGAAACATGGTTTCTTCCATGCTGGCCTGGGAGCGAGAGAAAAACATAGAATGTGCCAGCTGCATATCCTCCCGAGCATGCTGTAAAAACCAGCTAAGGGATCCGAGGGTTTCAGTATATTGTAATTTAGGCGATGGGCTGACAACCTGTCACTACAGCAATACCTACAAATCTATCTTAAATAACCCTCAAAACATTGTCAGACGTGGCGATACGACCTTTATTTAGGTTGTTTACGCTCTGCCTACCCCATTAGGGATAAAGGCGTGATTATATGTATGTATGTATGTATGGTCACGAAACACTGCTCGTAAACCTTGGTGAAGACTTGCTAAAGCAGGTCGACAAGTTCACTACCTAGGGAGCACTTTAACATCCAATTGTGACCTTGAGGCTGAGACCAACAGCAGGCTCAGTGCTGCAGTTGCAGCATTTGGGAGGTTGTGTTCCAAGGTCTTCTGCTCACACGACCTTAAGTTGGCCACCAAAATCTCTGTATTCATGGCGATTGTGCTGCCAAATCTTCTTTACTCTTCCGAAACGTGGTGTGTGTATCGTCACCACATTCGTACTTTAGACCGTTTCCACCTTAAATACCTACGCAAGATATTGAATATGAAATGGTCTGATCGAGTGCGAAATACCGAAGTTTTGCGACGAACCAATGTTGGTGGGATTGAGGCTTAATTAATGCATCGCCAGCTTCGATGGTGCGGCCACGTATCTGCGCGGCGTTTGGTGGAGGAGAGAGTAGCGAAGCGCATCTTTTATTCTGGAGGAGGGCAAGCGGAAGCATGGCGGACAACTCCTCAGATTTAAGGATGTTTAGAAACGGCATATGAAAAGATGCAATATCGAGCCCTCAGAGTGGGAGTTTGGCAGTGCAACGTCCCGAGTGGCGCAGGCTGGTACAGAAGAGAGCCAGCGATTTTGAGGAACAACATAAAGTTCACCTCGACACGAAACGCGATGAGCAGAAGTCCCGCCAGCCTGCTGCCATTCAATACCATTATGAGAAAGGTGTACTCACGTGTCCTAGGTGTGCACGGAAGTTCAAGGCAAAAATCGGCTACGTGAGCCACTTTCACGAGCGCCGCACCGACTAGGAGTCGAAGTAGTCGCAATAGCCGAAATCGGTCGGAAGGGTCATTATACAATACAATACAATACAAGATTCTTTATTGCACAAAGAAACACAAATACATACAGCAGAAAAGTAAGGAACAAAACAGTACAATATAGGCGGCCTTATTGCTAAAGCAGCAATTTCTACCAGGCAACCTTTGGGTAGTAGGATACTACATAGCAGATAGCGGGATAGTGCATACTAAGTTAATCTTAATACTTAAACAATATAAATACTACTAAATAAATACATAAATAAAATAAACTAATATATATATTTATAATAAACTAATACATATTATGCTAATGGGAGATAGGATAAATAACTAATTATTATTCTCTAAGAAGAACTTTCTTGTTCGCTCTTTAAATGTCTCAATAGACGGTGCTCGTCGAACGTTTTCGGGAAGGGAATTCCACAATTTGACTGCTCGGACCGTAAAAGATTTTCCGAAGAAGTCCGTCTTGTGGGAGGGTAAGTGTAAAGTTAAACTGTTGCTGGATTATCATCATCATCAGCATAATAGATGCTCATTCTAAATGGATCGAGGTAGAAAAAATAGTAGTACCGCTGCTGCCTTAGTAATAGATTCATTGAGACGTTTATTTTCACGCTTCGGCTTGCCTAAGCGCATCGTTAGTGACAACGGGCCTCCCTTTTCTTCAAATGAATTTGCTCTTTATTTGCAGCGTATTGGTATTAAACACACTTTAAGGAGGTACTCCTTATCATCCGTCAAGTAACGGAGAAACGGAGAAACCGCTGAAAATGTTGTACATTCCGTGAAACAGGCATTAAAGAAAGCACAATTAGAAGAGGAAGATTTAAATACTGCGGTAAGTAGATTTTTATTTATGTATCGGAATACGGAGCAGAGTACGACCGGTCGCGAGCCTGCAATACGCATATGAAAGAGTAAAGTTCGCATGCGATTCCCATACAAATTGGCATGCGAAAGTTTCTCTTCCGCATGCGAATTCGATTCGAGTGTTTCAAATATACGGGCCCTGGAGTCGTATTTTTGAACCGTTCGTATCTGAATTCGCATACGAAAATGCAACATTCGCATACGAAAATGCAACATTCGCATACGAAAATGCAACATTCGCATACGAAATCCCAATATCACTATTTTTGAATACTCATACGTATGCGACTCTGCAACGAGTGCTCTAAACCACTCGTTTTCTTTTCTACTACTCGAAACTAAAGTAGTCTATGATCATGTCAGTGACACAGACAATCATTTGACAAGTGATACTTTAATTTTTTAATTTAGTTGAATTTACGTTCCATTTCTCTGCGATTCATTTCCAGTTTTACAACTCAATGATTTTTGTTAGTGGTAGTGGTGAATATAGTAGGTATATGTCTGCGTAGAACGAAAACAGTTTATGGGATTAGACTTTATTGGCAGCACAGATTTCTACTGCTTCAAAAATACGTAAAATCGTGTGTCGTTCTATACCACCACTACCACTTACAAAAATCGTTGATTTGAAGAACCGGATATGAATCGCAGAGAAACGGAACGTAAATTCAAGTGAATTAAAACGTTAAAATGTCACTTTTCAAATGATTGTCTGTGTCACTGTCACTACTTAGGTTTCGAGTAGTAGAAAAGAAAACGAGTAGTTAGGACCACTAGTTGCAGAGTCGTATACGTATGAGTATTCAAAAATAGTGATTTTGGGATTACGTATGCGAATGTTACTTTTTCGTATGCGAATTCGGATACGAGCGGTTCAAAAATACGCTGCGCGGGCGTCTTGACCTGCTGCGCCCCGACGCCGCTGAGCGTTAGCGCGTGCGGTCGTAATTCGACCGAGGGTGTCGTCGAACATCGTACAGGGCCGGTAACTTATACTGTGAAAGCAAATGATGGTCGCTTTTATAAGCGGCATGTCGATCAAATACTTACCGGTCAAGCTAGACGATACAATACAATATTATTTATTGCACAAAGAAACACATACAACAGAAATAAAAAGGAACAAACGTGACAGTACAATATAGGCGGCCTTATTGCTAAAACAGAAATTTCTACCAGGCAACCTTTGGGTATAGAAATTGTACAAGCAGAAAGCGGGATAGTGCATATTACTACATATAATACTTAGACAATATTTACACACTATTAAATAAATAGGAAATAAGGGATCTGAGGGTTTCAGTATATTGTAATTTAGGCGATGGGCTGACAACCTGTCACTACAGCAATATACGTACAAATCTTTCTTAAATGGCCCTCAAGACTTTGTCAGACGTGGCGGAACGGCCTTTTTTTAGGTTGTTTACGCTCTGCCTACCCCATTAGGGATAGAGGCGTGATTATATGTATGTATGTGTTAAATAAATATTTCAATAAAATATACTGATACGATCACGACATTCTTTGAGTCAGACAGTTGAAAACGTATCTGATAGATCGATGGCTGATCAGTCACGCGCAGATAATAAGCCGGAGGAGGAATTTCACGAATGTGCAGTGGAAGAAACAGGTGAGGGTGTGCAGCCGCTGACCCCGCCGACGCACTCTGTAGCTGCTACTGACAAAGATAACGGTGGTCGAGTGCGCAGGCAAGCTGGTTTGCGCTGTATTGAGAAACTTTCTAATATGTAAATAGGATAAGATATTTAATTTTTATCTCTGTGTATGTAAATAAGGTACTTTTTACATATTTAGTTGCAGTGTGTAAAAACTTTTGTAACTCTTATCAGTCTATCAGCCTAATGTGCATCTTTTTTAGTAAACAAGTATAATACGTATTTAACCTATCTACCGAAGTAGATACTTTAAGTTTGACTTTGTTTTGCTGATCTTACCTAATGATGTTGTTTACCAACTTCTGTTTCAAATCATCTCCCTAGCCTTATCCCGTATCTCTCGGGGTCGGCTTCTTAATCTAGGGGATTGAACGAGGGTACTGGTTTCACACAGAGCAACTGCCATCTGACCTCCGCAACCCAGAAGTGAAACCAGACCCAATCCTAGATAAGGTTAGAGTTTTCAAGTTTTTTTTTGGCCTCTGATATTGAAAATGAAAATGAAAAAAATATTAATAACACTAGTTATAAGTCAATAAGACACACTGTACACATTTACTTAGCATAGTAATTGTTTTATAAATATATATTTATAGTTAAATCAATTTAAATTAAAATAACATAAAAATAAATGGTAGTATTATCAGACTGATAGTACTGCAATAATATCATTAAAAACAAATACAAATAACATAAAAAATCATCTAATAATTGTATAAATAACATATAGTAATTAGGAAAAACATTAATGTCATAAAGTTAATTCCAATTTGAAAAAATCGTCATAGTCGTAAAACAGTTTTTTAAGTAGCCTTTTTGAGCTTATGGCTTAGCGACTAATCTACGGTATTAAATTATTCTAACCGGGACCTACGGCTTAACGTGCCCTCCGAAGCACTGAAAAAGCGCCGAGTAGACGTACATATCATCATCATCTCCCTAGCCTTATCCCGTATCTTACGGGGTCGGCTACCTAATCTAGGGGATTGAACAAGAGTACTGGTTTTTACAAAGAACGACTGCCATCTGACCTCTGCAACCCAGAAGGGAAAACAGACCCAATCCTAGATCAGGTCAGAGTTTTCAAGCCGCCAATGGCCTCTGAAATGGCTTAACGACTAATATCTACGGTATTAAACGATATTAACCGGGACCAACGGCTTAACGTGCCTTCCGAAGCACGGAAAAAGCGCCTAATAAACGTACATATGAAATTCGAAAAACGAAAAACACAGTGGTACGTGGTGGGATTCGAACCACGACCTCCCGCTCAGGAGGCAGCGGCCCTATCCACTACACCATCGGGCTCAGTAGACGTACATATAAAATTCGAAAATCGAAAAACACATTGGTATACTATCGATAGGCATATTATCGACAGACTCCCAACAATAATGTTGCCCTCCGGGTTCTGCGACACATGCCAGCGGCATGCCGCCAGGCAACACGAGCAACTCAAGCCGGCGGCATAATATGTACCAGGCATTAAAAAGCTCTACAAACTTGACACTGGCGGAATCATCACGGAAACGCCAAACGACTAAAAGTTGAAGTTGAATGAAAATTTGGCACTTCACGTTACTTCACATCACATGCACTAACTGCCTCCGTGGTCTAGTGGCTAGTGCCATGGACTCCTAATCCGGAGATCCTGGGTGCGATTTCCAGAGGGGAAACACAAAGTTGATATTTGAGGATATCACTTTGTGAATTTTCCCCAGTTTGGTTTGGACATTGCAGGCTGAATCACCTGATTGTCCGAAAAAGAAAAAGATTTCGTGCTTCGGAGGGCACCTTAAGCCGTCGGTCCCGGTCGCTGTCTTTGATAGTGGTCGTTACTCAAACCATGTGAGAAGCCTGATAGTTGTGCTACTAGGCGGTTTAAAAACTCTGACAACAGGGTTTATCTGGTCGATAGACTCGATACCCACTCGACAGAAGAAGAACTGAAAGTCCCGGAATGGACACTACTGTTCTTGTTAGGTCGCTAGCCAAGCCACCGTGGCAAGCACGCCAATTACCTCGAAGCGCTGAATGTCTGTCTGCCATAAATGATGTAGCTAGGTACACGAGCAACGAGGTTTGACAATTATAATTTGTTTCTAAGTAGAATAAGGGTCAGTTCACAACGTCGCGTCGCTTCCCGGTTTGAATTGACCCTAATTTACATCAATCACGATTCCTTCAGTGATTCGAGGTTTCATACATGCATACATATAATGACACCTTTATGGGGTAGGCAGAGCACAAACGACCTAAACAAACGTCGTTCCGCCACGGCTGACAATGTTTTGAGGATTATTTAAGATAAATTTGTAGGTACTCGTATATTGTTGTAGTCACAGATTGTCAGCCCAGCGCCTCAACTACAATATAAAACCCTTGGATCCTGTAGCTGGTTTTAACAGCATCCCCGGGAGGTTTTCAGCCCATCGCTTAAATTACAATACACTGAAACCTTGAATCTTTCACGCTGGCCTGGGAGCGAGAGAATGGGCCGGCTGCATTTCCTCCAGGGTATGCTGTAAAAACCAGCTAAGGGATCTGAAGTTTTCACTATATTGTAATTTAGGCGATTAGCTGACAACCTGTCACTACAGCAATATACTTAATCTATCCTAAATTACCCTCAACACTTTGTCAGACGAGGCGGAACGTCCTTTGTTTAGGTCGCTTATGCTCTGCCTGCCCTATTAGGGATAAAGGCGTGTTATATGTATGTAAGTATATATGTAATTTGCGACGACATACGGGTTGAGAACCCCAGCCACATCTATACCACTCGACCACAGAGACAGGAGGTCAAAGGATCTAAGGGCCGGAACACATAACATAACCGCCGCAACATAGTTATTTGTTTCAGCCCTAAGGCCCGTATTGACAAACAGCACTTGAGACTGACAACTCATTTGAGTTTGTATCAAAAATGTCATAATGTCAAATCCATACTAAGGCTCGTATTTATAATTCGATCTCAAGATTGAGAGCAATATTAGGTATGGATTTGACAGGCCATATGGTATTGATTTGACATTTCTGATACGCACTCAAACTAGCATCAGTCAATCAGTCAATCAGTCTAGTTCAGTCGTTCCAGACCAGACTGGAGTCAAGAGCCAACCAATTTAAAAAAAAAAGAAGCTGTCAGTCTCAAGTGCCGTTTATTAATACGGGCCAGATAGCTTTATAAATACGAGCCAGGGTTAGAATATTAACAGAACCGTACTAACACATTCGGCCAAAAGAAATTCGACGTTACCACAAAAATCAACAATTCGGTGAATCACCAACACTTCATCATTAATCATAAACATAACCGTAGATCAAATACCGTAATATCGTAAACAAACGGAATTAGCTTGCGTACCGTGAACGTATTTTTAACTTTGTTATTTGATTGTATGATGATTTCATTGTTTGATTTGATGGTATTTTAAAATTACCCATTTGTACTGCGTTTTAAGAGAGCCCGATGGTGTAGTGGATAGGGCCGAGCTGGGAGGTCGTGGTTCGAATCCCACCACGTACCAATTTGTATTTCGGTTTTCGAATTTCATATGTACGTTTATTCAGCGCTTTTTCCGTGCTTTGGAAGGCAAGTTAAGCCGTTGGTCCCGGTTAATATCGTTTAATACTGTAGATATTATGTCGTCGTTAAACCATGTCAGAGGCCAGTGCTAAGCATTGGCGACTTGAAAACTTTGACCTAATCTAAGATCGGGTTTGGTTTCCCTTCTAGGTTGCGGAGGTCAGATGGCAGTCGCTCTGTGAAAAAACCAGTCCCCTGGTTCAAACCCCTAGATTAGGTAGCCGCCCCCATGAGATACGACATAACACTAGAGATATGATGACCCATTTGTACGGCGTTTTACGGTCACGTCCTGAGACGCAGCTACACCCAATTGTTCAGTCAGTTTGTATGAGAAAGTATTTTTTTTATTTCTTGATAGAATACCTTTTTGAAGTTGTTCTCCTTCATCTTTCGTGTGAGTTTCGAGTCGATGAACCCTGGTGTCAGAGTTTGTAAACCGCCGTTTTTAATCCATTCAAAGGCCTATAGAGCACTATCAAAGACAGCGTCGACGGCTTAACTGCCTCCGAGGTTATGTGGCTAGTGCCATGGACTCCTGATCCGGAGAACCTGGGATCGATTCCCAGGAGGGAAACACAAAGTTGATATTTGAAAATTTATCACATTGTGAATTTTTTCCCAGTTTGGTTAGGATATTGCAGGCTGAATCGCCTGATTGTCCGAAAAAGAAAAAGATTTCGTGCTTCGGGGGGCACTTTAAGCCGTCGGTCCCGGTCGCTGTCTTTGATAGTGGACGTTACTCAAACCATGTCAAAGGCCTGATATTTGTGCTACTAGGCGGTTTAAAAACTCTGACACCAGGGTTCATCGGGTCGATAGACTCGATACCCACTCAAAAGAAGAAGAAGACGGCTTAACATGCCAAAGTATGAAATCCAGTCAGACAATCAGGTGATTCAGCCTGCAATGTCCTAACCAAACTGCCTCTGTCTCTTATAGTGGTCATTACACAAATTAGTCAGAGGCCTATTAGCTATGATAATAGGCGGTTTAAAATCTCTGGCACCAGGTTTTATCGGGATACCGACACGACAGAAGAAGGCCACACGACAGAAGAAGAATAATATTACAAGATGTTCCTAATACCCAACAGAATCCGCTTAGTACTTCGTTAAGGTGTAAATGGGCTCGATTATAGATACCATCGGCTAAAAGTAAAATTAAAATCTATCAGTAACTTTCAAAATAATAAAATGTAAAAAGGGCAGGCGAGTTATACTCTATGGTTTTACACTTGACAAATTGATTTTCACGCGCTTTTGCACGTTTCCCCAGTATTTCTGTCAATTTGATCCGCCACATCATATGACGGCGGATAAAAATGACATATAACGCATAAAACAAAAACCGGACATAACCGGACGAATAGTTCTCCTGTCCTTTTCTAATGTTTTTATTCTGAAAGTGACAAATAGATTTTAATATTAGTTTTAGTCGGCAAATATAGATTCGAGCCCAATTAGAGTATACGTATAAAACATTTACACACATATATCTCTAACTCCAATTTGCGAAACATTTCGGACACTAAACTGTGTAAAAAAAATGAAGTGTAAACTTTACCAACTACTTCACTAGTAGCGACCTGAGGCTTTTCCCCTACTGTTTAGTTAGGTAGGATCCGTTCACACCGAAAAAGCGACGCGGCATGAAGCTGCTCGAAGATGCAAAGATAGCTAGATGCGAAGAAGAGAGAGCTGCTTAAGAGCGGGGAGGTCGTAGTTCAAATCCCACCACGTACCAATGTGTTTTTCGGTTTTCGAATATCATATGTACGTTTATTCGGCGCTTTTTCCGTGCTATGGAAGGCACGCCAAGCCTTTGGTCCCTGTTAATATCGTTTAATACAGTAGATCTATTATTAGGAGAGGGCAGTATTCTCGCTCTTTTAGATTTTTCACGTGCGTTTGATACTATAAATACATCACTCTTATTAGCAAATGTTTCATTTTACGGATTTGATGGTAATAGCATAAAATGGTTTGCGAGCTATTTAAGTGGGCGCTCGCAGTTAGTTTTTATACAACATGTATCCAGTAGTTTTTCTTCAACGTTGCCGGTTATAAATGGTGTCCCTCAG
Organism: Scrobipalpa costella; assembly: GCA_949820665.1. Classification (NCBI taxonomy): domain Eukaryota; kingdom Metazoa; phylum Arthropoda; class Insecta; order Lepidoptera; family Gelechiidae; genus Scrobipalpa; species Scrobipalpa costella. The sequence continues at coordinate 14,266,121 of OX463315.1, forward strand.
GGCTCTATCCTCGGACCAATACTTTTTATTCTGTATACTGCTGACATTGTGCATAACATTCAACATTGTAAATATCATATTTATGCCGACGACATTCAGTTGTACATTTCATTTAAGGCTAGTGATACATTTACAGCAGTTAATAAATTAAACCAAGACTTACAACGTATAGCCGAATGGTCTTCCCGTAACAGTTTAGTCCTAAACCCTAATAAATCTAAATTCCTTGTTCTTGGCAGTAAAATTCAAGTAGATAATATCACTGATCTAAATCCTCAAATAAGTATTGACAATGAACCATTACAATGTGTATCAGAAGCTCGAAATTTAGGCATTTTAATGGATAGCCATCTGCGTTTTGAAAGTCATGTGCTACAGATAGTTCGCAACTGCTTCTATAGACTTAAAGTTGTATATAGAGTCCGCAATTATTTAAATGTTGATCTGCAAGTTAAACTCTGTGACGCACTCATACTGTCAAAACTAAACTATGCCGACACAGTATTCGGGCAATGTTTACTGAAGCGCACAAAAAACCTAGTACAACGCATGCAAAACGCTTGCGCGCGTTTTTGCTTCCCCATACCGCATCGGGCGCATATCACACCGTTTTTAAATAAAAACAAAGTAATGAACATGGCTGCACGTCAAAATTTACATTTTTCTACTTTACTATTTGGTATTATTAAAGATAAACAGCCGCAATATCTCTTCAACAAACTTACCGTCTCCAATTGTCCAGTTAGGTCCGCAAAACGTTTAGTTTGTCCCAGGCACAGTTCTGCTGCATTTCGTGGCAGCTTTCGTTATGCTGCTACCAAATGCTGGAATAATCTACCGCCCCCAATCAGAAATTCTAAATCCATTGCTAGTTTTAAACGTAACTTTGAGAATTTTTTACTCCTTGCACAAAGCATTTTTCCACAAGCCGTGGCACTGGGCCAAACTAATACCATAATAAATATCGGTGTACTTTAAATATATATTGAATATATGTGTCCATTTGTGTTTATTTTTATACTTTTTTATAATTTAAGTTATATAGTGTTTACTGTAAAAAATTGTTAAACTACAGTTAAATAACCAACCTACATTCATGTTTTGTATTTTAATTTAGTTAGAGTTTTTTCTTTTTAGTTATCGAATAATGGAAACAAGTTAGCTGTCCACATTCCACTTTTAATGTTGGCTTCACAGAATACGAGCGCTGTAGGTAGCCTTACTACTTACACACATGCTGAGTGGAGACCTTTTTTGTTCCCATTACACAACTTAGTATAAGTATAATTTTAGACTAAGTAATATGTAATATTTGTGTTATGGAACGAAATAAATTTATTTCTATTCTTTCTATTCTATTCTTAGTCGTTAAGCCATGTCATAGGCCAGTGCTGAGCATAGGCGGCTTGATAAACTCTAACCTAATCTAGGATTTGGTCTGGTTTCTGGGTTGCGGAGGTCAGATGGCAGTGGCTCTGTGTAAAAACCAGTACCCTCGTTCAATCCTCTAGATAAGGTAGCCGACTGCGTGAGATACGGGTTAAGGCTAGGGAGATGATGGTGCTACCTCTATATTGTGTCACGTTCTTAACGTGCGCACCACGTCACGTCGCGTCGCTTCCCGGTGTGAAATGGCCCTTATACAATCGCATGAGTAAGTTTCCAACAGACCGAGTAAAATTCGTGTTCTAAACTAAATCTACAGAAAGTTTTAACTAATTAGTTACTTAAACTTTTGATGTCGGGTTAGAATTGCATCACAACATTTGTTCCTATAAATGATGTTAAGGTGACGATATGGCCTAAGTAAATAGTAAATAATATTTACCAATAAAAAATGTATGATATGATAAGTGGCGCTCCCATCAGTAAAAAAATCATAACTCGCTAGAAACGCAGTGAATCGAAAAACCAGTCCTACAGACTCAAGTAATAGTATAAACTTATAAATTTGTGATTCATAGTTCGTTGTAGTAGCAGGTAGAAAAATTGCGAATACCGGCCACCAACGGCAATTTGATAATGAATCGCCATAGTCTGTCAACGTCGTGCTTACCGCGCCCTAGGGATACAGACGTTGGCGGGGACGCGGTAGCACGCGGCGATAGCACCGGCAACTGGCGGATGTGCGCACGCGTCGTGCTCGCTCACCCTCCTGCTTCACCGCCCGCACCCCCGTTACCGCGTCCCCGCGCACGTCTGTACCCTAAGGCGCGGTAAGCACGACGTTGACAGACTATAATTTATAAGGTTCTAAATTAAAATATTCTAATAGATTTTTGCAGGCATATGATAGCGTGGACAAAGAAACATTCTTCCTTATACTTAAAGCATTTAGTATTCCATCTAAACTAATTAATATGATAAAAGTTGCCACTCGCTTAAGTAAACTAAGGGTCAGGGTGGGAGCCGCATTTTCTGGACAGTTCGAGGTAGCCACAGTACTCAAGCAGGGAGATGCATTGTCACCCATGCTGTTTAACTTAATACTAGAATATGTCATCCAAAAAGTCTAAGTGCATGACTTCGGAGTTGAGTTGAACGGCAAGCATAAAATTGTAGGTTATGCAGATGAGTTTGCTTTGCTGGGAGAGTGTGAAGAAGATGTCCGTGTTATGGCAAATACTCTGGATGAGGAAGGGGAAAAGGTGGGTCTCAGAATTAGCCATGAAAAGACGGAGTATTTCCACATAAGAAGGCGTAACGAGGGCGAAGGTAGGAACGACCTAACAGTAAACGGCGTCAATTATAAGGGTGTATCATAATTCAAATACCTGATGATGCACCGTGACAGATTCTAACATTAGAGAGGAGGAAATTCACATCCGAACCCATAATGCCCTAAGATGCTCTGCAGCCCATCACAAAATATTGAAGTCCAAGTTGATTAGCAGAAAAACGACTGAACGAAGAAGAAGACTGTTATACGACCGATCTTGTTGTATGGGTGCGAAGCTTGGACGTTGACTCTGAAGGAGGAGAACAAGCTCTTAGTGGCCGAGAGAAAGATCTTCCGGAAAATAATGGGACCTACCCAAAGAGAGGACGGAACTTGGAGAATTAGGAAGAACCTGGAGATAGAGCAGCTGATATCTGAATTCAATATCATCGGGGAATTTAAATCTGCCCGACTTCGCCTTAAAAATGTCGAGAGAATAGAGAAAGATCGTGCGGCCAAAAGAGCATATCTTGTATGCTCGTATGAGAGACGACCTGTCGGGCGTCCTAGGTATCGCTGGATCGATGAAGTTCAAAAAGACCTGAAAGCGCTTCGAAAAGCTGATTGGCGACAAGCTGCTCAAGATAGGGAAGAATGGCGAAACTTATTGTTGGAGGCCAAGATTCACTTTGGGTCGCTGAGCCAGCGAAGTAAGTAAGTAATAGATTTTGCACTCACACTGCTATTTAATTTCGTAAAATATAAGAAATAACAAATCAAAAATTCGATTGCTGACGGGATTTGAACCCGCGTCTTTGGAAAACCAGTCCAACGCTCTTAACAGTGCAGCCATGTCCCGAGCGACGAATAAGTGATCTGCTATTATTACTCGTCTTAAGTGGTTTTAAATTATCTTTATATAACTATTACTTGAGTCTGTTGGACCGGATCTTCGATACATTGTGTTTTTGTTGAGTTGTTTTTTTTACGGATGGGACTTGGGGCTTTTATAAGGTCGAAAAGATAGGAAGAGATCTCAGAAGCAATCGAATGGGCAGAAAAATTCCCTGTGATATACATAAACATCTGACAAACGTGGTGAATCTGTAAAAAGAATATACCCTAAACTTTCTTAACAAAGTGGGAGAATTTATTTATGAAAGTTGTGCGGTTTGGCTCACAGAAGAGTAAAAGCTAGCGGTAGCAACTTCTCAAATCAGTGGTTTGGCTCGCGAAATAACCAAGTATATATATATATATATATATATATTTATTCTTTATTGTATTAAAAATGTACACATACAGTTGAACTTAAAACTAGGACACAACAGGAGAGCTCATCTCTATAAGAGATCTCTTCCAGCCAACCTAGTGGGGATGACAGAAGGGAAAAACACGGGAACGGATACAATAAGTAAAATAAGAAAATCTTTAAAATGTAGTAATACTAATACATATATAACAATAATAGAAAAAACTAATACATAACAAAATAATATATAAGATATATACGTATATTATGATAGATATAAAATGAATATAATACATATTATTAACATCAAAGAGAGGTCATAAAATTATCTTTGAGTCTCTTTTCAAAAGTGAAAACTGAAGGACTGTCTTGAAGTGGTTTAGGAAGTTTATTCCATAGTTGGATAGCCCGGACAGTAAAAGAATTGAAGAAAAACTTTGTGTTTGAAACAAGTATATGTATACTTGTTTCAAACACAAAGTTTTAGGTACATAATAAAAATGAAAAAATAAATCTATCTATATCTACCTACTGCTGAGTATAGGCCTCTTCTTTTATACGCCATCTACACCGATCCTGTGCCTCCCACATCCACTGTCTTCCCTCAATCGCTACTATATCATCAGTCCATCTGGCTGGTGGTCTACCTACTGGACGTTTTGATGATAACGGCAGCCAGTCCGTTACCGCCTTGGTCCACCGTCCGTTATTCCGACGAGCCAAGTAATAATAAATATAATTGTAAATAAAGGACAAACAATGTTCAAAAGCTTGTTGGGACTGTCAGAAACGCTCAATGAAGAGTTCGTAAACTTACTGAAATCAATTTTGTTAGGAAACTTGTAAATTTCCTATTATTTACTCAAAGTTTTTATTTAATTAATGTTCATACTTGTATAAAGTACGAACATTAATTAAATAAAGACTTTGAGTAATTCGTTTCTTCCATGCTGGCCTGGGAGCAAGAGGAAAACATAGAATGTGTCAGCTGCATTTCCTCCCGGGCATGCTGTAAAAATCAGCTAAGGGATCTGAGTATTTCTGTATATCGCAATATAGGCGATAGGCTGACAACCTGTCACTAAGTAATATACCTACAAATCTATGTTAAATAACCCTCGAAACTTTGTCAGACGTGGCGCAACGAGTTTTTAGTCGTTTATGCTCTGCCTACCCCATTAGGGATAAAGGCGTGATTATATGTATGTATGTATGTATGAACAAGTATGAACATTAAATAAAACCAGCTAAGGGATCCGAGGATTTCTGTATATATCAATATAGGCGATAGGCTGACAACCTGTCACTACAGCAATATACGTACATTAGGTACAAATCTATCTTAAATAACCCTCAAAACTTTGACAGTCGTGGCGGAACGACCTTTTTTTAGATCGTTTACGCTCTGCTTACCACATTAGGGATAAAGGCGTGATTATATGTGTCGCATCATGGTGTGCATTGGCCTGAGCTGGTGGGATATTTCCCAGCTGGATTTGTGGGCGTAAATCCATTGAGCGATTATTATCGCCTTCCTCTGCGTTCTTCATCATCCCCGGGTTCCCCAAAGCACAAAAAGACTCTTAGTAAATGATCACACAGTTTTAATTCGTTTCGATCTTATTTTGGTTACAAATGGAACGTTCTTAGCTCAATATATTCAGTGCACGTGCACTCGACAAAGAAACAGACAAGTCCCCGAAAGTAACCGATCCACGACCGCACCGTTCGACTGATCAAAAATAACTGTACTGAGAAATTCAAATTGATTTTCCAAGTGGACGTTACTTCCCTCCAAAAGGCCATGTCCAAGCGCGGGAAACTCTATGCGCTTGCGTTTCTTTGTCTATGCACGACCCGACAAACTTAGTTTATGCTCCCGACAATCCAACATAATTTTAAAAGAAAAATAACAATTGTTGTCTATGGATTTAAACAAGCAATGTACGCTAAAGTCGGGTTGACGTGTAGTGCCATCTGACGGTGATTATGGCACTACCAAGAATAACAAATTTAGCTGTCAAAGTGACGTTTGCTGCAGCATGCCCCATCATTCGGTGGTTGGCAGCAACGTCCATCTTTTGGATTCTGTCTGTCATCGTGTCATTGAACACATGTGCTACAGAGTTGTCGAATAATTTATTACTTAAATCTGCTGGTTTATTTCATAAATTTTGTGTTGTTTTGTTTGTTTTTGTGGTTTTGGTCTTTTTGGTAAGTGTTGCATGTAATTGTCCTTTAACTTCAGTTAAATATCATGAGTAATTCCCCCCGGAGGGGTCCGGGGGGAGGTAAGGATCCTGATATCGGGGCTTCTCCTCAGTTGTTTTCGCAATCTGAGGAGATGGATATTGGAATTGATTCTGGTTTGTCTCGTTCGAAAGGTATCAAGCGCGGAGCAGAAGAAGAAATAGTTCTTTCCGACTCCAAGAAGGGGTCCTTTAACCCCCCGAATGCCTCGAAACAGGATGTTTACATCCCTCCGGAATATGTAAATAATTCTATAGTGAAGTACTCTTCCAATGATTGTGGACCTTTTACGGTTCACGTTAACAAATCTGATTCAAACTCCTCGGACAGGACAATCAAGCTTCTGAAGTTTGCTCAACTTCTGTTTAATAATAAAGTGGAAGGCATTATAGATGGAAGTGTCAAATCGCTTAGTCGCAGTCGCGTTTCTATTGAATTCAAAACGGCTTTGTCTGCAAACAACTTTGTTGAGAAGGCGTTTATCACAGAAAATGGCTTTGTGGCAAATCCCGAAATTCCAAGTCTCTCGCATGGGTGTGGTGCGAAATATCCCGTTGGAGTGGTCTCTTGAAGAGCTGGTGTCCGGACTTAAATACCCTCCGGGGTGTGGACCAGTGGTTAGGGCCAGGAGATTAAACTTCAAAAAATATACAAAAGGCAATGTTTCAGTTCAACCTTCTACCACACTTGTCCTGACTTTTTCAGGTCAGGTGTTGCCGGAAAAGGTTTATTGTTTTTTTTCCTCTCTACCTGTCACATTATACAAACTGCCCACTATACAATGTAGAAAATGCTGTCGTTTTGGGCATATACGAGCTCATTGTCGCTCAAGGCCTCGTTGTTTTGTATGCGGTCAACAACATGAGGGAGGTGAATGTAGGGAATCTCCTGCTAATTGCACATGCCTATTATGTGGTGGGAATCACAAAGCGAACGACCCCAAGGGTCCTGAACATATTCGACAGAAGGATATAAAGGTTGTTATGGCTGATAAAAATCTGAGTTACTCTGAGGCTCAAACCCATGTACCTTCATCGAAGAAATCATTTGCTGATGTTCTGACAGGTTCTTCCAATTCTACCTCATCTCTTCCAACTTCAGTTTCTTACAAAAAAACGATTGTGAAAGAACGTCGCCCCACTTCTGTGTTAGGGAAATCTTATGATAGAAGAGCCCACTTGGACATCATCTCTACTCCAAGCTCTTCTCAGCAGAATGGATGTGCTTTACTAGATGATCCTCCTGGATCTCCCACTCCAAAGATCACTCCGAATGACAATCTAATGGAGTCGTTAGTTGTTGTTTTGTTGAATGTAATTTCTAAATTCTCTGATTCTTTACCGCCCAATGTCACAAATGTTTTAACGGAATATCTTTCTGTTTTAGCCATTAAAAATGCGTCCATTAACAATAGTACAATGGAACATCAAGAGCATTAATTCAAAAAAACCGCATTTGATCCATTTAATTAACCAATTTAAGTCAACTGTCTGTGCCATCTCGGAAACTTGGTTGAAGCCGGGTTCTATATTTAGAATTCCTGGTTTTTCCTGTTTGCGGGATGACAGAGATGATGCTTATGCTGGTTGTGCACTCTTAATTTCTAGAAATTTGATCTTTTCTGAAATTGCTATTCCTCCCCATAATCCTGGTCTACATATTGTAGCAGTTAGATCTTGTAATATTACTTTTGTTTCAGTCTATATTCCTTATCCTTCTTTTGATATATTATCAGAACTTCAGACTATTCTGTCTTCCCTTCCAAGCCCTTTAGTTATTTTAGGGGATTTTAATTGCCACCACTTCTTGTGGGGCAGCTTTAAGTGTGATGCATTATCTTCTTTATTTTTAGATATGCTTGATACTATAAATTTGTGTATCTTAAATGATGGTTCTGCCACACGCAGAGTTTCGCCTACTCAGAATGCTGGTGCTGTAGATCTCTCTCTAGTCTCACCTTCTCTTGTTATGTCATCTTCTTGGCAAATTCTGGCAAACAGTTATGGTAGCGATCATTTTCCTATTATCCTATCTTTAAATAATATTAGCCCTCCAAAACTAGATCTTCCTCCTCTTCTTAAGTATAGACTTAAAAAAGCAGACTAGGATAATTTTTTTTCATTGATTGAAATTAGCATATCTAATTTACCAATTCCTACTTCTAATAATCTTTTAGAATCTTATCAGAATTTTGTATCTTCTGTAATTTCAGCAGCCGATGAATCTATTCCCATTAAGAACTCTGCCCTTAGTAAAATACCTTCTCCACCTTGGTGGGATTCTGACTGTTCAACTTCTGTTCGAAAACGTAATGAAGCTGAAGATTTGTTTGTGACGGATTCTTGTATGAGTATTTTATTAATTTTCAAAAGTATAATGCATTATGTAAAAGACTTCTATCAAAGAAAAAGCGTCAGGGATGGCATAATTTTTGCGCCTCTTTAGCCCCGCGTACTCCTTCTACCATAGTTTGGCGACGCACTAATTCTTTTAGAAGAGCTCGTACAGAGAATTCCCTTTCCTCAAATGATCATTTATTATGGCTTCCGGACTTTATAAATAAGTTAGCTCCACCTTTTGTCCCTTCTGCGGACTCTCTTCCTTCTTCTTTTTCTCCCTCTTACGGGTTGCAATCTACTCACACTTTTAATGACCCATTTTCTTATGCAGAGCTTTGTTGTGCTTTGGATAAATTAAAAGACACAACCCCAGGCATTGATGGTATTCCATATTCTTTTATAATAAAGTCTCCAAAATCTGCAAAATTATATCTTTTAAAACTTTATAATCTCTTTTTTGAACACAATATTGTTCCTGATTCTTGGAAGTCGCAAGTGGTCATTCCTATACTGAAACCGGGTAAACCTCCTGCTGATCCAAATTCATACCGACCTTATAGCGTTATCTTCTTGCATAGCAAAAATTTTTGAACACTTACTTAAAAATAGACTTGAGTTGTTTTTGGAAAGCAAAGGTCTTCTTTCTAAGTATCAATTTGCTTTCAGGAAAGGAATGGGTACTCTTGATAGTCTAAGTATTTTTACTACAGATGTTAGAAGAGCGTTTAGTGATAATGAACATGTTATTGGTGTCTTCCTTGATATTTCCGCAGCTTATGACAATGTTCTGCTCCCTCTGCTCAGGCAGAAAATGCATTATCTCAACGTTCCAGGGAAGTTGATCAATATCATAAGTAATCTCTTCATGGCTCGTTCTATTTCAGTCCGAGTCAACGGTAGTCTTTCTCCTCCGAGACTTATCTATAAAGGCTTACCACAGGGTTCAGTCCTTAGTCCTTTATTGTACAATGTGTATACTTACGACCTGGATCTCGAGACTCTACTGCAAAACTGATTAAGAAAACTAAAGATTCTTACTACTATGGTCAATTTATTAATTGTAAAAGAAAACCGAAGAAGATGTGGAGTCTGATAGGCTGCCTCTCAAATAACAAAATAAAATCTAATCATGCGCCTGCAAAGCTAGTAAATGAGACTAAAATAATCACAGACCCTACCGAAATATGCAATGTTTTCAATCACTACTTTTCTACAATCGGATCACTACTGACTAAAGAAATATCCCCTCGCTTTCACAATATTAACTCCGACACTATACAATCCAGTACGAGTAAACATTCAACCCTTTCTACACTTTTGCCTTCTACCACTGACGAAATATCTAAAATAATTGACAGCTTAGACTCTAACTCCAGTATTGGACTAGACGGTATTAGCACTAAGGTGATTAAGTGTCTAAAAACCCTCATAACACCAAATCTCACTAAATGTATAAATAAACTTTTATCAGATGGACTATTCCCGGATTCACTAAAACTTGCAAAAGTAACCCCAATTTATAAGTCTGGCACTAAAACCGACCCCGGAAACTACAGGCCAATTTCTGTCCTTCCAATTTTATCCAAAATCCTCGAAAAGGTCATATACATGCGTCTTGATTGTTATCTTAATTCAATTAACTTTATATCTGAGCGCCAGTTCGGGTTTAGGCCAAAAAGCAATACACTAGCGGCTACAGTAGATTTAATTACCAAAATTAAACAAAACATTGATAGTAAAAAAATTGTTTTAGGCGTCTTTATAGATCTCAAAAAAGCATTCGACACAGTGAGCCACAGTCATTTACTAAAGAAACTGGAAATGACAGGAATCAATGGCAGTGCACTGAAGATGTTCGAATCTTACCTAGAGAATAGGCAGCAGGTAGTTAAAATTAATAATTATGTAAGCCGACCGTTACCAATAACTTTCGGAGTTCCCCAGGGGTCGATTTTGGGCCCATTGCTGTTCTTGGCGTATATCAATAACATCGCTAAACTAAATCTAAGTGGCCACTTAACTCTCTATGCAGACGACACATGTTTGTTTTATTTTGGATCCTCCATTCATGAAATCGTTGCAACAGCTCAAAAAGATTTGGATACACTTACCAACTGGCTGCAATCAAATCTTCTTACTATTAATGTAGCAAAAACCTCTTGCGTCATATTTAGAGCTAAAAATAAACCTATACCATCTTACACACCTTTAATCATCAACGGAACACCAATACAGGAAAAACAAACCGAAAAATATCTAGGCTTGCGATTGGACAGTAAACTAACGTGGAATGATCACACTGATCATATTAAAAATAAACTATGCTCTCTAATAGGTTCCCTGCGCGGTATTGTGCATTGTCTGCCCAGAAAAGTTAGCATGACCATATACAACTCCTTAGTAAAATCACACCTAATTTACCTGATTGAGATATGGGGGAACGCAAATAAAACTAAATTATCCGGACTACAAGTAATTCAAAATAGAATAATAAAAATGTTATTTCATTATCCCTACTTAACACCTACCGCGACTATATTTAAAGAAACAAAACTCATGAACACTAAACAACTTTACAACTATCACAACTGCATTCTCGTAAAAAAAATACTCAACAAATCTATCCAAACTTCAATTGCACTTACCCAAACCAAAAACGTGTCTAAACGCAGCACGAGACGAGCCAGTTTCATTGTTCTACCAAGGGTCCGAACAAACTACGGCAAAGGCATGCTTACTTACGGCGGTGCACAGACTTTTAATAATCTACCTTCGGAAATAAAATCCATTGAATCTTTTAACCAATTTAAAAGTAAACTAGCTCAGCATATATTATTAATTAGTTAAATAATTATGTATTTTGTTATTGAGAGGCAGTTATTTATATTATCAACAAAAAAACATTGTAAAGTGCGTTGCGAACGACTATTATTTCTATGTTTTATATCTGTTCTCATGTAAGTGACGTTGTCTTTAATGAGAATAAAGAATCTTTAAACCTGGATCTCACTGTTCTCTCTTTTGGAAATATCTTGCAATACGCTGATGATATTGTTATATATGTTCGTTCTTCATCATTTGAACAAGCCTCTAATCGTGTAAATTCTGCTTTGTATTATTTAAATAATTGGCTTTCTGATCATGGACTTTCGCTTTCGGTTCCTAAATGTTCTGCTATTGTTTTTACTCGCAAACGGGCTATTCCTCAAATTAATATCTCAATTGACGGTCAACCTATTTTAATTCAGGAAAAGGTTAAATTTTTAGGAGTCATTCTTGACTCTAAATTGAGTGGTCAACATCACTTAAATTATGTTGTTAATAAATGTGAAAAGAATATTAATATTATTAGATGCCTCTCTGGTGTTCGTTGGGGTTCTCATCCATTTAGTCAGAAACTTCTATATAATGCTATTATTAGAAGTCATTTTGATTATGCCGGGTTTATATTAGAACCTTGTAATAGGCTTGCTCTGGCGAAACTAGATAAGATTCAAGCTAAATGTCTCAGATTTATTGTTGGTGCGATGAAGTCCTCGCCTACAGTCGGCCTTCAAGTAGAATGTTTAGATCCTCCCTTACATTTTAGGAGACAATTCTTAGCTGATCGATTCTTTTTTAATGTAATTCAGTTTTCTCAACATCCTCTTATCGACAAAATTAATTCTTTAAAGGGAAAAACTCTGACCTCTTCTTATTGGCTTCATAAGGAGAATCCTTTGTTGGTTAAGTCATTGAGCAGAATTGATGTAGATTCCATTTTCCAGATTAGTTGTAATCCTATTTTTAAATTTGACTTTGAATCTCTATTATTTTCACCTAAAATTGTTACTGATATGGATATTGTAAAAGATTCTCCTAGTGCTAATTCTCAGTTTAACAGGATTGTTGATAATAATTGGTCAGGATGGCTTCACTTGTATACTGATGCCTCAAAAATTACAGAATCAGATCATGTGGGTTCTGCTGTATGGATCCCAAGGTATAATGTAATTTTAAATTTTAAATGCCACCCTCAATCTTCAATTTTTACCGGTGAGGCTGTAGCTATTTTAGAAGCAGTTCTATATATTGAATCCAATAAGTTAAATCGATCAATTATATTTTCAGATTCTCTTAGTTGTTTGCAAGATTTGAAAAAACTTCCATTTCACTCTAAATCCAATTTTTTATTATGCTTACAAATTAAAGATGCTTTGTTTAGATGTCAAAAGTCTAATATTGATGTTGTACTGGTTTGGATCCCGAGTCATAGTGGTATTACAGGCAATGAAGCTGTTGATTCTATGGCTAAACAAGCTATTCAAATTGGTATCGACAAATATCCAAAAATCTTTGCAAGGGATCTTCGTTGTTCAGCTAAATCTTATTTACGTAGTTCCTGGCAATCTTGGTGGCTATCACCTAGTGTTTCGGTTGGTAAGCATTATCGTGCTATACAACCTTCTATTCCTTCTGTCCCATGGTTTTTTAGAGTACGTGATCTCGACAAACTTGTTACTTCAGTAATTATCCGTCTGCGACTGGGCCATGTTTGCACTCCTGTATTCTTAGCTAAGTTACGCATTCGTGACCATTCCATGTGTGAATGTGGATTAGAAGAGGGAACTGTTGATCACATGTTCTTTAACTGCCCTAATCTGAATGTTTCTTTATACCAGATGCTTCCGAAAAATATTCCCCGCCCAGTAAATGTTAACTTTATACTAACCCTTGTGCAGTCTTCGTTCGTGTATACCTTAGCCAAATTCATTAAAATTAATAATATTAAATTATAGACTGTTTTGTCCTTCCACTTGTATTCTAACATACCTACTTTACTTTTTTATACTAATTTTGTGTCTTGTTTTAGGTTGGATTGGGAAAAAAACCACTGGTAATCGTCATTAATTTGTTTTAAGAATGGTTTTTTAATACCAGTGTATTCTTTGTACCGTGACATTGGCAGAATCATCGTATAAAAACGATGGAAGCCATACTATGAAGGAAAAAAAAAAACGTCCATCTTCGACATATGTATGTATGTATGAACATTAATCAAATGAAACAACAAAAGATAAAATAAATTTGAATTTTCCAGCTGCCCTTCCCCCAGGGCATGTTCGACAGATTCGAGGGTTGTAGTGTATTGTAATTCAGGCGATAGGCTGACAATGTCATTGTAATATGTACATCAATACACATTACAATTTCCATCAATTTTTGTCAGACGTGGCGAAGTGCCTTTTACGACGCGTTTTACGCTCTGCCTAATCCGTAAGGGATAAATCCATGATTTTATGTACGTAAACTTGATTATTATTTATATTTTTATTATTTAATAAGCTCTCCGGAGAGGAAACTTTGGCACGGGCCTAGGCCAAAATGCATTAATCATAAAAATAAGGGCTCGCAATTATGAAGCGATCTCAAACTTGAGAGTACTATTAAGTAGGGTATTAAGGGTATTGAGGGCGGGCGACCCCGATCCAGACCCAGCCCGGCCGGCACACAGCCGGTGCGATCGCATTGAGAACACGATCTACCTACAACCGGCTACCGAGATAGAGATTAAAAAGAAATGCTACAACTACCGAACAAATATAGCTACGGTGTGGACGAAATACCAAATATCCTAGTTAAAACTTGTATTGACGAGCTGATTAAGCCTCTGAAAATAATCGTAAATCAATCATTCGACGAGGAATGCGCCCGATAAACTTGAGATCACTAAAATAATACCAATCTTTAAAAAAGGCGGGAAGAAAGATAGTGTGAATCACTACATACCAATTATCACTACTACCGACCATATCCAAAGTAATTGAAAAAATAATGGGTAACCGTATTTATACTTTTTCGGAAAAATATAGTTTGTTAAGTAACAAGCAGTTTGGATTTAGACAAAACCGTTCTACTACGCAAGCGGTCATCACTACATAGTATTAAACAAAGTCGCTTTATCTGTCCCTATGTATGCACAAATCTTGAAAACTACGCAACGGATTGTGATGCGGTTTCTTTTAATGGATAGAGTAATTCAAGAGGAAGGTTTATATGTATAATGCATGCATAATATAATAGAGAAATACTGATAATTTAAGTGCAAAGCCGGGGTGGGTCGCTAGTTAAATATATGCAAGAAACGGTCACATACATACAGGATAAACATTACTCAGTCAGCATATTTTTAGACATGACGAAAGCCTACGACAAAGTGGTATATAATATTTTATTGACTAAGCTATATGACATCGGAATTCGTGGCAAGGCACATGGCTGTAAAAGATCGTACTTAGAAGACAGGCAACAATACGTCGAAATAGAATCTTTAGATAATGACAAACGTGAAATTATGAAAGCTGCATCAGCAAAAATAAACACTAATTGGTCTATACTATACTTTCATGCTGGCCTGGGAGCGAGAGAAAAACATAGAATTTGCCAGCTGCTTTTCCTCTCGGGCATGTTGTAAAAACCAGCTAAGAGATCCGAGGGTTTCAGTATATTGTAATTTAGACGATGGACTGACAACCTGTCACTACAGCAATGTACCTACAAGTTATCTTAAATAACCCTCGAAACTTTGTCAGACGTGGCGGAACGGCCTTTGTTTAAGTCGTTTACGCTCTGCCTACCCCATTACGGATAAAGGCGTGATTATATGTATGTATGTATGTACTAATTGGTCTATACCTCAAGGAAGCGTAACATCATGTATTCTCTTCCTGGTTGACATTAATGATTTACCCAAAATAATTAATTCATGTATATCATTTGCGGACGATAAATGTAAGGATGACATAGAAAGTCGAAATAATATAATTAATAGTTTCAATGCGGTAAAAAAATGGCTATCTGAATATAATGTGGTAGCTAATCTAAACAAAACAAAAATTATACAATTTAAACCTCGACAAAAGCAAAAATTAAACTTGGACATAGTTCTAAACACCCTTTAAATCGAAGAAACAACTGACTATAAATTATTAGTTATCACAATTGACACACACTTGACCTGAAATAGACATATTGACATGAATAAATCAAAAGCAAACACAAATCAGTACTCAAAGCGAACACAGACCGGGAGGCATCATTAGCTGCCTACTACGCGTGTGCCTACGCTTGGATACGTTATGGTATTCTTCTGTGGGGAGAAAGCTCGGGGGCACAAGACATTTTTATCCTACAAATAAAGTGTATGCGAATATTGTTTAATATTCAACGACGGGAAAGCTGCAAACCACACTTTCTTCAAGGACAAATATTACCACTACCGTGTATTTTTATTTTAGAAGCATCCATCTTTGTAAGGCGTGATTTTATGTATGTATGTATGTATCTTTGTAAGGAAAATCCTTAATCTGTTTAAATTTACCGAAAGCGAAAAGAAGGCACATAATAATATTGCCTGATCCTTCAGGCATCATTATATGACTTCAGACATGGAAATATTTAGAAACGGTCCACATTACACAGCGGCCTCGATTTATATTAAATTACCTAAAATAAAACGTTAAAAGAGGATAAAAATGACAAATCTTTTTACAAGCAGCTTAAATGTTCCTATTGACTAAGTGTTACTACTCGACAAATTAATTTTACAATGACAAGCTATAGCACGGTATCTCAATTCTTTTTAAAATGTATTATTGTTATTTTGAATTTTTATTTTAAAATAATCCAAAATTATAACATATTATATTATTACTGCTATTAATTGAACTACTAGAAAATTGTGTAAATTATGATCTTGAACTACATACTCTAATTAGAAATTGCCTATTAATGTTAATTGAATTATTTATACATATAATAAATCTCTAGAAGGGTCGTGTCTGTACATTGAATATTTTTACAAAAAAATAATTGCAGCAGGCATTATTAACGATATAAAGATCAAAACGTTTTTTTTTTTTTTTTGAATTTTTGTCTGTCTGTCTGTCTGTCTGTATGTTACCACATCACGCCAAAACTACTGCACCGATTTCGATGGGACTTTTTTTATTCAACTGTGTGTTATTCGGGTTGCAACTTAGGATACCTATATCATGCTAACTCCCTAGAGTAGGCAGGAAATTGCGATTTCGATCAAACTTTTTTTATTCGACTGATTGTTATCTAGGAAAAAACAAATGATACAAATAATCACGCCAGAGCCACGCTGAGTTGGGGGGTAGGTAGGAAATTAAATTTTGATTGCTATTTACTCGATTTGATGGTTTTTTTATTCGGCTGAATATTACCTCACCTAAAACTTTATAGATATACGTAAAAAACCTCGCCACCTGACTTAGGGAGTAGACAGAAAATTGAATCCTGTTTTTTTTTATCTCATTAGAATACAGTAAGTCTTATCACGCACACAAGTATCGTGTTATATACGTGTTAGGCTTCGCTAACGCGATTCGTAATGACACAAATAAATAAGAGTAAAGAGATTAAAACGTTCATCGAGACGATGGACAGACAGCCCGACCCAGACCGCCTTTGGTGCCACGAACGTAAAGAACAGAGTGCTCTATTCCTGCTTAAATTGTTATCTCTTTATGTTCTCTCATGATAGGAAAAGTCGCGTATGAACTTTTTTGCTACTACGAATTGGCTCAATTATGAAATTTAATCGAGCAAGGGGATAGCCAACCCGCCGATAATAAAACCGCGGCTGAGTGACTTGAGACACCCTGGTATCGGGGAAGTTGACGGCTTTCCAAAATACATACATACATAAAATCACGCCTTTATCCCTTACGGGGTAGGCAGAGCGTCAAACGCCTCGTAAAAGGCGCTTTCGCCACGTCTGACAAAAATTGAGGGCAATTTTAGATTGAAAAGTGTATTGCTATAGTGACAGGTCTTCAGCCCATCGCCTAAATTACAATACACTGTAACCCTAGAGTCCCTTTTGCTGACTTCTACAGCATGCCCGGGAAGAAGGGCAGCTGGAACATGCTATGTTTTTCTATCTCTCCCAGTCCAGCATGGAAGGAACGGCTTTCCAACGCAGTAAAAAACTCAAAAGTTCATCAGAAGTATTTGTGTTCCCAAGAAAAATCTCACCACTGCAATCTAAAAATATCGCCAAATTGTACAGCGACATCAGTAAATATACGATATAGAGATCTTTTATGTATTTACAGTAAAAACCATGAACACCTAACTAAAAACTTTAGCTCTTACAGTTTACGAAACGTTAAAACATTTATAAATTAGATATGTCCGCCACTGACCACTAGATGACATTATGTAAAATTTAAAACAAAGAAATACATACATATAATGACGCCTTTATCCTAAATGGGGTAGGGGTAGGCAGAGCGTTAACGACCTAAACAAAGGTCAAATTTAAGATAGATTTGTAGGTATATTGCTGTATTGACAGGTTGTCAGCCCATCGACAAAATGACAATTTACTGAAACCCTCGAATCCCTTAGCTGATTTTTACAGCATGCTCGAGAGGAAATGCAGCTGGCACATTCTATGTTTTTCTTTCGCTCCCAGGCTAGCATGGAAGAAAAAAATACGTCGCTTTTTAAAATCATAACCACCACGCGTACGGAGTCGCGGGCACAGCTAGTTAATATATAAAATACCAAGCATGACAGGTGTCGCAAAGGTTTGCAACGCCCTATAAAAGGGCGCACATGCTATGCCTAAATATATGTTTTTGAAGATCTTTGTGAAAAAATGTACATGTATGCAAAATAAATTGAATTGAATTAAGTATGGATTTGACAGGCCAGTTTGTACTGAAATGACATTTCTGATACGAACTCAAACTCGCTGTCACGCTCAAGTGCTGTTTATAAATCCGGGCCTAACAAGGATTTTTCGCACTATTGTGCAATTGTTTAGTATTACTGCTTTTTGGAGAAGGGTTTTAAGGCTGGTGTGTAGTGTTCTAGGACTCGACGACTCCTGTAGTAGATTGGATGATAGGTAGCGTTTTGACTGTGTTTACTTTCCATTAGGTTTTAATTTCAAGCGCTAGATCTATTATTATCGTTCGGCCATTTCAATAAATTGCAATTTCAAATTAAGATTCTATAGCCAGTCTACAGCCGCCGAGGTAAGTTTATTGAGCTCGTCCTTCTTCTTTTGTGTGGGTAGCGACCCTCGTTGAATCCCTCAAACTAGATAGCTGACCCGTGAGACACGAGATAAGGCTAGGGATATGATGACCCATTTGTACTGCGATTTACCGTTTATGCATGTTCACGCCCTGAGACGCAGCTATAACCAAAAAATGTTGGGAGGATACCAGTTTCTAAGATGTTGTTGTAAAAATTGGTAATCCATCTTTTTGCTCGCTTTCCAAGATAGACCAAATTCTAGTTATACGCCATCCAACCGCTTTTCGCCCTTGCAAGATTTTAATGCAATTTTTAACTCGTGAATAAGGACATAATTAGAGAAACCAGTAAAACATCAGATTAAAAGATCATACACATATTTTATATTACATCTTACATCCACATCGTACGTTTATTAAATACAACTAATAATATTACACCAGGGTTCATCGGGTCGTTTGACTCGAGAATCCACTCGCTAAGAAGAAGAATTCAAGTTAAAAACAAATAATTCAAAACTCAATTTACTGAAGAATACTTTTAATTTAAATGTAATTAATATTTAAATTTAATTAAAGAAATATTTTAAATATTCACTAAAAATATATTTTAAACATAAACACAAGTTTAAACGTAACTAATAAAATATTTAATTCAAAATAATGTAACCCCTTTACATTAACGTAATTTATTACGATTACTATCATTTGACAACTTATTCAAACAAAAAAGCTATAAGAATTGATAAAATAATTTAGATTAACTTTTGGTAGGTACCCCTACAAATAAAAAACATTATTCACTGTTCTTACTTAAGGGTAGTAAAATACCTTAAAATTAATTGGAAAAGTAACGGCTATATTAATTGTTAAACTTATCAAAGAAAGAACAAGAACGGCTTCTAAATTTATAAGGACTTAAACAAATAATTTAATTGCCAAAGTAATCACTAAATAATTACAACTTTAGAATGTAGAACTATTTTTAAAGTTTAAATTATAATATTATATTAAATACTTAGCTTTATTTTAGTTTACAAAATTATGCCAACAACTTTACAAATTCCACCGCAAAATTCCAAGAAAGACTGGCTTCAAAAATGTCTCGAAATAACAAGAAAACTTTTGAATCATGACATGCTTTTTGACTAGGTTTAATTTTAATACGTTCAAGACAAAAAATGCATAGACCTAAAAAATGGAGGCAAGACTCAATATTGGTTAACTTTTACAGTTTTACAACATAACGATGCTAACCAGGAAATGACAGCTCTATTCAGAAATCACACGCGTTGTGATCCATAAAAATGCCAGTCTTGCCAACAGAAGCCGCTTCCGCTTGTATTTGATGTATTGGCCAGTACATTGGGCCAACTTGGTGACCTTATTCACACTCGTCAAGTGTGAAAGGAGTACCGAAGGTGTTGTAGCGTCCAACCTCATGAGACGCAAACTCTTTTGTAAATATATTTTTCACTACTGACAGATTGTCAAACTGTAATACTTGTACAGACGCCGCAGCTTTTGTTACTTGGTTATTTCTTGCGGTTTAGGATAACAATATTTATATGTTTTATCGCATTGACCAACCTGTACATTCTGTAAATATACACCTGTAAATAACACGCAGCAGTTTTACTTCACCACAATCAACCGCACGCCCTTCTCGCCAAAGTGATGTTAATTGGCAGTGATCGCATTTTTTCCCTACACATGCGACGAGTATCTTTCGCAAAGTGTTTGTCGAGTGAGCGGCACTTCGTAAGAGACTGGAGAAGTTGTGCTATCTCGTCAAGCTGGATACCCGATTCATACATGCATACATATAATCACGCCTTTATCCCTAATGGGGTAGGCAGAGCGTAAAGACCTAAACAAAGATCTTTCCGCCATATCTGACAAAGTTTTGAGGGATATTCAAATTTGTAGGCATATTGCTGTAGTGACAGGTTGTCAGCCCATCGCCTAAATTACAATATACTGAAACCCTCAGATCCCTTAGCTGGTTTTACAGCATGCCCGGGAGGAAAAGCAGCTGGCACATTCTATGTTTTTTCTCTCGCTCCCAGGCCAGCATGGAATTAACGGGTTCAACGGGCATCTTTACAGCGTATAATGTGTTACATAATAATATTATAACAATATTGGACTGGGAGCGAGAGGAAAACATAGAATGTGGCAGCTGCATTTCCTCCCAAGCATGCTGTAAAAAACAGCTAAGGGATCCGACGGTTTCTGTATATTGCAATTTAGACGATAGGTTGACAACTTGTCACTCAAGGAATATACCTACATACATACATATAATCACGCCTTTATCCCTAATGGGGTAGGTAGAGCGTAAACGGCCTAAGCAAAGGTTGTTCCGCCACGTCTGACAAAGTTTTGAGGGTTATTTATGATCGATTTGTATCTTGCCCTAGTGATAGGTTGTCAGCCTATCGCCTAAATTGCAATATACTAAAACCCTCGGAACCCTTAGCTGGTTTACAAATCTATCTTATCTCAAAACTTTGTCAGACGTGGCGGAACGTCTTAAGTTTGAGATCGCTTCATAAATACAAGCTTTAATGAACTGCCTCCGTGGTCTAGTGGCTAGTGCCTCCCGATCCGGAGGTCCTGGGTTTGATTCCCAGGGGGAAACACAAAGTTGATATTTGAGAATTTATCACTTGTATTTTAATGCAATAAAGAATATATATAAGAATGGGCAGATCCAGCCGGCCGATGAGAATCAGAATCTTCAGCCATTTTCTCGTGTACGGAACTCGTGAAGATGTTGCCAGGGGCACCGAATAAAAATAGTACCTCCCAGGGAGGTAGATTCCAACTAATTTCCACCCCAAACTAACTAATCTTGCAAAGTAAACTTGAAAGGTAAGTTTAACATCGTTTTGAAAACAATTAAACAATAATTTAATCAGTTTTACGTTAAGTTTTCTTTGTAGGTAACTTATGGCTTTGTTATTTACAACCTATTTGATTTTATCAGTAATTACATAGACATACATATAATCACGCTTTTATCCCTAATGGGGTAGGCAGAGCGTTAACGACCTAAACAGAGGTCGTTCCGCCACGTCTGACAAAGTTTTGAGGGTTATTTAAGATAGAATTCTAGGTATATTGCTGTAGTGACAGGTTGTCAGCCCATCGCCTAAATTACAATATACTGAAACCCTCGGATCCCTTAGCTGGATCTTACAGCATGCCCGGGAGGAAATGCAGCTGGCACATTCTATGTTTTTCGTTCGCTCCCAGACCAGCATGGAATTATCAGTAATTAGCACGGAAATTATCAGTCTTTCTCTACTATATTAAGCATGTTTTATACATATAAACCTTCCTCTTGAATACGAATACTATCAATTAAAAGAAACCGTACAAAGTCCGTTGCGTAGTTTAAAAGATTTATGCATACATAGAGATATAGGGATAGAGAAAGCGACTTTGTTTTATACTATGTAGTGATTAAAGAATTTGTAAATTTTTGATTCTCCAGACATTTTCAACTTTTACAGATAGCATGACGAAGCCAAACCAATTTCTTCCATGCTGGACTGGGAGCGAGAGAAAAACGTAGAATAAGCCAACTGCATTTCCTCCCGGGAATGCTGTAAAAATTAGCTAAGGGATTCAAGGGTTTCAGTATATTGCAATTTAAGTGATGGGCTGACAACCTATCTCTACAGTAGTCTTTAAGATAACCCTCAAAACTTTGTCACACGTGGCGGATTAACCTTTGTTTAGGTCGTTTCGCTCTGCCTACCCCATTAGGGATAAAGGCTTGATTATATGTTTGTATGTATGACCAATACCATCCTATCAGCAGGTAAAAAATATAAAAACGCTATTGGTGTAAAAGAGATTCCTTCATATCTGTCTAAAAATATATGCATAAGACATGGCTCAGGATACACATACATACATAAATACATATACATAACATGTAACTTACGTATGCAAAAGAGATTCCTTCATAACTGTCTAATAATATATGCATAAGACATGGCTCAGGATACTCATACATACATACATACATATACATAACATGTAACTTACGTATGCAAAAGAGATTCCTTCATAACTGTCTAATAATATATGCATAAGACATGGCTCAGGATACTCATACATACATACATACATATACATAACATGTAACTTACGTATACAAAAGAGATTCCTTCATAACTGTCTAATAATATATGCATAAGACATGGCTCAGGATACTCATACATACATACATATATATAACATGTAACTTACGTATACAAAAGAGATTCCTTCATAACTGTCTAATAATATATGCATAAGACATGGCTCAGGATACTCATACATACATATATATACATAACATGTAACTTACGTATGCAGAAGAGATTCCTTCATAACTGTCTAATAATATACGCATAAGACATGGCTCAGGATACTCATACATACATACATATATATAACATGTAACTTACGTATACAAAAGAGATTCCTTCATAACTGTCTAATAATATATGCATAAGACATGGCTCAGGATACTCATACATACATATATATACAAAACATGTAAATTACGTATGCAAAAGAGATTCCTTCATAACTGTCTAATAATGTCGGTTAAAATGGCTCCCAATCCGCCTTCGTCGTGATGTGCACATCCTGGCTGTCCTCTATAAAATCCTTCATGATCTGTCCACTCCTAAGTATCTCCGTTCCCGTTTCAATTTCCTACCCTCTGACCCCCGGCCTAGGCGCGCATGTATCACTAAAGTACTTGAGTGTCCTAGTGCTAATACCAAATTCTTTTCCAATTCCTTTTCTGTTCGAGCTACACAACTTTGGAACAAGCTTCCGAAGACAGTTCAAGACTGTCCGTCTATATCCACTTTCAAAAAAAGAGTGAAAGAGCACTTCCTGTCGCAACAAAATTAGTATTTATGTACGTACGTATTTGTATTTATTATATGTATGTATTATTATTTATTATAGATGTTTATTTAAGTAATATATATGTATGTTTATGTAGGTTCTAGGTTATATGTCAAAGTCTACAGCGTGTCCCCGTATATATTGTTATCTCATATTCAGTTTTACAGGTTGGCTGGAAGAGATCTCTTTATAGAGATAAGCTCACCTTTGTGAACTAAATTTGAATTTGTTTATTTATTGTATTTTTTTGTACGCAATAAAGAATAAAGAATATATAATATGTTTATGCATAAGACATGGCTCAGGATACTCATACATACATACATATATATACATAACATGTAACTTACGTATGCAGAAGAGATTCCTTCATAACTGTCTAATAATATATGCATAAGACATGGCTCAGGATACTCATACATACATACATATATATAACATGTAACTTACGTATACAAAAGAGATTCCTTCATAACTGTCTAATAATATATGCATAAGACATGGCTCAGGATACTCATACATACATATATATACAAAACATGTAAATTACGTATGCAAAAGAGATTCCTTCATAACTGTCTAATAATATGTTTATGCATAAGACATGGCTCAGGATACTCATACATACATACATATATATACAAAACATGTAAATTACGTATGCAAAAGAGATTCCTTCATAACTGTCTAATAATATGTTTATGCATAAGACATGGCTCAGGATACTCATACATACATACATAACATGTAACTTACGTATACAAAAGAGATTCCTTCATAACTGTCTAATAACATATGCATAAGACATGGCTCAGGATACTCATACATACATACATATATATAATATGTAACTTACGTATACAAAAGAGATTCCTTCATAACTGTCTAATAATATATGCATAAGACATGGCTCAGGATACTCATACATACATATATATACATAACATGTAACTTACGTATGCAGAAGAGATTCCTTCATAACTGTCTAATAATATATGCATAAGACATGGCTCAGGATACTCATACATACATACATAACATGTAAATTACGTATACAAAAGAGATTCCTTCATAACTGTCTAATAATATGTTTATGCATAAGACATGGCTCAGGATACTCATACATACATACATAACATGTAACTTACGTATACAAAAGAGATTCCTTCATAACTGTCTTAAAATATATGCATAAGACATGGCTCAGGATACTCATACATACATACATATACATAACATGTAACTTACGTATGCAAAATAGATTCCTTCATAACTGTCTAATAATATATGCATAAGACATGGCTCAGGATACTCATACATACATATACATAACATGGAACTTACGTATGCAAAAGAGATTCCTTCATAACTGTCTAATAATATATGCATAAGACATGGCTCAGGATACTCATACATACATACATATACATAACATGTAACTTACGTATACAAAAGAGATTCCTTCATAACTGTCTAATAATATGTTTATGCATAAGACATGGCTCAGGATACTCATACATACATATACATAACATGGAACTTACGTATGCAAAAGAGATTCCTTCATAACTATCTAAAAATATATGCATAAGACATGGCTCAGGATACTCATACATACATACATATACATAACATGTAACTTACGTATACAAAAGAGATTCCTTCATAACTGTCTAATAATATGTTTATGCATAAGACATGGCTCAGGATACTCATACATACATATACATAACATGGAACTTACGTATGCAAAAGAGATTCCTTCATAACTATCTAAAAATATATGCATAAGACATGGCTCAGGATACTCATACATACATACATATACATAACATGTAACTTACGTATGCAAAAGAGATTCCTTCATAACTGTCTAATAATATATGCATAAAACGTGGCTCAGGATACTCATACATACATACATATACATAACATGTAACTTACGTATGCAGAAGAGATTCCTTCATAACTGTCTAATAATATGTTTATGCATAAGACATGGCTCAGGATACTCATACATACATATACATAACATGGAACTTACGTATGCAAAAGAGATTCCTTCATAACTGTCTAATAATATATGCATAAGACATGGCTCAGGATACTCATACATACATACATATACATAACATGTAACTTACGTATGCAAAAGAGATTCCTTCATAACTGTCTAATAATATATGCATAAGACATGGCTCAGGATACTCATACATACATATACATAACATGTAACTTACGTATGCAAAAGAGATTCCTTCATAACTGTCTAATAATATATGCATAAGACATGGCTCAGGATACTCATACATACATATACATAACATGTAACTTACGTATGCAAAAGAGTTTCCTTTATAACTGTCTAAAAATATATGCATAAGACATGGCTCAGGATACTCATACATACATACATATACATAACATGTAACTTACGTATGCAAAAGAGATTCCTTCATAACTGTCTAATAATATGTTTATGCATAAGACATGGCTCAGGATACTCATACATACATATACATAACATGGAACTTACGTATGCAAAAGAGATTCCTTCATAACTGTCTAAAAATATATGCATAAGACATGGCTCAGGATACTCATACATACATACATATACATAACATGTAACTTACGTATGCAAAAGAGATTCCTTTATAACTGTCTAATAATATGTTTATGCATAAGACATGGCTCAGGATACTTATACATACATATACATAACATGTAACTTACGTATGCAAAAGAGATTCCTTCATAACTGTCTAATAATATATGCATAAGACATGGCTCAGGATACTCATACATACATACATATACATAACATGTAACTTACGTATGCAAAAGAGATTCCTTCATAACTGTCTAATAATATATGCATAAGACATGGCTCAGGATACTCATACATACATATACATAACATGTAACTTACGTATGCAAAAGAGATTCCTTTATAACTGTCTAATAATATATGCATAAGACATGGCTCAGGATACTCATACATACATACATATACATAACATGTAACTTACGTATGCAAAAGAGATTCCTTCATAACTGTCTAATAATATATGCATAAGACATGGCTCAGGATACTCATACATACATATACATAACATGTAACTTACGTATGCAAAAGAGATTCCTTTATAACTGTCTAATAATATATGCATAAGACATGGCTCAGGATACTTATACATACATATACATAACATGGAACTTACGTATGCAAAAGAGATTCCTTCATAACTGTCTAATAATATATGCATAAGACATGGCTCAGGATACTCATACATACATACATATACATAACATGTAACTTACGTATGCAAAAGAGATTCCTTTATAACTGTCTAATAATATATGCATAAGACATGGCTCAGGATACTCATACATACATATACATAACATGGAACTTACGTATGCAAAAGAGTTTCCTTCATAACTGTCTAAAAATATATGCATAAGACATGGCTCAGGATACTCATACATACATACATATACATAACATGTAACTTACGTATGCAAAAGAGTTTCCTTTATAACTGTCTAATAATATATGCATAAGACATGGCTCAGGATACTCATACATACATATACATAACATGTAACTTACGTATGCAAAAGAGTTTCCTTTATAACTGTCTAATAATATATGCATAAGACATGGCTCAGGATACTCATACATACATATATATACATAACATGTAACTTACGTATGCAGAAGAGATTCCTTCATAACTGTCTAATAATATATGCATAAGACATGGCTCAGGATACTCATACATACATACATATATATAACATGTAACTTACGTATACAAAAGAGATTCCTTCATATCTGTCTAAAAATATATGCATAAGACATGGCTCAGGATACACATACATACATAAATACATATACATAACATGTAACTTACGTATGCAAAAGAGATTCCTTCATAACTGTCTAATAATATATGCATAAGACATGGCTCAGGATACTCATACATACATACATACATATACATAACATGTAACTTACGTATGCAAAAGAGATTCCTTCATAACTGTCTAATAATATATGCATAAGACATTGCTCAGGATACTCATACATACATACATACATATACATAACATGTAACTTACGTATACAAAAGAGATTCCTTCATAACTGTCTAATAATATATGCATAAGACATGGCTCAGTATACTCATACATACATACATATATATAACATGTAACTTACGTATACAAAAGAGATTCCTTCATAACTGTCTAATAATATATGCATAAGACATGGCTCAGGATACTCATACATACATATATATACATAACATGTAACTTACGTATGCAGAAGAGATTCCTTCATAACTGTCTAATAATATATGCATAAGACATGGCTCAGGATACTCATACATACATACATATATATAACATGTAACTTACGTATACAAAAGAGATTCCTTCATAACTGTCTAATAATATATGCATAAGACATGGCTCAGGATACTCATACATACATACATACATATACATAACATGTAACTTACGTATGCAAAAGAGATTCCTTCATAACTGTCTAATAATATGTTTATGCATAAGACATGGCTCAGGATACTCATACATACATACATAACATGTAACTTACGTATACAAAAGAGATTCCTTCATAACTGTCTAATAATATATGCATAAGACATGGCTCAGGATACTCATACATACATACATACATATACATAACATGTAACTTACGTATGCAAAAGAGATTCCTTCATAACTGTCTAATAATATATGCATAAGACATGGCTCAGGATACTCATACATACATACATACATATACATAACATGTAACTTACGTATACAAAAGAGATTCCTTCATAACTGTCTAATAATATATGCATAAGACATGGCTCAGGATACTCATACATACATACATATATATAACATGTAACTTACGTATACAAAAGAGATTCCTTCTTAACTGTCTAATAATATATGCATAAGACATGGCTCAGGATACTCATACATACATATATATACATAACATGTAACTTACGTATGCAGAAGAGATTCCTTCATAACTGTCTAATAATATATGCATAAGACATGGCTCAGGATACTCATACATACATACATATATATAACATGTAACTTACGTATACAAAAGAGATTCCTTCATAACTGTCTAATAATATATGCATAAGACATGGCTCAGGATACTCATACATACATATATATACAAAACATGTAAATTACGTATGCAAAAGAGATTCCTTCATAACTGTCTAATAATATGTTTATGCATAAGACATGGCTCAGGATACTCATACATACATACATAACATGTAACTTACGTATACAAAAGAGATTCCTTCATAACTGTCTAATAATATATGCATAAGACATGGCTCAGGATACTCATACATACATACATATATATAACATGTAACTTACGTATACAAAAGAGATTCCTTCATAACTGTCTAATAATATATGCATAAGACATGGCTCAGGATACTCATACATACATATATATACATAACATGTAACTTACGTATGCAGAAGAGATTCCTTCATAACTGTCTAATAATATATGCATAAGACATGGCTCAGGATACTCATACATACATACATAACATGTAACTTACGTATACAAAAGAGATTCCTTCATAACTGTCTTAAAATATATGCATAAGACATGGCTCAGGATACTCATACATACATACATATACATAACATGTAACTTACGTATGCAAAAGAGATTCCTTTATAACTGTCTAATAATATATGCATAAGACATGGCTCAGGATACTCATACATACATATACATAACATGTAACTTACGTATGCAAAAGAGTTTCCTTTATAACTGTCTAATAATATATGCATAAGACATGGCTCAGGATACTCATACATACATATATATACATAACATGTAACTTACGTATGCAGAAGAGATTCCTTCATAACTGTCTAATAATATATGCATAAGACATGGCTCAGGATACTCATACATACATACATATATATAACATGTAACTTACGTATACAAAAGAGATTCCTTCATATCTGTCTAAAAATATATGCATAAGACATGGCTCAGGATACACATACATACATAAATACATATACATAACATGTAACTTACGTATGCAAAAGAGATTCCTTCATAACTGTCTAATAATATATGCATAAGACATGGCTCAGGATACTCATACATACATACATACATATACATAACATGTAACTTACGTATGCAAAAGAGATTCCTTCATAACTGTCTAATAATATATGCATAAGACATGGCTCAGGATACTCATACATACATACATATACATAACATGTAACTTACGTATACAAAAGAGATTCCTTCATAACTGTCTAATAATATATGCATAAGACATGGCTCAGTATACTCATACATACATACATATATATAACATGTAACTTACGTATACAAAAGAGATTCCTTCATAACTGTCTAATAATATATGCATAAGACATGGCTCAGGATACTCATACATACATATATATACATAACATGTAACTTACGTATGCAGAAGAGATTCCTTCATAACTGTCTAATAATATATGCATAAGACATGGCTCAGGATACTCATACATACATACATATATATAACATGTAACTTACGTATACAAAAGAGATTCCTTCATAACTGTCTAATAATATATGCATAAGACATGGCTCAGGATACTCATACATACATATATATACATAACATGTAAATTACGTATGCAAAAGAGATTCCTTCATAACTGTCTAATAATATGTTTATGCATAAGACATGGCTCAGGATACTCATACATACATACATAACATGTAACTTACGTATACAAAAGAGATTCCTTCATAACTGTCTAATAATATATGCATAAGACATGGCTCAGTATACTCATACATACATACATATATATAACATGTAACTTACGTATACAAAAGAGATTCCTTCATATCTGTCTAAAAATATATGCATAAGACATGGCTCAGGATACACATACATACATAAATACATATACATAACATGTAACTTACGTATGCAAAAGAGATTCCTTCATAACTGTCTAATAATATATGCATAAGACATGGCTCAGGATACTCATACATACATACATACATATACATAACATGTAACTTACGTATGCAAAAGAGATTCCTTCATAACTGTCTAATAATATATGCATAAGACATGGCTCAGGATACTCATACATACATACATACATATACATAACATGTAACTTACGTATACAAAAGAGATTCCTTCATAACTGTCTAATAATATATGCATAAGACATGGCTCAGGATACTCATACATACATACATATATATAACATGTAACTTACGTATACAAAAGAGATTCCTTCATAACTGTCTAATAATATGTTTATGCATAAGACATGGCTCAGGATACTCATACATACATATTTATACATAACATGTAACTTACGTATGCAGAAGAGATTCCTTCATAACTGTCTAATAATATATGCATAAGACATGGCTCAGGATACTCATACATACATACATATATATAACATGTAACTTACGTATACAAAAGAGATTCCTTCATAACTGTCTAATAATATATGCATAAGACATGGCTCAGGATACTCATACATACATATATATACAAAACATGTAAATTACGTATGCAAAAGAGATTCCTTCATAACTGTCTAATAATATGTTTATGCATAAGACATGGCTCAGGATACTCATACATACATACATAACATGTAACTTACGTATACAAAAGAGATTCCTTCATAACTGTCTAATAATATATGCATAAGACATGGCTCAGGATACTCATACATACATATATATACATAACATGTATTTTACGTATGCAGAAGAGATTCCTTCATAACTGTCTAATAATATATGCATAAGACATGGCTCAGGATACTCATACATACATACATAACATGTAACTTACGTATACAAAAGAGATTCCTTCATAACTGTCTTAAAATATATGCATAAGACATGGCTCAGGATACTCATACATACATACATATACATAACATGTAACTTACGTATGCAAAATAGATTCCTTTATAACTGTCTAATAATATATGCATAAGACATGGCTCAGGATACTCATACATACATATACATAACATGTAACTTACGTATGCAAAAGAGATTCCTTCATAACTGTCTAATAATATATGCATAAGACATGGCTCAGGATACTCATACATACATACATATACATAACATGTTACTTACGTATACAAAAGAGATTCCTTCATAACTGTCTAATAATATATGCATAAGACATGGCTCAGGATACTCATACATACATACATATATATAACATGTAACTTACGTATACAAAAGAGATTCCTTCATAACTGTCTAATAATATATGCATAAGACATGGCTCAGGATACTCATACATACATACATATATATAACATGTAACTTACGTATACAAAAGAGATTCCTTCATAACTGTCTTAAAATATATGCATAAGACATGGCTCAGGATACTCATACATACATACATATACATAACATGTAACTTACGTATGCAAAATAGATTCCTTTATAACTGTCTAATAATATATGCATAAGACATGGCTCAGGATACTCATACATACATATACATAACATGTAACTTACGTATGCAAAAGAGATTCCTTCATAACTGTCTAATAATATATGCATAAGACATGGCTCAGGATACTCATACATACATACATATACATAACATGTAACTTACGTATACAAAAGAGATTCCTTCATAACTGTCTAATAATATATGCATAAGACATGGCTCAGGATACTCATACATACATATACATAACATGTAACTTACGTATGCAAAAGAGATTCCTTCATAACTGTCTAATAATATATGCATAAGACATGGCTCAGGATACTCATACATACATACATATATATAACATGTAACTTACGTATACAAAAGAGATTCCTTCATAACTGTCTAATAATATATGCATAAGACATGGCTCAGGATACTCATACATACATATACATAACATGTAACTTACGTATGCAAAAGAGATTCCTTCATAACTGTCTAATAATATATGCATAAGACATGGCTCAGGATACTCATACATACATACATATACATAACATGTAACTTACGTATACAAAAGAGATTCCTTCATAACTGTCTAATAATATGTTTATGCATAAGACATGGCTCAGGATACTCATACATACATATACATAACATGGAACTTACGTATGCAAAAGAGATTCCTTCATAACTGTCTAAAAATATATGCATAAGACATGGCTCAGGATACTCATACATACATACATATACATAACATGTAACTTACGTATGCAAAAGAGATTCCTTTATAACTGTCTAATAATATATGCATAAAACGTGGCTCAGGATACTCATACATACATACATATACATAACATGTAACTTACGTATGCAGAAGAGATTCCTTCATAACTGTCTAATAATATGTTTATGCATAAGACATGGCTCAGGATACTCATACATACATATACATAACATGGAACTTACGTATGCAAAAGAGATTCCTTCATAACTGTCTAATAATATATGCATAAGACATGGCTCAGGATACTCATACATACATATACATAACATGTAACTTACGTATGCAAAAGAGATTCCTTCATAACTGTCTAATAATATATGCATAAGACATGGTTCAGGATACTCATACATACATACATATACATAACATGTAACTTACGTATGCAAAAGAGATTCCTTCATAACTGTCTAATAATATATGCATAAGACATGGCTCAGGATACTCATACATACATATACATAACATGTAACTTACGTATGCAAAAGAGTTTCCTTTATAACTGTCTAAAATATATGCATAAGACATGGCTCAGGATACTCATACATACATACATATACATAACATGTAACTTACGTATGCAAAAGAGATTCCTTCATAACTGTCTAATAATATGTTTATGCATAAGACATGGCTCAGGATACTCATACATACATATACATAACATGGAACTTACGTATGCAAAAGAGATTCCTTCATAACTGTCTAAAAATATATGCATAAGACATGGCTCAGGATACTCATACATACATACATATACATAACATGTAACTTACGTATGCAAAAGAGATTCCTTTATAACTGTCTAATAATATATGCATAAGACATGGCTCAGGATACTTATACATACATATACATAACATGGAACTTACGTATGCAAAAGAGATTCCTTCATAACTGTCTAATAATATATGCATAAGACATGGCTCAGGATACTCATACATACATACATATACATAACATGTAACTTACGTATGCAAAAGAGATTCCTTTATAACTGTCTAATAATATATGCATAAGACATGGCTCAGGATACTCATACATACATATACATAACATGGAACTTACGTATGCAAAAGAGTTTCCTTCATAACTGTCTAAAAATATATGCATAAGACATGGCTCAGGATACTCATACATACATACATATACATAACATGTAACTTACGTATGCAAAAGAGATTCCTTTATAACTGTCTAATAATATATGCATAAGACATGGCTCAGGATACTCATACATACATATACATAACATGTAACTTACGTATGCAAAAGAGTTTCCTTTATAACTGTCTAATAATATATGCATAAGACATGGCTCAGGATACTCATACATACATATATATACATAACATGTAACTTACGTATACAGAAGAGATTCCTTCATAACTGTCTAATAATATATGCATAAGACATGGCTCAGGATACTCATACATACATATATATACATAACATGTAACTTACGTATGCAGAAGAGATTCCTTCATAACTGTCTAATAATATATGCATGAGACATGGCTCAGGATACTCATACATACATACATATATATAACATGTAACTTACGTATACAAATGAGATTCCTTCATATCTGTCTAAAAATATATGCATAAGACATGGCTCAGGATACACATACATACATAAATACATATACATAACATGTAACTTACGTATGCAAAAGAGATTCCTTCATAACTGTCTAATAATATATGCATAAGACATGGCTCAGGATACTCATACATACATACATACATATACATAACATGTAACTTACGTATACAAAAGAGATTCCTTCATAACTGTCTAATAATATATGCATAAGACATGGCTCAGTATACTCATACATACATACATATATATAACATGTAACTTACGTATACAAAAGAGATTCCTTCATAACTGTCTAATAATATATGCATAAGACATGGCTCAGGATACTCATACATACATATATATACATAACATGTAACTTACGTATGCAGAAGAGATTCCTTCATAACTGTCTAATAATATATGCATAAGACATGGCTCAGGATACTCATACATACATACATATATATAACATGTAACTTACGTATACAAAAGAGATTCCTTCATAACTGTCTAATAATATGTTTATGCATAAGACATGGCTCAGGATACTCATACATACATACATAACATGTAACTTACGTATACAAAAGAGATTCCTTCATAACTGTCTAATAATATATGCATAAGACATGGCTCAGGATACTCATACATACATACATACATATACATAACATGTAACTTACGTATGCAAAAGAGATTCCTTCATAACTGTCTAATAATATATGCATAAGACATGGCTCAGGATACTCATACATACATACATACATATACATAACATGTAACTTACGTATACAAAAGAGATTCCTTCATAACTGTCTAATAATATATGCATAAGACATGGCTCAGGATACTCATACATACATACATATATATAACATGTAACTTACGTATACAAAAGAGATTCCTTCATAACTGTCTAATAATATATGCATAAGACATGGCTCAGGATACTCATACATACATATATATACATAACATGTAACTTACGTATGCAGAAGAGATTCCTTCATAACTGTCTAATAATATATGCATAAGACATGGCTCAGGATACTCATACATACATACATATATATAACATGTAACTTACGTATACAAAAGAGATTCCTTCATAACTGTCTAATAATATATGCATAAGACATGGCTCAGGATACTCATACATACATATATATACAAAACATGTAAATTACGTATGCAAAAGAGATTCCTTCATAACTGTCTAATAATATGTTTATGCATAAGACATGGCTCAGGATACTCATACATACATACATAACATGTAACTTACGTATACAAAAGAGATTCCTTCATAACTGTCTAATAATATATGCATAAGACATGGCTCAGGATACTCATACATACATACATATATATAACATGTAACTTACGTATACAAAAGAGATTCCTTCATAACTGTCTAATAATATATGCATAAGGCATGGCTCAGGATACTCATACATACATATATATACATAACATGTAACTTACGTATGCAGAAGAGATTCCTTCATAACTGTCTAATAATATATGCATAAGACATGGCTCAGGATACTCATACATACATACATAACATGTAAATTACGTATGCAAAAGAGATTCCTTCATAACTGTCTAATAATATGTTTATGCATAAGACATGGCTCAGGATACTCATACATACATACATAACATGTAACTTACGTATACAAAAGAG
Source organism: Scrobipalpa costella (assembly GCA_949820665.1). NCBI lineage: Eukaryota > Metazoa > Arthropoda > Insecta > Lepidoptera > Gelechiidae > Scrobipalpa > Scrobipalpa costella. The sequence continues at coordinate 14,302,216 of OX463315.1, forward strand.
ATTCCTTCATAACTGTCTTAAAATATATGCATAAGACATGGCTCAGGATACTCATACATACATACATATACATAACATGTAACTTACGTATGCAAAAGAGATTCCTTCATAACTGTCTAATAATATATGCATAAAACGTGGCTCAGGATACTCATACATACATACATATATATAACATGTAACTTACGTATACAAAAGAGATTCCTTCATAACTGTCTAATAATATATGCATAAGACATGGCTCAGGATACTCATACATACATATATATACAAAACATGTAAATTACGTATGCAAAAGAGATTCCTTCATAACTGTCTAATAATATGTTTATGCATAAGACATGGCTCAGGATACTCATACATACATACATAACATGTAACTTACGTATACAAAAGAGATTCCTTCATAACTGTCTAATAATATATGCATAAGACATGGCTCAGGATACTCATACATACATACATATATATAACATGTAACTTACGTATACAAAAGAGATTCCTTCATAACTGTCTAATAATATATGCATAAGGCATGGCTCAGGATACTCATACATACATATATATACATAACATGTAACTTACGTATGCAGAAGAGATTCCTTCATAACTGTCTAATAATATATGCATAAGACATGGCTCAGGATACTCATACATACATACATAACATGTAAATTACGTATGCAAAAGAGATTCCTTCATAACTGTCTAATAATATGTTTATGCATAAGACATGGCTCAGGATACTCATACATACATACATAACATGTAACTTACGTATACAAAAGAGATTCCTTCATAACTGTCTTAAAATATATGCATAAGACATGGCTCAGGATACTCATACATACATACATATACATAACATGTAACTTACGTATGCAAAAGAGATTCCTTCATAACTGTCTAATAATATATGCATAAGACATGGCTCAGGATACTCATACATACATATACATAACATGTAACTTACGTATGCAAAAGAGATTCCTTCATAACTGTCTAATAATATATGCATAAGACATGGCTCAGGATACTCATACATACATATACATAACATGTAACTTACGTATGCAAAAGAGTTTCCTTTATAACTGTCTAAAAATATATGCATAAGACATGGCTCAGGATACTCATACATACATACATATACATAACATGTAACTTACGTATGCAAAAGAGATTCCTTCATAACTGTCTTATAATATGTTTATGCATAAGACATGGCTCAGGATACTCATAAATACATATACATAACATGGAACTTACGTATGCAAAAGAGATTCCTTCATAACTGTCTAAAAATATATGCATAAGACATGGCTCAGGATACTCATACATACATACATATACATAACATGTAACTTACGTATGCAAAAGAGATTCCTTTATAACTGTCTAATAATATGTTTATGCATAAGACATGGCTCAGGATACTTATACATACATATACATAACATGTAACTTACGTATGCAAAAGAGATTCCTTCATAACTGTCTAATAATATATGCATAAGACATGGCTCAGGATACTCATACATACATACATATACATAACATGTAACTTACGTATGCAAAAGAGATTCCTTCATAACTGTCTAATAAAATATGCATAAGACATGGCTCAGGATACTCATACATACATATACATAACATGTAACTTACGTATGCAAAAGAGATTCCTTTATAACTGTCTAATAATATATGCATAAGACATGGCTCAGGATACTCATACATACATACATATACATAACATGTAACTTACGTATGCAAAAGAGATTCCTTCATAACTGTCTAATAATATATGCATAAGACATGGCTCAGGATACTCATACATACATATACATAACATGTAACTTACGTATGCAAAAGAGATTCCTTTATAACTGTCTAATAATATATGCATAAGACATGGCTCAGGATACTTATACATACATATACATAACATGGAACTTACGTATGCAAAAGAGATTCCTTCATAACTGTCTAATAATATATGCATAAGACATGGCTCAGGATACTCATACATACATACATATACATAACATGTAACTTACGTATGCAAAAGAGATTCCTTTATAACTGTCTAATAATATATGCATAAGACATGGCTCAGGATACTCATACATACATATACATAACATGGAACTTACGTATGCAAAAGAGTTTCCTTCATAACTGTCTAAAAATATATGCATAAGACATGGCTCAGGATACTCATACATACATACATATACATAACATGTAACTTACGTATGCAAAAGAGTTTCCTTTATAACTGTCTAATAATATATGCATAAGACATGGCTCAGGATACTCATACATACATATACATAACATGTAACTTACGTATGCAAAAGAGTTTCCTTTATAACTGTCTAATAATATATGCATAAGACATGGCTCAGGATACTCATACATACATATATATACATAACATGTAACTTACGTATGCAGAAGAGATTCCTTCATAACTGTCTAATAATATATGCATAAGACATGGCTCAGGATACTCATACATACATACATATATATAACATGTAACTTACGTATACAAAAGAGATTCCTTCATATCTGTCTAAAAATATATGCATAAGACATGGCTCAGGATACACATACATACATAAATACATATACATAACATGTAACTTACGTATGCAAAAGAGATTCCTTCATAACTGTCTAATAATATATGCATAAGACATGGCTCAGGATACTCATACATACATACATACATATACATAACATGTAACTTACGTATGCAAAAGAGATTCCTTCATAACTGTCTAATAATATATGCATAAGACATGGCTCAGGATACTCATACATACATACATACATATACATAACATGTAACTTACGTATACAAAAGAGATTCCTTCATAACTGTCTAATAATATATGCATAAGACATGGCTCAGTATACTCATACATACATACATATATATAACATGTAACTTACGTATACAAAAGAGATTCCTTCATAACTGTCTAATAATATATGCATAAGACATGGCTCAGGATACTCATACATACATATATATACATAACATGTAACTTACGTATGCAGAAGAGATTCCTTCATAACTGTCTAATAATATATGCATAAGACATGGCTCAGGATACTCATACATACATACATATATATAACATGTAACTTACGTATACAAAAGAGATTCCTTCATAACTGTCTAATAATATATGCATAAGACATGGCTCAGGATACTCATACATACATACATACATATACATAACATGTAACTTACGTATGCAAAAGAGATTCCTTCATAACTGTCTAATAATATGTTTATGCATAAGACATGGCTCAGGATACTCATACATACATACATAACATGTAACTTACGTATACAAAAGAGATTCCTTCATAACTGTCTAATAATATATGCATAAGACATGGCTCAGGATACTCATACATACATACATACATATACATAACATGTAACTTACGTATGCAAAAGAGATTCCTTCATAACTGTCTAATAATATATGCATAAGACATGGCTCAGGATACTCATACATACATACATACATATACATAACATGTAACTTACGTATACAAAAGAGATTCCTTCATAACTGTCTAATAATATATGCATAAGACATGGCTCAGGATACTCATACATACATACATATATATAACATGTAACTTACGTATACAAAAGAGATTCCTTCTTAACTGTCTAATAATATATGCATAAGACATGGCTCAGGATACTCATACATACATATATATACATAACATGTAACTTACGTATGCAGAAGAGATTCCTTCATAACTGTCTAATAATATATGCATAAGACATGGCTCAGGATACTCATACATACATACATATATATAACATGTAACTTACGTATACAAAAGAGATTCCTTCATAACTGTCTAATAATATATGCATAAGACATGGCTCAGGATACTCATACATACATATATATACAAAACATGTAAATTACGTATGCAAAAGAGATTCCTTCATAACTGTCTAATAATATGTTTATGCATAAGACATGGCTCAGGATACTCATACATACATACATAACATGTAACTTACGTATACAAAAGAGATTCCTTCATAACTGTCTAATAATATATGCATAAGACATGGCTCAGGATACTCATACATACATACATATATATAACATGTAACTTACGTATACAAAAGAGATTCCTTCATAACTGTCTAATAATATATGCATAAGACATGGCTCAGGATACTCATACATACATATATATACATAACATGTAACTTACGTATGCAAAAGAGATTCCTTCATAACTGTCTAATAATATATGCATAAGACATGGCTCAGGATACTCATACATACATACATAACATGTAACTTACGTATACAAAAGAGATTCCTTCATAACTGTCTTAAAATATATGCATAAGACATGGCTCAGGATACTCATACATACATACATATACATAACATGTAACTTACGTATGCAAAAGAGATTCCTTTATAACTGTCTAATAATATATGCATAAGACATGGCTCAGGATACTCATACATACATATATATACATAACATGTAACTTACGTATGCAGAAGAGATTCCTTCATAACTGTCTAAAAATATATGCATAAGACATGGCTCAGGATACTCATACATACATACATATATATAACATGTAACTTACGTATACAAAAGAGATTCCTTCATATCTGTCTAAAAATATATGCATAAGACATGGCTCAGGATACACATACATACATAAATACATATACATAACATGTAACTTACGTATGCAAAAGAGATTCCTTCATAACTGTCTAATAATATATGCATAAGACATGGCTCAGGATACTCATACATACATACATACATATACATAACATGTAACTTACGTATGCAAAAGAGATTCCTTCATAACTGTCTAATAATATATGCATAAGACATGGCTCAGGATACTCATACATACATACATACATATACATAACATGTAACTTACGTATACAAAAGAGATTCCTTCATAACTGTCTAATAATATATGCATAAGACATGGCTCAGTATACTCATACATACATACATATATATAACATGTAACTTACGTATACAAAAGAGATTCCTTCATAACTGTCTAATAATATATGCATAAGACATGGCTCAGGATACTCATACATACATATATATACATAACATGTAACTTACGTATGCAGAAGAGATTCCTTCATAACTGTCTAATAATATATGCATAAGACATGGCTCAGGATACTCATACATACATACATATATATAACATGTAACTTACGTATACAAAAGAGATTCCTTCATAACTGTCTAATAATATATGCATAAGACATGGCTCAGGATACTCATACATACATATATATACATAACATGTAAATTACGTATGCAAAAGAGATTCCTTTCCGTTACATAAGACATGGCTCAGGATACTCATACATACATATACATAACATGTAACTTACGTATGCAAAAGAGATTCCTTCATAACTGTCTAATAATATATGCATAAGACATGGCTCAGGATACTCATACATACATACATATACATAACATGTAACTTACGTATACAAAAGAGATTCCTTCATAACTGTCTAATAATATGTTTATGCATAAGACATGGCTCAGGATACTCATACATACATATACATAACATGGAACTTACGTATGCAAAAGAGATTCCTTCATAACTGTCTAAAAATATATGCATAAGACATGGCTCAGGATACTCATACATACATACATATACATAACATGTAACTTACGTATGCAAAAGAGATTCCTTCATAACTGTCTAATAATATATGCATAAAACGTGGCTCAGGATACTCATACATACATACATATACATAACATGTAACTTACGTATGCAGAAGAGATTCCTTCATAACTGTCTAATAATATGTTTATGCATAAGACATGGCTCAGGATACTCATACATACATATACATAACATGGAACTTACGTATGCAAAAGAGATTCCTTCATAACTGTCTAATAATATATGCATAAGACATGGCTCAGGATACTCATACATACATATACATAACATGTAACTTACGTATGCAAAAGAGATTCCTTCATAACTGTCTAATAATATATGCATAAGACATGGCTCAGGATACTCATACATACATACATATACATAACATGTAACTTACGTATGCAAAAGAGATTCCTTCATAACTGTCTAATAATATATGCATAAGACATGGCTCAGGATACTCATACATACATATACATAACATGTAACTTACGTATGCAAAAGAGTTTCCTTTATAACTGTCTAAAAATATATGCATAAGACATGGCTCAGGATACTCATACATACATACATATACATAACATGTAACTTACGTATGCAAAAGAGATTCCTTCATAACTGTCTAATAATATGTTTATGCATAAGACATGGCTCAGGATACTCATACATACATATACATAACATGGAACTTACGTATGCAAAAGAGATTCCTTCATAACTGTCTAAAAATATATGCATAAGACATGGCTCAGGATACTCATACATACATACATATACATAACATGTAACTTACGTATGCAAAAGAGATTCCTTTATAACTGTCTAATAATATATGCATAAGACATGGCTCAGGATACTTATACATACATATACATAACATGGAACTTACGTATGCAAAAGAGATTCCTTCATAACTGTCTAATAATATATGCATAAGACATGGCTCAGGATACTCATACATACATACATATACATAACATGTAACTTACGTATGCAAAAGAGATTCCTTTATAACTGTCTAATAATATATGCATAAGACATGGCTCAGGATACTCATACATACATATACATAACATGGAACTTACGTATGCAAAAGAGTTTCCTTCATAACTGTCTAAAAATATATGCATAAGACATGGCTCAGGATACTCATACATACATACATATACATAACATGTAACTTACGTATGCAAAAGAGATTCCTTCATAACTGTCTAATAATATATGCATAAGACATGGCTCAGGATACTCATACATACATATACATAACATGTAACTTACGTATGCAAAGAGTTTCCTTTATAACTGTCTAATAATATATGCATAAGACATGGCTCAGGATACTCATACATACATATATATACATAACATGTAACTTACGTATACAGAAGAGATTCCTTCATAACTGTCTAATAATATATGCATAAGACATGGCTCAGGATACTCATACATACATATATATACATAACATGTAACTTACGTATGCAGAAGAGATTCCTTCATAACTGTCTAATAATATATGCATAAGACATGGCTCAGGATACTCATACATACATACATATATATAACATGTAACTTACGTATACAAAAGAGATTCCTTCATATCTGTCTAAAAATATATGCATAAGACATGGCTCAGGATACACATACATACATAAATACATATACATAACATGTAACTTACGTATGCAAAAGAGATTCCTTCATAACTGTCTAATAATATATGCATAAGACATGGCTCAGGATACTCATACATACATACATACATATACATAACATGTAACTTACGTATGCAAAAGAGATTCCTTCATAACTGTCTAATAATATATGCATAAGACATGGCTCAGGATACTCATACATACATACATACATATACATAACATGTAACTTACGTATACAAAAGAGATTCCTTCATAACTGTCTAATAATATATGCATAAGACATGGCTCAGTATACTCATACATACATACATATATATAACATGTAACTTACGTATACAAAAGAGATTCCTTCATAACTGTCTAATAATATATGCATAAGACATGGCTCAGGATACTCATACATACATATATATACATAACATGTAACTTACGTATGCAGAAGAGATTCCTTCATAACTGTCTAATAATATATGCATAAGACATGGCTCAGGATACTCATACATACATACATATATATAACATGTAACTTACGTATACAAAAGAGATTCCTTCATAACTGTCTAATAATATGTTTATGCATAAGACATGGCTCAGGATACTCATACATACATACATACATAACATGTAACTTACGTATACAAAAGAGATTCCTTCATAACTGTCTAATAATATATGCATAAGACATGGCTCAGGATACTCATACATACATACATACATATACATAACATGTAACTTACGTATGCAAAAGAGATTCCTTCATAACTGTCTAATAATATATGCATAAGACATGGCTCAGGATACTCATACATACATACATACATATACATAACATGTAACTTACGTATACAAAAGAGATTCCTTCATAACTGTCTAATAATATATGCATAAGACATGGCTCAGGATACTCATACATACATACATATATATAACATGTAACTTACGTATACAAAAGAGATTCCTTCATAACTGTCTAATAATATATGCATAAGACATGGCTCAGGATACTCATACATACATATATATACATAACATGTAACTTACGTATGCAGAAGAGATTCCTTCATAACTGTCTAATAATATATGCATAAGACATGGCTCAGGATACTCATACATACATACATATATATAACATGTAACTTACGTATACAAAAGAGATTCCTTCATAACTGTCTAATAATATATGCATAAGACATGGCTCAGGATACTCATACATACATATATATACAAAACATGTAAATTACGTATGCAAAAGAGATTCCTTCATAACTGTCTAATAATATGTTTATGCATAAGACATGGCTCAGGATACTCATACATACATACATAACATGTAACTTACGTATACAAAAGAGATTCCTTCATAACTGTCTAATAATATATGCATAAGACATGGCTCAGGATACTCATACATACATACATATATATAACATGTAACTTACGTATACAAAAGAGATTCCTTCATAACTGTCTAATAATATATGCATAAGGCATGGCTCAGGATACTCATACATACATATATATACATAACATGTAACTTACGTATGCAGAAGAGATTCCTTCATAACTGTCTAATAATATATGCATAAGACATGGCTCAGGATACTCATACATACATACATAACATGTAAATTACGTATGCAAAAGAGATTCCTTCATAACTGTCTAATAATATGTTTATGCATAAGACATGGCTCAGGATACTCATACATACATACATAACATGTAACTTACGTATACAAAAGAGATTCCTTCATAACTGTCTTAAAATATATGCATAAGACATGGCTCAGGATACTCATACATACATACATATACATAACATGTAACTTACGTATGCAAAATAGATTCCTTCATAACTGTCTAATAATATATGCATAAGACATGGCTCAGGATACTCATACATACATATACATAACATGTAACTTACGTATGCAAAAGAGATTCCTTCATAACTGTCTAATAATATATGCATAAGACATGGCTCAGGATACTCATACATACATATACATAACATGTAACTTACGTATGCAAAAGAGATTCCTTCATAACTGTCTAATAATATATGCATAAGACATGGCTCAGGATACTCATACATACATATACATAACATGTAACTTACGTATGCAAAAGAGATTCCTTCATAACTGTCTAATAATATATGCATAAGACATGGCTCAGGATACTCATACATACATATACATAACATGTAACTTACGTATGCAAAAGAGATTCCTTCATAACTGTCTAATAATATATGCATAAGACATGGCTCAGGATACTCATACATACATACATATACATAACATGTAACTTACGTATACAAAAGAGATTCCTTCATAACTGTCTAATAATATGTTTATGCATAAGACATGGCTCAGGATACTCATACATACATATACATAACATGGAACTTACGTATGCAAAAGAGATTCCTTCATAACTGTCTAAAAATATATGCATAAGACATGGCTCAGGATACTCATACATACATACATATACATAACATGTAACTTACGTATGCAAAAGAGATTCCTTCATAACTGTCTAATAATATGTTTATGCATAAGACATGGCTCAGGATACTCATACATACATATACATAACATGGAACTTACGTATGCAAAAGAGATTCCTTCATAACTGTCTAAAAATATATGCATAAGACATGGCTCAGGATACTCATACATACATACATATACATAACATGTAACTTACGTATGCAAAAGAGATTCCTTCATAACTGTCTAATAATATATGCATAAAACGCGGCTCAGGATACTCATACATACATACATAACATGTAACTTACGTATGCAGAAGAGATTCCTTCATAACTGTCTAATAATATGTTTATGCATAAGACATGGCTCAGGATACTCATACATACATATACATAACATGGAACTTACGTATGCAAAAGAGATTCCTTCATAACTGTCTAATAATATATGCATAAGACATGGCTCAGGATACTCATACATACATACATATACATAACATGTAACTTACGTATGCAAAAGAGATTCCTTCATATCTGTCTAATAATATATGCATAAGACATGGCTCAGGATACTCATACATACATATACATAACATGTAACTTACGTATGCAAAAGAGTTTCCTTTATAACTGTCTAAAAATATATGCATAAGACATGGCTCAGGATACTCATACATACATACATATACATAACATGTAACTTACGTATGCAAAAGAGATTCCTTCATAACTGTCTAATAATATGTTTATGCATAAGACATGGCTCAGGATACTCATACATACATATACATAACATGGAACTTACGTATGCAAAAGAGATTCCTTCATAACTGTCTAAAAATATATGCATAAGACATGGCTCAGGATACTCATACATACATACATATACATAACATGTAACTTACGTATGCAAAAGAGATTCCTTTATAACTGTCTAATAATATATGCATAAGACATGGCTCAGGATACTTATACATACATATACATAACATGGAACTTACGTATGCAAAAGAGATTCCTTCATAACTGTCTAATAATATATGCATAAGACATGGCTCAGGATACTCATACATACATACATATACATAACATGTAACTTACGTATGCAAAAGAGATTCCTTTATAACTGTCTAATAATATATGCATAAGACATGGCTCAGGATACTCATACATACATATACATAACATGGAACTTACGTATGCAAAAGAGTTTCCTTCATAACTGTCTAAAAATATATGCATAAGACATGGCTCAGGATACTCATACATACATACATATACATAACATGTAACTTACGTATGCAAAAGAGATTCCTTTATAACTGTCTAATAATATATGCATAAGACATGGCTCAGGATACTCATACATACATATACATAACATGTAACTTACGTATGCAGAAGAGATTCCTTCATAACTGTCTAATAATATATGCATAAGACATGGCTCAGGATACTCATACATACATACATATATATAACATGTAACTTACGTATACAAAAGAGATTCCTTCATATCTGTCTAAAAATATATGCATAAGACATGGCTCAGGATACACATACATACATAAATACATATACATAACATGTAACTTACGTATGCAAAAGAGATTCCTTCATAACTGTCTAATAATATATGCATAAGACATGGCTCAGGATACTCATACATACATACATACATATACATAACATGTAACTTACGTATGCAAAAGAGATTCCTTCATAACTGTCTAATAATATATGCATAAGACATGGCTCAGGATACTCATACATACATACATATATATAACATGTAACTTACGTATACAAAAGAGATTCCTTCATAACTGTCTAATAATATATGCATAAGACATGGCTCAGGATACTCATACATACATACATATATATAACATGTAACTTACGTATACAAAAGAGATTCCTTCATAACTGTCTAATAATATATGCATAAGACATGGCTCAGGATACTCATACATACATATATATATATAACATGTAACTTACGTATACAAAAGAGATTCCTTCATAACTGTCTAATAATATATGCATAAGACATGGCTCAGGATACTCATACATACATATATATACATAACATGTAACTTACGTATGCAGAAGAGATTCCTTCATAACTGTCTAATAATATATGCATAAGACATGGCTCAGTATACTCATACATACATACATATATATAACATGTAACTTACGTATACAAAAGAGATTCCTTCATAACTGTCTAATAATATATGCATAAGACATGGCTCAGGATACTCATACATACATATATATACATAACATGTAACTTACGTATGCAGAAGAGATTCCTTCATAACTGTCTAATAATATATGCATAAGACATGGCTCAGGATACTCATACATACATACATATATATAACATGTAACTTACGTATACAAAAGAGATTCCTTCATAACTGTCTAATAATATGTTTATGCATAAGACATGGCTCAGGATACTCATACATACATACATAACATGTAACTTACGTATACAAAAGAGATTCCTTCATAACTGTCTAATAATATATGCATAAGACATGGCTCAGGATACTCATACATACATACATATATATAACATGTAACTTACGTATACAAAAGAGATTCCTTCATAACTGTCTAATAATATATGCATAAGACATGGCTCAGGATACTCATACATACATATATATACATAACATGTAACTTACGTATGCAGAAGAGATTCCTTCATAACTGTCTAATAATATATGTATAAGACATGGCTCAGGATACTCATACATACATACATAACATGTAAATTACGTATGCAAAAGAGATTCCTTCATAACTGTCTAATAATATGTTTATGCATAAGACATGGCTCAGGATACTCATACATACATACATAACATGTAACTTACGTATACAAAAGAGATTCCTTCATAACTGTCTTAAAATATATGCATAAGACATGGCTCAGGATACTCATACATACATACATATACATAACATGTAACTTACGTATGCAAAATAGATTCCTTCATAACTGTCTAATAATATATGCATAAGACATGGCTCAGGATACTCATACATACATATACATAACATGTAACTTACGTATGCAAAAGAGATTCCTTCATAACTGTCTAATAATATATGCATAAGACATGGCTCAGGATACTCATACATACATACATATACATAACATGTAACTTACGTATACAAAAGAGATTCCTTCATAACTGTCTAATAATATGTTTATGCATAAGACATGGCTCAGGATACTCATACATACATATACATAACATGGAACTTACGTATGCAAAAGAGATTCCTTCATAACTGTCTAAAAATATATGCATAAGACATGGCTCAGGATACTCATACATACATACATATACATAACATGTAACTTACGTATGCAAAAGAGATTCCTTTATAACTGTCTAATAATATATGCATAAGACATGGCTCAGGATACTTATACATACATATACATAACATGGAACTTTTTTTTTTTTTTTTTTTTTTTTTTAGTATATATAGGCGAGCATTTGTCCGCCATCTCACCTGGTGGAAAGTGACGATGCGGACTATGTTGAAACATACTCACCTATAACTATAACTATTACTTACGTATGCAAAAGAGATTCCTTCATAACTGTCTAATAATATATGCATAAGACATGGCTCAGGATACTCATACATACATACATATACATAACATGTAACTTACGTATGCAAAAGAGATTCCTTTATAACTGTCTAATAATATATGCATAAGACATGGCTCAGGATACTCATACATACATATACATAACATGGAACTTACGTATGCAAAAAAGTTTCCTTCATAACTGTCTAAAAATATATGCATAAGACATGGCTCAGGATACTCATACATACATACATATACATAACATGTAACTTACGTATGCAAAAGAGATTCCTTTATAACTGTCTAATAATATATGCATAAGACATGGCTCAGGATACTTATACATACATATACATAACATGGAACTTACGTATGCAAAAGAGATTCCTTCATAACTGTCTAATAATATATGCATAAGACATGGCTCAGGATACTCATACATACATACATATACATAACATGTAACTTACGTATGCAAAAGAGATTCCTTTATAACTGTCTAATAATATATGCATAAGACATGGCTCAGGATACTCATACATACATACATACATATACATAACATGTAACTTACGTATGCAAAAGAGATTCCTTCATAACTGTCTAAAAATATATGCATAAGACATGGCTCAGGATACTCATACATACATACATATACATAACATGTAACTTACGTATGCAGAAGAGATTCCTTCATAACTGTCTAATAATATATGCATAAAACGTGGCTCAGGATACTCATACATACATACATATACATAACATGTAACTTACGTATGCAGAAGAGATTCCTTCATAACTGTCTAATAATATGTTTATGCATAAGACATGGCTCAGGATACTCATACATACATACATATACATAACATGTAACTTACGTATGCAAAAGAGATTCCTTCATAACTGTCTAAAAATATATGCATAAGACATGGCTCAGGATACTCATACATACATACATATACATAACATGTAACTTACGTATGCAAAAGAGATTCCTTTATAACTGTCTAATAATATATGCATAAGACATGGCTCAGGATACTCATACATACATACATATACATAACATGTAACTTACGTATGCAAAAGAGATTCCTTCATAACTGTCTAATAATATATGCATAAGACATGGCTCAGGATACTCATACATACATATACATAACATGTAACTTACGTATGCAAAAGAGTTTCCTTTATAACTGTCCAAAAATATATGCATAAGACATGGCTCAGGATACTCATACATACATACATAACATGTAAATTACGTATGCAAAAGAGATTGCTTCATAACTGTCTTATAATATGTTTATGCATAAGACATGGCTCAGGATACTCATACATACATACATACATATACATAACATGTAACTTACGTATCCAAAGAGATTCCTTCATAACTGTCTAAAAATATATGCATAAGACATAGCTCAGGATACTCATACATACATATACATAACATGTAACTTACGTATGCAAAAGAGATTCCTTCATTACTGTCTAAAAATATATGCATAAGACATGGCTCAGGATACTCATACATACATATACATAACATGTAACTTACGTATGCAAAAGAGATTCCTTCATAACTGTCTAATAATATATGCATAAGACATGGCTCAGGATACACATACATACATAACATGTAACTTACGTATACAAAAGAGATTCCTTAATAACTGTCTAAAAATATATGCATAAGACATGGCTCAGGATACTCATACATACATATACATAACATGTAACTTACGTATGCAAAAGAGATTCCTTTATAACTGTCTAAAAATATATGCATAAGACATTGTAACGAACCCCCCTTTTATTTTTTGTTTGCAATGTTATTAAAAAGAAGCTTAATATAAGAAACTAACGTTTTCGGCCTTTCGTGATACGTCTACGTCTACGAAGTGAAAGAGAGTAACCCTGGTCCTTAAAAAGGTAAGATAATGTCCAATGCATCGAACGTTAGAATAAAACATTTTGGCAATAAGCCTTCCTATTTCTACTAAGTAGAGGTTCATTACGTACCTTCCTCTCTCAAACTTTTTAACTAATTTCTCTCAAATAAATCTAAACTTGAAACGGAACGTTAATTTTTAAGCCTTCAGATTCACTTAAAACCTCAAAAATATATACCTAATTTTCTACCCTGTTAATCATAAAGATAAAGGTAAAAGAGATAAAGATAAAGATATTTTTATTTGTGGAATATAGGTTAGTAACAAGGGTCTTATATCTATTTATTAGTGTCACTATATTCTGCCATTAACGGCGTACAAATTTTTAAAAACTTATGTATTAAAATGTTATGCTTACAACACAATTCTTTAATATCATAGGAGTAGCTTTAGGTTTTATTAAATAATACATTACAAATGCTAATAATTAAAATATCAATGAAAAATAATTGAATTTAACTTTTGTGGAAGTTTTATGTTTTATAATAACAAATATATTTACAGAAAATACTAAAACACATCATAATTTTAATATCAATGCTATTAATTCTATATCAGGTAAATATTCAGACAGCTCATATATAGTTCTATCAATTAAGTAATCTGTCAGTCTTCTTTTAAACAATGATAAATTTAGTTTCCTTATGTCTACAGGTATCTGATTGTATAGCTTGGGTGCCATACAGAGAACACTCTTGTGCATCAGAGCTGTGTTGGTTCGTGGAACATGAACCTCGTCCATATCACGCCTGTTTCGGTTTCGTACTATGTATCGTTTAGGAAATAGTTGTGGGTTACTTTTGACGAATAGAGCTGATTCTAAAATATACAGAGACACAAAAGTAAGTATTTTATATTTCTTAAAGTATGGTCTACAACTGTCTCTACAACTGTCTCTAGGTGATAGGCCAAACATCGCTCTAATACATTTTTTCTGACCTATGAAAACAGATTCTCTATCTGTTGAAATCCCCCAGAAGATAATTCCGTATCGCAAACGTGATGCTACTAAACCATAATAGGCAGTAAGTAAGGAGTTCATGTCGACTATATGGGCCAGTCTATAAAGTGCAAAAGAGCATGTGTTTAATTTTTTGTTTAAGTTTTCTATTTGCAACTTCCAATTGAGCTTACTGTCTATGCTTAAGCCTAGGTATTTAATATTTTTAATTATGTCAATTGTATTATTTCTGAAAATAGGAATCAAATTATCATTATTTTCTCTCTGGCTAAAATGAATTGTTTTTGTTTTATTTAAATTAATTTTTAAATTGTTAATTTCTAGAAAATTGATCACGTCACTAACAGCGTCATTAATATCAGTTTGATAACTAACTCTATTTCTACAGTTTATGGTTATAGTACTGTCATCTGCAAACATCGTCATTTGCTGAGCAGTAGCTTTAGGTAGGTCATTTATATATAAAATAAAGATAAGAGGCCCAAGAACACTGCCTTGTGGCACTCCATATTTAATTACTTTCTCTTCTGAGTGGTATACATATTGAATTTTAGAATGAATGTCAATTTGTCTAATTTCAGTCAATTGTCTTCTTTTAATTAAATAAGTTTTAAAAAGGTTCAGAATGTTTCCGCGAATGCCATATAATTCTAACTTTTTTAGCAATATTTCGTGATTAACATAATCAAACGCCTGTGTCATGTCACAAAATATTGAACATACTGGAGTTCGTGTATCCACATTTATCATTACAGTTTTAAGAAAGTCAAAAATTGCCATATTAATATTTTTATTACGTCGAAATCCCTTCTGTTCTTCTACTAAAATATTATGCTTATCCAAAAAATTATATGTTTGATTGTAAATATGTTTTTCAAATATTTTAGATATTATGGATATTAATGCGATTGGTCTATAATTTTCGACTTTTTCCTTGTTATCCTTTTTATAAAGCGGCATAACAGTGGCTATCTTAAGGTCCTCAGGGAATATGCCCTCACTTATGCACACATTAAGAATATAACAAAGGGGATCATTGATTTCATTGACAACAAATTTTATTACTTTAGTGCATATACCGTCGGGGCCAACACTGTTTGTATTTTTTAACGATCCTATTATTCTAATCATCTCTGTTGGTAAACATGGTGCCATAAACATAGAGAAACTGTTCGGTTTTATATGTTTTAATATGTTTTGACTAGTGTTAGGCATCGGTGTAGTTCTATTGGTAAAAAAGTCATTAAAAGCGTCACATATATCCACAGGATCTGTAATAATATCATTATTATGTTGGATTTGGAATATTTGTTCTGGAGGTACTTTTTGTTGTAGATTAGAATTAATGATTTCCCATGTTGTTTTTGGTATATTTCTAGACGTTTTAATTTTATACGTATTTTCAGATATTCTCGACATTTTTATTAAAGACTTCAATAATCTTGAATATGTCTGATATGAGGATTTTATAAGACTATTCCGTTTATGTCTAGATTGCCACAGAATTTGCCTCTTTTTCTTACTACAAGATTTTATTCCTTTTGTGAGCCATTTAATGTTTTTATTTGTTTTAATAGTTTTGAGCTCAAACGGAAAACATAATTCATAAAAAAGCTTAAAATCTGAGTAAAAGCTATTATAAGCGATATTTGGATCATCAGTTCTATACATGTCTGCAAATTTCAAACTACTTAAACAATTTCTAAATTTAATCATATTTTCTTCGCTGTAATCGCGTTTTCTTATACGCCAGAAGTTAAGTTTACAAACTTTCTTCACAGGATAACATAACAACTGAGCCGTGTGATCAGATAGACCATTATTCAAAACTTCACTAGAAGTACCTTTACGTCGACTGTGTGCAAAGTTATCTATACATGTTCCACTACTTAACCTAGTAATTTCCTTAATTTGTAATCTTAAATTATAATTTAATAAAAGATTTTCAAAATATCTACTATCATCATCATCCTTCAAAATGTTTACATTATAATCACCAGCAATAATTACTCGTTTTTTATTTTTATAACATATTTTACACAGTAAATGGTCTAATTTTTAAAAAAATGTCGTAATGTTAATTCTGTATGGAGTTCTATAGACACATACTATAATTATCTGATAATTTATCAACTCAATGGCACAAACTTCAAATATGTAAGGTATGGATATGTTTTTAATGTCTGTAAGTTCTTTCCATTGATACCCTTGTCTCAAAATAATGCACGCTCCACCTCTACTTATGTCTTCTCTACTGTAACATGTAGCCATCTCATAATTCTGCATTTTGAATAAACATTCGTGTCCTTTTTTCATAAAATGTTCTGTAATGCACAAAACATCTATTACTATTTTTCTTTCTCTTAGCTCTTCCAAATACACCGTAAGAACGTCGCTTTTATTAATCAGACCAGCTATATTTTGATGATAAATATATAATTTAGTCTCGAAAAAACAGAGCTTGGTCGTTATTTTGTTGTATATTATCTTCAACGTTTAATAATTCCGTACTTATCTCATTCTGCCACATTTGGATTTCACGTATTTTCTTAAATAAGGATTTTAAGATGCAGCGCATACCATTTTTGTTCATTCGTCCTGTACGTTCATTAAACATTGAAGAATCGTAAGCTAGGTTTCTGTTTGAATCAATCAGGTACGCATACTCATATATTTGATTATCTCTATATAAAATGTCATTGAATTTTTCTATTCTCCAGTTGAACATTACATTAAATCTGCTACACCTAAACGTTGGAGCACAGAGTAAAATATTAGTATTTTGTATTTTACTCAGTTTATCATTCATATTTCTTATTATATCTGTATAATCATTAGTCACTTTGAAGTCTTCTTCGCCAATAAATATCACACAAAAATCATTCATGGTGAAGTTAGCGACTTTCGGTTCTATTCGGTTCGGGGTCAGGTAGTGACAAATGTCGTAGCTATTACTATCAAAGATTTCTTCTATTATGGGTAATAATTTTATACTACTACTTGCATTTAATATACAAACTTTGTTCCTTTCTTTTGAGTAATAATTGTTTGGCGTCCCGAGAGAGTCGTCTTCATGTTCCTTCAAACATAGATCGGATACTTCCCCGTCAATTGGTTTAAAACTGCTTATTGTTGTAATTAAATGGTTTAGTTCATGTTGCATATTATTTAATTTATCTTGAAGTGTCTTAATTTTCTTATGTATATATTCCAGTTCAATGTTTGGTTTTTGTATAAAGTTCTTGAATTTTTGTTTTGGTGTCGAAGTATACTCATCATTAAATTTTCTCTGATCGTCAAGTGATATGTTATCATTATTTTTAAGTCTAATGTTAGTATTTTTCTTCTTATTACTTCCGGTAGAAATGTTGATATTTTTAGGGGTTCCTCTGATCCTAGTCAATGTTACAATTTTCTTCTTTAATTCGTCATTTTCAATAAGATATTTTTCAAGTAAACTGTCAGAACCAGCAATCTTTGCCTGCAATTCTTGTACTTTATTTGTCATTTCTTTTAATTGCTCTTGAGTATCTTCTATTCCTGTTACATCTGGACAGCTTCTGTTAATTTTTATTATTTTTGATATGTCAGTCGTCTCATCCTCATCTGTAGGTAAGGATTCAAACGAGTTATGGGTTGGCACATACATCGGTTTTCTTGTTGTGACGTATATACGGATTTTTCAGATTCATTCTCTAAAGACAGGAGGGTTTTTGGCGAAATAGAGTTGTCATTAACTTCATTGGATAGTAAGACTTCAGAAGTTTTTGTTGCAGAGGACATTTCCGCATCACTGTGGGCGAAAACTTGACTTGTAGATGGTACATTTTGTGGCAGTTTTGGTGGTTCGGGTGTTGCCTTCGGTGCTGCTTTTGGTGTTATTTTCCTCTAAAAATGTTACAGATTATTATAGCAGTAAAATCTTCAAATTTATGAATTGATTTACATAAGGCTAAGTTATTTCTTGTGCGACAATCAAAAATTACTTCGTAACCCGTAAGGATTAATATCCTATCTTCCATGCCTAAACTCAAAACTGTCATCGACAAATTTAAAAAGTAATTTTCTTAACTCGAATTGGCGGCATAGTTTTACAATGAAAAATACAAAATCCACTATAAAAAGGAAAAGCATTCGGCTAAAAGCTGTGCCAAGGTTCTACCAACAAGTTCTCAACTCCACAAGTTCAATCCCTTCTCAATTTAACAGGTATGAACACTTCTGCAATACTTTCCAAGTATCATAACTTCAGATCAAAACATGAACTTTTCCTTGCTACTATTTTGCTAAACTTGTTAGATTATGTATACTTACCACCATAATTTAAATCTCTTATCTAACCTATCATTACCAATTCCAGGATAAACCCTGAAACTAGAAGATTTGCAGAAGATTCTGTCAACATAAGTTCCTCAACAAAACTATTGTTACCAACACAAGAATTGCGGTTACAACTAGGATTCCTAGGTAAGTTTTGTTTGGCTAGTAATAGAAACAGTAGGTTCCAGTCAAAATTGCTATCACTAATGTTTTAAATACCTAAATCACTCCATAACATTCAACAGTAAAGATAACAAAATCAAATGACTTTCCTTACAGTCCCAGCCGCTGCTGAGAAAGATCTTTCAGTTATGAAACCTACAAATAATGCAGTCAACGCAATAACTCTCAGACTGGTCTGCGCTTAAGGACAAGCTTCTACGTCTGATCACAAGTTCTCATCAGGATTCCAACGGTAAAACATGATTTAATTTAGCTCATAGTTACTGAGTTAATTTGAATGTTTATAACATAAATTCCTTTTCTAAAGTATCACCCTAAGCTCATTCTACTAGAATTTAAAGTATGTACCTTACCTAACTATGTGCTTTAATTTCAGTTGTTCCTGCATATTAATCCAGAAAGAGGATATGAGCCTAAACACAACAATGGAAGAACACCTACTATGGAAACCAATTATTTGATAAAATTATTCCTATGTCATTCAATTTAATATTCGGCTTGGATTAAATTCTTTCATGGTTTTGGTTTATTATTTCTGGCTTGTTTGAATAGAAAAATGTGTACCAGGAGTTGCTATTCTATAATTATTACTTTATTTACATTCGGAGTCAGAAGTGAGTTTGTGATCATACTACCAGTTCCAATGTAATTGAATATGCTATTGAATTAAGATACTGTCCTAGATTTTTGAGATAGCGTCACATACTAATGCTTAGAAACCTTTAGACATTTTTATTGTGGTTTTTAGAGGATCAGCTCCGGCCATACGCTGCATAGGTATTGATTTAGTTTGACTATGCCCTAATCTGCTAATCAATAATGAGGATGTTTTGTATTTTATTATAACCTCTAGCCCTACAACAGATCAGGTACCCTGTCTCCTTTCAACCATTGACTTTGGATAGAAGCCCACCACATATTTCCAATACTTTGCTCCTATGCTTGATTTAAATTACCACCTTTATTTAATGTAATCAAAATTTCAACATTCTTTTTGCTATTCTAATTGAGAGGACTTTATAGTATAAATTAATATATATTTTATATCAAAAGCTACATAGAGTATTGTTCCTTAATACTCAGCATTGTTTCATATAGGTTTCTAACAATAAAGGTGTTTCAAACATGATTCTAAGAATAGCCAACTGTATTGGAAATCTCTTTTTTCTGAATTTAACTTAATAGTGAATTTATTTGGAACTTCCAAAATATAGGTAAAACTTGTCAGTCTATAGTCATGGACAAAATCTTAATCCAAAGCAACATTCTGTATTAATTTGTCACTCAGTTTATCTTACTTTTCCAAACAATTCTTTCCCTGACTGAATTTATCAGGAAATATTAAATTTCATTATCAACATAGGTACAGTTTCCTTTCAAACAACCAGTTAAGAATATCCTTTATCCCAACATTTGATACTATTTATTTATTATCACCAATTTCCCAATCATGACAATCAATTATACTGCATACATACATACATACATATAATCACGCCTTTATCCCTAATGGGGTAGGCAGAGCGTAAACGACCCAAAGGTCGATCCGCCACGTCTGACAAAGTTTTCAGTGTTATTTAAGATAGATTTCTAGGTATATTGCTGTAGTGACAGGTTGTCAGCCCATCGCCTAAATTACAGTATACTGAAACCCTCGGATCCCTTAGCTGGTTTTTACAGCATGCCCGAGAGGAAAAGCAGCTGGCACATTCTATGTTTTTCTCTCACTTCCGGGCCAGCATGGAAGTAAAGTCAATTATACTGCCAGATAAATAATTTTATTAGATATCATTTGAACAATTATTGTAGATTCAGTTTGTCCTACTTTTCTAAACTATTCTTTCTCTGACTGAATTTATCAGGAAATAACAAATATCATTATCAACATAGGTACAGTTTCCTTTCAAACAACCAGTTAAGAATATCCTTTATCCCAACTATTGATACTATTTATTTGTTATCAACAATTTCCCAATCATGACAATCAATTATACTGCCAGATACATATATTTTATTAGAAATCATTTGAACCATTAATGTAGTTACCCTTTTTGTTTTGAGCGTTCTACAAGAATATTATATTTTATTCAATAAATGGCCAAACAACTGTTACATCTTATCATCAGTCAGCACACCAATGTCAGATCAAAGTAATTGTTGATGTATTCCTATATATCAAAGATTTATGATTAATATTCAATACAGGATAACTTTAAACAATTGTTTTCAATGGGTTATTATTTTCTTACATAAATTTAGTTTCTTTATAAATTATTATCAACTTTAGGACCCTTCAACCAAATCTAGCCTCTATCTACTATAGGGTTCCTGAGAATTGAATTCACCAGTACCTACTCAAGGTACACTACTATGAATCACGTCTGACACGCTTCGGAAGCAGGTAGGGTAACAAAGTAGGTATTATAAACTTAATAGAATAGTTTTGAAGTTAATTTAATAGCAAATTTTACTTTTAAGACTGTAAATAAATATATCCCTACAATCCTAATGTATCTATTAATAAGACCTACCCCTACTTGATGCCTAAGGTCCCTCCCTAGTAGATATAAAATCGAACTAAGTAATCCTATAGTCTAACTTTGTCTAATCCTAATTGTTTGTACTGTGAAGATGCAAAGCTAGGGAGATCCCGACATTTATTATTTAATTGTGAGGTGTGTAGTGTAATGTGGATGTTCTAGAAAGCCTGAGTTCAAACTTCTAGAACCCTATTTCTGCTAATTTGTACGTGATGAGGTTGTCACGATTTAGAGTGCCTATTACATCCTATACCCGTGTGGATGATTACCAGCTTGACGAAGATAAGAGATAAGCCGATAATCGCGTGTGTTGTGTGAGGGACAGATAGGAAATCCTTAACAAACAGTCGTAAGTCGTTCGTATCGGGGCTGGAGACGGAACAGTTCGCTAGAGGTGGTTCTAGGTACTCCTTACACCGTTTTGCTAAGTATCCCTTACCTGGGCGCATAAAACTTGCGTTTGGGGCAAGCCGATCGTACGCACCAATACAATCTCCTAGGTTCTTTAGCCAAAATTCCTGGTCTGAGAAGTGGGTACGGAGAACAGGTATAATGACCAAAGCATGGTTCACACGAATACTGTCAAAAGAATCTCCCATTCAATATCCGAAAGCACCTCCCCGGAATTACGACCATAGAGAATCTTCAATACAAAACGTAACTGAATTTAAAGTTAATCTTTCAAACTCAAACAAATAAGACCCCAAATTTACCAAGTATAACGTGTGAACTGACGAACGATAAACGCGTAAAAAAGCTAAATTAACAAAGTAAAACGTATGAACTGATGAACGATTAACACGTAAATGAAATAAAATTTACGAAGTAATACGTGTGAACTGTCGCACGATTAACACATCAAAGATCTCGAGCACTCGTCCGTTCCGCTTTAATACTATTTTTCCAAGAAACTAGTCAATTTCCATTTCCAACCTTCCAACCAACAAGACAAAGTTCACTTCCAGTCTTCCTAAACTAAAACTGTCTAAATTTTACGATTCAAATACGTATTTTGTTCATGTGGCCTACAGTCAATCAAATTTCATCCATATTAATAGTCCATAAGATTCAAGTTTGCAGCTGTCACAAATATTTCCTTGAAAAACTAATGAAATCCACTTTTCTGAAATTTATTTTACTGAAATTCGCTTTATCAAACCATTCACAGCCTTTTCACCATAGAAATAAAGTTCGATTTAAACTATCAACAGAATTTGTCCGCTATTCTCGTTTTTATTTCTGAAATTTGCCACCTTTAGTCCAATTTGATCCTTATAACAAAGACACACGTCTTAATTTTAAACCATAATGTCCATCTGTCCACATTATTTCAAATCGGTTTTAAATTTCAAAACATTCTCATTTGTTAGACATTCGACAGCTTCAATTCAATTTAGACCTTATTTCTATGACGACACGGTCAAATTTACTATTATCAGTGGCAGTTGTCATGAAAATTTCATGAAAAATTCTTGAAAAATCTCTAACTTTTCATTTTCTGAAACCTATTCTTATGGAGATAAGGGTCAGACCTTTCTACTATGAAAATAAAGATCATTTTCAAGGAACACCCGAACCGATTTATAAAATGAATCTTTTCGACCTGTGTAATGTCAAATACAACGTCTACTCATTATGAATCGTATGTCTCAAGAAATAATCCTCAGTTTTGCTTAGTTTCAATAACTATCTTCGTAATCGAACATTTTATGATCAGCTTTTGCTTGTTATTTTGACAATTGCAAAAGCAACAGTTAACCGCTAATTTCTGCTATTCATGAACACCTCCGCACAAATAAACGTCCACGCTGGCTACAAATTCAAACCACATCAAGTGCGGCTACAACCCAAATTCGCGCAATTCCAATGAAGTTTGTATTCTACCTATAAGTTCGTGTGTAAAATATCTTTTCGTTTACCATTCTAACCACCAACATAACTTTCTTTTCCTTACAGCTTTTTCCTATGAAGGTCGAATGATATCTGAATAATGAAAGCCCAGCACCAAGTACATTAACTTCTCAAAAATCAAATAGCATTCAAGCAGCCTCTCAATGTTCATAGTGCTCTAGACTCTCTGTGCAGTTTGATCCAATGGGTTTCTTGGCAAATACTCATGTTAGCTTCAGTATTTACTAAAATATTTCTCCTGCTACTATACCCAAGATGCCCTAAGATAAGTAGTTTTTACATTTCATTACAAATCATCAATTTAAGTTTAGTGTCTTGCAACATGACTCTGCTCTATTAAATTTCACATCAGCATCTCCTTAACCCCCAGCATAACCTTTAGTTCTCCTTCTTCCGATTTTATCTGCAAATGCCTTTATAATAATAAATCTTTTTTGTTTACAATATATATTTAATTACTCTCATAATGCAAACATATTTGTGGAATAACAATAGAACGAGGCCCTGAATCGTTACAACATGGCTCAGGATACTCATACATACATATACATAACATGTAACTTATGTATGCAAAAGAGATTCCTTCATATCTGTCTAAAAATATATGCATAAGACATGGCTCAGGATACTCATACATACATATACATAACATGTAACTTATGTATGCAAAAGAGATTCCTTCATATCTGTCTAAAAATATATGCATAAGACATGGCTCAGGATACTCATACATACATACATATACATAACATGTAACTTATGTATGCAAAAGAGATTCCTTATTTATTTATTATTTATTTATTTACTGTTTATTGTACACAAGTAACATGAGAAAGACAATACACAAGGAATACCGACACAACAGGTACAGCTTATTTCTACTAAGAAATTTCTTCCAGCTGACCTACGGAAGTGAGACTTAAAATGAGAGGCAAATTAGGCGTGCACAAATAAAGCATAATATAAAAAAAATATAATAATATAAATATAAAGCATAAAATAAAGCATAATATAATTCCTTCATATCTGTCTAAAAATATATGCATAAGACATGGCTCAGGATACTCATACATACATACATATACATAACATGTAACTTACCTATGCAAAAGAGATTCCTTCATAACTGTCTAATAATATATGCATAAGACATGGCTCAGGATACTCATACATACATATACATAACATGTAACTTACGTATGCAAAAGAGATTCCTTCATAACTGTCTAATAATATATGCATAAGACATGGCTCAGGATACTCATACATACATACATACATATACATAACATGTAACTTACGTATGCAAAAGAGATTCCTTCATAACTGTCTAATAATATATGCATAAGACATGGCTCAGGATACACATACATACATAACATGTAACTTACGTATGAAAAAGAGATTCCTTCATAAGTGTCTAATAATATATGCATAAGAAATGGCTCAGGATACTCTGCTATCTAAAAAGGTTTTTTAAAAATCTTTTAACGATAAAACGTATCTGCTTCTTCTTAGCGAGTGGATTCTCGTGTCGAACAACGACCCGAACAACCCTGGTATCAGAGTTTTCAATCTGCATAGTAGAACAGCTATCAGGTCTCTGACATGGTTTGAGTAACCACCACTATCAAAGACAGCGGCCGGGACCGACGGATTAACGTGCCCTCCGAAACACGGAATCCTTTTAATTTTCGGACAATCAGGTGATTCAGTCTGCAATGTCCTAACCAAACTAGGGAAAACCTCACAAAGTGATTAATTGACAAATATTATCTTTGTGTTCCCACTGAGAATCGAACCCAGAACCTCGGAGGCAGTTAAAATAAAACGTGTAGCGAAGAGCTACATGCTGTCTTAGACTACGAGAGCGCTTGCCAAACACGTTATGAAATGTTTATTTCAACATTC
The DNA here is from genome assembly GCA_949820665.1 of Scrobipalpa costella. Classification (NCBI taxonomy): domain Eukaryota; kingdom Metazoa; phylum Arthropoda; class Insecta; order Lepidoptera; family Gelechiidae; genus Scrobipalpa; species Scrobipalpa costella. The sequence continues at coordinate 14,329,547 of OX463315.1, forward strand.
ATTTATGTTTTGACTTTTCTGAGGTAAATCCTGTACCAAGTTAATACATACATACATATAATCACGCCTTTATCCCTAATGGGGTAGGCAGAGCGTAAACGAACTAAACAAAGGTCGTTTCACCACGTCTGACAAAGTTTTAAGGGCTTTTTAAGATAGATTTGTACGTATATTGCTGTAGGTTGTCAGCCCATCGCCTAAATTACAATATACTCAAACCCTCATATTCCGTAGCTGGTTTTTACAGCATGCTCGGGAGGAAATGCTGGCACATTCCATGTTTTTCTCTCACTCCCAGGCCAGCATGGAAGCTACTAAGTTAATGGTGGTTAGAAACCGAAATTCGGGGTTTTACCTACAGAGGTTGGTAAATCTTAGGTTTTACCGGGTAAATCCAAGGATTTCCCGCACATCAGGCTTTAACAGTAAGTAACTTAAGTATGTTGAATTCAAACTATGTAGTGTAAGTAAGTAGTAAAAGCTAAAATAAAAAGAGGGTTTTTTATCAGGTACTTATGCCCTTTTTTAAGATAGCATGAGTATTCTGACACATCTTAAAAGAGTCGACTTTTAGCACATTTGTAATACAAAGCTTAGATACTTACTAATTATGAATTATAATACTGTATGTTATAAAACGCTTTTTGCAAATTTCATGCCATTTCCGCTAAACAAACAAAAAACCATGAAAATGGTTGTATCTTGGACACAATTTATTTAAAATTCATTTCGCCTCTGTCGCGCCAAAGTTCGTCACTTGAAATCTCAGCTTGAAATCCTTTCATGTCCCTCTATATAACAAGGTTCTTATGACAAGGTTCTTATAACATGGTTCTTGTAACAAGGCTCTTATAACTTGAAGAAGGATTTACGCTCTGCTGAATATTTTTATAAAAGACATGACGTATCGACTGTACCAGTCTTCTTCTGTCGAGTGGGTATCGAGTCTATGGACCATGGAGTTTTTAAACCGCCTAAAAGCACAACTATCAGACCACTGACATGGTTTGAGTAACGACCACTATCAAAGACAGTGACCGGGACCGACGGCTTAACGTGCCCTCCGAAGCACGAAAATCGTTTTCTTTCTGGACAATCAAGTGATTCATCTTGCAATTGCCTAACCGAACTGGGGAAAAATCCACAAAGTGATTTATTCTCAAATATCAACTTTGTGCTTCCCCCCTGGGAATCGAACCCAGGACCGGGAGTCCATGGCACTAGCCACTAGACCACGGAGGCAGTTAGTTAGTTACTGTACCCGTAGAATGTACCTACACCACAATATACAGAGTGCTTGGCAAAACGTTGAACATACGAAAATGGCCGATACTCGGAGTCGTCTGCTATCTAGCTGCTGCTGGACTGGGAGCGAGAGAAAAACATAGAATGTGCCAGCTGCATTTCCCGGGCAAGCTGTAATAACCAGCTAAGGGAACCGAGGGTTTCTGTATATTGTAATTTAGGCGATGGGCTGACAACCTGTCACTACAGCAATACACCTACAATTCTATCTTGAATAATCCTCAAAACTAAGTCAGACGTGGCGGAACGACCTCCTTTTTTTTCAAGATCGTTTACGCTCTGCCTACCCCATTAGGAATAAAGGCGTGATTATATGTATGTATGTACGTATCAAAATGTAGTATAATACGTCTTGCATACGAAGGATAAATACATACATACATATAATCATGCATTTATTCTTAATGGGGTGGCAGAACGTAAACGACCTAAACGAAGGTCGTTCCGCCACGACTGACAAAACTATTAGGGTAGTTTTAAGATTGATTTGTAGGTATATTGCTGTAGTGACAGGTTGTTAGCATGGCAAAATACGACAACCCTCGGATCCCTTAGCTGGTTTTTACAGCATATCCGGGAGGAATTCAGCTGGCACATTCTATGTTTTTCTCTCGCTCCCAGGCCAGCATGGAAGAGTTTAATTTAAATATGGATTTAAAAAAAGAATGTCTGTGTCTGCGGTATACCTAGACTAGATCAAAGTGAAACAAATATCCGTTGAAAATTCCAATTTTAACCGTAATTTAAATTAAAACAATCAGTAAAAGGATCTCTTGGTGTTTTAGGCAATGACTGAATAATATTGCCCAACTTAATTAAAGTTTTAACACTTTAGATGCGCTTGGTTCTGTGAATACTTGGTTTAAAATAATTATTACATACATATAATCACGCATATATCCTTTATGGGGTAGGCAGAGCGTAAACGACCTGAACAAATGGTCGTTGCGCCACGTCTGACAAAGTTTTGAGGGTTATTTAAGATAGATTTGTACGTATATTGCTGTAGTAACAGGTAGTCAGCCCATAGCCTAAATTGCAATATACTAAAAACTTCAGATCCCTTAGCTGGTTTTTACAGCATGCCCGGGAAGAAATGCAGCTGGCACATTCTATGTTTTTCTCTCGTTCCCAGTCCAGCATGGAAGATATAAAACAATCACGCCTTTATCCCTATTGGGGTAGGCAGAGCGAAAACGCCAAGTCTGATAAAAGTTTTGACGGTTACTTAAGTTAAGATAGACTTGTAGGTAGGTATATTGCTGTAGTGACAGGTTATGAGCCAATCGCCTAAATTGCAATATACTAAAAACCTCGGATCCCTTAGCTGGTTTTTACAGCATGCCCGGGAAGAAATGCAGCTGGCACATTCTATGTTTTTCTCTCGTTCCCAGTCCAGCATGAAAGATATAAAGCAATCACGCCTTTATCCCTAATGGGGTAGGCAGAGCGAAAACGCCAAGTCTGATAAAGTTTTGACGGTTACTTAAGTTAAGATAGACTTGTAGGTATATTGCTGTAGTGACAGGTTATGAGCCAATCGCCTGAATTGCAATATACAGAAAATCTTGGATCTCTTAGCTGGTTTTTACAGCATTCCCGGGAAGAAATGCAGCTGGCACATTCTATGTTTTTCTCTCGTTCCCAGTCCAGCATGAAAGATATAAAGCAATCACGCCTTTATCCCTAATGGGGTAGGCAGAGCGAAAACGCCAAGTCTGATAAAGTTTTGACGGTTACTTAAGTTAAGATAGACTTGTAGGTATATTGCTGTAGTGACAGGTTATGAGCCAATCGCCTGAATTGCAATATACAGAAAATCTTGGATCCCTTAGCTGGTTTTTACAGCATGCCCGGGAGGAAATGCAGCTAGCGCATTCTATGTTTTTCTCATGCTCCCAGGCCAGCATGGAAGTGGTTCTGTGTATACTTGGTTTAAAATTATAAATAGAAATATAATTGGAGTCGATTCTTAATTCAAATTAAAATCTATCTGTCACTTTCAAAATAATAAAATTGAATAAGGATAAGCTATTTATACACTATAGTTTTACACTTTGTCCGCTAGATTTTGACGCGCTTTTGCACGTTTCCCTTGTTTCTGTAAATTTTATTCGCCACATCATATAAAGGCAGATAAAATTTAAAAATTATAGATAACGCATAAAAACCATACATACATAACATCACGTCTTTTTCCCGGAGGGGTAGGCAGAGATCACATCCTTCCATTTGCTACGATCTTTGCAAATTTCTTTCGCTTCATCTACATTCATCAATCTTTTCATGCACGCTCGTCGGTTTAGGGTACTCCTGACCTGACCTTTCCCTAGAACGTACCCGCTTTGATCGCGGTACGTTCGTCGAGGTCTTCTCCTTCCAACATTCATACTCACACTCGCCATGTATATCTGTTTATTTAATCTCTTTTCAACCATCCTCTCAACATGACCAAACCACCGACTAATAAATCAATGTTTTAAGGATTATTTAAAATTAAAGTTACGATACAAATAATCACGCTTCTTGACTTAGAAGGTAGGTAGGAAATTTAATTTCAGTCGATTTTAACCGATTTTGATGGAACTTTTTTGTTTGACGGAGCATTATATAAACTCAAAGTTTCGATACAAATAATCACGCCACCTGACTTAAAAAGGTAGGCAGGAAATTAAACTCTGATCGTTTTTTAGCGAACTTAAAGGGACTTTTTATTTCACTGAGTTTTTTTAATTACCTGGTGTCAAGCCTAGGTTAAAAATAATCACGGAAACATACTGAAAACGCTTCATACTGATCTGCTATTTCGCGCGCGGAAGCGTGTTTTCCATTTAAAAACAAAGATCAGACAATGCGAAACACGCTTCCGCGCGCGGGTTAGCAGATCCCGCTCCTACGCGCGGAGAAGCGTTTTCAGTATGTTCGACACTGCGTGTTCCTTACAAATCGGGCGTACGAAGTCGCGGGCACAGCTAGTCACTACATAGTATAAAACAAAGTCGCTTTCTCTGTCCCTATATGTCTATGTATGCATAAAGTTTTAAAACTACGGAACAAATTTTGATGCGGTTTTTTTTTATTCAAGAGGAAGGTTTATATGTATAATACATGCATAATGTAGTAGAGAAACTCTGATAATTTCCGTGCGAAGCCGGGGAGGGTCCCTAGTATAATATAAATTACATAATACTAACGCCACAGATGTTTTGTTAAATATTAACGCGACAGACGTTCATATTAATCATCATAATCTCATAAATAAGCATTTTATGGGGTTATTTATGTTGATCTGTAACATTATCCGAATGTGTCTACATCTATAAAACGACTCACATAATATCTTAAGTAGTTTTTTTATTACCTGCTGTGATGATAATATTAGTTTTGCTCTATTATTACCCGACTGTCAAGGAAGGGTTATGTTTTTCGCGCGTCTCTTGTATGTGTGTATTGATAATTATTTATTACCTCGTATCTCCGAGCTGGATGGAATTCGATAAATAGGGTATCGTTCGATTTGCCTCAACCACCCGAGTGTTCTTAGATACATACATACATATAATCACGCCTTTATCCCTGATGGGGTAGGCAGAGCGTATACGACCTAAACGAAAGGTCATTCCGCCACGTCTGACAAAGTTTTGAGGATTATTTAAGATAGACTTGTAAGTATATTGCTGTAGTGACAGGTTGTCAGCCCATCGCCTAAATTACAATATACGGAAACCCTCGGATCCCTTAGCTGATTTTTACAGCATGCCCGGGAGGAAATGCAGCTGAAACATTCTAAGTTTTTCTTTCGCTCCAAGTCCAGCATGGAAGTCTTAGATACCTAGGTGTATTTTTTCGAAATTCAAATGGAGATTATAAAAAGGAGATTATAGTAATATAATATGTGATTCATATGCTAAAGCTCAATTTTAGAACAATAAATGCATTAAAACTTGTTTTTATAGGTAACTAGCGACCCGCCACGGCTTTACACGGAAATTATCAGTGTTTCTCTACTATATTATGCATGTATTATACATATAAACCTTCCTCTTGAATCACTCTATCCATTAAAAAAGCTGCATCAAAATCCGTTGCGTAGTTTTAAAGATCTAATCATACATAGGGATATAGTGACAGAGAAAGCGACTTTGTTTTATACTATGTAGTAATACAGTCGGGATGTTAGAATTACTTTTTATTGTTGTTTTATTTAGGTACTTAACTTAGTCATTTTATATATTTTTACTTTATTGTCCGAGTCAAAGGTTCATTAGAAATAGATTTCTATTTGATAGCAATGCATAAACAGAAATTCTTGAAGGTCATCATCGTAATTCACATGACTTGATTTTTCATTAGGTACCTTGTCCCTTAGGACAGCGTCCCGCAAACTAAGAGGGGTTACTCTGTCAACGAATCTGAAGAACTATCAGCAGGTTTTTTTCTTACAAAATGTCAGTTTGAGGTAATTTTGAACGGGAAGGTTTTTTTTTATGATCTCCTGAAAGAATTTCCAGATGAACGTTGTTCAGTTTCATTGACTGATCAACCCCAACATATCAGTTTGCGGGACGGTGTCGAAGATTTTATGATGCGTATTTTGGATTTTTTTATATACCATTTTTTGAGTTATTTTTCTTTTATTGACAAGCAAGTTGACGTATGTACTCTTGATGTATACTATTTAATCTGTGGTCACTTTTTTTGTTCTTTGCAAAAACAAAAGTTACTTGCGTCCTCACTTTGGGACTTACAATCTTTTTGAATGAATCATATATAAAAAAAAACTGTAAAGAATGGAAAATTCGTCAAAACTTTTAAAAATATTAGTCTCTAAAATAGTGATAATGTACATATAAAAGTTTCTTGAATAAATAGTAAAATATCATGAATTAAGGTAGCTCATTAGAGCCACCCGGCACCCACCCCGCACCGCCTCGTTGCACGGCGTCCACTGGTTGTCGACAGGTGGTCCACGGGTGGACACCGTGTTATCACCAATAAACGTCGCGCGGTCAACCAGTGGACCTCGCATCGTCAACCAGTGGACGTGTCAGTTTAGTTCACACCACCACGCGACGTGGCGCAAAGCTGTTTGAATCTCGTTGTACCACGAAATGACAGGCTACACCACTGGGCGGAATTTTTGAGTTCTGCATATTAAATGCCCATTACTAATAAACATACGTACGTTATTATATTATTCTTCCATGCTGGACTAGACTAAAACATAAAATTTGCCAGCTGCGTTTCCTCCCGTGGCATGATGTAAAAACCAGCTATCTATACAAGGGATCCGAGGGTTTCAGTATATAGCAGTTTAGGCAAAGCTGACAACCTGCCTCTACCGACAGCAATATACCTACAAATCTATCTTAAATAACCCTCAAAACTTTCTCAGACGTGGCGCAACGACCTTTGTTTAGGTCGTTTACGCTCTGCCTACCCCATTAGGGATAAAGGCGTGATTATATGTATGTATGCAAATTAAATGTATATATTTTTGCATAATAAATAAAGTTCCATAATTATTATATCACGCTCTTGAAAAGTGTAATAGAAGTACAGCTGATTTGAATTGCGCCTACAATATTATATAAAGCAAAATTTATTCAACGCGTAAATAAACTTTGCCATCAAAGTTCTCCCAGGTGCTACGAAACCAAATAAAAATAGATACGCGAAAAGAGTGCTAAAGTGGGTTGAATATCTGCTATAGACAGAACTTTTCACGATTATAACTTTTGCTATAACTTTTGACAAGATAAATCTCAAATTCTCAATCCTTTTAACGCAAACTTACTCTAAGTAAAGTACTTTATTCAGATATTCGCTTTTGAATCTGTCTTCAGTTGAAACTTTGATAATAATTAATTATGATATATAATGAAATAATAGTTAAATTAAATTCTGAACGTTTTCAAAAACTTTGGCATCACTGAGTTGAGCAAACTGATAGGGGTTGCTCAGTCAATGACACTAAACTACTTCCACAAGGACTTTTTTTTCAAGAAGTGAAAAGAATTGCTTTTCCCTACAAATTGTCTGACCGAGGTGAACATTTTGTATGGAAAAACCATTTTTAATTTTTCACCTTTTGAAAGAAAATCCTAGTGTAAGATGTTCAGTGTCATTTACTGAGCTACCCCTATCAGTTTGCGGGACGCTGTCCCTTACACCTGGGGGCCAATCGCGGTATTTTTCAAAGGTTTTACCATTCAACGTAACGTTTCTGATTCGCATTTGGTTTGTATTTGGTAAATGTCAAAAATGCTATCGCGCTATTATTAAATCGTTGACGTTACCCAAACGTTACCAAAGTAAAACCAAACTTGAAACGTTTAGACCTTGCAATGAGTATCTTAAAATACTAGGTGTTACTTGCTTGGTCGATGATCGATTGTGCGTTTCGAGTAGCGCGCAGCACTATTATAAAAAGTCAAATAGTGTCAATTTCAACATTTGAAGCCACTGAAGCGGCGGAAGAGTCAAATTATAAGTTTAGTTTAATAAAGTTGAAGTTGAAAACAACTTTTCTTCGTAGTACGAACCTGAGATACGAAGGTAAATACATTTATTGGATAATCTGTAAGTACGTACTTAATAGAATACATAACTAAACAACGTTACATATTCAGATCAGACACTAACTATTGATTCAATGGTTAGTGAATTTAGTTGTAAGTGCACGATGTGTTTTTATCAATGACGAAGGTTTTTACAGGGACCAAAATATGGATGGACGACGCCACACATCCGTGCGGCAATTGGAAATTTTGGTGGAGTTTGCCGACAGTCACCGTGACTTGGCGCTCGGCAGACTCCGCTCCAAAGAGGCACGGGCCCTTGCAAAGCGGCTTTGGATGGAGTGCGCGGAGATGCTGAATTGCGAGGGCCCAGCAAGGTCGCCGCAAGAATGGACCAAAGTTAGTATACACATACCAAACCTAAATACATCATCAGTGTATTCCTCCATATCCACTGACTCATTGATGTATTCTTTTTCAGGTGTGGAATGATATGAAGAGCAGGGTGAGGGCAGCCTCGGCGGCAACAACAAACGCAGCGGAACTCGCGCACAAGAGTTTCAATGCACAAAGTAAGTAAAAAAAAACCTGCACGGTGCGGGAGCGAACAAATAATATTTGCGAAATTAACTGGCACCAACGGCTTAACGTGCCTTCCGAAGCACGGAAACGCTCGTGTTGTTATACCACTATCGGTCACCCATCCATGACCTGACCACGACTATGGTTGCTTAACATTCATTACCGGAATGAATAAGCTCGAACCACTTGACCAATGAGTGCTTTCTTTTTTTAGACACCAATAATGATAATTTTAAACTTGTACTTTTTATAAACATTTTTTTTATTATTTTGCCGACAGCAAGTCGAACCGCTCTCGATGAGAGCTGAGCAATGGTCATGCGCATAGAGGAGCTGCGCGCCCGGACTGACAACATGGTGGCCCAGGCTGCGCTAAACCAGTCCCAGGCAGCAAAAGCGCAGTCTGAGGCTGCCCTCATGCAGGCCCAAGCTGTATCAAGCCTGTGCCAGGCAGTCGCCAGCTTGGTGCCTGCAATGGAGCTTTATTTAAAGAGGGAAGCGAGGAAAAGGATACGAAGGGTATGTTTTTTTGGATTTTAAGATGTAAATCACTTTTGTGTACAGATAGAAAATGATGAATTTCGTAAACCTACAGATAGAATATGGTCTAAAATAGACTACATCTTACCGCGGGAAAATATTTCATTTGCACATTTACCTACTTACTTACACTATTATTATTTTGTTTCAGGTATCATCATCTGACAAAGATTAGATTTAAATAAAAAATAAATGTAGTTATTATAATATATATTTCTTTTATTAAAATCAAAATTATAGCTTATGCCAACCTGCTAGGATAAAAAACGTTTCTTTTATTTACATACAATAAATGAATACATATATTTATACATAGATTCCATGGAATACTTATTGAATGTCATATGAATCTACACAATGTCGAAATAATAATCTAAGTCTATTCACTATCACTAGAAGAAGATGCGGCGCAAGAAGCTCGCACACTGGAGCACGCCCTGCGTTTAGAATTATTTTTCTTCAATAGTCTTTCTTCTTTAAAATAGAGTTTATGTCGTGTGTGTGTTTCTTGCGCTGCACTAGAAATATCAGAGTTCCATGCCTCTTTGTCATTTAAATAATCGTTGAGCTTATAATAAGCTTTGTTACATAAAGTAACTTTAACATAGCCTTTAAATACAAATTATTCTACCACTCCCCCCAACTAGGCAGGAAAAATATTTCTCTTTCCCAGACTTTGCTGACGTGGTTCGATCCAGGGTAACTGGCGTCCAATATGCATATCATGCAATATATTTAAATCGCTGTTGCACATCTAGAAAAACAAAAACATAATATTTTATATTCATATATTAATTAAACTAATGGCAACAACCAGTCCACTGCTGGACATGGTCCTTCCTCGATTGGGGGGTATTTGCCATACTTGCCACGCTTGGTATTACCTTAGGTGGATTGGCAAGCGCAGTGCAAAATATTGTATTCACAGGGAACCCTCCCTCCTGACTATTCCCTGGATCACCCACAGGTAGAAATTGGGTGATGCTAATCTAAGCCAACACCACAGGGCATGACACTATATGATGCTATTTGTAAATAATACTTACTATTAAAACATTCAGGGAATGGTATCCCTTCCTGTTTACATATCGTTCCTCATGATCTTCAGGTGTAACGATGGCAACATGGGTACCATCGATACATCCCAGTACACCTGGCAGTTTTGAAGCTGCATAGAATCTGAAATAATATTGTAAATTTTTAGAGGAATTATGTTTGGTCTTATGAAGGCAGCATTATGCAGATAGGTACTTTAACATATTTTCTCACCGTCTTTTTATTTTATCTCTGTCATCCCTTCTGAAAGGGAATGCGACATGAGCATTTAAAACTTCTGACCTGTTGAGGGCATTCGTCACTTCATTGATTGCCTTACTGACACTGGATTGGGAGACAGGATGGTATTTACTGCCCCCAACCGGCGTCTGGTATGATCCAGAAGCGTAGAATGCCAATGTGATAAGAATCTGAAACATAATATTTATATATATTTCTTACATTTCATTTTATTGTTGTTAAATTAATTTATGTCTCTCTATATGTGGTAGCTCGTCGGCTTGCATGTGTACATTAAGCTATAAGCCAGTATTTTTTTGTTGCATTAAAAACACTTACCTTGCTCTCAATATCCAGGCTGTCTGATCGACGAGGCGTAGGCATAAAAGGCGTCAATTCCTCCACCAACCCAAAAAACAAGTCAGTGGAGAGCCGATATCTTTTCCGAAAACCGGCTTCTGATAGACAGATCAATTCTCGCCTTATAAACGTATTCTGCCTCCGGGTCGAGGCCCTCTCTGAAGAGACTGATGCCACGTCCACCTCATGGGCACTCTCGAGGGTGTGCAGGTACAGCCCGAGCATTATTTTCGATTTATTTATTTCTTTTATCTGAACGGATGGTTCTAACGTATCACCAATGACGCGGCAAAAGTTGATCGCGACGAACTACAACAAAAACGTTCATTTGACAGCGTCTGAGCCGTACCCAACGGAACGTTTTTGGTTTAAAACGCTGTCAAAAAAATAGCGCGATACGAAATGCACACCAAAAGTTCGAACGTTCGCCACACAGCGTAACTTCCAAACAAAAGCCAAAACGCTTACGTTCAGACAATTAGCGCGATACGAAAAGTGCGTAACATAACGTTTGTGGTTTTGGTTTTGTTTTGGTAAATACGTTAAAATTAGCGCGATTGGCCCCCTGGTATATTCTGTGGTTGACCCTTCTTTTACAATAAGCAACGGAAAATTACTTGAATTTTACCTAGGCAATAAACAAATGGTGCTAAAATCTAGGCCAGACCCGAAACAGATAATCCTACTAATATTATAAATGCAAATGTTTGGATGTTTGTTACTCAATCACGCTTCAACCACTGGACGGATCGGGATGAAAATTGGCACACATTATAGTTTAGGTTCTGGAATGGGATACAAGATAGCTATTTTACGATTCGTTATTTTAAGGGATTCGAGGGTTTCAGTGTATTGTATTATAGTATAGTATATTGGCGATGGTCTGACAACCTGTCACTACAGCGATACAAAGATCTATCTGAAATGACCCTCAATACTTGTCTGTAGCGGCGCAACGACCTTTGTTTGGGTCGTGGACGCTCTGCATACCCCATTAGGGATTAGGGCGTGAATATATGTATGTATGTAATTTACGTTCATTAGAATTAGTTCTACATACATACATACATACATAAAATCACGCCTTTATCCCTTACGGGGTAGGCAGAGCGTTAAACGCCTCGTAAAAGGCGCTTTCGCCGCGTCTGACAAAAATTGAGGGCAATTTTAGATTGTAATGTGTATTGCTAATGTGTAGTGACAGGTTGTCAGCCCATCGCCTAAATTACAATACACTGTAACCCTCGAGTCCTTTTGCTGTTTTCTACAGCATGCCCGGGAGGAAGGGCAGCTGGAACATTCTATGTTTTTCTATCTCTCCCAGTCCGGCATGGAAGAAAATAAATGAATCAATGAAGAAATTAGTTCTATGTCGCAAGAATTGACGCCAATATCTAATTATAATAAGAGATAAGGAAATTCCAGTGATTCTTATTCTAAAGCTAGTCTGATAACCTCGATTATGGTACTTGACGATTGGCGCGTGCTGGCGCGTGCTGGGGGTCGCAATTCCAACCAATGAAGATTGATAGCTAGATGTAGTGACGATGAATGGACTCAGATTACCCGAAATAGATACATACATACATATAGTCACGCCTTTATCCCTAATGGGGTAGGCAGAGCATAAACGACCTAAACAAAGGTCGTTCAGCCACGCCTGACAATGTTTTGAGGGTTATTTAAGATAGGTTTATAGGTATATTGCTGTAGTGACAGGTTGTCAGCCCATTGCCCAAACAAAGGTCGTTGCCCCGTACAGACAAGTATTGAGGGTCATTTCAGATAGATCTTTGTATCGCTGTAGTGACAGGTTGTCAGCCCATCGAGTAAAAAAAAAATATTCCGTACTGGACTGGGAGCGGGAGAAAAACAAAAAATGTCCCAGCTGCATTTCCTCCCAGGCATGCTATAAAAACCAGCTGAGGATTCTGAGGGTTTCAGTATATTGCAATTTAGGCGATGGGCTGACAACCTGTCACTACAGCAATATACCTACAAATCTAACTTAAATAACCCTCAAAACTTTGTCAGACGTGGCGGAACGACCTTTGTTAAGGTTGTAATAATTTCCTGGTGAAAATTGTTTAGTTTCGTTGACTGAGCAACCTCTATCAGTTTGCAGGACGCTGTCCCTTACACCCGGCATAATGTTGTCCTTACGCCCTTTACTAACAGTTTGAGTCTTCACACGAGCCAAGATTGTGCAAAAGAAGTCTTAAAAGAACTTCAGTGCTTCTTGTAGGATGAAACTTTAGGAATAATTAATTAATTCCCAACTACCCACACATACGTTCTTCAAGATACTTGGAATTAACAAACACCGCTTCTGATCGCCTTTGTGGCCTTTAACTATCTGGCTTTCCAATAAGGAAATTAACAACACACAGGCGTCACTTACTGCGTTTAAGGTGGCGCTCAACACACTGTCAATGCTTTTTGCTTTGTCTACAACACACGTTCGTCACCTTACGCTCTACGCGCACGTAGCGAGGAACTCTACGTCCACGCATCCCTCTGAAAGTACGCGCGCGTAATGTGACTCATGTGTGTTATAGGCAATGCAAAATGCATTGACAACAAATGAATTCACAACGGGTTGCAGTAGTAAGTGTCGCCTGTGTGTAGCTGCACTAAACAAACATCGTAACGTATTAAATAAGCAGCTACGTACATTTTAATATACGTATCATCACTACATTGTATAAAACAAAGTCGCTTTCTCTGTCCCTATATCCCTTTGTATGCTTAGATCTTTAAAACTACGCAACGGATTTTGGTGAGAATTCGTTTAATGGATAGAATGATTCAAGAGGAAGGTTTAGTAGTAGAGAAACACTGATAATGTCCGTGCGAAGCCGGGGCGGGTCGCTAGTATGTGTATATACACATACTGGCAACTGCCTCCGTAGTCTAGCGGTCTCGATCCGGAGGTCCCGGGTTTAATTTCCGGCGGGCAACAATGACATTGTGTTGTTGTTTCTAGTTTAGTTAAGACATCACCCATTCAGGCCGATCACCTGATTGTCCGAAAAGTAAGATGATCCATGTTGTCGGATGGGCATGTAGATAGTAGGTCCTGCGCCTGATTTCTCTCTGGTCGTGTCAGTCAATCTGTCCCATCAGAATAAGAGATTGAAGGAATAGAGAGTGCACCTGTGTGTAGCGCAAACACTTAGGCACGTAATATCATCTAGGTATGTTCTTCTATGCTGACCTGGGAGCGAGAGAAAAACCATATAATGTGCCAGCTGCATTTACTCCCGGGCATGCTGTAAAAACCAGCTCAGGGATCCGAGGGTTTCAGTATTTTGTAATTTAGGCGATGGGCTGAGAACCTCTCACTACAGCAATATACCAACAAATCTATCTTAAATAAGCCTTAAAACTTTGTCAGACGTGGCGGAACGGTCTTTGTTTAGATACATACATATAATCACGGCTTTATCCCAAATGGGGTAGGCAGAGCGTAAACGACCTAATCAAAGGTCGTTCCGTCACATCTGACAAAGTTTTGAGGGTTATTTACAAGATAGATTTTTAAGTACATTGCTGTAGAGACAGGTTGTCAGTCCCTCGCTTAAACAACAATATACTAGAACCCTTAAATATTAGCTGGTTTCTGTAGCATTCCCGGGAGCATTAGCATGGAAGAAATAACCCTTCTTACGAACCAAATTGATTCAATTGTAATGATTACTATAACCAGGAAACTGCTTTTATTCAACCTTAAGGAAGGCTTTGAATCCGTAATGTGTTTTTATTGTATATACTTGTGATACAACGGGATATTGTTCCGAAATATATTGGCCTGGGAGCGAGAGAAAAACATAAAATTTACCAGCTGCATTTAACATAACATAACATAAAAATACTTTATTGCACGTAATAATACAACATACAACACAACAGATAACAGCAAAAAACAAGTACTGCATAGGCGGCCTTATTGCTAAGGTAGCAATTTCTTCCAGGCAACCTTTGGGTGAAAGAAAAAAGTGTAGCGGTAAGCGGTATAGTGCAAACCTAGTCAAATAGGTATCCTAAATACATTACATTACATATAATACATAAACTAAGTACAAGCTACTACATAGATATTTGTAAAATAAACTAATACATAACATATAATAAACTAATACATAAACTAATGGAAGATAAGATAATGCAAACATTTCCTCCCGGTCATGCTGTAAAAATCATCTAAGGGATCCGAGAGTTTCTGTAAAATGCAATTTAGGTGACCTGTCACTTCAGCAATATAACCCTCGAAACTTTGTCAGACGTGGTGGAACTTTTGTTTAGGTCGTTTATGCTCTGCCTACCCCATTAGGGATAAAGGCGTGACTATATGTATATATGTATTATTTATTTCTTTAGGCAATGGGCTGACAACCTGTCACTACAGCAATATACCTATAAACCTATCTTAAATAACCCTCAAAACATTGTCAGGCGTGGCTGAACGACCTTTGTTTAGGTCGTTTATGCTCTGCCTACCCCATTAGGGATAAAGGCGTGACTATATGTATATATTTATCTATTTCGGGTAATCTGAGTCCATTCATCGTCACTACATCTAGCTATCAATCTTCATTGGGTGGAATTGCGACCCCCAGCACGCGCCAGCACGCGCCAATCGTCAAGTACCATAATCGAGGTTATCAGACTAGCTTTAGAATAAGAATCACTGGAATTTCCTTATCTTCTCATTATAATTGGCGTCAATTCTTGCGACATAGAACTATTAATTCTAATCCTTATGTTAACTTCCATGCTGGACTGGGAGCGAGAGAAAAACATAGAATGTGCCAAGCTGCATTTCCGCCCGCGCATGCTGTAAAAACCAGCTAAGGGATCCAAGGGTTTCTGTATATTGCAATTTAGGCGACGGGCTGACAACCTGTCACTACAGCAATATACCTACAAATATATCTTAAACAACCCTCAAAACTTTGTCAGACGTGGCGGAACGACCTTTATTTAGGTCGTTTACGCTCTGCCTACCCCATTAGGGATAAAGGCGTGATTATATGTATGTATAACAATAATTAGGTACAAACGAGAGGTAATTTATTGACAATATAAAGTATTATAGTAGTAGTGTCATCGATTTATATTGGTCACCTATAATATTTCATGCTCTAAGGTAGACTGGTAGATAATGCCTTTGGCGTTTAGTCCGCCCATGTGACATGTTTTTGTGCATAAAGTTAAATAAATAATTTCCAACTCAGTTTTCGAATAAAGGTAAAGAAATTTTCAAAAATAAGTGATTCGTGTTGGCAAATTAGTTAAATTACTAAACCCACTATTTCATTAGGTATCTAATAGCTAAAACTTATTTTAGAAACAAGATCTTTGATTAAAGGCATGTTACTTAGTTTACCTTTATCCTAAAACTAAGTTGGAAAGACTATAGATTTGATTCAAGATAAAGGACAAAAACTTACCTAAGTATTATTTTCTGACTGTCCTAACCCGATTTCCTTCTTACCTTTTACTAGCAAAAGTTTCACCAGTAGCTTACTTAATGAGTTTTACCGTGGGAATCAGATATTTTACCGCGGTAAAAAGTTTTCTGTTTTACTCAGGACGAACGTAGTTTTCTAATGGTGGAGAATTTTTTTAAATCGGTTCAGTAGTTTTAGAGTTTATACGTTAGAAACAAAAATACAATTCTTTCCTCTATATAATATTAGTGTAGATAACATGATTGTCTTACCAAATCGCAGCAAATAAGAGGTAAAAACATTATCATTATTTATAATGTAGTATTTCTCAGAAGAAAATTGCGGTAAAGAACGGTCTCTAGATTCCCATAAGGAAGAGTGAGGGTCAAATCACACCGAGAAGCGAGCGCACGTTTAGAGAGCGTGATACAAATATAAAGGTAGAACTTTATTTAATTTACTACTAGCGACCCGCTTCGGCTTCGCACGGATATTATCAGTGTTTCTCTACTATATTATGCATGTATTATACATATAAACCTTCCTCTTGAATCACTCTATCCCTTCAAAGAAACCGGATCAAAATTCGTTGCGTAGTTTTAAAGATTTATGCATACATAGGGATATAGGGACAGAGAAAGCTACTTTGTTTTATAGTATGTAGTGATGCAAGAACATAAACATGTCATTCTCAAAATCTTCAAAATCTTTTTATTGGATGAAGAATATTATACTGTAAGTGAATATTATCAATTAGTGGACTAAAATAAATATTAATAATTATATTGACATTTGATCTGTACTTTATGTAATTATAATTTTATTTTAAATTGACATTTTCATTTATGTTAGGTTAGGACATTGCAGGCTGATCGTCCTGATTGTCCGAAAAGTAAGCTGATCCATGTTGTCGGATGGGCATGTAAATAGTCGGTCCTGCGCCTGATTTATCTCTGGTCGTGTCAGTCAATCTGTCGCATTAGAATAAGAGATTGAAGGAATAGAGAATGCACCAACTTGGGCACAAGAACAAGTCCTGTTCAATTGGTTGATCTCCGAGAGATTGGCCGCCATCACCGAAAATCGGTGGGAGGACTATTATTATAAATAAGTTTTTAAAATAGATTTTACAGATTGACATATTTCAAATTATTCAGACATCTGTTAGAGTTCATTTCTATGATTGTAATTTATGTTTTGACATTTTTGGTTTATTTAATGTGTAATTTGTATTTTTTTGGCGATCATATTATTCTCTGCCATTTTTATTATTATTGCAATGTAATTATAAAATTGATAATGTGAAATAAATTAATCTAAATCTAAATCATAGAAAGAAGTGAATTATTATTTTTATCTAACTCAAAAAAACAAAAGTCGGTAGGTGATATTGATATTATGATGCCCAAAGCTGCGTCAGGCCGCTCAGCTATAACCGATCCCGCGTGACGCGCGATAAGGCGAGACCCAACCCCGCGCGACACGAGAGTCGCTATCGAGAAGTTATAGCGACTTGCGCGGGCTCAATTATAGCTGTGGGGCCAGATGCAGCTCTTGGAATCATAATAAATACCGACTATTGTTTTTTTTATTTTTTTTTATTTGGATTTCTTTTTATGGGCTCCTTTTACGTTACTGAAACACACCCTTAACTATGGCATGTAAGTAAATTAACTCCCTGTATAAGTACTTAGCTTCGCGCCGCGTCGCATCGCATCGCGTCGCTTCTCTGTGTCAACTGACCCTAAGGGCAAATTTCTTCTGGGTAAATGGGAAGTACATACAATATGGTTTATTTTATTAGTTAGAATATTTCTTAGCAATGACCTCAGGTATACTTAACATGATTACTATTTCATTCCTTCCTATACATACATACAGTCACGCCTTTATCCCTACTGGGGTAGGCAGAGCGTAAACGACCTAAACAAAGGTCGTTCCGCCACGTCTGACAAAGCTTTGAGGGTTATTTAAGATTTGTAGGTATATTGCTGTAGTGACAGGTTGTCAGCCCATCGTCTAAATGGCAATATACTAAAACCCTCAGATTCCTTAGCTGGTTTTTACAGCATGGCGAGGAGGAAATGCAGTTGGCACATTCTATGTTGTTCTCTTGCTCCCAGTCCAGCATGGAAAAAATACTGTTCCTGTATCTTAAAATTGTTAACTTAGGCAAAGAAAATATAATATTAGCTAACGCTAAAGAAGAGGCACTCCCACCCCCGATCTGAAATGTTACTTCACCTCGTCTCCCCCGTACCAGGGGCACAGCTCGGACACTCCTAACCGCAATGTCATTTTGGTCACACATCGACAGACGGCATGTTGCACTTGGCATGCGTTGGTGTGCGTGTTATAAGGGTTAACAAATTTTGATATATCGGTCATAATCTCATCACTTGATTAATCCGGTTCTTGATTAAACCAACGTTTTAAAGTAGTTTACAGTAACTGAATTGTTAGAAAAGATTAGGTTGCATATTTTGTATGAATTTACTTACCGTCTCTCATCACTGGAGAATCTAAAAATGTACCTATTGGAGTCATATGTTGTGGCAGAATGACATCCGTACACGGAACAGTACGTAACCATGTTTGGAACACAAAACTTTATTATTTCCGTTACACTGGGAAACATGCGCTCGCCATACCCGCTTAGCGTACGCTCAATGTGGCCCACAATCCGGCGCGGAGTGAGACGTATGTCGGACTGGGGAAGGGAGATGAATGTCCTTTCTGTATGTAGTACTATTATATATTCTGTGCCAGGGGTACGCGATCCGTTTCTACTATGGCGGCACACACACCCACTTCAAACCTGTACGAACACGTTATTGCGCATGTAGTACGAGAATCGGCGGCTTGTATGGAGTGCACGCTCTGTGACTTAGGTCAGTCATATCGTACAAATAAAAAGGCTGAAATAGAAATACGCTCTTGGCCATTTTTTCTAAAAAGAATATTATGCTGTCCATGAAGCTGATTGAGTTCCATCCAATGATATTATATATAGGTAGATACGTGATCAACGCGCGAAACTCGTGCCGTTAAATGGTCCTAATTGTGTTAATTTTAGGCAGTCGAGCTGCGAGCTGCGAAGTGAGAAAAAAAGTTAAATTACATTTAAGGCTGCACTGATTACAAATAGCTATCTGTTTCACTCTTACGCTTTGCCTATTTTGTGTCGCACTCAGCATTTGTTTAGATATGCAATGTTATAAATATGGATGTATTATGTGTCGCGGAACAATTAGAATGTGCGTGCAGTATGAACGTAACGTATCTTTCTTAAAATATCATTGGTTCCATCAGCGAAGATGAATATTTTATTTAGAAATACCGCTCCGTTAATACCGTCCTTCGTCCGACGCCGGATCGTAGCATGGAGACGCGCCCTGTAAACACATTGTTTGTCAACAATAACTGTGAGAATATTGATACAATTACTTCCTGATACTTTACAATCAATAGGTGTTTATTAGCTCGCGTATACCTACATCCATTTTGGACTGAAAGCGGTGGAAAAATTATGATGATTTTCTTAAGGGGGTTTGAGAGCGGCGACAGTGGCGCCATTAGTTTTAAATGAATAATTCCTAAAATACAAAATTTTCATGATTATTTTACGTTTGGCGACGATCGCAACTTCTTCTTTTTCTGTCGAGTGTGTATCGAGTCTGAGTTTTTAAACCGCCTAGTAGGACAACTATCAGGCCTCTGACATGATTTGAGTAACGACTACTATCAAAGACAGCGACCGGGACCGACGGCTTAACGTGCCCTCCGAAGCACGAAATCTTTTTCTTTTTCGGACAATCAGGTTATTCAGCCTGCAATGTCCTAACCAAACTAGAGAAAAATTCACAAAGTGATAAATTAAATAAACTAATTCTACATTTTATATATAAATAATATAATAATTCACGCTAAGCATAAAAGCTAATTGCATATGTGCTAAAAGTGGCCATGCGTTGCGATTGTCGCCAAACGTAAAATATTTATGAAAAATGTTTGTATTGCAGGCAGAATAAATTTAAAACTGATTACGTCATTGTCGCAGCCCTCAAACCCCCTTAAGAGTTTCCCTCTTGTCAGTGGAATGATCTTAAGTCTTCCCATGAAGACAAGTGTTAAGACCTACCGGGGGCTAAAGGACGTTGCTCGCAGAAAGGAAGTGTAAAAATACAGGGTGTTAATTTAATTGCGTGCCAACACCTTAGGGGGTATTTCAGTAACTGGTGCTGGACTGGGAGCTGCATTTCCTCCCGGGCATGCTGTTAAAACCAGCTAAGGGACCCGAGGGCTTCAGTATATTGCAATTTAGGCGATATTCTGACAACCTGTCACTACAGCAATATACCTACAAATCTATCTTAACTTATCCTTCAAACTTTGTCAGGCGTGGCGGAACGACCTTTGTTTAGGTAGTTTTCGCTCTGCCTACCCCATTAGGGATAAAGGCGTGATTATATGTATGTATGTAAAAGATAGCCATAATCAATGTACAGACACGACCCTTCTATACATTTATTATCGTAGTATAGTCGTAGGATGATAAGATAATTCGAATCTTCGCAAAAAACCTATAGATATTGGGAAAACGCGGATAATTAGACAATGGTGAAAAACAAACATTTGACTCTTTTCAGTAAGTTTTGACAGTGTTTTAACCATTGTCTAATTCGCAGAGTTTTCGCAAAATCCCTAAGCTTTCGCGAAGATTCAATTTGTTAAATCTTCCTACGACATGTAGGTACACCACTATAGTAAATAATTAGTCCATATTTGAATTAATATTCTGAACGGAATTATTACCACAATAATATTTCTTCCATGCTGGACTGGGAGCGAAAGAAAAACTAAGAATGCGTCAGCTGCATTTCTTCACGGGCATGCTGTAAAAACCAGCTAAGAGATCCGAGGGTTTCAGTATATTGCAATTTAGGTGACAGGCTAACAACCTGACAATACAGCAATGTACCTACAAATCTATCTGAAATAACCCTCAACACTTTGTCAGACGTGGCGGAACGACCTTTGTTTAGGTCGTTTACGCTCTGCGTACCCCGTTAGGGATAAAGGCGTGATTATATGTATGTATGTATATTTCTTTAAACTACTTCGATAAACTTAATGAAATGTTCAGAATAATAATTTAAAAGCACTGAACAACCGCAAAAATCTTAAAACTTAAATTAGCTTATATTAATTTTGCGCACAGAACTATGGATTTCCCGATAAACTTCTCTGAAGTTTGGGATATTATTAAATTATTTGTGGCATGTAATTTTGTGTAGCAAACAACAATAAAAAAAAAACTAAGAGCCTATCTATCGAACATACATACATATAATCACGCCTTTATCCCTAATGGGGTAGGTAGAGCGTAAACTACCTAAACAAAGGTCGTTCCGCCACGTCTGACAAAGTTTTGAGGGTTATTTAAGATAGATTTTTATGTATATTGCTGTAGTGACAGGTTGTCAGCCCATCGCCTAAATTGCAATATACAGAAACCCTCGGATTCCTTAGCTGATATTTACAGCATGCCAGAGAGGAAATGCAGCTGGCACATTCTTTGTTTTCTCTCGCTCCCAGTCCAGCATGGCAGACTATTCTCAAATTCTCAATTCTGAAATCGTCTTGTTCTAAAATCGGCTTCTGTCTTATGTTGTTTGGCCATATCTTAAGTTTTACCCAAATTCCTGAAACTATTTAAAACTTACGAAGTAATAAACAAGATACAAACAAACTTTCACCTTTATTATTATTATAAATTATACGGGGCGTAAGGGACAGCGTCCCGCAAACTGACACCTAACAACGTCCACCAGGATTCTTTCCAGGAAGTGCAAAACAAAATTGGCTTTCCCATGCAAAATGTCCACCTCAATCAGACAAGGAAAGCCATTTTTTTCTTTTACTTTCTGAAAAAAATTACTGGTGTATGTTGTTCCGAGTCCTTAACTGAGCAACTGCTATCAGTTTGCGCTGTCCCTTACACCTGGTATATCACTATTCACAAGTCGCTTTCTCTGTCCCTATATATCCCTTTGTATGCTTAGATCTTTAAAACTACGCAACGGATTTTGATGCGGTTTCTTTAATTAGATAGAGTGATTCAAGAGGAAGGTTTATAGGTATAATACATGCATAATATAGTAGAGAAATACTGATGATTTCCGGGTCGCTAGTTAGTCTATAAATCTATCTTATAACCCTCAAAACTTTGTCAGTCATGGCGGACGGAACGACCTTTGTATAGGTCGTTTACGCTCTGCCTACCCCATTAGGGATAAAGGCGTGATCATATATATATATTTGTCTGATTTATTATTTCATGTACCTACAGAAGAAGGTATTGTTTTGGGAAGCCCCTGGCTGGCGCATATCTGTACTAAGTTCAATTTACTAAGATACATCTTGACTTTTTCCCTTAAGATAAGCAAATATTGAAGATAATAATTTGACCTTATGAGGTATATCCCCCTACTCCTTATTCTGTCGAGTGGGTATCGAGTCTATCGACCCGATGAACCCTGGTGTCAGAGTTTTTAAAACCGCACAACTATCAGGCCTCTAACATGGTTTCAGTAACGACCACTATCAAAGACAGCAACCGGGACTGACGGCTTAACGTGCCCTCCGAAGCACGAAAATCCTTTTCTTTTTCGGACAATCAGGTGATTCAGCCTGCAATGTCCTAACCAAAATGGGGAAAAATTCACAAAGTGATAAATTCTCAAATATCAACTTTGCGTTTCCCCCCTTGGAATCGAACCCAGGCCTTCTGGATCAGGAGTCCATGGCACTAGCCACTAGACCACGGAGACAGAACACCTAATAGTGATGATTTTCGCTTTTTTGAGCACTGTACTGTATAAGGTGTAAACTCTTCCAGCCTGGACTAGGAGAGAGATAGAAATCTAGAATGGACCATCTGCATTTCCTTCCGGGCATGCTGTAAAAACCAGCTAAGGGATCTCAGAGTTTGTGTGCTCCATGCTTCAATGCAATTTAGGCGATAGGCTGACAACCTGTCACTACATCAATATACCTACAAATCTATCTAAAATTACCCTCAAATCTTTGTCAGAAATGGCGGAACGACCTTTGTTTAGTTCGTTTACGCTCTGCCTATCCCATTAGGGATAAAGGCGTGACTATATGTATGTATGTAAAAATAAAGCTTTTCTATACAAATTGTCTAATCGAGGTGGTTATTTTGAATGGCAAAGAAAAATAAAAAATTCATTCGACGATCGTGGGTTTGATTCCCAAGGGGAACCACCACAGGGAACCCAAAGTTTTTTTTTTAATTTTGTGCGCATCCTATAATTACCCCGCTATGAATCAAATGAGTCGCTTAGAACTGAATGGGACTGAAAGCCAATAATTTATTTACAAATGCTCCAATACAAACAAACTATAGAATATGTAGCATCTTATATAACTGAAAACATAATTGATTCTCTCGAGTATAAACGTGGATGCGCCAGAGACGAACGCGCGCGTACATTTGAAATTTTAAATTTCGAATTCTTGGCGGGCAGTGTATTTTTTTAAGAAAACTAAAATCAATTTAGTTTAAAAAATAAATCTTGTTCGATTTTCAAATACAAAATCAGTCAATTTTATTTAAAATTTTAGAATAGATTTTATTATCTTTAGATTGCAATACAATCGCGTGGCTGTAAAATTAGTTAATAATATTAAATTAAATAAATATTTATTTTGATAGTGTCAAAGGATATTATTTATTAACCAAAATGGTGAACAAAGTGTATAAAGTTAGTTCTGAGAAAGAAATTGACAAAGGCAGCAAAACAAATCAAGTTTTAATGTCAATTATTGGTAAGTAAACAAACTCCTTTAATTTAATTTAATTAAGACTGTTGCTTCATTAGGATATGATAGGTCGTGGTTAATAATACATAGTTTGGAAGTTTTCTCCGGTTTGATACCGTAGGCGTAATTACATGTATGAATGTACTCAGTTATTAATTGAGAAACCGATTTCTGGATAAAGCGATATCTTGTTTTAGTCATAAATAAAATATCTAAAATAAATACCAAAAAAAACTAAAAACAACAACACAAAGTCATTGTTCCCCGCCGGGAATCGAACCCGGGACCTCCGGGTCGAGAGTCCATGGCTCAGACCGCTAGACCACGGAGGCAGTTGTACGATAACCACTGTTAGAGAATGATTTTAGATCTATAAAATAATATTCTCAACTAGAAGGAATGTTTTATTTAATAGAACAGTTTAAAACAGAGTGGCCTCTCTAATGAACAGAGTTCGTGGCAGCGGGAACACATACATACATACATATAATCACGCCTTTATCCTTAATGGGGTAGGCAGAGCATAAACGACCTAAACAAAGGTCGTTCCGCCACGTCTGACAAAGTTTTGAGGGTTATTTAAGATGGAATTGTACGTATATTGCTGTAGTGATAGGTTGTCACCCCATCGCCTAAATTGCAATATACTGAAACCCTCGGATCTCTTAGCTGGTTTTTACAGCATGCTCGGGAGGAAATGCAGCTGAAACATTCTATGTTTCTCTCTCACTCCCAGTCCAGCATGAAAGTTAGTCCAGCAGGAACAGCCTCCACAAATTATTGCTGGCAGGATCCTGGGTTCATTCTTTGAACACTGGACCAAATTACATGTAAATCCTAAGCCAAGCACTTATTTGTAAGTACTAACATTAGTCTGTAGGATTTTTTATGTATTACTAACTCTTGGATGTATTTTATTTTTATTTATTCAGGATAACAACAGAATCTTACAAAATTATAATATTACAACATATGATTATACTGAATGCCAATTACAGCTATCCGCTTCAAGATTACATATAAGTGTTGAGAGCAGTATGGTAGGTGGAAGAACAACTAGATTTAATCAAAAAAACTAAAATGTAAATCTTATGGATGTAAATCTGAAATAACTTTATTGTATCGTATTTAACATCTTATTCCAATGGATGTCCGTGCTTCGGAAGGCACGTTAAGCCGTTGGTCCCGGTTAGTATCGTTTAATACCGTAGATATTAGTCGTTAAGCCATGTCAGAGGCCAGTGCTAAGCATTGGCGGCTTGAAAACTCTGACCTAATCTTGGATTGGGTCTGGTTTCCCTTCTGGGTTGCGACGGTCAGATGGCAGTCGCTGTGTAAAAACCAGTACCCTCGTTCAATCCCCTAGATTAGGTAGCCGTCCCCGTGATATACGGGATATGGCTAGGAAGATGATGGATCTGATTCCAATGATAAATATTGGAGGGGTTCATTCACCCTACATGGTCGAAAAAGGCCTGGTTTTGAAGGTATTTTTAACTCGAATCATCCCAAAAAGTTACTAGAGTGTTACTCTTCCGATCCCATGGAAACGTCTTCATTCTTCAACAGAATAATCAAATCTTCTTCTTAGCGAAATTCTCGGGTCGAACAACGACCCGAAGAACCTTGGTGGCACAGTTATCAATCCGCCTAGTAGCACAGCTATTAGGCCTCTGACATGGTTTGACCACTATCAAAGTCCGCGACTGGCACCGACGGCTTAACGTGCCCTCCGAAGCAAGGAATCATTTTGCTTTTCGGACAATCAGGTAATTCAATGTTCTAACCAAATTTGGGGAAAATATCACAAAGTAATAAATTGACAAATATCAACTTTGTGTTCCCCTCTTGGAATCGAACCCAGGACCTCCGGATCGTAAGCCTATGGCTTTGACCACTAGACTACGAATAAAAATATACAGAATCAAATAAAACTCTCTTATAGAAGATTATTGGTCAAGTGAATGAACCCTCTTTCCTCGAACATATCTGATAGATTAATTCATATTTTTCCGTACTTCTGAGAGTACGTTGAACCTTCGTTTCGTTTGATATAATAGTAGAGCTTACAAACTATTATTATATTAAAGAGGAAAGATTTGTATATTTTTTTATATAAATAGAGTTATTTTATTATCTGAACTATTTAAAATACGGTATTTATATTCTTGTGTGTGTGATTGTTTGTATGTTTGTAAACAATGAACTCAAAAGTACAGTGCAGATTTAAAAAATTCTTACCAATAGGAAGCTACTTTCACACTGAGTAACTTTTTACCGCGGGGAAATATCTAATTCCCACGGGTAATCTCATTATGGTGCCGATAACAGACTACAGGAGTTGTAGTTTAGATAATTTAGAACCTCATAAATTAGCGATTTATAGTTCGTTATAGTAACAGAAAAGAAATATGGCCGCCAAAGGCAATTTTTCTCCCTGTTACCTACTTACTACAACAAACTAAGAAACGCAAATTTGTAAGGTTCTAAATGATATTTATAACTTTCTAATCTATTACTTAAGTCTGTTGGACCGGATTTTCGATTCCTTGTGTGTTTAGTGAAATACGTTATTTTTTTACAGATGGGGGCGCCACTTAGCAATTATAGTTACCTACTAATTATGTAGGAGCATAAAAAAAAGTCAAAGTGTTTTTAAAAGTATCTTTAAATTGATTTTCTGACAAATTTAATATATGGTCAGGTACTTTGTTATAGCATTGTATATATATTGTACTTAGACCTAAAAAATATTTTTTGACATTAACTAACCTAAACTGGGGTTGGTCAATTTTAGTTTTGCTTCTATGTTCCGGTTATGCCTGTCACCACTTTTGGTAAAACTATGAATATTTTTCCTTGCATACATAATATTTTCATATATAAATTGACATGGTACAGTTAAAATATTTATCTCCTTGAACAATTCTCTTAGGGAATCACGACATCTGAGTTTGTAAATTGCTAATTCATAATAATGTTCATGGTTAATATAAAAAAAACAGACAGTCTTATTGCTTAGTAGCAATTTCTACCAACTATTACATTTTCGCAACAAGCATCTTCATATACCTATTGCTATGTATCGAGTTCTTCCATGCTGGCCTGGGAGCGAGAGAAAAACATAGAATGTGCCAGCTGCATTTCCTCCCGGGTATGCTGTAAAAACCAGCTAAGGGATCCGAGGGTTTCAGTATATTGTAATTTAGGCGATGGGCTGACAACCTGTCACTACAGCAGTATACTTACAAATCTATCTTAAATAACCCTCAAAACTTTGTCAGACGTGGCGGAACGACCTTTGTTTGGGTCGTTTACGCTCTGGCTACCCCATTTGGGATAAAGGCGTGATTATATGTATGTATGTATCGAGAAGTCAAAGGTAATCAACTGACCTCGATGTAATTTCGCAATCTCTATTCTACTTGAAAGATGATCTCAGTAAATTATGCACGTATAATTGCTAATCCAGTTAGGTAATTATAATCAACTCTCAAGAGTCACAGCGGGTTTGAATTTGTATCATAAATGTAATTTTAGTACAAAACAGGGTGTCAAATCCAAACTAAAATTTGCTCTCAATCTTGAGATCGCTTTATAAATTGCCTAAGTTTCATCAATGCGTAGTAAAATTGTGAGACAGTTGAGGTATACCTAAATAGATGTCCAGACCATTTGTATGTGTATTTTTTTTTCTTTTCTTCCTATTTTTGTTGGGCAAAGTTGTTCAGTTTTATGGGCCTATTAAATAAATAAAAATAACTTATTGTCACAAAAACAAAGTACTGTTTTTATTAATGACACTGACCTACGTGCTAGATGAAAACCTGTATAATGTTGGTTGTATACAAAGACCTTTCATGCTGGACTGGGAGTGATAGAAAAACATAGAAAATGCCAGTTGCATCCTCCCGGGCATACTGTAAAAATCTGCTAAGGGATTCGAGGGTTTCAGTATTGTAATTTAGGCGATGGGCTGCAACCTGTCACTACAGCAATATACAGATCTATCTGGAATGACCCTCAAAACTTGTCAGACGTTGCGGAACGACCTTTGTTTTGGACGTTTATGCTCTGCCTGCCGCCTTATTATTAGGGATAAAGGCGTGATTATATATTATGTATATAGTATACAAAGACCTAGTGTTTACCTGTCCGTGGTAATACGCAAATAGCGTTCTGCCAAAGAAAAAAGCTTAGTGGACAATTTAATTTTGATACATATTTGGTTTGATTACATTAAACATTAGCTTTAAAATTTTTGTGTGCGGCTGTGTGTAGACTAATTGAGCGCGTGCGAGCTAGTGTGTGTGTGTGTGTGATGTGTGTCTAGATTTGCATCCATCAGATCTATACGTTATATAGGTAAATTCACAGGGAATGGTCAAAACCCTACTAACCATTGAAACCTATAGAAAAGTATTTTGATCTCAGTAATCCCTGCCCATGAAAAATAGAAATGTGAGTCTCTATTTCTTTTTTTTGAAGACGTAGGGCTATTGAAAACACACGTTGGCAAACAATTAATACATCATCATCATCTGCCTAGCCTTATCCCGTATCTCACGGGGTTGGCTATCTAATCTAGGGGATTGAACGAGAGTACTGGTTTTTACACAGAGCGACTGCCATCTGACCTCCGCAACCCAGAAGGGAAACCAGACCCAATCCTAGATTAGGTCAGAGTTTTCAAGCCGCCAATGCTTAGCACTGGCCTCCGATTTGGCTTAACGACTAATATCTACGGTATTAAACGATATTAACCGGGACCAACGGCTTAACGTGCCTTCCGAAGCACGGAAAAAGCGCCGAATAAAAGTACATATGGAATTCGAAAACCGAAAAACATATTGTTACGTGGTGGGATTCGAACCACAACCCCCGCTCAGGAGGCAGCGGCCCTATCCACTACACCAGCGGGCTCCAACTCTTCTTTTTTAAAGACGTAGGGCTATTAAAAGCACACGTTGGCAAACAATTAATAAATATTATAATAATATTGCCTGCTACCTGCGTTTCGTGGATGACCGTGGGTTGCCCACAATATGTATAATCAGGTCCTTCAATCCTTTTCTACAATAACGATGGTTCTACAAAAAAATGGATCAGAATTATTACAAGGTTCACTGTGATACCCACACTAGGCCTGTGTTGTGAATATCAATACAGGTAAGTATTTTAACAGGACTGCTCAAAACATAAATAAAAAATTTGCTATCTTGCTAGCTCCATCTAAGTATATATTATATCAGTTATTCATTTCAACATACATCGACTATACCAGTTTTTGAAGTTAAGAACACAAAATGCTTAGTGTAAAGGCACTTTGGCCTTTGTGATGACTGTGAGAGAAACGAAACTCATCGGTTCGTCGTTTGTTGACCATTGCTTCGCCTTCATTTCGACTCATTAGATGCGGAAGTTGGTTTGGTAAAGGGCCCTCTTGCGGGGAGGACCACTCTGCGGAGATCATGTTTAACGGCTGCTCCTAAAGTGTTGGATTCCGTTCCTATCCAAACAAGCTACGCTCACAAGTTAATGGCTCTTAAGGATTTTATTCTAATTTCTAAACGATAAAAATGATGTATAGAATTATTAACTTTCATTTTGGTTGTCCGATAAGAAAAAGATTCCGTACTTCGGAGAGCACATTAAGTTATCGGTCCCGGTCGCTGTCACAGTATTCTGTGATATACCAGGCCACTCAGAAAGTATTGCGATAAATAGTTTTTATATATGGCAGACTGGCCGGTTAGAATCTTTTTTGAAAATATGATTACTTGTAAGTAAAAATATGTGTGTTCCATTTTCAAAATTTCCCTCATTTTTTGCGAGCCAATTCAAAGTATCGTGTCTTACTGAAAAATGGATCTGCGCCGGGAACATTTTAGAGCTATGATTTTTTACGATTTCAAGTGTCGCCTGAAACTGGATGAATCGTTCGATAGACTTCAAATGGCATTTATGGATGAAACCCCTCCAAGGCAACCGTGTATCGTTGGTATAACGAATTTAGGCGCGGTCGACCAACCTTGGGGGATGAAGAAAGAAGCGGTCGCCCTTTGACGGCTATTACGGAAGAAAACGTGCTAGCAGTGAAAAATTTAATCCAAGATAATAGGCAAATTACATATCAGGAGATTCAGCACATATTAAAGATTGGATCGGGAAGCGTTCACGAGATTCTACAAGGGCATCTTCGCGTGAGGAGGATAGTATCGCGCTGGGTGCCGCACTACCTCACCGACGCTCAGAAGCAGGCCCGGGTGGAATGGTGCCGTGATATGCTGAACAAATTTGAAGCAGGCTCGTCTCGGCGTGTTTACGACATCGTAACAGGTGATGAGTCCTGGATATATCAATACGATCCAGAAACCAAGCGCCAGTCGACAGTTTGGGTGTTTCAAAATGAACCAACGCCTACCAAAGTGAAGAGATCTCGAAGCGGGGGGAAGATTTTGATCGCTAGCTTTTTTAATTTGACTGGCCACTTGGCCTCAATTCCCTTACGAGATCAAAGAAGCATTAACGCCGAATGGTATTCTACCAAATGTTTACCAGAAGTTTTTTCTGTTGTGAGCAACAAGCGACCAAACACAGGGCTCCGCGGACTACTGCTCCACCACGACAATGCGCCTGCACACACCGCGCTCAAAACGAGGGACTTCCTGGACAGCACACCAGTCAAACTCCTGGGTCACCCTCCTTACAGCCCTGATCTAGCACCGTGTGACTTCTTTTTATTTCCAAAAATAAAAAATCAGCTCAAGGGGATACAATTTTTGTCGCCGGAAGATGCGCTGGCTGCGTTCGAGCAGGCTGTAAACGAGGTGTCTACGGCTGACTAGAAAAAGTGTTTTGAAAACTGGTTCAGACGCATGAATCTTTGTATAGAGGCTGGTGGAGAGTACTTTGAAAAGATTTAATAAAAATATATGTACCTGTAGAACAATTTTTTTTAGTGTCGCAAATCTTTCTGAGTGTCCCACGTATAATAGTACTATCGTACTGCCTTTAATAGTGGTCGTTACATAAATCATGGCGGAGGCCTATTAGCTGTGCTATTGGAAGGTTTATAAATTCTGACACCAGGGTTCATCAGGTCGATTGAATTAAAAACCCACACTACAGAAGAAGAACTTTCACGAGCCGTTGACAAACAACCTGACCAGGAAGAGGCCTGTATTTAGATATGTTTATTAGTAATGGACAACAAAACGACAATGCGTTCTTCCATGCTGTCCTGGGAGCGAGAGAAAAACATAGTATGTGCCAGCTGCATTTCCTCCCGGGCATGCTGTAAAAACCAGCTAAGAGATCCGAGGGTTTCAGTATATTGCAATTTAGGCGATGGGCTGACAACCTGTCACAACAGCAATTACAAATCTATTTTAAATAACCGTCAAAACTTTGTCAGACGTGGCGGAACGACCTTTGTTTAGGTCGTATACGCTCTGCCTACCCCATTAGGGATAAAGGCGTGATTATATGTATGTATACAAGTCACATGTTTCACTGATGAATGAGATCGAGACTGAGATGCGAGACAACGAATCTCGTGCCAACTATTTATTACCATATCATCATAACTATGAGACACGTGCCTAGACGCACTTATATTGGAATTGAATGACCTATATGATTGATATAGGTGAAAGCGTGGAATACATTGTACTGAAGCTATAAATACACGCCTTCCTACTTGCCGGGTAGACAGCTTGTAAAGGTGTCAACATAATCAAATCAATGGCATCCGCTGACAAAAATATAACGTAATTTCAGAAATTAAACGTATACATACATACATACATAAAATCACGCCTTTATCCCATACGGGGTAGGCAGAGCGTAAAACGCCTCGTAAAAGGCGCTTTCGCCACGTCTGACAAAAATTGAGGAAAATTTAAAATTGTTATGTGTATTGCTGTAGTGACAGGTTGTCAGCCCATCGCCTAAATTACAATACATTGTAACCCTCGAATTTCTTCTGCTGACTTCTACAGCATGCCCGGGAGAAAGGGCAGCTGGAACATTCTATGTTTTTCTATCTCTCCCAGTCCAGCATGAAAGAATGTTTTTCTATCTCTCCCAGTCCAGCATGAAAGGAACGTATAGCTATCGCTAATAATTTATTTATTTTATTGAATACGAAACAAACAGTCACTTAAAACCAGGTGTAAGAGACAGCGTCCCGCAAACTGATAGGGGTTGCTCAGTCAACGACACCGAACAACTTGCACCAGGTAATTCTTTCAGGATAATAAATCAAAAATTGGCTTTTCCACACAAAATGTTCACCTCGATCAGACAATTTGTATGGAAAACAATCATGTTTTAAATTGTAGACCTATAGTTTCCGATACAAAAATATCATCATTATTAAATAGTATAAAACTCGCTTTCTCTATCCCTATATCCCTATGTATGCATACATCTTTAAAAATACGCAACTGATTTTGATGCGGTTTCTTTTAATGGATAAAGTGATTCAAGAAGAAGGTTTATGAACTATATTATGTATAATACATGCATAATATAGTAGAGAAACACTGATAATTTCCGTGCGAAGCCGGGGTGGGTCGCTAGTAAAATATAAGTTTAAACGTCTTACAAAAAAATAATACTTACTGATTACCTAATAAATCTGAATGATTACTATAATGAACAATAAAGTGCAGAAAGGTAACTTAATAATGACGGGCTTATTCCTCGCCTTCCGCTTTAGGTTTTTAGACAGTACAAATATGGTGGGAAAGAATTTTGGGATAGAAGTTACAGAGTTTTTAACCTAGTAGCACAGCTTTAATAGACCTCTACACTGCCTCCGTGGTCTAGTGGCTAGTGCCATGGACTCCTGATCCGGTGGTCCTGGGTTCGATTCCCAGGGGGGAAACATAAAGTTGATATTTGAGAATTTATCACTTTGTGAATTTTTCTCCAGTTTGGTTAGGATATTGCAGGCTGAATCACCTGATTGTCCGAAAAATATAAAAAGATTTCGTGCTTCGGAGGGCACATTAAGCCGTCGGTCCCAGTCGCTGTCTTTGATAGTGGTCGTTACTCAAACCATGTCAGAGGCCTGATAGTTGTGCTACTAGGCGGTTTAAAAACTCTGACACCAGGGTTCATCGGGTCGATTGCCTCGATACCCACTAGACAGAAGAAGAATAGACCTCTGACATATTGTGTGAGACAAACACTATCAAAGACAGCGATCGGAACGGGACCGACGGCTTAAGACGTGCTCTGAACAATCAGGTCATTCAGCCTGCATTGTCCTAACCAAACTGGTCTCTCTAAGTGATAAATTGACAAATATCTGTATTCCTCCGTGGGAATCGAACCCACAACCTCCGGATGGCTCAGCACACACCATTAGACAACGGAGGCAGTTAAAACGAACTGAAAATCTTATCTTTCTTGTTCCAGTATGCCTTCCGATCCTGGCGTACGGCACAGCAATGGGCTGGATATCTCCACACAAGAAACTCCTCATGGGAGAAGAAACTCCTTCCCCACTTCCTCTGACAGAAGAAGAAGTGTCCTGGATGGCGTCCATCATGTTTATATTTGCACCAATAGCAGTCTTCATCTATGGAGTTGCTGCAGATAGGTTTGGCAGGAAGAGGGCGCTGTTGTGTGCATCTTTGCCTATCGCTGTAAGTATCATTCATCACAGATCATCATCATCTACCTAGCCTTTTCCTGTATTTCACCGGTCCTGATCTAGGGGATTGAACAAGGATGCTGGTTTTTACATAGAACGACCGCCATTTGACCTCCGCCCCCAGATGGGAAACCAGACCCAATCCTATAATTGTCTTCTACCACGTTAGTTGTCAACCCTGACAGAGTTTATAAGCCGCCACTGCTTACAATGGCTTCTGACATAGCTTAATGACTAATATCTACTATATTAACCGGGACCAACGGTTGAACGTGTCTTCCGAAGCACGGAAACGCTCGAGTTCTATACCACTAGAGGACATAAGAAGTTTCCTGGATGGCGGCCATAATGTTCATATTTACACCAATGAAGTGGCAACTGATAGGTTTGGCAGGAAGAGGGCGCTGTTGTGTGCTTCTTTGCCTATTGCTGTAAGTATCAGTCATCATCCAATTATAGGAAGTCCACTGCAGGAGATAGGGATCCCTGAATGGGTATTTGCCATACTCAACCTAACTAGCGGCTTGGAATTAGAAAGCGCTGTGCAAGTCGTCGTATGTACAGAAAACACTGCTGCCCGTTCGCATATAAGGGTGTAGATTGCGTGTAGCAACTCCCCGCCTTTATTTTTTAACTTTAACTGCGGCCCGTTTTGTTCGTTTCGCTTCTTAATACATGCAGGAAGAGATATCTGTAATAACCTTCAAAACTTTGTCAGACGTGCGTGGCGGAACGATCTTTGTTTAGGTCGTATACGCTCTGCCTACCCCATTAGGGATAAAGGCGTGATTATATGTATGTATGTATGTAGGAAGAGATGTGGTTATTCAAGATATATCTATGACAGAGTGACAAAGACAAAGTGAAAGACATAATGGCATGGCGACTACAAAGACAGCGTGAGCCATTTGTTTCGCTCACTGTGAGTTTAAGATATTATCAAGATACAATAGTCAATAGTAATAGAGAAACTTGGTTTGGGATTTGCACGGCGATCTGCATATAGACAAGAGAACCTAAACAAGATCCAAACTAATCCGGTCGGATTTCGGTCCCTTGGTGACAGACAGACAGAGTGAGATACAAAGTTAAAGATGTAGCATGGCCAAAGCATGGCGGACACTTGTATCTTTGAGCTTGTAGCACACATAGATAGCACACGCCACGTCAAGATCATACATAGGTACATACATATAACCACGCCTATGTCCCTAATGGAGTAGGCAGAGCTAAAACAACCTAAACAAAGGTCGTTCCGTCACGTCTGACAAAGTTTTGAGGGTTATTTAAGATAGATTTTTTAGGTACAGATTTTTGTAGTGACAGGTTGTCAGCCCATCGCCTAAATTGCAATATATTAAAACCCTCGGATCCCTTAGCTGGTTTTTACAGTATGCCCGGGAGGAAATGCAGCTGACACATTCCATGTTTTTCTGTCGCTTCCAGTCCAGCATGGAAGTAACAAGTCAAGATCAACATACCTGAAACGCGGTATCGTAGCTTGCAAGGCCACCACATCCAACCTAGGCCAGGTGAAACTTGGTCCCCTGGTCACAACACCCGACCAGGCGGGCAGCTTACCGCTAAGCATTTATCTTTCACCCAAACAATGCCTGGAAATTGCTACCTTAGCAATAAGGCCGCCTATGTTGTACTTGTCTTTTGTTGTTATCTGTTGAGTGAGATTTGTTTTCTTACGTGCAATAAAGTATTTTTATGTTATGTTATCCTTGTCCCATCCATCACTCGTCCAAACGGCCTCACATAAAAAGGACATTCCACAAAGGTGTCCCATACAATATGCATTGATTTTAATACTTCCACGCAAAATAGATATATGTTGATAAAACAGTATTAAAATTATTTAAAAAGCATCCTACGGGGTGTAAGGGACAGCGTCCCGCAAACAATCAACGAAACTGAGCAACTATCACCAGGATAATTTTTCAGGAACTGATAAAAAGAACGGATTTCCAAACAAATTGTATGATTGAGGTGGACATTTTGAATGGGAAGGTAATTTTTTTTTTCATGTCCTTAAAGAATTGCCCGGTGAAAATTGTTGACTGAGCAACCACTATCAGTTTGCGGGACGCTGTCCCTTACACCCGGTATTCAGCACTTCTTTCAGCTATGTATCATCAACTTTTTGGTGACATCATGGAGTGTTATGTGGGACATTTTTAGGAGCATTTCCTTGAGAGGCCAGTTGGCCGAGTGATGACGGATGAGAAAAGGGTAATCACCCACCTGGTCGGGTGTTATGACCAGGGGACCGGAGTCCGACTGGATTAGTTCGGAAGTTGTATATATTATGCGGATCGCCGAGCAAACTTCGATACCGCGTTTCAGGACTGTTGTATCTTGATGTGGCGCCATCTATGTGCGTTACACATTCGTTGCTGTTTTAGCGGAATGCCCCAGAAATATTCAAAAGCTTATCGTTTTTATTTTGTCCACCAGGCGGGCTGGGCGGTGAAGCTGGTGTCCCAGCACCCTATAGCGCTAATAAGTGCGCGTGCGCTGATCGGCTTCGGCTCCGGGGGCGGCTTCGTGGTCTGCCCCCTCTACGTGAAGGAGATCAGCGAAGACAGCATCCGGGGGATGACCGGCACCTTCATTATATTCTCACAGGTACAATATATCATATTGTCCCTAGCTTTATCTCGTATCTCACGGGGTTGGGTACTTAATCTGGGGGATCGAACGAGGGTAAGCATAACCTATATAAGCAGTACCTGTTGTGTCTTGATTCCTATGTAATTGTTCTGTGTACAATAAACTGT
The DNA here is from genome assembly GCA_949820665.1 of Scrobipalpa costella. Lineage (NCBI taxonomy): Eukaryota > Metazoa > Arthropoda > Insecta > Lepidoptera > Gelechiidae > Scrobipalpa > Scrobipalpa costella. The sequence continues at coordinate 14,365,884 of OX463315.1, forward strand.
TAAATAGGGTACTGGTTTTAACACAGAGCGACTGCCATCTGACCTCCGCAACCCAGAAGGGAAAACAGACCCAATCCTAGATTAGGTCAGAGTGTTCAAGCCGTCAATGCTTGGCATTGGCCTCTGACATGACTTCACGACTAATATCGACGGTATTAAACGATGTTAACCGGGACCAACGGCTTAACGTGCCTTCGGAATCACGGTACAAGCGCTGAATAAACGTACATACGAAAAACACATTAGTACGTGGTGGGATTCGAACCAGGAGGCAGCTGCCCTATCCACTACACCATCGGGCTCTCACAGGTACATACATATAATTACGCCTTTATCCCCAATGGGGTAGGCATAATCTAGGTCTAGGTCTGTAAAAGTTTTTAGGGTTCATTAAGCTATATTTGTAGGTATATTGCTGTAGTGACAGGTTGTCAGCCTGTCGCCTAAATTGCAATATACTGAAATCCTCGAATCCCTTCAATGGTTTTTACAGCATGCCCGGGAGGAAATGCAACTGGCACATTCTATTAATTCTATTCTAAAAATTATTCCACGCGCTATTTCTTTTCGCTGTATTGTTTGTTAGTTTTTTTTTATTTATTTTCTCGCAAATGTGTTAAAAAACGTCGTACGATATACGTCCGCTTTGATCATTATACTCGTAGTCTCTGCTTTCTTGCCTACGGCTTTTACCGCATTTCACTACATAGTATAAAACAAAGTCGCTTTCTCTGTCCCTATTTCCCTATGTAATGTATGCATAAATCTTTAAAACTACGCAACGGATTTTGATGCGGTTTCTTTTAATGGATAGGGTGATTCAAGAGGAAGGTTTATATGTATAATACATGCATAATATAGTAGATAAACACTGATAATTTCCGTGCGAAGCCAGGGCGGGTCGCTAGTATATCATAATGTATTATTACGTTATCATATCAATCAAAGCACCCCGATATATTTCACATGATTTTGAAAGCCATCCAAGCTATGTGAACGTTTGTGATAAATAAACAACAATAAATAAATAAGGTCTCTTCGATTCAAGGTATGGAAAACAAAACAATCGAAGTCCTTTTGACTTTATTTATCTCTCGTCAAACATGTTTGAAAATAAATTCTTAACAAGCAAACAAAGGGTTTGCGATTAAAATCCTTTGTATTTTTGATTTAGATGAAATGTGAAAGCTCCGCTCCAATTAATTACACAGAAACAACCACAAAGAACACCCAGACCCTGAAACAGACATTTAAACTCACCATCCAAATGTCTGCCCCGGCCGAGAATCGAACCCGGGACCCCCTGCGTATCAGGCAGGTACACTGCCAACTAGGCTGCGCGGGTCGTCAAAGTAGATTGATATAGTATATAGTAGTAGGTACGTTTTATTATTTTGCTCCCATTCCATTCTGAAACTATCTAGGTTTCTTTAATTTCATTTTATTATCACTACATAGTATAAAACAAAGTCGCTTTCTGCGTCCCTATATCCCTATATATGCATAAATCTTTAAAACTACGCAACGGATTTTGATGCGGTTTCTTTAAGTGGATAGAGTGATTCAAGAGGAAGGTTTATATGTATAATACATGCATAATGTAGTAGAGGAACACTGATAATTTCCGTGCGAATCCGGGGCGGGTCGCTAGTCATGACTTAAGAAAGAAAACTAATCCAATATAATTTTATTTTACTTATACAATGTGCTTATTATTATTATTGTACTGGATTGAATAACAAAAAAACATTGAATGTGCCAGCTACCTTTCTTCTCGGGCATACCTACTGAAAATATCGTCAGAATTTTACTAGGCTGTTACTTTCAGCCTACCCCTCAAATGATAAAGGCGTGACGACAGTTGCCCGGAGCCATGAAATTCCGTACATACGTAGTTTTTATTTTTAACGGTAAGACTGTGCTTCACCAAAATTTTTACACGTCTTCAAATCTTAAGTTTCGTTGGAAAATCTATAATTAACTTTCAAAGCAGTTAAAAGCAGAAACTCAAGACAAACCTTTTTATTACAAATTAAAGGCATTCCTTTTAGTTAAATGTATATACAGTTGATGATTTCTTGAACGAAAACGTAAAAACATAAATTTACATCACGATCTACTCTATAGAAATAAGCATGACAACTAGAGACTTGTATATATATACATACATAATATAAAATCACACCTTTATCCCTTACGGGGTAGGCAGAGCGTAATACGCCTCGTGAAAGGCGCTTTCGCCACGTCTGAGAAAAATTATATATATATATATATATATATATATATTAAATAAAATATTATAATAAGCATGTTTAATAGACTTTTATGTTTTATAATTACCAGCATTTGACATTTTTAATAACCATTTAAATACATATTTTAATATTTCAATTTTATATAATGCCTCTATCAATTAAATTTTCGCGATTTATATTCTAAAAGCTTTGCATACTACCAACTTATAATGCCCAATTAAACAGGGTACTTCCATGCTGGACTGGAAGCGAGAAAAAAACATAGAATGTGCCAGCTGCATCTCCTCCCGGGCATGCTGTAAAAGCCAGCTAAGGGATCCGAGGATTTCAGTAAATTGTAATTTATGCGATGGGCTGACAACCTGTCACTACAGCCACGTCACCTACAAATCTATCTTAAATAACCCTTCAAATTTGTCAAACGTAGCGGAATGACCTTTGTTAGGTCGTTTACGCTCTGCCTACCCCATTAGGGATAAAGGCGTGATCACATGTACATGTACATTAAACAGGGTTTATGTACTCATGCCATGTTATACCTATATTTAAGACCTTTAACTCTGTACATGAAAACAAGGAATAAATTGAATTTAATTGGAAAATATCGACCACTAAAAAAATAATGGCGGAAATTAGATTTTCCTTGAAAATTGGCCTACAATTTAATTTCCTCTCTTATTTTGTGTTTGGTAAATATTTTGGACTTTAATCAATTATAAACATAGGTATCTACCTATGTGAGTAGGTACAAAGTTTGGTGTTGTTTGGTCTCATAATCTCCCTAGCCTTATCCTGTATCTCACGGGGCCGGCTACCTAATCTAGGGGATTGAACGAGGGTACTGGTTTTTACACAGAGCGACTGCCGTCTGACATCCGCAACCCAGAAGGGAAACCAGACCCAATCCTAGATTAGGTCAGAGTTTTCAAGCCGCCAATGCTTAGCACTGGCCTCTGAAATGGCTTGACGACTAATATCTACGGTGTTAAACGATATTAACCGGAACCAACGGCTTAACATGCCTTTCGAAGCAAGGAAAAAGCGCCGAATAAACGTACATATGAAATTCGAAAACCGAAAAACACATTGGTACGTGGTGGGATTCGAACGACGACCTCCCGCTCAGAAGGCAGCGGCCCTATCCGCTACACCATCGGGCTCTTATTGTGGTAGTTACGAACATAAAATGGCTGAGATCAATAACTGGGTGAATAGAGGTGATTATTCCGAGAAACTTGCCTTTTAATAAGCGCACGATTTTCTATTGTTATTTTCTCGTGTATACATATAGGCAAGTTATAGGCATAGTATTACTAGGTAGGTACAAAGTCTTTACAAATATCTTAGTAAGTAGAATCTTAATAAGGCTTTCTTAGTGTTTGCTGTTGTTTCCTTTGAAGTTGTGCCTGGGATATAGAAAAGATATGTTTGCTAAGGATTTTATACAAAAGATTGTCTTTTACGCTGGAAGCGATAGAAAAGAATAGAATGTTCTAGATGCTTCATGCTGTAGAATCAGCTGAGGGACGCGTGGATTTTGGTAGTCAATTCAGGCTGAAGACTGACAACCTATCACCATCTCAGCCGTATAGGTACACCTATAGGAATTAAGTCACAGGGGTTGCTCAGTCAATGACACTGAACAACTTTCACCAGGAAATTCTTTCGGGTAAATTAAATTAAATGGCTTTTCCATACAAATTGTCCGACCAAGGTGGTTATTTTGTATGGGAAGTTCAATTTATTTTCAATCTCCTGAAAGAATTTTCTGGTGATAGTCGTTTAAAAAAAAAGAGTTTTTTTTTATACCATACAAATTGTCTGGAGCTGGTTGTTTTGAATAGGAAAGACATTATTTTCTCATTTCCTGAAAGAATTTCCTAGTGATAATTGTTCAGTTTCTTTGAATAAGCAACCCCTGTCCGTTTGTGGGACTCTGTATGTAGCAATACGTACACAGTACCTACATACATACATATAATCACGCCTTTATCCCTAAAAGAGTAGGCAGAGTGTAAACGACCTAAACAAAAGTCGTTCCGCCACGTCTGACATAGTTTTGAGGGTTATTTAAGAAAGATTTGGTATATTGCTGTAGTCATAGGTTGTCAGCCCATAGCCTAAATTAAAATATACTGAAACTCTTGGATCCCTTAGCTGTTTTTTACAGCATGAACAGGAGGAAATGCAGCTGGCACATTCTATGTTTTTCTCTCGCTCCCAGGCCAGCGTTGGAGGAAAGCATGGAAGTAAATAGTTCATTATTTCAAAAATAACCCGCAAATCTTTTCAGACACGTCAGACATCAATAAAACGGCATATTTTAAAGTCGTTGACGTTTTGCTTACCCCGTAACGTATACAAACATGACTGTAACTGCTTCCGTGGTCTAGTGCCATGGACTCCTGATCCGGAGGTCCTGGGTTCGATTCCCAGGGGGGAAACACAAAGTTGATATTTGAGAATTTATCACTTTGTGAATATATCTCCAGTTTGGTTAGGACATTGCAGGCTGAATGACCTGATTGTCCGAAAAAGAAAAAGATTTCATGCTTCGGAGGGCACGTTAAGCCGTCGGTCCCTGTCGCTGTCTTTGATAGTGGTCGTTACTCAAACCATGTCAGAGGCCTGATAGTTGTGCTACTAGGCAGTTTAAAAACTCTGACACCAGGGTTCAACGGGTCGATAGACTCGATACCCACTCGACAGAAGAAGAAGAAGACGATAACGTTGTTTTGTCCGCAGACAATGGGAAACCTGCTGGTGTTCATTCTTGGAGACCTGCTCCCCTTCAACACAGTGCTGTGGATATTACTGGCGATTCCTCTCATCCACTTCTGCATCTTGCTGCGACTTCCTGAGACACCATCTTATCTCGTCAAATGTGGAAAGAATGAGGTAGGTAGAGCTCTTATTCATTCCGATAACAAATGTTAAGCAGCCATCGCCGTGGCTCGGCCTTTGATGGGTGCCTGGTTATGGTATTACAACACTAGCGTTTCCATGCATCGAAAGGCACGTTAAGCCATGTAAGAGATGAAACATAAAAAGGTGGTTGATTACGTATATCTTGGACATTGTTTATCCTTTGGTCGACAAGCACAAGTCAAAGAGGTCGAAAAGCGTATTCAGCTGGGTTGGGCCCCCTTTGGGAAACTTAAAGACGTCTTCAAGTCCAAAATCTCGCAAAACTTGAAGACTAGAGTTTTTAACCAATGTGTCTTGCACGCGCTCACATACGGTGCCGAAACATGGACGCTCACTAGGGAAAGCGTACACAAAGTAAAGGTCGCTCAAAGAGTCATGGAGCGTTCCATGCTGGGCATCAAACTTCAGGATCGTGTTCAGAATGAAGAGATACGACGCCGAACTAGAGTCGTCGATGTCGGGAAACGAAACACGAAACTGAAGTGGGGGTGGGCAGGACACTTGGCTCGTCGGACGACGGACGGTGGACCAAGTCGGTAACGGACTGGCTGCCGTTATCATTAAAACGTCCAGTAGGCATACCACCAGCCAAATAGACTGATGGTATAGTGGTCTTCTTCTGTCGAGTGGGTATCGAGTCTATCGACCCGATGAACCCTGGTGTCAGAGTTTTTAAACTGCCTCATAGCACAACTATCAGGCCTCTGACATAGTTTGAGTAACGACCACTATCAAAGACAGCGACCGGGACCGACGGCTTAACGTGCCCTCCGAAGCGCGAAATCTTTTCTTTTCAGACAATCAGGTGATTCAGCCTGCAATGTCCTAACCAAACTACACAAACAAGGTATAGTGGTGATTGCGGGAAACAGTGGATGCAGGAGGCTCAGGACCGGTGTAGATGGCGATCAAAAGAAGAGGCCTATACTCAGCAGCAGTGGGTAGATGTAGGCTGAAATGATGATGATGATGACTCTCTTAATTTCCCCACCTCGATGGAGTTGTGAATAAGTCCTTTTTTTTTATAGGGAAAAAAAATACATACATACATACATAAAATCACGCCTTTATCCCTTACGGGGTAGGCAGAGCGTTTAACGCCTCGTAAAAGGCGCTTTCGCCACGTCTGACAAAAATTGAGGGCAATTTTAGATTGAAAGGTGTATTGCTATAGTGACAGGTTGTCAGCCCATCGCCTAAATTACAATATACTGAAACCCTCGGATCCCTTAGCTGGTTTTTACAGCATGCCCGGGAGGAAATGCAGCTGGCACATTCTATGTTTTTCTCTCGCTCCCAGTCCAGCATGGAAAAAAATATCTGATTCCTATCGTGTGTGTTACCAAATGAAATGGCATTTTTTATATTGAGGACACCAATATTGAATAAACATTAAAATTGAGAAGAAAAAAGGTTTGAACTGCTCCAGATACGAAACTGTTCAATATTATTTTGCGATATATGTATACCTCGTATCTTCTTCTTCTGTCGAGTGGGTATCGAGTCTATCGACCCGATGAACCCTGGTGTCAGAGTTTTTAAACCGCCTAGTAGCACAACTATCTGGCCTCTGACATGGTTTGAGTAACGACCACTATCAAAGACAGCGACCGGGACCGACGGCTTAACGTGCCCTCCGAAGCACGAATGATACCTCGTATGACACGTATCCTCATATTGAACAGTTCCGTATCTGAAGCAATTCAAATTCGGATGATTCCAAACCTACCTACCTACCTACCTACTTTCTTCCATGCTGGACTGGGAGAGATAGAAAAACATAGAATGTTCCAGCTGCCCTTCCTCCCGGGCATGCTGTTGAAGTCAGCAAAAGGGACTCGAGGGTTACAGTGTATTGTAATTTAGGCGATGGGCTGACAACCTGTCACTAAAGCAATACATATTACAATCTAAAATAGTCCCCTTAATTTTTGTCAGACGTGGCGAAAGCGCCTTTTACGAGGCGTTAAACGCTCTGCCTACCCCGTAAGGGATAAAGGCGTGATTTATGTATGTATGTATGATTCCAAAATAATTTATTTTTTTATTTAGAATTAGTGACCAATTACGTAACGGTGTGATGTATTTTTAGAATCAGCTCAAAATGCCCTTACATATAATACCACACACGATGGGAATCCGAACAAATTTTTTTTTTTTGTTTCCATACAAAAACAAGTAACCCCCTTCCACTTGGGCACAACTCTGCAAAATTGAAACCATTAAAACAATAAAACCTCTTGTAGCAATTTCCCGGTCGATCTGATCGTTTTCAACTAGCCTAAAGGTATAACTATGACTTCCATGGTGGACTGGGAGCGAAAGAAAAACATAGAATGTGCCACCTGCATTTCCTGCTTGGCATGCTGTAAAACCAACTAAGGGATCCAAAGGTTTCAGTATATTGTAATTTAGTCGATGGGCTCACAATCTGTCACTACTGCAATATATCTAACCTCCCTACAAATCTATCTTAAAGAACCCTTAAAACTTTCTCAGACGTGGCAGAACAACCTTTGTTTAGTCGTCGTCGTCATCGTCGCTTACGCTCTGCCTACCCCATTAGGGATAAAGGCGTGATTATATGTATGTATGTATGTAAAAGTATAATAAAATACTGTAAAATTTAACATGGCAGCTGCGATATGCCTTCAGGAAGAAAACAAAAGAAAAGGTATCTAAAATCCCAAATAAAAGCCATATAATACAAATTGCATCTATCAGAGATACATTTGTTTTTAAGCAGGTACCTAAGTATAGTATTTCAAAATGTATTTTTATTTGAGACTAGCTGTGCCCGCGACTTCGTACGCCCAGTTTGTATGGAAAACACGCAGTGTCGAACATACTGAAAACGCTTATCCGCGCGTAGGAACGGGATCTGACAACCCGCGCGCGGTAGCGTGTTTCGCATTGTCTGATCTTTGTTTTTGTATGGAAAACACGATAACGCACGCGAGCTAGCAGATCCCGCTCCCGCGCTCAAGCGTTTTCAATATGTTCGACACTGCGTGTTTTCCATACAAACTGGGGTACTTACTCAATATTAGAAAAGCTTGCGTAATTTTTCTAACCTAGGCTGGACAAATAATTAAAAAAAACTCAAAAAGTCCCTTTAAGATCGGTAAAAACGATCATCATACAGACCGACAGACAACATTTTTTTTAAAAGTCGTTTTGATCTTCATATCGTTAATAATGCCTGCTGCAATAATGTTTTTGTAAAAATATTCAATGTACAGACACGACCCTTCTAGAGATTAATTATATGTATAGATAGATTTAATATAACGAGCTAGGAAATAGGTGGGCAAATTAAAAAACTAGGTATTAATAGGCTTTACGATAATAACGTGTTAAGTTTTCTCACGGTATGAAATTATTAGATAAGTAGACATTATACCTATCTGCCTCCGTGGTCTAGTGGCTAGTGCCATGGACTTCCGATCCGGAGGTCCTGGGTTCGATTCCCAGGGGGGAAACACAAAGTTGATAATTAAGTATTTATCACTTTGTAAATTTTTCCCCAGTTTGATTAGGACATTGTAGGTTGAATCACCTGATTGTCCGAAAAGAAAAAGATTTCGTGCTTCGGAGGGCACGTTAAGCCGTCGGTCCCGGTCGCTGCCTTTGATTCGTCACTTAAAACCATGTCAAAGGCCTGATAGTTGTGCTACTAGTCACTCTGACACCAGGGCTCATCGGGTTGATAGACTCGATACCCACTCGACAGAAGAAGAAGACCTACCTAACATAACATCGTTACACGACCAAAACCTGCTTTGTAACATTTTTTAATCTGCATTTTTGCATGATGCTTTCCAAATTCTTATCATTTAGTTATATATATTCAGTTATATTACTTACTAGCGATCTGCCCCGGCTTCGCAAGGAAATCATCAGTGTTTATCTACTATATTATGCATGTATTATACATATAATCCGTTGCGTAGTTTTAAAGATCTAAGCATACATAGGGATATAGGGACAGAGAAAGCGACTTTGTTTTATACTATGTAGTGATGATGAAAATAAAGAAACTAATCCCGGTCATCGATGTCAAAAATATCAACATTCTCAACAATTATCCTAAAAAGTAATTAAGTATATTTAAAATAAATAACTATTATTAAGGTCGTGTCTGTACATTGAATATTTTTATAAATACATATTTCTTTCATGCTGGACTGGGAGAGATAGAAAAACATAGAATGTTCCAGCTGCCCTTCCTCCCGGGCATGCTGTAGAAGACAGCAAAAGGGACTCGAGGGTTGCAGTGTATTGTAATTTAGGCGATGGGCTGACAACCTATCACTACACATTAGCAATACACATTACAATCTAAACTTGCCCTCAATTTTTGTCAGACGCGGCAAAAGCGCCTTTTACGAGGCGTTTAACGCTCTGCCTACCCCGTAAGGGATAAAGGCGTGATTTTATGTACGTATGTAAAATAAATAATTAAAATCATTTATTACAGCAAAAACTAAAATAAGTTTACACTTTCTTATTAACTATAATAGAAATATGAATTCTGCTAAGTGTAGTTTCCGACAACACTAGTATTCGGTGATCTTCACACTAGGCAAGCCTGTATCGTGAGGATCAACTAAAGGTTTACTATGTTGGTTTACCCTCAGTAGGTGCATTGTTTGATATCAAAATTAAACGTTATGTATGTATCTATCTTAGCATGCATGGTTAGTAAAAAATAAAAATAAAAATAATAAAAATTAGTAAATAGTATTTAAAGAGCCCGATGGTGTAGTGGATAGGGCCGCTGCCTCCTAAGCGGGAGGTCGTGGTTCGAATCCCACCACGTACCAATGTGATTTTCGGTTTTCGAATTTCATATGTACGTTTATTCGGCCCTTTTTCCGTGCTTCGGAAGGCACGTTAAGCCGTTGGTCCCGGTTAATATCGTTTAATACCGTAGATATTAGTCGTTAAGCCATATCAGAGGCCAGTGCTAAGCATTGGCGGTTTGAAAACTCTGACCTAATCTAGGATTGGGTCTGGTTTCCCTTCTGGGTTGCGGAGGTCAGATGGCAGTCGCTCTGTGTAAAAATCAGTACCCTCGTTCAATCCCCTAGATTAGGAAGCCGACCCCGTGAGATACGGGATAAGGCTAGGGAGATGATGATTTAGCTCCTGTAAAATTTTTATTTTGTTATATAGCAGATTTTGGTCGCACAACGACGATAATTAGAATTGGCCCCATTAGCATTATCAGAACTGATTTCATCCATCAAATAGGTCGACTATTTGACGAGCGACCCGATACACTCTGGTAGAGTTTCAAACCCGCCTATAGACCTGTCACTAGAAAGAGGAAAGAAAGAAAACATATTTATTCAGTACAGATAATCCTAAAATAATAAATAAAATATACAATAACACATGCAATATAACATTAAACTTACTTATAGATAACTCTTATCTATACTGAAACGGGCCAAACTCAGCATATTGCCACAGCCGGAGCTATGGCGCTGATTTTCAGTTTTCACTACAGCAATATACCTACAAATATATCTTAAATAACCCTACAAATATATCATAAAACTTTGTCAGACGTGGCGGAACGACCTTTATTTAGGTCATGAGGGATAAAAGCGTGATTATATGTATGTATAGACCTCTGACATGGCTCATAGGCGTAGCCACGAGGGGATTTGGGGGTTAAAATTGTATCCTTACCACACTATTCAAAATCTCACATAGTGTTAAACTGAGATAATAATTATGAATGTTTTATTCCCCCGTGGGCATCGCCCGACGACCTCCGGACATCACTACATAGTATAAAACAAAGTCGCTTTCTCTGTCCCTATATCCCTATGTATGCACAAATCTTTAAAACTGCGTAACGGATTTTGATGCGGTTTCTTTTAATGGATAGAGTGATTCAAGAGGAAGGTTTATATGTATAATATAATAGAGAAACACTGATGATTTCCGTGCGAAGCCGGGGCGGATCGCTAGTAAGTAATAGAACTGAATACATCTATAAAAATAAATGAATAAGAATTTGGAAAGCATCATGCAAAAATGCAGATTCAAAAATGTTACAAAGCAGGTTTTGGTCGTGCAGTAACGTTACGTTAGGTAGGTATACTATACACAATTCGCCCAGATAGATATTATTGTACAGAGCACGCAATACTTTATTGGGCACCAATTTCATTTATTATATTCCATTAGAGGGTAGGGCATGTTTGTCATGACATTGGCTCATACTGTTGATTGGGTTCGTAATAGCTGTTGAACCGTGATATGACTAGGTTCAGGGTTAGGTTAAAGTTAAGGTTAAAGTAAAATACACAATACCTAAGTTATGGAAGTATCTATGCCGGATTGTAGTACTATTAGGTATTATGTGGCTGGATACTAGCTAACGGAAAGGTTTGATGTGGAGCTATCTATGTTGTAAAATGATTTGATAATTCCAATCTTTGCAAAAATCTTAGGGATTTTGCGAAAACACGGATAGTTAGACAATGGTAAAAACATTGACAATTATACTGGAAAATATAGGTTTTATAAAAAAAAAATGGTCGTTCTAGTAACATTTGATATCCTTAATGCTGCTTTGCTAGATTTATTCTTATTGATTTAATGTTATTCTGATTGGTTCAACAACATGCGTTTATGTTTTACATTTAAATTGTCAACCAATCAGAGAAGATTTTTTTTTGGGCTTTTATTTCAGCTATAATTTCAGCTTTGGGTTCTTATTTCAGCTAAGGATATCAAGTGTTACTAGAACGACTAGTTTATTCGCAAAAAAACACACTTTTCCAGTAAGATTTAACAGTGATATCACCATTGTTTATAATTTTACCTGTTTCCGCAAAATCCCTAGGATTTTTGCGAAGATTCGAATTATCAAATCATCCTACGACATATGTCACTCCTCATTCATTTTGGGGAAACAATTCGCACCTTTACAAATAAAGTGACTTAACTCAAAAAATTGTGATTTCGAGTTTCTGCAATAAACGACCTTTAAAATTATAACTTACAACCCTAAAAACTTGAAATATTTTTTAGAACATTATCTATCACACTTTTACTGAGAAAAAAATACCCAAGTATATAGGGTTGTAAGGTTATGCTTTCAATAATTCAAATATCGTTTTATTGCAGAAAGTAAAAATCCCCATTTTTTGAGTTCAGTCACTTTATTTCTAAAGGTGCGAATTGTTGTCTTACTAAACCTTAAAGGTCTGCCGGAGTAGTACAATCTCATACAAACGTAGTTTGGCTTATATTTTTAACCAGTAAATATTAACCAAGTACAAATTTATTTGCACGCTATTTTTAAACAAAATCGTTTTTTCGGTCTTAATTTGGTTACCTATGCTTAATATTTTCAAACCAAACCTTATTAGAAGCATAGATATGATGCGTTTAGTCATTTGTACGAAGTGTAGTTAAGTTTGGTTTTACTGTTTAGGAATAAAAGCAAAACTACGTTTGTATGAGATTTCACTACTCCGGCAGACCGTTAGGCAAAAATACTTACTATTTATTAACAAAGTTTACAGTTAGTTCTACACAATATGTAGACTAACCTAACCTATGCCTACTGCGGCTTACATAAAAGGATATCCAACTGAAAAATACTACTTTATTATAGCTTATAGCCAACAAATACGAATATGTATTAGAAACGACAGTTAAACTGGAAAAAACTACCTATTCCTATTGAATACACTTGCTCTCCTAAACATGTGAGTACTGAGTAGGTCAATGATATTATTGTATGTATATAGGTAGATACGTTACCAACGCGCAAAACTCGTGCCGTCAAATGGTCCTAATTGTGATCATTTTAGGCAGTCGAGCTGCGAGCTGCGAAGTGAGAAAAAGAGTTAAATTATATTCAAGGCTGCATTGATTACAAATAGCTATCTGTTTCACTCTTACGCTTTGCCTATTTTGTGTCGCACTCAGCGTTTGTTTAGATATGCAATGTTATAAATATGTATGTATATATGTGTCGCAGAATAATTAAAATGTGCGTGCAGTATGACCGTAACGTATCTTTCTTAAAATATCGTTGGAGTAGGTATGTTACTTTTGCAGATCAACCGGCGTCGTACGTAGAATGGTTTTGTTAGGACCAAACTGAGAATAATTTATTTTATGAGAACAAAAAGTTATTTACCGATCGATTTAGTGGGTCCTTTATCGGAATAAAATGTTACCGCTCCAAATAACATGAACATTACCTACACGTCACACACACACATAATCACGCCTTTATCCCTAATGAGGTAGGCAGAGCGTAAATTACCTAAACGAAGGTCGTTCCGCCACGTCTGACATAGTTTTGAGGGTTAAGATAGATTTGTAGGTATACTGCTGTAGTAACAGGTTGTCAGCCCATCGCCTAAATTGCAATATACTGAAACCCTCGGATCCCTTAGCTGGTTTTTACAGCATGCCCGGGAGGAAATGCAGCTGGCACATTCTGTTTTTCTTTCGCTCCCAGGCCAGCATTTCCATGCTGCATTCTTCCGAATACGTCACAGGCTGTTAATGTAATATTTTGTCCATAAACAGGAAACAGCGAAGGTCCTGTCTTGGCTTCGAGGGTTGCCAGCCGACCATAGGTCCATCAGTGAGGAGGTGGATCGGCTGATCATAGAACAGACCACCAGCGAACTCAAGTTCTCACCAAGATTGCTTTGTAAGTAGTACAATCTATACAGGGTGTAAGGGACAGCGTACTACAAACTGATAGCTCATAGAAGATAGCCACAAATTGCTCAGTCCACGAAGCTGAAGAACTTTAACCAGAAATTCCATTCGAGAAATCAAAAAGATACCTACTTTACCATACAAAATGAGCACATTGGGGGCAATCCGTAAGCGCACATAATCACAAAATCTTGACTAAAATCGTTATCTGTCATTTTCTATCATGAGAGAACAGAAAGGGAAGGCAACAATTTTAGCAAAGTCTTAATTTAGCTGTGTCCTCAAGGAACTCGGTACCATTTTGTTTTGTACCTACAGGTTTTTTCTTTTTCAGTTTTGTTTACTAAGCTACTCTATCAGTTTGTTGTACGCTGTACCTTATTCAGTTTCATGCGTATATTCACATCCTTACAGCACACCTGTTTGAAACACCCTGTATAGGTAAAAACTAGTCTGTAGACTGTACAGTCGAGTGTGTTCTCTATCAGTCAGCAGACCAATCAAATCAGCGTACCACCCGCGAACAAGACGAATCTGTTTTCATGTTTTGCAAATAAAGTCAATTGACGCCGACCTCTTTACGAGGCAATTCAATGGCCTTGGTATCGGATCCATGTCTGTTATTTTCAATTTAGCCGTTTGATAATAATTTCGTTGAAGACATTATTTTGTTTAGCGCGACGTGTCAAATGTGTTAAACGTCAATTCGGGGTCGTGCGGGGGGTCGTTTCTGTTGACTCCTTGGTTATGGACTGTTACCGAGTTCCTGGCAAATACAGGGTGTACTTAACTACTACTAAAACTATTCCAGTCTACGTCATTTTCAGTTCCTACCCTTTACTAAAATTCGGACACTTATCTTATACTCAGAACACTTAAAAGGCGAGAAAGTTTGCTCGCTTCGCTTTCGTGATATTGATTCAAATCTCGTGAAATATCACACTCGTTTTGCTCGCGTCACGTATTGATTACATTTTACTTTTGTGAGTTGTCGTGATCGCTTCGCTTGCGTGACGTATTGATTAAATTGTCATGATAGGTATATCGCGTTTAATTCGTTCGCGTTACGTTTTCTCTCGGGCAGCCTTAGTCATGAATAACATCGTTTGTGTTCAGACCATTCATCTTTTTATCTTCTTTCCAGTCTCAAACAAGACAACAGTTAAAGCCTTCTGGGTGGCTCTGATAGTGAACTTAACCAGAGAGTTCTGCGGATGCATAGCGGTTTTAGTCTACGCCAGTCACATCTTCGCTGAAGCCAGGAAGCATTCAGACATAGCCCTGACCGCCAACAAGCAGTCCATCCTCCTGGCGGTGGTACAAATTGTGGGCAGCTTCCTGGCCTGTCAGCTGGTGGATAGAACTGGGAGGAAGGTTAGTATTAAGTTGTTCAGTTTATACAATATAATCCTCCTATCCTATCCTATCTAGCCATTAGTGTCCCACAGAATTTTGTATTGTGTATACAATATAATACACAATACAAAATTCTTTATTGCACAAAGAGACACGTCATACAACAGAAATAAAAAGGAAGAAACGTGACAGTACAATATAGGCGGCCTTATTGCTAAAGCAGCAATTTCTACCAAGCAACCTTTGGGTATAGAAATTATAAAAAAAGCAGAAAGCGGGATAGTGCATATTACTACATAAGTAAATACTTTGACAATATTTACACACTATTAAATAAATATTTCAATTAAATATACTGATATACATATATCTTATGATAAACATCATATCATATATGTCATAATATATGCTACATAAGACAGAATTTATCGGTCTAAACAAGCCCTTAATATTTTTCCGGCGAGTGAAAAATATCGCTGTATTCGGAAATGAAACTCATAAATTGCTAGGTACCATAGCTCTACCTACGACTTATGACGGAAATAAAAAATGTGAGGTACTTAATACGAAGCTGCCTTGTTCAACTTACCTACTTACAAAAAAACCTTCTTCCCCTCCCTATCTCCGTGAGAGTTTTACATTCTCACGTCCCTTGGATAAGCCCTGTCGTTCAAACGTCAGGACTCTTCTTTCCATCCCCTCCCACCGAACCGATTTCTATTCCTATTCCTTTACTGTTCATGCAGTCAGATTATGGAACTCTCTTCCACCGACAGTTCGTGATAGCTCGTCTATCGCTGTCTTCAAAAGACGAGTTAAAGAGCATTATCTTTCCCTGTCAAAGTAATCCGTGTTTAGGGTATATATTTATGTATATATTTGTATATAAATAGCTATAAGTATTTATTTATTTTTGATTATGTATATAATTGAAAGTATTTATTTATTTCTTGTTAATATTTATGTAAAAGATTTACATTATATAATTATTTTACAGTAGTATTATCTTATTGATATTTATTAAATTTTGTGCACGTTTTATCCGCGTATCTTTAAAATTATCACTTCTGTAGGTCTGCTGTAAGAAATTTCTTTTTAGAAATAAGCAGTGCCTGTTGTGTCTTTGTTTTTTATGTCCTGTGTTTATGATGTTTTTTGTGTACAATAAATTGTTAAATAAATAAATAAATAAAAACCGTAGTAAGTGGATAGATTCTGTGGAATCTTCCATACCAGCCATCTAATGATTGTCTATTTGGCTAGTTAACCATTGGGCGTAGACTTCCTTGTGTCATGGTTAGTGTTACTAGGGGTTTAAAAGATGCTGATCATGGTCTGGTTTTACGTTTTTAAGATCTGAAGTACCTAAATCTATCTATGCTAATTTATAAAGTAAAAATGTGTGTGTAGTTGTGATGCTACGGGTAAACTCGAGCTTTTTCCTGTAATTTTTTTTCATGCTGCTTTTTTTTGCTTCCATCCTAGCCTGGGGGCGAAAGAAAAACATTGAATTTGCGAGCTGCTTTTCCTCCCGGGCATGATGTGAAAACCAGCTAAGGGATCTGTAGGTTTCAATATACTGTAATTTAGGCGATGGGCTGACAACCTGTCACTACAGCAATATACCTACTAATCTATCTTAAATAACCCTCAAAACTTGGTCAGACGTGGCGGAACGACCTTTGTTTAGGTTGTTTACGCTCTGCCTACCCCATTAGGGATAACGGCGTGATTATATGTATTGTATTTTTATTTTTTCAAAATCTACGAGCGCCTTGAGTAACACAGCTAACTTTGGAAAATATGTGAAAATATCTTGATCTCACAAGAAAACTCGTTGAACTGTAGGTGACATTCGAAGAGTTATATTTAGATAAATAATTTCAAGGTGTCTCGAAATTATTGAACTGTTTTTGATAAATAATTTTATTTATAGCCTCTAATTTTAAAACACCTTGCAATTTTATCAAACCAAAGTAGAGCATAGATTATTTTGTTATAAATATCGAATGAGGGACAGAAATGACTTAATTAATTCATCTTCATATTAATCTAATAGACCTCTGACATGGTTTATGTAACGACGTAACGACCGCTATCAACAACCGGGCCGGACGGCTAAGCGTGACGACTTAAATCTTTGAAAGATAATCATTTAATTGAGCCTACATTGTTCTAAGTATATATTGTTTTTTAAGCATTGGAATCGAACTCATGACTTCCGGAACAAAAAGTCCAAGGCTCAAACATACAAGCACTTTTAGTTCCGTAGTAGTTTAAAACACGTGGTGTAGGTAGGTACCTATAAAAAATAACGGGAATACTCATATTGGCAACATGGCGCGTATTTACGATCATACAGTTTTTTTTTTCGGAAAATTTAAAAGGTCGGTTAAAAAAAACAAATGATTTACTCTCTCTGCATGCCATGATTAAATGACGTAGTTCATTATCTTAATATAGAAATAATCTAATATCTATATATCTTCCATGCTGGACTGGGAGCGAATGAAAAACATAGAACGTGCCAGCTGCATTTCTTCCCGAGCATGCTGTAAAAACCAGCTAATGAATCCAAGGGTTTCAGTATAATGCAAATTAGGCGATGGGCTGACAACTTGTCACTACAGCAATAAACCTACATACTTATCTTAAATAACTCTCAAAACTTTGTCAGACGTTGCGGAACGACCTTTGTTTAGGACCTTTACGCTCTGCTTACCTCATTAGGAATATAGGTGTAATTATATGTATGTATGAATGTATGTATGTAAATATTATTATTATGAGGACAGGCAGCATATATATGCTGATAGGTCCTATCAGTGTTGGATTTATGTTGTTCGGTTATCACTATTCACTATTATTATAAAGTCTATTGTTCATTTAATATGGTTCATAATTGTTTAAATAAATAAATATAGTTCCACATCGTTTCATGCTCTTGCAAAAAGTGCGCGACTTCAGGAAAATAAGTGAAAAAACATGGGCTTAAATACTAATTATTTGACTTCACATAATGCTGAGACATGATTTACAAGATTTGGACTTCGAACTGATAATTGCTTGAAGAGCATATCTTGAATCTAGATCAGTTGGACTCAACATCATTACTTGCGGATTGAGAATGCTGATAGTGATTAATTGCTAATGCTTTCTTAACTCGCGCCGTGTCACGTTGCATCCCGGGGAATTGAGCTTAAACTACTTGATGGAAGTAGAAGAAAGAAGTCTTACCTTACTCTGTGCTCAGAGTTTGTACCTCTAAATCAGCATCGTCACCAAAGTTTTTTATTTTTCTTTTTATTTCGTAAACATACAGTTATTTAATAACAATATCAAAATAAATAACATGTTTTATTACAAACCTAGAGTTTCCTTAATTATAAAATAACATTGAAATTTACAATTCCAAGCACTCATTCACAAAAAATACGCAGGGATAAACTCTTTTGTGTCTTAAAAACTAAAAATGAACCATACTCGTTATTGTTTATCATAAGCTTAAGAATTTTCTTGGTTTTGTGCACTACATATCATCATCTCCCTAGCCTTATCCCATATCTCACGGGGTCGGCTACCTAACCCAGGGTATTTAACGAGGGTACTGGTTTTTACACAGAGCGACTGCCATCTGAGCTCCGCAACCCAGAAGGGAAACCAGAACCAATCCTAGATTAGGTCAGTTTTCAAGCCGCCAATGATTAGCACTGGCCTCTGATATGGCTTAACGACTAATATCTACGGTATAAAACGATATTAACCGGGACCAAGGGCTTAACGTGCCTTCCGAAGCACGGAAAAAGCGCCGAATAAACGTACATATGAAGTTCTAAAACCGAAAAACACATTGGTACGTGGTGGGATTCGAACCACGACCTCCCCGCTCAGGAGGCAGCGGCCCTATCCACTACACCATCGGGCTCTCCACTACACTACATAGTGATTAATTATTGCCTTATATTTACCTTCCTTTAACTTCTTAGCGAGTGGATTCTCGAGTCGAACAAGACAGCAAAAAGCAGAAGAACCCTGGTGTCAGAGTTTTTAAACCGCCTAGTAGCACAGCTATGAGGCCTCTGACATGGTTTGAGTAACGACCACTATTAAAAACAGCGACCGGGACCGACGGCTTAACGTGACCTCCAAAGCACGGAATCTTTTTTACTTTTTCGGACAATCAGGCGATTCAGCCTGCAATGTCCTATCGAAACTGGGGAAAACCTCACAAAGTGATAAATTGACAAATATCAACTTTGTCCCCCTTCTGGGAATCGAGCCCGAGACCTCCGGATCGTAAGCCCATAGCTCTGACCACTTGACCACGAAGGCAGACTAAGAAGACCTTCCTTTATCTTCCAGCCTCTTCTAGCAGTGACCAGCGTGGTGGCTGGCTTCAGCATGTGTCTGCTTGGCGTCTGGTTCTACCTGAACAGCATCGGGAAGGTCCTGCCAGGCTGGGTGCCCATTGTGGCGCTCTGCTTTGCCATATTCGCTGATGCTTCAGGGTTGCAGCCGCTGCCCTTCGTCATCATGACAGAGATGTTCAACTTTCAGGTGAGAAAAGAAATATGTATTGCTATCATTACCTAAAGTGGGAAGAACACATTTCTACATACATACATACATACATAAATCACGCCTTTATCCCTTACGGGGTAGGCAGAGCATTTAACGCCTCGTAAAAGGCGCTTTCGCCACGTCTGACAAAAATTGAGGGCAATTTTAGATTGTTAGTTATATGTATTGCTTTAGTGATAGGTTGTCAGCCCATCGCCGAAATTACAATACACTGTAACCCTCGAGTCCCTTTTGCTGACTTCAACAGCATGCCCGGGAGGAAGGGCAGCTGGAACATTCTATGTTTTTCTATCTCTCCCAGTCCAGCATGGAAGAACACATTTCTACCATAACCAAAAAGGATTAAAGTTTCATTTATTTGATCAGAAACGCATTTGGTAAGTATTTGACACTAGAAATTATACTGAAAATTTTGAAGACCTACATCAGACCTATACTTGAGTATGCATTCCAAGTCTGGAGTCCATACTTTGTCAAAGACATAGATTTACTTGAAAAGGTTCAGCGTAGTTTCACCAAAATACCCAGACAATCAAAAAAGCTAACTTACGACCGACGCCTAGAGGTAATGAAGATTAATACCTTGCAAGCAAGAAGAGAACGTGGGGATTTGATAGAGACTTTAATTTGACCTATCTAACTTTGATGCCCTATTCAATCGGGACCAAAATAGCCGTTTGCGAGGTCATAGCATGAAATTGACAACTTGTTTCTCACACAACAACCCACACAAGCACTTTCTTTCAAATAGAATGGTTGCTAACTGGAACAAGCTACCTCAAGATGTAGTGACAGC
The DNA here is from genome assembly GCA_949820665.1 of Scrobipalpa costella. Classification (NCBI taxonomy): domain Eukaryota; kingdom Metazoa; phylum Arthropoda; class Insecta; order Lepidoptera; family Gelechiidae; genus Scrobipalpa; species Scrobipalpa costella. Next base: position 14,386,509 of record OX463315.1, read on the forward strand.
CCAGAATACAAATGTCTTTAAGAACAAATTGGACAAATACCTACAAAACTTCAATAAGACAAGCTAATCGTGAACAGTGGGAAACAGGCACTATCAGTTGCTACAACTGCCTGCCTGATTAAATAATATAATAATAATAATTCTTTTGAGGGCACATCTAATCTAAATCTTGACTAAAATTATTGCCATCCCTTTCTGTACTTTCATGGTAGATAATGACAGGTGTAGAATAGACTTATTATCAGTTAAGTCGTGATTTTTGCAACTACGAATTGCTACCAATATCTTACAAAAAAATTTGTTTTTTTTATATTTAATCACGCTGGATTTCTACTGGACGGATCGGGATAAAACTTCTAATTATAACATATATAGGTTAGGTCCTGGAATATGACGTTCTTTTCACCACGAAAAAACCTTAATTTCCAAAGACGGTGCCGAAACAGCGAGCACGAAACAGCGCGAGCGAAGCGAACGCGACGTTTCAAGAATGTTTCAATGTGTTAAACGAGTGAAGCAAGCGCTTTGTATTTTTAATATCACGTGCAAAATAAAATAACCAAAAAGAAATTGCAAAATTTGAAAATGTCAATGGCAGAAGGTTATTGGCAAATTCAGAGATGCCGCACATTATAAAACCACAATGAAAAATATGAAATTGAAAAACGTCGCATGACGCCCAAAAAATGATTGGTTATTGGGCTCAATTCTTTATAATACAATCGAAACCTTCATAAAATAGCAACGTCGGGTTCTTTCTATGTATTTTTTTCAGGAATCTTGAAGGCAATAACGTTTTACACGAACAATATTAGGCGCGCCGTGAATAGAGTTCGCTGCAAATTTCATTTCATTTTCAATAGAAACCCTTGAATACAAGAGGAAATATCGCGTGCTATTGCAAAGAATAGCCGAGTCGACTCTGTGAATCGTTCGATTTGAATCGGTCTAATAATAGACCGCTGAGCCACGTTTAATAATGCCTTCTATGTCCACTTTACGACATCATCGTTTTCAGATTGGATGTAGCAAATCGTTATTTTAATAAGTCCTACGGTTTTGTGTGTTTTGACGAACAATAAATGATTTCTGATTAATTAATTTTATGATTTGTTTTTTTTCTTATACATGGGGCCATAGAAACGTAGATAGATGGTAGCTACATTATAGAATTTCCAACTCAGTTTCAGAATAAACGTAAACAAAGTTTCAACTCTTTTAATCGTAGATCTCGTTTCTAAAATAAGTTTTAGGTATTAGATATGACAACATAATGAAATAGTACTTTTAGTAATTTAACTAATTAGCCATTCTCACGTAAAGGAAAAAGTAAATGCCAAGTCGTATCAGGATATCAAAGAACTGGCCAATGATCGACAAAAATGGAAGTTGCTCCACCGACAAGAGCCCTCTTAAGTGAAAGAAGAAGCCATTCTCATCATTTATTTGAAAAATGTGTTTTTGAATAAAAATGATGAATATTTGTTTAGGTACTTTTATTCTAAAACTGAGTTGGAAATACTAAAGATACAATGGGACCAAAAACAATAAGAAAATACAAACGTAAAAAATAAAGAGTACGATGAATGCAGCTTTATTACTATGGTAGCAATTACTACCAGGTACCATAGGTTGCCGTTGTAGGTATAAAAGTAAATGTACTTAGGTACTTATATTATTTGACGATGATAGATGAAGTCCTGTTATCCCTAATTAGGCACATAGAGCTCGAAGAAAGAATTTTCGCTGCTCTCGATCCACTTATCTACTTTACATTTCTGAACCGATTTTTGAAGCGAATTACAACTTCCATTGCTGGTCTGGGAGCAAGAAAAAAACATAGAATGTGCCAGCTGCATTTCCTCCCGGGCATGCTGTAAAAACCAGCTAAGGGATCCGAGGGTGTCAGTATATAGCAATTTAGGCGATGGACTGACAACCTGTCACTACAGCAATATACCTACAAATCTATCTAATAATAACCCTCAAAACTTTGTCAGACGTGAGATCTTTCGATCTGTGTTTAGGTCGTTTACGCTGTGCCTAACCCATTAGGGATAAAGGCGTGATTATATGTATGTATGTATAACATCTTCCTTTCTCGTTCCAGCTCCGCGGTACAGTGGCGACTCTCATCATGGCCATATCCCTCGGCACAGACTTCGCTTTGCTGAAAATCTTCACGCCTATGATAGGCTGGATCGGCTACCATTCCACCTTTTGGTTCTTCAGTTTCATCTGCCTTTCAAATGTGTTCTACCTCATCTTCTGCGTGCCGGAGACCAAGATGAGAAGTCTAGAGGACATCTACGCGGATTTGGAGGGAAGAAAGAAGAGAAGTAAAGAAGATGTTGTGGAATCGAATCATATCTGAGTTTTTAATAGGCCTGTTTATGATTCAGTTTTTATAAGTCTCAGTTAACCAATTACTCAAGTCTTCAAGGTCTTTTTAAGATGACCTGAATAGTTTCAAAAGCTCCATCTATACATGCACTGTCAAAGTTTTGGTACGTTCACACGATCGCCATGCATTATAAATATCTTTTTATGTGAAATAAAGATGTTTATGGCAGAACTAGCGCAGGCTACCAAATGAAAGAACAGTTTATTGTTTTGTTTTACTTTTTTCTCAAAAACATTTAAAAAAACATTTGTTATTAAAATTTTATACTGAGCCGTCTGAACGCAGCCCTAATCAAACAGACAAAATCATGACATTGACAGCTCATCTTTTGAAAAGCCACCTACACAAAAGCCATATACCTAAGATTTGAATGGAATTAAAAGCCACCTATCGGCAATATTATATTATTTTATAATAATAAATAATAAAATATATTCTCTATAATAGAGAATATTACCTCTTATGACATTCTGAAAAGCGCTCATTAACTTGACCTAGACACAGGCGCGCGTTGAAAATTCGACCATAAGTTCAAGCGCGTATTAGATGGGCAACATTTCTTACGACTTTAAGAAGATTGTTCTTTACATACCAGTAATTCATTTCAAATAGTAAAAGTTAAAAGGGTGTTTAAAGTTCACATTTCGCGTTACTCGAGCAAAGCGGGCGCTACACTTTACGAATATTAAATCAAATGCGTTAAGCAAGCGAACCAAACGCAACTTGCCACGAAAGCATTATTATATGATGCGAGCATCACTTGTCACTAAAACGGAACCAATTCGATAAGCAAGCGAAGCGAGCTTGACATTTCACGAGAATAGACATCCCTTTAAATAGAGAGCCCGATAGTGTAGTGGATAGGGCCGCTGCCTCCTGAGCGGGAGGTCGTGGTTCGAATTCCATCACGTACCAATGTGTTTTTCGGTTTTCGAATTTCATATGTACGTTTATTCGGTGCTTTTTCCGTGCTTCGGAAGGCACGTTAAGCCGTTGGTCCCGGTTAATATCGTTTAATACCGTAGATATTAGTCGTTAAGCCATATCAGAGGCCAGTGCTAAGCATTGGCGGCTTGAAAACTCTGACCTAATCTAGGATTGGGTCTGGTTTCCCTTCTGGGTTGCGGAGGTCAGATGGCAGTCGCTCTGTGTAAAAACCAGTACCCTCGTTCAATCCCCTAGATTAGGAAGCCGACCCCGTGAGATACGGGATAAGGCTAGGGAGATGATGAGACATCCCTTTAAATAATAGAGGTGGAGTCCATTGTAGTTTTGTAACCGAATTCTAGTGTCATACTAAATTAAAATTCATACCACGTCCCTGTACCTATTTACCTTTGTTCAAAACTTTTGGAATCTAAAATTTAAACATTTTCTACCGCCATTATTCGACCTCTATAACAGTTGTTTGTGAAAGTGTCGTTAGCCAAACTCTGAAGCCCCAGTATGGAGATCAGGTTAATTAAAAACGTTTGGGCCTCGACAACTTTCTACAGAGAGAGGGATAAAAGTATTTAACCTTTTTTCATGACTATTTTTACGGTTACATGATTTTTATTGCCGTTTTTAACCTTTTTGCCGCCAAGCAATACAGGTAAAAAAAACGGTTGTCTGTAAAGAGTTTACTGACGATAGTTGAACGTGACAACGTCATAAGAAAATACTGATGGAGACAGATTTCGAACGCGGAGGCCGATTGTGCCTCTTTGTCGCTCGTTCCGCGCTCTCGCTTGCACATGGAACGCCTCAGAGCGAGGTAACGCCGCATGAGTTATGTGTTTTCGTGCGTGCTGCCGGCTCCATCGAATTATAAGACGTTGTCACGTCAAAAATTGCAACCAAAATCAATAAAATGGAGATGTCCAACAGTTCATATCGATAGTAAATCTTTATTTTTTGTAACAAAGTTTTAATTAATCTTTAACCATTATTTTGCTTCCTAATTTTCAGTCATTTTTTCATATAGGTCAAAACAATAATATATCACAGTGGTAGTAGTGGTGGTACCTAAACAACACTTGGAATATTCAATAAGTTTATCTTTAGTTCAGTTTTCGAAATGGCACTGGCGCATCTCTATTACGCGTCTTTAAAATCGCGTTGTCGGCTATAGACGACTGTGGCGTCGGTGGCATTTCAATTTTCTCAAACCGTTAGGACAAATAGAACATCGAAAAAAAATATAAAAATGAAATTCTTCAACTTTAGAACATCAAAGGATTTATTCTGGTAGCTATTTTAATATTTCATTGTTACTTTTTTATTCATTATTTTCCTTTCCTTTTCATTATTTTACTTGTGTTGAATATTCATTAAAAACGACAAACTAACAATGGTCAAGCAATTATCGCTGTGCACAAGTCCGCGAAACCGGTTTGTCGATACTCAATCAAACAAACAATGATATTATATATAGGTAGATATGTTACCAACGCGCGAAACTCGTGCCGTCAAATGGTCCTAATTGTGACTGTTTTAGGCAGTCGAGCTGCGAGCTGCGAAGTGAGAATAAAAGTTAAATTATATTCAAGGCTGCACTGATTAAAAATAGCTATCTGTTTCACTCTTACGCTTTGCCTATTTTGTGTCGCACTCAGCGTTTGTTTAGATATGCAATGTTATATAAATATGTATGTATATATGTCACGGAACAATTAAAATGTGCGTGCAGTATGAACGTAACGTATCTTTCTTAAAATATCATTGCAAACAAAGAAAAATAATATTAATTCTTTCCATATTTCTGCAAATCGATGTCGGAAATATTTTCATTATACATTAGAATAATAAGAAAACGTTATTGTTATAACAGACTTGACAAATATACACATAGTATAATCCGTATAGATATTGTAGACGTATCGATGTTTCATATTTGAACTAGCAAGGAACAACACTTCCAGGACTGTGGCGTGTGCGAATTGTACTTCTGCAGGTTTAAAACGTAATCAGTATTTTTCTTATTTTATACTACAAAACGAATAAATATCTAAGCGCAAAAGTTTATAAATCAAAGAAGAAGGTACAAAAAATGCAATATGCGAAAAAATAAAAAGATACAGTTTCAAAATGCTGGTTTATTTACATAAACTTTTTAACTACATTTTGTCGGCTGCAGCCGACCGTGGCGCTGACGGCAAGTCGCGGGTTGTCGGCTATACCCGACTGTGGCGGTTAAAAGTTCAAGGTAATACTTTATACTTTAGAAACACAAGTTGTCGTTTTATTATAAAGATAAACAATTTTACTTAAAAACATTAAAACGTCTTTAAATTAGTCTATTTATAATTTGTATTAATTATTCAATTTGTGTAAATATGTAATTTTGTATGAAAGTGTAGTTGAAGTTTTAAATAGAAGTATAATTGTCTAAGTACTTTTAATTAAGTTTATAAAGTAGGATGTGTAAAATATATTTTTTGTTCTTCGATTATGGTTTTTATTTAAATTCATCCTACAGAGACACGAGAAATAGATTCTAATCTGGATGCCATTTTCAGACAGGATCTGTAGTTTTTTTTTTCTTTAGTACAATAAACGAAAGGTGTCATTCAAAAGTGAGTTTCAAATTGAGGGTGGATATATAAAATAAAACATCATAGAGTTTTAGAAGATTTACTTATTTTAATAAATAACCAGCTTAGTTTACAAAAGCATTTTTTTTTTCGTTTTTTGTCTAATTTTTTTATAAAATATCTTCTGAAACTAACTCAAGAGTGATATTATAACTTCTTATGGTGATCTGTGTTTCTAAAACAACAATTTTTATTAAAAAATATAATGATCCCTTAATGAGGTGACTATGCTTAAATAACAAAAATAGGACTAGGTCAAAAAACATACATACATGACCAAATGTTCGATAGAAACATAGTTTGGTGAGGACAGCCTGAAAAAGAATCGCGCTGTATAAAGTTATATAAAAAGGGAAACATTTCCATAATATAAGAAAAAACAAAGTATGTTAATATTGGGTTTTGTCCGATTTTATTAAAATCTTTCCATTTCTTCTCTGCGCGTAGGAATAAGAAAAAATATAACAAAAATATCGGACCATTATCTCCAGAGAAATAAATTAAATTCTGTTAGTGTTGTACGGAATATTCATGAATTTTCCTTAGCCTACACAATTAAATAATAAAAACGTGATTATAATCTGCATTAATCTGCCTGTCATCTGTGACAGTTATCATAACTTGTGATCATAACTGTCACATGACAGTGAGATTAATACAGATTATATCACGTTTTTATTTAACTGTGTAGGCTAAGGAAAATTACTCATTATGCCGTACAACACAGCCCGCGGCTGCCACTGACAGAATTTAATTCATTTCTCTGGAGATAATGGTCCGATATGTTTGATATATTTTGAATAGAATATGTTATCTTATTCCTACGTGCAGGAAAAAACGAGGGATTTTAATAAAATCAGACAAGGCCCATTATCTTACATGAAGAAGACATTGAAAGAGCTGTAAGCGATAATAAATAATACAGCGAGAATTTTCAGTCGCCAATGTTGAAGAGCTTGGTTAGTCCATGAAACTGAACAACTTTCTTTAAGGAACATAGGTTGGAATATGAAAAAAAAAATGAACTTCTCATACAAAAGGTGTCCGATGTACGAGTCATCATTTGTACGAGGAACATTTTTGTTTTCATATAGCTATTCTTCATAGCGAAAGTTGTTCAGTTTCATGGTATAAACAAGCCATTATTTCCTTTTGGTGAATGAAAATTCTCGCAAGTATTCATCAATTTAGTAATAGTACTTATTAGTAGGTACTTTAACTTTTATATTTACTAAGTATTTTTGAAGCTTCTTATAACTTTTAACAAAAGTATAAACGAGCGCGAATCTTTCTAAGTCTGTAACAATTAAAACAATGGAAAGAGTCTCATTAATTTAAAAATACGTTAATTGACTTTTAAACCGAAATCGAGTCATATTTTATGTACAAAAATATTTAATCAATTAGTTACAACTACTTTAATCATATTCGAAATTCTCTCTAGTCAAAATTATAGACACGATTTCAATTTATTTCGTCTCTTGTACAGTCAGACAATAAAATGGTTAAGAAATGGAGGAAAATTCAAAGCAGTTTTCAGAAATTATTAGAATTTGGTGCCTCTGGCTCTATTCCTGAACTAATTTTATAGCCCTGACAGGAATTTAAAATACGACAGGTAAAGAAAAATAGAGACAGATTAAGCAAGAAAAAATTAAGCAAGGGCTTATAGGAAATGCATAAGTCCCTCTCATAGAGAAGGCTCTATGGTAGATACTATGGTAGGTATTTTTAATTCCTGGCAGGGCTATAAGTAAGTCTTGTCGGAATTTTACGTCACTTTGATCATTATTTTTAATTTAAGAAATTGACAGCTCGATTTTAAAATAATCACTATAACGCATAACGGCACGAAGTTAAAATAATCACTAAGTATTACCATGGGGTCTCACTCCGAAGAACAGTAAATAGCTTCTAAAAAATATCAGCAGATGGCGCTACGGGTAAGACGGGCAGGTCATTCTAAATAAAAGTTCACATAAAGCAAGTTTTTTGTTTCTAAAGCCAGCAAATATATTGTTTAATAAATAATTCTGATTACCCTGAGCATAAAAATCGTACAATATGTTCATTTTTAAAAAGTTTTAGATTAAAAGTTTCTTTGCAGCGGCTACTCTAGCGACACCCACACAGGAGTGTCAAGGATATGAAGTTTTTCTACTTTCGCTCAAACCCTAAACACATACAGGTAGTACCAACCATTCACCAATAGATGTCACTGGTACAATTATCGATCCACAGATGAAATTAATATACCTACATCGAGCGGTTGCCGTTTATGTGTTATGAATTTACCTTTAGAAACCCTCGCACATTGAATGATGAAAAAAACAATAAAACAAAATTTAAAGTATGAATATTGTATCTTATTTATAAAACTCACTTGCTTTCCGCCCCGCGTTTTCACCCGCGATTAAATGAATTTTCTCGCGGAAATAAAGTATTTCTCCGCGTTAACGGTTAGCCTGTTGCTATGTCACTCATACATATATACACATATATAATCACGACTTTATCACGCCTAATGGGGTATGCAAAGCGTAATCGACCTAAACAAAGGTCAATCCGCCATGTCTCACAAAGTTTTGAGGGTTATTTAAAGATAGATTTTAATTTTTAGGCAGTTTCATGTAGTGACAGGTTGCCAGCTCATCGCCTGAATTGCAATATACTGAAACCCTCGGATTGCTCAGCTGGTTTTTCCAGCATGCCCGGGAGGAAATTCGGCTGGGAGGAAATGTTATCAGCAGTGATCGGAATAGGTAGAGTATATTTACCTAAACTTCTAAAAAGAAGAGAGGAAAATGGAGACTTCCTTACTACTAAAACTTTTTCGGGACATCTTGCAGGACATCACATATACTTACTAGCTTACTAGCTAGAAATATACTTTGAACCATGGCATTTAATTCTATGGACAAATACAAGCTAAAAATATACTTGGTGATTTTCGGCTACAGTGTCACATTGCCTAGATATTTTGAATTAAAGATTCTCTTACTTTATAGCTTTAAAACGGCTGTGTAAAGGAAAAAATGTTAAGGGAAAAAATTATCGCGTAGTTTGTGTTCTATAATTTCTTTATAGGTGTCAACATCGTTGGAGTTATAGAAACCAAGATATTTACGAAAAACCATTTTAACGATAACGATGTTAGTTATGTTTTAAGCTGGTCAACAAATCAGATAATTCACAATAAATTTGAAAAAGTTTTAAACATAATTCCAGACTACGATTTTATTAGGACAATAAGTGAAAAAATTGTAAAGAGAATCGAAGTAGATGACGAAGTATTTTTTAAATATGCTCCTCTTACATCTGTAGATGTTGAAAGGTCCTTTTTCACCTATTAGTGGATTATAAGTGTAAAAAGGAATAGACTTAAACCGGAAAATATAGAAAAAATAATGGTCATCTACTTCAATTCCCTGCAAGAAAGCAATATTTCGTCAGTATCTTCAGATTCTGTCACTGAAGACGAAGATATTGACGACATATAAAATATATTATTTTTTAAGTAAAATTAATCGCGTTTACGATGTACCTTACGTGATCAGGTTTTTTGGACTGCATTACATGAATAATTGTCTACTTTAATAAAAATAAGCTTTATTTTAATTTTTATTGGTTCTTTCATTTGTACCTTAAGTTACAAAAAACAAATTTAATTTTTATCATTAAAAACTACAAAAAACAAAATTCATATTTCGAAAGAGGATTGTATCTGGCATACTAAATATTTTGCCGATATTTAACTGAGATTTGGTTCAAGTTGGCTGGCGTACGATCAACCGTGTGACGTTTGAACATGAAACAAATATAAAACAAAATATTTTATTACCAAGACACATTGATCTAAAGATTGCGATTTGGTCGTTTGGCCATAGATAACCTGTCAAAAAGGGCCTACTATTTCTCTACTAGTTCTATTATGTGGCGTATAGTCACGTATAATACAGAAATACATAAATTCAAGCCCCATTTCCTATTGTTCGATTATTTTATGACTTGCTTTATTTGCATTTGATTTTATCTTGCAAAGTTGACAGTTCGAAATTCGGAAACAAATTCCATTCATTTACAGCACGTGTTTTTAAGTGTGTTTTTTTTACCTGGAATCACTTTTCAGGTAAAAATAATTAGTGCAAGCCTTTTGACAATTGAGCTTCTTTTGTGTAGTTCTATTTAATCGATTTGTTTACGAAGTTGTTGTTTATTTGTGAATAAACAGCACTTATTTAAAAGCATATTACTATCAGTGCAAGCCTTCTAACAATTAAAATTACTTTGTGTGTTTTATATCATACTTTTTACGGCGTTGTTATCAATGTTTGACTAAGGGGAACTTATTAAAAGCATCGGTTTATCTTAATCGAACCCAGGACTTTTCACAGATTTATTACGAAATGCTGCCTTAAAAAAACCAACCAGGAATATAAGCTATTCAAGGTCAAATGTAAAAATAAAACAATTTTTCGTAAATATCTTGGTTTCTGTAGCTCGTACGATGTTGACACCTATGGAGAAATTATACAGCACATAATTTGCGTAATTTTTTCCTCAATATTTTTTTTCCTACACACAGCACTTTTAAAGCTATAAAGTAAGAAAATCTTTAATTCAAAATATCTAGACAATGTAACACTGTAGCCAAATATCACCAAGTATATTTTTAGCTTGTATTTGTCCATAGAATGAAAAACCATGGTGCAAAGTATATTTCTTGCTTACTTATGTGATGTCCCGCAAAAAGTTTACGTAGTAAGGAAGTCTCCATTTTCCGCTTCTGTTCTTAGAAGTTTAGGTAAATATACTCTACCAATTCCGATCACTGGTTATCAGCTATAGCGTTATAGTGTCATGGTCATAGTCAATCGATACATAAAGTGTTGCCCTATACCCTAAATACCGTGTGAAAATATTTCCCGAGGGAATAAGATCTTATCCTACGGTAAAAAATGGCCTTTGTCCGTTTCATCTATCACCATGCCACCACATTTCATAAAAATGCGTTCAGAATTTAAGGCGTGAAGAACTACAAACAAACAGATAGACGGAGCTACTTTCGGATTTTATAATATTAGTATGGAGTATGGATAGTATGTATTTTTCTTACGATCAGCAGGAAAACTGTTTCTATATTTGTATAATTTACCAACAACAAATCATTCACAATCTTCTTCCATGCTGGCCTGTAAGCGAGAGAAAAACCTAGAATGTGCCAGATGTATTTCCTCCCGGGCATGCTGAAAAAAACCAGCTAAGGGATCCGAGGGTTTCTGTATATTACAATTTAGGCGATAGGCTGACAACCTGTTTTAGATAACCCTCAAAACTTTGTCCGACGTGGCGGAACGACCTTTGTTTAGGTCGTTTACGATCTTCCTACCCCATTAAGAACAAAGGCGTGATGTATGTATGAACAAAACATTGACATGGCCACGATTCGGCGTAGACTAGATTTAACTAACATAAAGAATATAAATATTAGATTAACTTACTTTTTTTTTCTCACTATCTATAAGAGCTATTTTTATATTATTAATTATTTACATACATACATATAATCACGCCTTTATCCCTAATGGGGTAGGCAGAGCGTAAACGACCTAAACAAAGGTCGTCCCGCCACGTCTGACAAAGTTTTGAGGGTTATTCAAGATAGAATTCTAGGTATATTGCTGTAGTGACAGGTTGTCAGCCCATCGCCTAAATTACAATATACTGAAACCCTCGGATCCCTTAGCTGGATTTTACAGCATGCCCGGGAGGAAATGCAGCTGGCACATTCTATGTTTTTCTCTCGCTCCCAGACCAGCATGGAAGAATTATTTAAGAATCTTTAAAAGAAAACATATTTTAATTAAAACATATTTCGAGTAAATTGTAGCTGTAATGAAAAGACATGATTGCCAGCTGTCTAAAACAAATCATATCGATTCTTAAACCTTGCTTGGTAACACCTTTCCTAAAATGTCAAAGATATTTATGTTATATAGTGATAAATATACATACATACATATAATCACGCCTCTATCCCTAGTGATAAATATATTTTTATTAAATTAAAATTAACCTAATGAAACATACTTAAGTTTAAGTTTTAGTTGCTTTGAGATACTTGTCGTTAATTTTATTAAGTTTACCTATAGATTGTCTTCTGAAAGTTGTAAGCAAAATTCCGAGACTTGGTTTATTCCTTATTCTATGAATTTCAATTTCTGACCCACTGTGCAGCGTAAGCTCCGCAAGTGGCGTCGTTGCCATTCAGTGCGGGCCCGCGCGCAACGTTGCCGGTCAACGTATGAATGGGTAAATGCGAATCCGCTCCGTAAAATGTCGTTCAAGGATCGGTCTTTTTAGCCACAAGCGACGATGCTCTTCTCGCATAGGCGCTGCTTGAATCATCTGTCAAGATGAAAAAGGCCTAATGATGATGTATTTTTTTTAGATCTTATTTCTCCTAAACGAATTAATGAAGAAATCATATATATATTTTCCTGCTAATTATGTCGATATTCTACTTGTTGTTTACGTTACTATTAAAAAAAAAATACTCATTGATGAACCATAACAACTTCATGGGTAGCTTTTATTCGCAACTCAGTTCAGCGGCGGGATGGCGCGTTGGTTAGTTGGTCGGGTTTCAGCGCTGTGATTGTCCGGATCGAGTCTGATCGTTGATTGAAAATACAACTTCCTTTTTGTTAGAAACATTTATTTAGTATTAGTTTTTCTTTCTTTTACTTTTTAAGGTAAATATTTTACTGTCATACTACTGTTCAATTTATTACTTTTAAAGTGTATTTGAGGCCGATTTTTATTCTATTAATAAGAACCATCTTGATAAATTAAAATAGAGGCTCAAAATAGTGATAAGTGGAAGGAGAAGAGGGAGGCCAGGTGAAAAAAAGTAAAAATAACAATCGTGTAAAGCAGTTTATTACATTTATAAATGACTTGGTCAGACGTGGCGAAACGACCTTTGTTTAGGTTTTTTACGCTCTGCCTACCCCGTTAGGGATAAAGGCGTGATATTATGTATTTATGTATGTATAAATGATAGCACCTAATATGGCTGTAGAGTGTACGTAGTCAGCAGAGGAGACATCTGGTCAGGCCCGCTCCAAACGAAAGAGATCATTTCAGGAAATTATTGATAAACTTTAATAAAATCTCGCTTATTTGCACGATTCACTTACTGCAATAAATATACTAAACCACATTAAAATTCATACATAATTTCCTGAAACAATCTCATCCGTTTCGAACGGCCCTGCCCTGCAATAGCCTTTGCTGACAGTACATAAGATAACTTTAATTATTCAATCTCTTACAAATTACAAATTAAAACTGCTATTATCTGTGCTCTGGCGCAGCGTTAACTTCTCTCTTACCGCCATCTAGTAGTCTAGTAGAAAATTACGTACTTCGAACGTGCATTGTACCTACGTAGGGCCATCTGTGATCACGGTAAAATATTACGACCGAACACTTCCCGCCGTGGTCTGTCACGTGGTACCGTTGCGTCAGATTGTACTAAAATCTTGCGGCCCGCCACTCGGCCCGACTTATGGCGGACCAGTTTTATTGTATGACATTAGGCATCTGTACTAGTATAGTATTATATTATCTGTGGTATTACTACGTAGTTTTACTAAGTTAAACTTGGGATAGTATCGTACTAAGATTATAAAGACTCCATTTCTTAGGCTGACTGTACATTGTTCAAAACATTTCATAAACATTTATTTATGTTTAGAAATAAAAACTTGAAGCCCTGTAGATTTTTTAGGCAAAAGATCTTTTTGGTCATATTTAATTAATTATGTCAAAAATATAAGTTTCAATGAGCGCTTGGACTATTATAACACGCTTTTTGGTGTTATATCTATATAATATGGTTTTTATGAGTAAGTTCCTAGTTAGGATAATATATTCTCTTGAAAACAAAAAAAACTAATTTTTCAAAAGACAATGGTGGCAATTCTCACGGCACATTCTAGCGCTGTCACTTTCTTAACTGTGACATAATAACAGGATAGCAAATTATCACATGACATTGATATTCCAAACTCATGTGTTTATTTGATATACTGTTCTTATGTAAAAGCTAACAAAGTGATACTAAGAATTAGAATTATGTAGCGAGAATCGACGACATTTTCTATTTAAAATCCATTTTCGAAAACAAGACGTTTTTATATGAAATTCAATAGTTTTGAGATCTTCATACAAAACATCAATATTTACCATATTTCATAGTTCATTAATGATTATATTTTAAAAAAAGAAGTGTAACAAAGTTCAGAAAGATTTACATAAAAATGTTTCTTCATTGAAGAAATTATGAGTATCTCTATTTAAAAAAAAAAAACTAGAAAGGGTGATTTTATTTCACATTGCAATTTTTGGGGTGTAAGGGACAGCTTCTTCCCGCCAACTGATAGACCTTTCTCAGAACAGAACTCTTCTCGAGAAAGACAGAAAGTACATATTCGTTTTTTTTTGTTTTTTTCTTAAGTGATAAATGTGATGATAAACATTCAAGAAACAGTCAACATCGGTTGTTTATTTACTCTGATGCAGTACGTTAGAATAAGTTCTATCAATTTGAATCAAGGAGAATAATAACCTGTGGAGTGTGCATGCGGGGGCAAATGCATTCGTCACAATATATCTGTCAGTATCTAACACACTGAATGGCTAATTAATCGGTTGGATTGCGTCAGACAATAAAAGGGTATATTTAGTCTTTAAAAAAATATGAATTATTAAGACCTCACTCCATACATTAAGTCCTCCTTGATTTGAATACAAATACATCTAATAAACGGTTTGTTGTGTTATACAAGTTAAAATAGCGAGTTATTTAGTAATAAACTTTACTCATAACTATAACGTTCTGCATCACAAAGTATAGTTTAGATATTTTATAAAATCTAATCTATGTACACTATTTTTAGTTCATTATTTGATTTTAGAAATGTTCAGAGGGCCGTAAAATGATTTCTATGAAATATTTCAATTATTTAAGTTAAAATATTGTAAAATGTATGTAAAATATTAAGTGTAAAGGAAATACATAAAAATCATTCCTTGGTGTAGGTATATGCACCCAAAAGGATGTGAATCTGACCATGAAACTGAACAACTTTCCCCAAGGACCATAGGTCGAAAAAAGAAAGAAATAATTTGACCTTCCATACAAAATGCTTCAGCTGATAGCATACAGTATGGGAAGCCTTTTTTTCGTTTTTCGACATATGTTCCTTGGGGAGAGTTGTTCAGTTTCATGAGCAGATAAGCATCGTTTCACTATCACAACTCCTTGGGGCTACCCACTGTCATGCCTTTTTTTCTAATTAGAATCAAGACCCAAAAAGCATATTAAATTGGATGTTTATTATTTAATTATCAATGTTTTTGGCTTGTGGATGTTTGACAGTACATAATTTTCGACAAAGTCGTGTTGCACAATCTATCTGCTTATTTGTCAAACAGGAACGAGTTACTAATGGAAACTTGCCTTTTGCACAAGTTTAAAAAAAAACCTACTTTTTAATGCTCTTGTTTTGAAAAATATGTCGCATTTAACATTTTTCCTATAAGATTAATATGTCTGCGGGCTACCGAATTTGTTGTGGCGGTCCGCGGACCGCGGCCAACGTCTTGACCACGTCTGATGTATATGTATGTAAGGTTCTATAGACATTACATTAGAATATGTTAAGAGCAATTACTGCCTGTGTCATTGTAATATGCAAATCGAGAATTAACTTACAAATGTCTAGATGTGTTTACAAATGATAATATTATGGAAATCATCTAACAGCCTACCCCGAACAAAACACAGCCAAATAGGTAATTTGAAAATTTCTAGATTATAATTTTGATATACATATATACTAGCTAGGTCGTGCGTCGTATTTTTTTTTACATTTGAGACACTAATTTGGACGTCATTGAGTATTAAATTTTAATGTATGTGAATGGTGTCGATTCGTGTTTAAGCCATTGCCTTCGACTTTTGAGGCACCATCCCTTAGCTAGGTTAAGATAGCCCTGTCACTGTCGTAACTTTGACATAAGAACAGGATAGCAAATAGACTTTGACATTCCTAATCTGATGTAAAACGCTTAAATAATGAATCGACAGTTTTATGTTGGGCTCAATTCTAGATACACATCGCTTAAAACGTCTAAACTTAAAATCACTAAATTAAAATTAGTTTTAAACAACAATCTTATCAACTGGTATTCTAAAAATTCACGTCAACATAATTTAAAGTGATGTCTATAAAATTCTTTACTTTAAGCAAAACTTCTTTAAAAAACACTAAGATTGTTATTTTTGACGTATCTAGACCGCTTAAATTGACACGCGTAGGATAGAATTTAACACCGTCAAAAACCCTAACCACCTTATTTTAGACTTCTAAAATTAGAGAAGTTAAATTCAATTTAACAATGTCATTTGAATTGAACAGTTACGCACAGAATATAAAATTGCTTTAGCCACGTCAAATTAAATTTTTAATTTTATCGACCCTCTAAAATTAAGCCCATTATGTTCTATAACCGAAAACAACTAAAAAAGCTCTTAGAAATATGTTACACTTTGCGTTGTTATTTCTTGATGGAACTCCATAGTATACTATTTAGAATTTTCTTAAAACTGCTTCCGTGGTCTAGTGGCTAGTGCCATGGGCTCTCGATCCGGAGGTCCTGGGTTCAATTCCCAGGGGGTAAAACACAAAGTTGATATTTGAGAATTTATCACTTTGTGAATTTTTCCCCAGTTTGGTTAGGACATTGCAGGCTGAATCACCTGATTGTCCGAAAAGAAAAAGATTTCGTGCTTCGGAGGGCACGTAAAGCCGTCGGTCCCGGTCGCTGTCTTTGATAGTGGTCGTTACACAAAACCATGTCAGAGGCCTGATAGTTGTGCTACTAGGCGGTTTAAAAACTCTGACACCAGGGTTCATCGGGTCCATAGACTCGATACCCACTCGACAGAAGAAGAAGAATTTTATTAATAGTGCCTTAGAAAAATTTACAGTTTTGACAACAAAAACCTTGCTTTAATACGACGCACGACTCGAAATTTGTAAAAGTTACCGCCTATGATAAGTAACTTTATAACACTCGAAGTGTTTGATTCTTACCAGTCAGGCATCCGTTGATATACTTTCTAGTTCCTTCTGTTCTTCTGTCTGTAAATAAGTAAAAACACTTTATTATACATACATATCGGGTGTAAAAGAAATAGCTGATTATATTTTAGGGTGTGATTTTCTTTCCCCAAGGAACATAGGTCGAAATAAGAAAGAAAGATTTGGCCATCCCATACAAATTGACTCGAGCCGCTGACACTATTTGTATGGGAGGACGATTTTTTTTTCGTATTTCGACCATATTCCTAGGGGAAAGTTGATCAGTTTCATGGATAGAATCATTCCCAAAAATGGTGACAACTTTTTCACCGTTGACATAAGAACAAGATAGCTAATAAACATATGACTTTGACATTCCTAAACTGACGTAAGTGACGCTTTAAATAAGGATTATTTTTTATGTAATTGAGCTTAGAGCATGCTCTTTACAGTCATATAAGCAATTTTACGTCAGATTACGAATCTCAAAGTCATGTGTATATTTCATAGAGCATAAGATAACGCTTATAAGCCATCTTACGTCAGAATAGGAATGTCAAAGTCATGTGTTTATTTCATAGAGCATAAGATAACGCTTATAAGCCATCTTACGTCAGAATAGGAATGTCAAAGTCATGTGTTTATTTCATAGAGCATAAGATAACGCTTATAAGCCATCTTACGTCAGAATAGGAATGTCAAAGTCATGTGTTTATTTCATAGAGCATAAGATAACGCTTATAAGCCATCTTACGTCAGAATAGGAATGTCAAAGTCATGTGTTTATTTCATAGAGCATAAGATAACGCTTATAAGCCATCTTACGTCAGAATAGGAATGTCAAAGTCATGTGTTTATTTCATAGAGCATAAGATAACGCTTATAAGCCATCTTACGTCAGAATAGGAATGTCAAAGTCATGTGTTTATTTCATAGAGCATGAGAGAATGCTCGTAAGAAAAGAGTTTCAGTCATATAAGCCATCTTACGTCAGATTAGGAATTTTGCATTTTTTTTGCTACCTTGTTCCTATGTTAAAGTTAGGAAAGTGACAACCCTATCTTTAAAGATAAGAAATCAATAGCATTACCTGTACTTGTGGTTCTACTTCTGGAGTGGCCTCTTTCTCCTTCTGAACTTCTTTAACTTCTTTTATCTCCTTCTCTTGTTCTTTTATCTCCTTCTCTATGCTCTCTGAAGGTTTGGAGTCGGTAGATATGGAGCTAGAAGTAAGACTATTGGGTTGGGATGACTCTTTGCTCTGCGGCTCTTGGGAATTTCTCGTTTCGGACTTTTCTTTTGAATCTGTGAAGTAGGCGATATTTGAATAGCTGTGCTTGGGATTTCTTGCAACTATAATGTACAATGCTGTAAGAGAAAGTCTAAATATTGTTTTAAGGTGATTCAAAATGTTCTTGGAATACAGCGGGGCTATGATGCGCACTGTAGACTTTGTTTTGTCGACACATACATACATAACGTCACGCCTGTTTTGTCTACACATTATGTTTCATTGCATACTTCACAACAGAACATGACAGGCATTAATCATTGTGAAGTATGCAACACGTGTAGACCAATCGAAGTCTTCAGTGCGCATCACATCCCTGCTCAATATTTATTATTAAAAACGTTTATTAAAACACAATGGAGTCGATTTTCATGACATAATCCTAATTCTAATTCTTTGATAGTACAGACACTTTTTTAACTTTGACATAAGTACAGGATAGCAAACAAACACATGACTTTGACATTCCAAATCCGGCATAAGACGCTTTAAATAAGAACTGAAAAGAGCATGCTCTCTTATTTTACGTCATTTAAGCAGTCTTAGGTCAAATTAGGAATGTCAAAGTCGTGTGTTCATTTGCTATCCTGTTCTTATTTCAAAGTTAAGAAAGTGTCAGCACTATTTAAGAATTCGAATTAGGATATCGCAAGAATCGACGACAATGGCGGCAACACCACTCAATTCTAAGATAGCGATGTCACTTCCTTAACATTAAGGACAAGATAGCAAATACGTGACTTTGACATTCCAAATGCTCTATGCTAACTTCTTAAAATTACGTCATTTTAGGAATGTCAACGTCGTGTGTTTATTTGATATTTTGTTCTTTTGCCAAAGTTAAGAAAAAGACAGAGCTAATTTAAAATTAGTTAACAAAATGGTGGCACCAGAATTGAAAGCGTCTTTTGACGCTCCAACAATGACTATTTTTTTTTAGATATTTGTTTTGGATCACCTTACATACGTTGGATTTTACATAATATTACTTTGTTTTATCTCACGACTGGTGCTCGGCTATACTTGTGGTTGTACGCACAGTATTTTTTTAAAGGACTTGTTATAAAATACTACTTAGTGTATGTAATGCAATGCGTCACCGGATTAAAGGCGGGGAGTTGCTACACGGAATCTACATCCTTATATGCAAGTGGCAACTGCCTAAGGGCGCCCACTAGGACTCAAACCTCGGCTTATGGCGTTGCCTTGGGAATACCTTATCGGAGAGAATCTACCCGGAAACTGCCGGTATCACCCAAAGTGGGGAGCAACGGAGGGAGGTACGTACAAACACGCGCCTTTATATGCGTAACTATAAGTTTATACCAAACTCACGGACACTATGGCAATCTACATCCATACTTCATACTTCACTACATAGTATAAAACAAAGTCGCTTTCTCTGTACCTATATCCCTATGTATGCATAAATCTTTAAATCTACGCAACGGATTTTGATGCGATTTCTTTTAATGGATAGAGTATTTCAAGAGGACGGTTTATATTTATAATACTTGCATAATATTGTGGAGAAACACTGATTATTTCCGTGCGAAACCGGGGCGGGTCGCTAGTATATTACAAATGCGAAAGTACCACTGTCTGTCTGTTTGTTGCTCTTTCACGCCTAAACGGCCGAGTGGATTTTAATGAAATTTGGCATAGTGATAGATACTAACCTGGGGACGGACATAGACTACTTTTTACCGCGAAAAAAAATATTATTCCCACGGAAAACTCATTTAACGCGAGTGCAACCGAGAGGCGAAAGCTAGTTTACACATAAAAGTATAGCTAAGCAGCGACCGTGAGATAAAACATTTGAACAATTTTTCCTCTCCTTTGTACTAAAACTAAATTAACTACTAACGAACGCTACCACTAACTACAAGATCTTTGAAGGTACTAACATAAAATTATAACTTAAATAGGTCTTCTTAAACAACTTTCTGGAAACAAAATCTTCTTTGAATCAAACTAATTCTTCTCCATCTCCATTGCGTCTAACCAGGCTTGGAGGGAAATTCGGGCCCACCGGAGGTCTTAGGAAAAGGATATAAATAAATATAAATATTAGGGTTCAGCAAATAAATTTCCCCTTGAAAGTGATTTTCCCTTCTTTCATCCTCATTAGGTTGGCTGGAAGAGATCTCTTATAGAGATAAGCTCGCCTTTTGATTTAATTTTTAAGTTTACTTATCTGTTTATTTTTTTAAAACAATAAAGAATTTAATAATAATAATAAATAGGATATTTGGGAATGGGATAAGGGCAAGATAATGATGATTTAGGAAAAGGTATTTGATCATGTGTTTAAAACTTGGAATTAGGAAATAATATGGAATGTAAAAGTTTGCTTCCTTTTAGGTCTGAAAAATAAAATAAATGTGCAGATCTATGCTCTAAATTAAATAGAAAAGAAAAAAAAGAATAAGACTTTGACTTAAAGAAGTCCAAAATTCTACCCACAGTTGACACTATTTTCAACGTCTTCGACAACGATGCCATCATTGTGCATTATGGATAAAGGAAAAAAATCGATCCATTTTTTTAAAAGATTAACTTCTTCTATTGATTCAACCCCATCTTTAACTTTATTGCTTCCATGCTGGACTGGGAGAGATAGAAAAACATAGAATGTTCCAGCTGCCCTTCCTCCCGGGCATGCTGTAGAAGACAGCAAAAGGGACTCGAGGGTTACAGTGTATTGTAATTTAGGCGATGGGCTGACAACCTGTCACTACACATTAGCAATACACATTACAATCTAAAATTGCCCTCAATCAGACGCAGCGAAAGCGCCTTTTAAGAGGCGTTTAACGCTCTGCCTACCCCGTAAGGGATAAAGGCGTGATTTTATGTATGTATGTATGTTAAACTCTATCCCAGTAATAGACAACTCTCACCGCATCTTCTGTGGCTTGCATTAATTGCTCTCCCGTGCAGGTGGTAGGGCAAAAAGATAATAAGAAAGAAAGAAAATCATAAATTCGCCTCGAGCAGGACTAGATCCTGTGACTTTCGGAATGCCGTTCCGTTGCTCTACCAACTGAGCTACCGAGGTAGCGGGTGTGGCAAACTCAACATCTTTTTTAATATTTCGTTTTCATACTCAGTTGTTTTTACTAAATCAACTTCTGGGATTGATTTCGATATTTTCTTTCCATGATACACAATGATTTCAGAACCGAGTTAGAATTAGTCTCAATTCGAGGCAGCATTTTAGACCACATTCATACAAGTTTGGTCATAGCCCTTTAAACAGTTAAGAAAGAAATAGGTGCCGATTTTGAATGTTTTTCTCTAAGTGAAAAAGTTAATGGTAGAGAAACACTGATAATGGCGTCAATTCTGCACGAACTTTACCTTAACTAATTCTTAGCTAGCGCTGTCACTTTCTCAAATTGACATAAGAAAAGGATAGCAAATGAACACATAATTTTGACGTTCCTAATTTGACGCAAGATGCTTTAAATAAGAACTGAGCATAAAGCATGGTCTTATTTTACGTCATTTAAGGAGTCTTACGCTGAAATAAGACTGAATATGACTTTGACATTCCTAGTCCGTATTAGGAAGACATTGATAATCTGTATTAGGAATGACAAAGTCATGTGTTTATTTGCTATCCTGTTCTCATGTCAATGTCAAGAAAGTGACAGCGCTAGCTAAGAATTAGAATTAGGATTATGTCGCGAGAATCGACGCCAGTTTCCATGCGAAGCCAGGGCGGTTCGCTAGTTTTATAAGATTAGTAGAGAAATGTCAGTAAAAAACGAAGTATATAACTTACCGGCGCCATGTAGACTGTTGGGCCAGGGTTTCCGGACGAACATGTTCTCAACGATCCTGTCTATGTTGTCTTTCTCTGACGAATTCGCCGGCCTAAGTTAAATAAAACGTGATTAAAGATAAAGATAAAAGAAATTTATTTCCACATTATTACAAATAATATTAATACAAAAGAATCATTCAAAATATCACTTAAAAGTAAAATGCATAATAATTTTAAGAGGTTAAGTGTAATTAATAACTAAACAGTGTCGTTGACTGAGCAACCCCAATCAGTTAGCGGGACGCTGTCCCTTACACCCCGTATACATACCTCTGGTATATGTGCAGATCTCTGAGAAACTTCGATAGCGCGTTTCAGAGCTTGTGTTTCTCGTTGTGGCGCCATCTATCGGCTACTTAACTTACCTCTCAGGCGCGGCCGGTCGCATGATGGGTATGGCGGCGGTGGGTATATGTGCAGATCTCTGAGAAACTTCGATAGCGCGTTTCAGAGCTTGTGTTTCTCGTTGTGGCGCCATCTATCGGCTACTTAGCTTACCTCTCAGGCGCGGCCGGTCGCATGATGGGTATGGCGGCGGTGGGTATATGTGCAGATCTCTGAGAAACTTCGATAGCGCGTTTCAGAGCTTGTGTTTCTCGTTGTGGCGCCATCTATCGGCTACTTAGCTTACCTCTCAGGCGCGGCCGGTCGCACGATGGGTATGGCGGCGGTGGGTATATGTGCAGATCTCTGAGAAACTTCGATAGCGCGTTTCAGAGCTTGTGTTTCTCGTTGTAGCGCCATCTATCGGCTACTTAGCTTACCTCTCAGGCGCGGCCGGTCGCACGATGGGTATGGCGGCGGTGGGTATATGTGCATATCGCTGAGAAAACTTCGATAGCGCGTTTCAGAGCTTGTGTTTCTCGTTGTGGCGCCATCTATCGGCTACTTAGCTTACCTCTCAGGCGCGGCCGGTCGCACGATGGGTATGGCGGCGGTGGGCCTCCGCTGAGCGCGCGGCAAAGTCTCCTGTTCTGCCGGACTGTAATACGTCACTCCGCCAGCCTGGAGATCATAACAATATAGTTAGTATATAGATAGATAAAAGGTTTATTGCATCCAAAATCATCACATATGTAAAAAGAAGTAAAATCAAGGGAAGACAAATATGAAAAAGTTAAGCAAAGTCAGGGACGAGATGTATTGAAGGGACGAGAAGGAAGGGAAGGACGAGAGGGACGCGAAGGAAGTGAAAGACGGAAGGGACGAGAGGGATGAGAGAGAAGGGAGGGGCGAGAGGGAAGTGAAGGACGGAAGGGGTGAGAGACGAGAGGGAAGGGAGGGACAAGAGGGAAGGGAGGGACAAGAGGGAAGGGAAGGACGGAAGGGATGAGAGAGAAGAGAGGGAAGGCAGGGACAAGAGAGAAGGGAAGGACGAGGGAAGTGAAGGACGGAAGGGATGAGCGACGAGGGAAGGGAGGGACAAGAGGGAAGGGAGGGACAAGAGGGAAGGGATGGACAAGACGGAAGGGATGGACAAGAGGGAAGGGATGGACAAGAGGGAAGGGAGGCACAAGAGGGAAGGGAGGCACAAGAGGGAAGGGAGGGACAAGAGGGAAGGGAGGGACAAGAGGGAAGGGAGGGACAAGAGGGAAGGGAGGGACAAGAGGGAAGGGAGGGACAAGAGGGAAGGGAGGGACAAGAGGGAAGGGAGGGACAAGAGGGAAGGGAGGGACAAGAGGGAAGGGAGGGACAAGAGGGAAGGGAGGGACAAGAGGGAAGGGAGGGACAAGAGGGAAGGGAGGGACAAGAGGGAAGGGAGGGACAAGAGGGAAGGGAGGGACAAGAGGGAAGGGAGGGACAAGAGGGAAGGGAGGGACAAGAGGGAAAGGAGGGACAAGAGGGAAGGGAGGGACAAAAGGGGAGGGAGGGACAAGAGGGAAGGGAGGGACAAGAGGGAAGGGAAGGACGGAAGGGAAGGCAGGGACAAGAGGGAAGGGAAGGACGAGGGAAGTGAAGTACGGAAGGGATAGGAGAGACGAGAGGGAAGGGAGGGACAAGAGGGAAGGGAGGGACAAGAGGGAAGGGAGGGACAAGAGGCAAGGGAGGGACAAGAGGGAAGGGAAGGACGGAAGGGTTGAGAGACGAGAGGGAAGGGAGGGACAAGAGGCAAGGGAAGGACAAGAGGCAAGGGAGGGACAAGAGGGAAGGGAAGGACGGAAGGGTTGAGAGACGAGAGGGGAGGGACAAGAGGGAAGGGAGGGACAAGAGGGAAGGGAGGGACAAGAGGGAAGGGAGGGACAAGAGGGAAGGGAGGGACAAGAGGGAAGGGAGGGACAAGAGGCAAGGGAAGGACGGAAGGGTTGAGAGACGAGAGGGAAGGGAGGGACAAGAGGGAAGGGAGGGACGAGAGGGAAGGGAGGGACAAGAGGGAAGGGAGGGACAAGAGGGAAGGGAGGGACAAGAGGGAAGGGAAGGACGGAAGGGTTGAGAGACGAGAGGGGAGGGACAAGAGGGAAGGGAGGGACAAGAGGGAAGGGAGGGACAAGAGGGAAGGGAGGGACAAGAGGGAAGGGAGGGACAAGAGGGAAGGGAAGGACGGAAGGGTTGAGAGACGAGAGGGAAGGGAGGGACAAGAGGGAAGGGAGGGACAAGAGGGAAGGGAAGTGAGAGAGACGAAAAGGAAGGGGAGAACAAGAGGGAAGGGAAGTGAGAGAGACGAAAAGGAAGGGAAGAACAAGAGGGAAGGGAAGGGAAGGACGGAAGGGTTGAGAGACGAGAGGGGAGGGACAAGAGGGAAGGGAGGGACAAGAGGGAAGGGAGGGACAAGAGGGAAGGGAGGGACAAGAGGGAAGGGAGGGACAAGAGGGAAGGGAGGGACAAGAGAGAAGGGAAGGACGGAAGGGTTGAGAGACGAGAGGGAAGGGAGGGACAAGAGGGAAGGGAAGTGAGAGAGACGAAAAGGAAGGGAAGAACAAGAGGGAAGGGAAGTGAGAGAGACGAAAAGGAAGGGAAGAACAAGAGGGAAGGGAAGTGAGAGAGACGAAAAGGAAGGGAAGAACAAGAGGGAAGGGAAGTGAGAGAGACGAAAAGGAAGGGAAGAACAAGAGGGAAGGGAAGTGAGAGAGACGAAAAGGAAGGGAAGAACAAGAGAGAAGGGAAGTGAAGTACGGAAGGGAAGGGAAGGACGGGAGGAAAATAACGGATGGAAACAAAATAAACTAAATAGAAGCTAATATACTCACAGGCTGCACATAGTTGTGCGGTGTGTCGGCGATGCTGACCGCGGCCACGTAGTTGTGGTGCGGGTACAGCTGGTGCGGGTAGTGCGGGTGCGGGGCGGCGGGGGCAGCCACGCCCCCCACGCCCACGCCCACGCCCACGCCCGCGTACAGCGCCGCGCCGGAGAACGCGCCGCCCACGCCCGCTTGCTAAGATACCACATGGACACATGAATAGAATAGAAAAGAGTCAACACCCGTTCTAAAATCTTATTTGCTCCACAATTTTGTAAAACTAATTATGCTAAAAATCGCTTCATTATCAGAACATGACATAAACACAGTCATATTTATATATTTAGTGAAAAGTTTCAAGAATATAGTAATGCAATCAAGAATAAATTCAATAAAATATAATAATGCAATTTCCTAACATAATTTATAATTTGTCACTTTTCATTACATAGCTTTAATTTATCAAAATCTAATGTATTATAAAATTTTGAATATAATATGTATTCCTATTTTATTTTTTTTCAAAGTCGACACATATGTATTAATTTATTGGCAACTTAATTGGCTTGTGTGGTATTTATATTAGTTTATGTTAGTGTCAATATTATTACTGTATGTTTCCTTATCATGAATAAAATAAAATAATAAAACATTTCTTATTCATGACGTCACAAACACAACACAGTAAATACATTCTTAAATAAAAACAGAACAAACGAAAGTGAAACAAAATAATGATAAAAATAAACAGTTAATGCTACCAGAAAGTATACGTGTCGCGACGTCACAATTAAAAGGACCCACTCAGCTTATACCGCCATCTTGTGAGACATGATTCATGTTTTGAATCAGAACTTTATTTGTAGTTATAGGTACAAATGTTATTTTTACCCCATAACTTGCCATGTTATTGATAGCGGACAAATATTTAAAAAAAATCGTAATCGCTCGCTTCGCTCTCGTATGGTCTCTCTCTCTCTCTCCTTGGCAATTATTATTCCCATCTGCCTTCTTCGTTTTTTCTTTCCACTTCGCTCTATTTGACGTGTCTATCTCCGTCACTCCGCAGGAACCAAGATCTTTTCGCACCACATCCAACCATCTGGTCTTCGGTCTTCCCCTCCTTCGGACCCCGTGGACGTTTAGATTAGCCACTGTGTTTCCAATGTACTCTGGAGGTCTTCTCTTCACGTGTCCGAACCATCGCAGCCTACTCTCTTGCAGCTTGTCGGCGATGCTGCGGCTTCCCTCACGTTTAGTATTGTTTCTAATTACGTGAAACAATACTATACTTACATCGCATAACGTATTGATTTTAATGTAAATGTCATTATATAAGTAAACATTAGTACTTAAGTTTGGCTTTATTGTTTTTTAAAATTATTATTTGTACTTTTATTTTTCTTATCTCTTCTTTTGGAGATATTAATTAAGGCCTTATAATTATTCTACATTCGTAAAGTATCGCGCTCGCTTCGATGGCGTTATATACCAGGTGTTAGGGACAGCGTCTGGCTAAATGATAGGGGTGGCTCAGTCAATGATACTGAACAACTTCACCCAAGATTTATGTATGGAAAAGCCATTTTTTTTATTTCATCTCCTGAAAGAATTTTTTTTGGGTGATAGTTGTTCAGTGTCGTTGACTGTGCAACCCCTATCAGTTTGCAGGACGCTGTTCCTCACACCCCGTATATAGATTCTACAGTCGTAAGGTGTACAAATACACATTTGCTCAGACTTACCTGCATATACTGAGCAGGCATCATGGCTGGTGGCGCATACGCTTGAGTTTGCTGTAGTTGCGCTGAAAAAATAAAACACATACATACAATCACGCCTTTGTCCCTAGTGGAGTTGGTAGAAGACGTTCCGATGGGGTAGGCAGAGCGTAACCGACCTAAGAAAAATCGTTCCGCCACATTTGACAAAATTTTGAGGGCCATTTAAGATAGATTTGTAGGTATCTATTATCCTCCATTAGTTTATGTATTAATTTATCATATGTAGTAGCTTGTACTTAGTTTATGGATTATATATAATGTTATGTATTTAGGATACCTATTTGACTAGGTTTGCACTATCCCGCTTACTGCTACACATTTTTCTTTCACTCTAAGGTTGCCTGGAAGAAATTGCTACCTTATCAATAAGGCCGCCTATGTTGTACATGTCTTTTGTTGTGTTATATGTTGTATTATTACGTGCTATAAAGTATTTTTATGTTATGGAAAGAGAGGGGAGGCCTTCGCCCAGCAGTGGGACACTTTAGGCTATTATAATAATAATCACTACATAGTATAAAACAAAGTCGCTTTCTGTGTCCCTATATCCCTATGTATGCTTAGATCTTTAAAACTACGCAACGAATTATGATGCGGTATCTTTTAATGGATAGAGTGATTCAAGAGGAAGGTTTATATGCATAATACATGCATAATATGGTAGAGAAACACTGATAATTTCCGTGCGAAGCCGGGGCGGGTCGCTAGTGGTACATAAAACGAATAGTGCGTTACTATACGTTTTCATAAGGGACATTTCACCCAAATCTGTTTCCCTGATGGTGACCCTATGGTATGAAGTAGAAGAAGTGGGTCCTCACCAATAGAGTGTTGTGGTACTTGCGGAGGTAGATGTTGCATGTTGTGATGCTGGACCAGCTGCTGCTGCTCCAGGATGCCCAGGCGCACCTGCTGACGAGCAAGATATCTTCAGTAACATAGATATCTTTAATATGTTTGTTATGCTCGAAAAACTGTAAGATGGTAGCTGCGACGGATACCATTTCAAAGGAAAACAAGATAAAATTTAACTAAAATATATAGGAATTGCATGCAAAGTAACCTGTGTAACTTAATTCATTTTCTTATTTTTTATTAGACTATTTAATTATTTTTTGTAAAACTTTCTACTTACTATTATGAATGCTGTGTACAATTTTAAAAGGATATCAGATTTATAGTGCTTAGCTGTTTATGTTCTTTAAGTATGTTTATAATCTGTTATATGTTATTGTACCTTTTTGAATAAAATAAAAAAAAAAAAATCTGTCACAGACAGTTTTCCGAGCATCCGGTAAAATTCAAGCACGCTACTACTTTCCCTCCTGTAAATCCCACCTCTCCTGTACCTCTTCTCATCTCCCCCGAACTTCCCATCCCTTTTATACTTCTCGTCCCACCTGTCTCTTCCGTACCTCCCGTCCTATCAGTCCCACCTTTACCTTCCATACCTCCCGTCCCAACTGTCCCTTTCATACTTACCGTCCCCTCCGCCCCACCTGTCTTTTCCTTATCTCCCATCCCTTCCGTCACATCGACAATTCTCGTCTATCGAAACTGCTCTACTTGCATATCACGCAAACGTGGCATCTATACTACAATATGGTCTTATGATCTGGGGAAATTCGCCTGATATACAACGTGCATTTATTATACAGAAAAGATGTGTCAGATCGCTCTGTGGTGCAGAGTTTTTGGAGTCTTGTCGTCCACTTTTTATTAATTATAAACTCCTGACTCTTACGTCATGTATATTAAACAGCTAAGTATTTTTGTAAAAGATCATCCTGATTATTTTCCTGTACGGACTAGGTCACTGTATGCAACACAAAAATTACGGGCGAGACGTTAAAATCAAGTTGAACAACCTAAGCTCAAATTAAAGTTATGTCAAAAAAATGCTCCTTCCATGGCTAGCAAAATCTATAACAATCTACCGGAAATGTTGTCTTCTCTAAATGGCAAAATATTTAAGAAAAAGTTGCATGAATGGCTAATTAATAAATGTTATTACTCATTAAATGAATTCTTTGAGGACAAGCTTGTAAATATTAATTCGATAAAGTGACATATATTTAACTATTTAATTTTAATGTTTTGGGTAATCGGTACACTATTTGAAATTTACATAATTATTTAAATTTTCAGTTTTAATGTTTTTAGTTGTTGACCTGTTTGTACTAATATAGAAATTTTGAAATTGTAATGGAATTTATTTACCTAGACTGATAAGTGATAACATTTTATGACAATTGTGATCAACATGACAATTAAATATTTGCACGCATGCAAAGCAGATTTTGTAAGGGATTAAAAAAAAATAACAACTGTATGTATTGTACCCAGAATCTTATGCAAATATATTTGATTTGATTTGATCTCTCTTCTTGTACCTTCAGTCTTTCTTGTATCTCGCGTCAAATCCCATCTGTCCCTCCCTAATTATAAAATTACCGTAACGCTACAAGTAAAAGATTTAATTTCCCATAACGAAAATTAGCCTATTAGATCAGCCCTACTGTATAACCTACCTGTTGTTGTTGTGATATCTGCTGTTGTTGGATCTGTTGTTGCTGTATCTGCTGTTGTTGCGGGATTTGTTGTTGCGGTATTTGTTGTTGCGGCAACTGCTGTTGTTGTGGCATTTGTTGCTGTGGTAACTGGTGTGGTGGGGACGGGCCGTGTTGCTGGTTCACTGGGGCGTTTCGGTGCATCTGTAATGTTATAACAAAATTACAGTCAAATACAATGTTCATCCATGCTGGCCTGGGAGCGAGAGAAAAACATAGAATGTGCCAGCTGCATTTTCTCCCGGGCATGCTGTAAAAAACAGCTACCCGATCCGAGGGTTACAGTATATTGCAATTTAGGCAGTGGTAAAATCTATCTTAAATAACCCTCAAAAATTTGTCAGACGTGGCGAAACGACCTTTGTTTAGGTCGTTTAAGCTCTGCCTACCTCATTAGGGATAAAGACGTGATTATATGTATGTATGTACTATGTTCTTTTATGTCTATTAGAGATTCCATTGAAGAAAGTTGTTCAGTTTCATTTATTTATTTAACAAATTATTTATACACGAAAACATCATAAAAACAGGACGTAAAAAACAAAGACACAACAGGCACTGCTTATTATTTATGAGTAGAATTTCTACCTGCAGCTTTTAAACGAATGATATTTTAATATGAATCCAGGATATTTTTATGTCAGTCAGTACGCAAACTAATAGCCCTGATAGTTGTTCAGACAGTTTAACAACTTTCACAAATATAATATTTTTCCCACTGACCACTACGATCAGTAATATTTATGGAAAATTTGTATATTTCTGAAAATATTCGAAACGACAAATAAAAATTCGACCGCTGGCGGGATTTGAACCCTTTGAAATAATGATTTGTTATTTTATAATATTTTGAGAAATAAAATAGCACTGTGAGTGCTAAAATCTATTAGAAAGTTGTTGATCAGACAATTTGTATGGAAAAGCCATTTTTTTTTCACTAGCTGAAAGAATTTCCTGGTAAAAATTGTTCAGTGTCGTTGACTGAGCAACCCAAAAATACAACAAAACGAAGGGGGGGCGGAAAGTGCGAGTTTATCATGCTTCTTCTTCACTGTTTCGTTTTTTTTGTTGAGAATCCTATAAATAACATACATACATATAACCACGCCTTCATCGCTAATATGGGATAGGCAGAGCGTAAACGACTTAAACAAAGGTCGTTCGCCACGCCTGACAAAGTTTTGAGGGTTATTTAAGATAGATTTGTAGGTATATTGCTGTAGTGACAGGTTGTCAGCCCATCGCCTAAATTACAATATACTGAAACCCTCATATCCCTTTGCTGTTTTTTTCAGCATGACCGGGAGGAAATGCAACTGGCACATCCTAAGTTTTTCTTCGCTCCCAGTCCAGCATGGAAGAAGCAAATAGCTCGCAAATGAGCCCTGGTGGTTATAATAATAATACTAAGCCCGTACCTGTTTCTAAACTACCGACATAAATTCGAGACACGAAGTTTTTCGGAAATAATAATAATGTTTATTTCTCTCACCTCAATATTCATAATTTTGTACTAGATATTATCTTAGAATATTAACTAACTAATACTAAAGATCTTGATGCCAAACGCCATCTCCGAAAAACTCGTCCCAAACCCACCTACAACTACACATACAACTCTGATGGGATTCTTCACTGTGCTTAATGCAATACATACATACATATAATTACGCCTTTATCCCCAATGGGGTAGGCAGAGCGTATACAACCTAAACAAAGGTTCGTCCTCGTCCGCCAGGTCTGACAAAGTTTTGAGGGTTATTTAAAATAAATTTGTAGTTATATTGCTCTAGTGACAGGTCGTCAGCCCATCGCCTAAATTGCAATATACTGAAACCCTCGGATCCCTTAGCTGGATTAGCTGATCAAGTATTCTTTAATTATAAATTTCTGAAATAGGACTTTCAAAACCGAATTTGGATTTGCTAGTCACGCTTGCGCCCATACAAGGTACCAGGCTAGCATAAGCTAAGGGTGTCGCCGTCGACGGATACGTCGGACATCATCATCAAATAATCAAGTCATCTAAATATACAAGGCATTTCTCATAATTAAGACCTGACATAGCAACGGTCATTAGCCTGCTAAATGATGACGCACTAATTTTAAGTCCCATTGGTAACCTCGCCATGGTACATTGACCTTTATCTGTTGTGAAAGCAGTACACTCTCTACTTACTTTAGCAAGTGGACACTGATAATAACTCTGAGATAAATCACAATGACTGAAATAAATCGCTCCGCTTAAAGACTCTAACACATCAGTAATATTAGGCAGTGGAAATTTATCATCCTGTATCTTTCCGTACTACACTAACTTATAGTTCATACCTGTTGCATGAGTTGCTGTGGGTGCGGTATCTGCGGCGCGGGGCTGCCCTGGTGCGGCCCCCCGCCGGCCCCTCCCGCGCCCGACGGGAACTCGCCTGGGGAACATACATACGTGGGACACTCAGAAAGTTTTGCGACACTAAAAAAAATTGTTCTACAGGTACATATATTATTATTAAATCTTTTCAAAGTACTCCCCACCAGCCTCTATACAAAGATTCATGCGTCTGAACCAGTTTTCAAAACACTTATTCCAGTCCGCCGTAGACACCTCGTTTACAGCCTGCTCGAACGCAGCCAGCGCATCTTCCGGCGACGAAAATTGTATCCCCTTGAGCTGATTTTTTATTTTTGGAAATAAAAAGAAGTCACACGGTGCTAGATCAGGGCTGTAAGGAGGGTGACCCAGGAGTTTGACTGGTGTGCTGTCCAGGAAGTCCCTCGTTTTGAGCGCGGTGTGTGCAGGCGCATTTTCGTGGTGGAGCAGTAGTCCGTGGAGCCCTGTGTTTGGTCGCTTGTTGCTCACAACAGAAAAAACTTCTGGTAAACATTTGGTAGTATACTATTCGGCGTTAATGCTTCTTTGATCTCGTAAGGGAATTGAGGCCAAGTGGCCAGTCAAATTAAAAAAGCTGGCGATCAAAATCTTCCCCCCGCTTCGAGATCGCTTCACTTTGGTAGGCGTTGGTTCATTTTGAAACACCCAAACTGTTTCTGTTTCGTATTCTATCTGGATCGTATTGATAAATCCAGGACTCATCACCTGTTACGATGTCGTAAACACGCCGAGACGAGCCTGCTTCAAATTTGTTCAGCATATCACGGCACCATTCCACCCGGGCCTGCTTCTGAGCGTCGGTGAGGTAGTGCGGCACCCAGCGCGATACTATCCTCCTCACGCGAAGATGCCGGTGTAGAAATCTCGTGAACGCTTCCCGATCCAATCTTTAATATGTGCTTAATCTCCTGATATGTAATTCGCCTATTATCTTGGATTAAATTTTTCACTGCTAGCACGTTTTCTTCCGTAATAGCCGTCAAAGGGCGACCGCTTTTTTCTTCATCCCCCAAGGTTGGTCGACCGCGCCTAAATTCGTTATACCAACGATACACGATTGCCTTGGAGGGGCTTTCATCCATAAATGCCATTTGAAGTCTATCGAACGATTCATCCGGTTTCAGGCGACACTTGAAATCGTAAAAAATCATAGCTCTAAAATGTTCCCGGCGCAGATCCATTTTTCAGTAAGACACGATACTTTGAATTGGCTCGCAAAAAATGTGGAGGGAAATTTTGAAAATGGAACACACATATATTTACTTACAAGTAATCATATTTTCAAAAAAGATTCTAACCGGCCAGTCTGCCATATACAAAAACTATTTATCGCAATACTTTCTGAGTGGCCTGGTATAATCACGCCGTTTTGAGAGTTATTTAAGATAGATTTGTAGGTATATTGCTGTGACAGGTTATCAGCCTATCGCCTAAATCGTATACAGAAACCCTCGAATCCCTTAGCTGGTTTTTACAGCATGCCCAGCAGGAAATGCAGCTGGCACATTCTATGTTTAACTCTCGCTATGAAATTTTCAGCTCGCTACACTCGCTTTGCAAGTTATTTATTTCACCTCAATTGTTACATAAAATCTCCAGCTCGCTACGATCGCCATATAACTTAACAGGCCTCGATTGATAAAACAACACCTACAGCTCGCTACGCTCGTGATACTCTCTCTCTAACACACACACACACATATACACACATCACATACTCAACAAACATACACACACATCATAAGATTAATATGCGTTAATATAATATCATCATATTTTTTTTATTAGTAGATAATTAACTCACTTAAACACTTATAATATATTAATATTAGGTACTGTATGTTTAATTTCCAAATAAGGAATCACGAAGCGCAACTACTCTGAGGTCCGAGGGGTGGGAACCTGATGACCTGTACTGCAGGTCTTTGGACTTATTTCAGGCATCAGTCTCCCATAACTCAAGTTTTAAGGATAAATTACTTTTAAGATGTTCCTACTTTACAGTATGTAAAACTTCTGTTGTGGAGAAAAATAAATGTTTTTTTTTTGTTTTTTTTTTTTATAAAAGTTAATACAGCTCACTTTGATCGCTATACGAGGTGTAAGGGACAGTGTTACGCAAACTGATAGGGGTTGCTCAGTTAACGACACTGAACAACTTCCACTGAGAAATTATTTTAGGAAGTGAAAATAAAAATTGGCTTTTCCATACAAAATGTCCACCTCGATAAGACAATTTTTATGGGAAAGCCCATTTTCTTTTCACTACCTAAAAAAAAATCCTAGTGGAAGTTGTTCAGTGTCGTTGACTGAGCAACCACTATCAGTTTGCGGGACGCTGTCCCTTACACCCCGTATAACTGGTTTTTTTTTGCGTATCTTGGGTACCAGCATAATTATCAGTGTTGCTAAGAGAGTATATGTACTACTCTTCGCAACTAAATGCTGAGTCAGTCCCTTTTCCCTGGGCAATAGCACAGCTCGGACACTCCTAACTACCATGTCATTTTGGTCACACATCGACAGACGGCATGTTGCAACTTGGCATGAGTTTGTGTGCGTGTTTGTTATAAGGGCTGAAAATTTTTGTTATATTGGTCATAATCATCACTTGATTAATCTGGTTCTTGATTAAAGTAGTTCACTGTAACTGAATAGTTAGAATAGATTAGGTTGCATATTTTGTATGAATTTACTTAACGTCTCTTATCACTGTGGAATTTAAAAAACTTCCTATTGGAGTCATATCTTGTGGTAGAATGACATCCGTACACGGAACAGTAACTAACCATCTTTGGAACACAAAACTTTATTATTTCCGTTACACTGGGAAACGCCAGCGCCTTACCCGCTAAGCGTACACACAATGTGACCCACAATCCGGCGCGTACTGTGACGTATGTCGGACTAGGGAAGGGAGGTGAATGTTCATTCTGTATGTAGAACTATTATATATTCTGTGATTTAACTCTAAAAATCTCACCGTATCTATGCTGTTGCTGTTTTTGCTGTTGTGGCGGAGTGTACGTATCCAACGGTCGTTGTCTGAGACTGCTGTACCGCTTGCTGCCTCGAGGCTCCTGCGCTTGCGGCTGGCTTTGTTCCCTTTGTTCCCTTTGGGGTTGTGGTTTGGGGGGGGCGGGCTGCGGGGGGGACTTGGCCGGGGCGGCTGTGGGCTGCGGTTGTTGCTGCGGAGGATCATTTTTAGTTAATTTATTGGAAATCGAAAAAGCTTGCTTCTATGCTGGACTGGGAGCGAGAGACAAAAAAAAATATAGTGTGCCAGCTGTATTTTCTCCTGGGTATGATGTGAAAACCAGCTAAAGGATCCGAGGGTTTCTGTATATTGTAAATTAGGCGATTGGCTGACAACCTGTCACTATAGCAATATACCTACAAATCTATCTTAAATAACCCTCAAAACTTGTCAGACGTGGCGGAACGACCTTTGTTAACGACCTCATTAGGGATAATACATACATACATAAAGTCACGCTCTCATCCCTAATGGGGTAGGCAGAACGCAAACGTCCTAAACAAAGGTCGTTTCGCCACGTCTGACAAAGTTTTGAGGGTTATTTAAGATAGAATTGTAGGTACATTGCTGTAGTGTAATGAAGATTCCGTGCTTCTTAGGCCACGTTAAGCAGTTAGTCAAAAACCAGGCCGTCAAAAACCACGTCAGAGTTTTACAACTGTGCTAAAAGGTTGTCAGCCCATCACCCAAAGTACAATATAC
This sequence comes from Scrobipalpa costella, assembly GCA_949820665.1. NCBI lineage: Eukaryota > Metazoa > Arthropoda > Insecta > Lepidoptera > Gelechiidae > Scrobipalpa > Scrobipalpa costella. The sequence goes on from OX463315.1 coordinate 14,422,428, forward strand.
TGAAACCCTCGGATCCATTAGCTGGTTTTACACCATGTCCGGGAGGAAATGCAGCTGGCACATTCTATGTGTTTATCTGGCTCCCAGTCCAGCATGGATTAGTAAATTAGGTTAATAATGAATTTATTTATATTTACCGGTGCCGGGGGCGGTGGTTTCTTCTTGCCCTGCTCTGTGGGCACGGGCCGCTGCTGCGCCACCGTCGCGTTCACCTTGCGCGCCGGCTGACTGGCACTGCGCGGGACAATACGGGGTGTAAGACAGCCTCCCGCAAACTGATAGGGTTGCTCAATCAACGACACAAAACCTTAAGCCAGGAAATTCTTTCGGCGGAAGAAAATTTCAGCTTTTCCCATACAAAATGTCCACCTCGATCAGACAATTTCCTAATAGAATTTCCTGCTGGAAGTTGTTCGTTGTCGTTGACCAACGTTGTTATTGAGCAACCCCTATAGGCGTGTTTGCACTGCTCCGTATTCGGTTCGTATACGTGAAAAATCTTATGGAAGCTGTCATACATTTTCGCGCCAATCCATACAATTTTTCACGGATACGAACCAAATACGGAGCAGTGCAAAAACGCCCTATCAGTTTGTGGAACGCTACACCTTTATAGTAATACAATCAAAAATACTCAATTATAACGAAATGACTTTTGCCTTTGGGCATAGCTTGTGCACCAAAAGTTTTTACTTCTCTACAAAACGGAATATAACGAGATATGTGGCGGAGTGGCGGAATAAGGAAACCAGGCATTTTACATAGTCAGTTTACTGCAATAAAACACAACGATAACTGAACTATACTTATATATATTGGATTCTTTAATATTATAGTGTTCCCTTGCAAGGAATTAAAAAAACTGTCTTAGAGGTACCATAGAGAAAGGCTTATAGGAAATACATAAGTCCCTTTCTTATTCTGTCTCTATTTTACTCTATGACAAATATTTTCAATTTTTGGAAGGGGTATAAATTACATTTTTATTTATTTGTCAATTGAAATTTTATAAAAGTGGTTTCTTACTTATTTACTTAATTAAAACATTTCCCACGAAAAACAATACCATACTCGATTTTTTTAAAGATGGTACCTGCAACATATGCCATTCCCATAATAAACAAAAGAAAACGTATCTAAAATCCATAGAAATTGAATCTGTCACATCTTACAAAAACCATGTCAGAGCTGTGGTATAAGGTTGTTTAAAAACTCTGACACAAGGGTTCATAGAGTCGATCAATTTGATACCAACACGTCAGAAGAAGTTTTTAAGATAAAAGTAGTTCACTTACCTGTTATTGACAACAGAAGCGGTGATAGTCAAATTCTCTAGCGGCGGCAATTTCTCCCTACTTTCTCTATTCTCCTTCTGTCCCTCTCTATCCCTGTTCTCCTTCTTGTCTTTCACGGGAGTCCGAGCAGGAGGTCTCCTGAAATTAAATAAAATTTTATTTAAAAGTTCAGTGAAATAATACAATTGTTACACAATTTTCAAAAAAAGAAAACAGTGCAAGAGATACAGAAAAACAAAGAGAGCGAACACTTCTGCTTGGCTTCAGAAATATGCAAGGTACTCCCAAAGGCGGGCTTTACACAAAACCACCCTGTTCTTTGGCCCTTTCTAAAATTATCTTCAAATCTCGTAAAACGTGGCGTAAGCGCCATTTAATGGGGTGAATAACTGTTCCAACCTACTGTAAAAGATACAGGCGTGATTCCGTTTGTATAAAAAATAAGAAACAACTGTTTGCCCGTACCTGGCGCGAGCTCTGTCTTTGATAGAATCGTTGCGTCGCAGGTTGCCGTTCTCGATGGACTCACCCGACGACGGCTGAGACTTTGAACGCGGACGCGGGGCGCGTTTTCTGCGGAACAAGGTCAATGTGTTAAAAAACAAACATACACATAATCACGCCTTTTTCCGTAATGGGGTAGGCAGAGCGTAAACGACCTAAACAAAGTTGGTTCCGCCACGTCTGACTAACTTTTGAGGGTTATTTAAGATAGATGTTTTCTGCGGAACAATGTCAATGTGTTAAAAAACAAACATACACATAATCACGCCTTTTTCCGTAATGGGGTAGGCAGAGCGTAAACGACCTAAACAAAGTTCGTTCCGACACGTCGTGACAAACTTTTGAGGGTTATTTAAGTTACATTTGTAGGTATATTGCTGTAGTGACGGGTTGTCAGCCAATCGCCTAAATTACAATATACCAAAACCCTCTGATCTCTTAGCTGGTTTTTACAGCATGCACGGGAGGAAATGCAGCTGGCACATTCTATGTTTTACTCTCGCTCCCAGTCCAGTATGGAAGAAATCGAGTGTCCCAAAAATACGGTTCTTGGTCAGACGAGAGGCCCTTTTCAGCCTTCCCCACATTACTCAAACCATGTCTGAAGCCTGTGCACGGGAGGAAATGCAGCTGGCACATTCTATGTTTTACTCTCGCTCCCCGTCCAGTATGGAAGAAATCGAGTGTCCCAAAAATACGGTTCTTGGTCAGACGAGAGGCCCTTTTCAGCCTTCCCCACATTACTCAAACCACGTCAGAAGCCTGATAGTTGTGCCACTAGGCGGTTTAAAAACTGTAACACCGCGTTTCATCGGGTCGATAGACTTGATAACCATTCAGCAGAAGAAGCCTTTGCCACTGAATAACTTACCCTCCCCTGTTACTGGCTTCAAGCTCTGGGAAGTCCTCAGGGTTGGGGGGTTTGCGCACCGGAGGAGCAGCGTTGGCCTGCCGCTTGTAGGCCTCCTCGTCTTCCCAAGTGCGAGTGTATTTGTTCGGTCCACGCCTGTTTCGAGAGGAATAGTTCAGGATTTTGTTTAAGATCATAGAATAAAGTTAAAGATGCTGTTCCAAGTTGGAATGCATGCAAAAACAGGTAAGACGATCGCTGTAAAACATGCTATTCGTAAAGAAAAGTCTGCTACTGCTGCGTGCAGTTCACTTGAAATAGTATCTGAAGTAACTATTGAAAAAATATTGCTTTTAAGTCTGAAGCGAATTAAAAATATAACGGGTGTAAGGGACAACTTCAGGGGTTGGTCAATAAACGAAACTTTCACGAAGAAATTCTTGAGAAAATTAAAACATAATGGCTTCCCATGCGAAACCAAAAAGGTTTGCCTTTATTATTTACTAAAATAAGAAAAAAAATGAAAGTTGTTCAGTTTCGTTAACCGACCAACCCCTATCAGTTTACGGGAAGAAAGAAGCCGTTTCTTACACCCCTTATAACAATGTGCAGTACATAACGTCCTTTCACTTACAAATAAAAGCATTATCTAAGAACTACATCGTATTTTTCGCCATCGTGGTTAAAAATACTCATAAAAATTACAAATTAATATATCAACAAAATAATGTGCGTATTTTTTATCTGATACGTATCAGATGTGTGGATTGATATGCAGATGCTCTTATGTAAAAATTGAGTGTTAAAAGGAGAAACAAACTTTACATGTAAAATATATCATAGCACTCAGAGCTAATTTATTTAAAAAAAATGAAAATCTAGAGACCGAAACATTTACATGGCTCTCGATCTCGCACCATTCATTCCCAACTTTGACTTAACAACAGGATAGCAAATTAACACATGACTTTGACATTCCTAATCTGACGTAAGACTGCTTATTTGACGTAAAATAAGTTAGCATGCTTTATAGTATTTTCAAGTCGGTTTTAGTATAAAGGTAAACAAAGTTCTAAAATAAATGATACATGTTGGCAAATTAGTTAAGTTACTAAAACTACTATTTCATCATGTTGTAATACCTAATAGCTAAAACTTATTTTAAAAACAAGATCTCCGATTAAAAGACCTTAAACTTTGTTAACCTTTTTTCTAAAACAAAATTAGAAATACTACAGGGTGCGTTCATCGTCGTTTCACCAAAGACCGTTAGAGTCATTTTTAATCTGACAGCTGGCGTAAAGCCCCCGTTCGAACTTGCACCAGAATGAAATTTCTCCTGAAAGGCGTTTCAAAACGCGGTTTTATCAACTGTCAAAGTGAAATCTTCCGCTTATCTTGCGCTACGGAAAACGCCGCGAACGGCCCCACTTCTTATATTTTTAAGCACTTTTGTCAGATTAGGAATGTCAAAGTCATGTGTTTATTTGCTATCGATCTTTTATGTCAAAAGTTGAGAAAGTGACATCTCTATCTTCAAATTAGGTAAGGAATGCGTCCAGAATTGCCGCTTTTGAGTGGGTTTAATTCGCGAAACACAGTCGGTAAGAACTACGACACGGACTACCGTGGTCATGGGTTCAATTCTTTTATTTGGTTTTCTATTATCATGATGAGAAATATATTAATTTAGAAATAAATTGTAGGAAGCCATGCAAAATATTGATGTAAAAATTCAACTGACCGCTTAAAGTGCCGATTCCTCCAGTAAGATTGAAAATTAAGTTATATGAGTTACTTATATCAAATATCCGTCTTATTTTTTTACTAATATCGGCTAGTGTAGGCCTCTAGCCCCAATTGATCGGAAACACAATTTAAACTAAAATAAGACCCTATATACCATGAGAGAACAGTAAGGGACAAGAGTAGGGGATGGACTGAAATTTGTTTGTCCATAGTGCCGTCTCTTTCTGTTTACTAGTAGCAGAAAATGACAGATAGGGTATTATTTTAGTTAAATCGTGTATTGGTCGAATAGGGGTCAGTGTATTGTAAATATTCCCTTCTGGGTAATTAATGTTTTGTAAATATATATTTTAATCTGCTTTTTATTGATGTAATTTTTTACGTTTGCATTTGCAATTTTATAAATATAAGGTGTAAGAGACAGCGTCCCGCAAACTGATAGGGGTCGCTCAGTCAACGAAACTGATCAACAACACCAAGAAATTCTTTCAGGAGATGAAAAATAATTGAACTTCCCATACAAAATGGTCAACTCAATCAGACAATTTGTATGGTTAATCAAATATATTTATTCACTTCCTGAAAAAAAAAAATCTACTGATGGTTGTTGATTCTACTGTTGTGATGTGTTGGTCTGATGCTTCTACTGATGGTAGTTGGACATTTCTGTCGACTGAGCTACCCCTATCAGATTGCGGGACGCTTGTCCCTACATACATACATACATATAATCACGCCTTTATCCCTAATGGGGTAGGCAGAGCGTAAACGACCTAAACGAAGGTCATTCTGCCACGTCTGACAAAGTTTTGAGGGTTATTTAAGAAACATTTGTAGGTATATTGCTATAGTGACAGGTTGTCAGCCCATCGCCTAAATTGCAATATAATGAAACCCTCGAAACCCTTAGCTGGTTTTTACAGCAGGCCCGGGAGGAAATGCAGCTGGCTCATGTTTTTCTCTCGCTCCCAGTCCAGCATGGATATAACGCTGTCCCTTACACCCGTATAATACTCACCCATATCTCCGGTTGCGGCGCGCGTGCGGCGGTGCGTCTTCGTTGCGAATATCATATCCGTATATCGCTACCAACTCGTCGCGGGATTTCGGCACCTGCGTACAATGTGTATAATATTTATGAAACAAATAATTACTAGCTTCCATGCTGGCCTGGGAGTGAGAGAAAAACATAGAATGTGCCAGCTGCATTTCCTCCCGAGCATGCTGTAAAAACCAGCTACGGGATCTGAGGGTTTTAGTATATTGTAATTTAGGCGATGGGCTGACAACCTATCACTACAGCAATTTACATATAAATCTATCTTAAAAATCCCTTAAAACTTATTACATACATACATATAATCACGCCTTTATCCCTAATGGGGTAGGCAGAGCGTAAATGACCTAAACAAAGGTCATTCCGCCACGTCTGACAAATTATTTGAGGGTTATATATGATAATATTTTTAAGTATATTGCTGTAAAGACAGGTTGTCAGCCCATCGCCTAAATTGCAATATACTGAAACCCTCGGATCCCTTAGCTGGTTATTACAGCATGCCCGGGAGGAAATGCAGCTGGCACATTCTATGATTTTCTTTCGCTCCCAGTCCAGCATGGAAGAAATACAATGTGTATAAAATTAACCCATGAAACAAATAATTACTATCTGATCTTTAGTTTCCTTCACTTTTATCCTGTGCTGTAGATACTGTTGCTGTCATTTCCTTCGACTAGTTCTGATTGTAGTTTACATTATCCTATCTTCCATTAGTTTATGTATTAGTTTATTATATATATTATGTATTAGTTTACTTTACAAATATCTATGTAGTAGCTTGTACTTAATTTATGTATTCTATGTAATGTAATGTATTTAGGATACCTATTTGACTAGGTTTGCACTATCCCGCTTACCGCTACACTTTTTTCTTTCACCCAAAGGTTGCCTGGAAGAAATTGCTACCTTATCAATAAGGCCGCCTATGTTGTACTTGTTTTTTGTTATCTGTTGTGTTGTATGTTGTATTATTACGTGCAATAAAGTATTTTTAGGTTATGTTGTTATGAAAATGGACAATTTTAAAACTATTGTCTGTCAAAAAGATGACTTCTTGCTTCGAAGGGCTCGCTAAGCTGTCGGTGTCTATAAATGTGGTCGTTACACAAATCACGTCAGATCGTAAATAACTCTGAACATTATTAAATGAAGACTTCATGTTGCCAAAAAAATATGTTTTGGTAAACCGTAATAATTTTGTTTTTAATTCTATTAATTTGTTACACAAACTGGCAGCAAAAATACTCTTCAAACCTTCAGATATTAAAGACAGCGACCGGGACCGACGAATTATTATTTCCTAGAAATAGATTCCTTTTAGGGTGTCAGTGATAGCGTCCCGCGTTGCTCAGTCAACAGGAAATTTGGCTTTTCCATACAAAATGTCCACCTCGATCAGACAATTTGTGTGGAAAAGCCAAATTTCCTGAAAGAATTTCGCGGTGGAAGTTGTTCAGTGGCGTTCTCCCTCTATCAGTTTGAGACGCGGTCCCTTACACCCTGTACTACAAACCTGTTCGTTCTCATTATATTTGTCGTGGGACCATTTGTTCACAGACTCAGATTTCCGCGGCCCGCGACGCCTTTCCGAAGAAGTTTCACCGTCCCTCTTCTCCGAAGCCGTTTCTGACGCTCCGTCTCTTGTGTTCGTCGATTCTTCGCCACCGCTACGAATGGAGAATACATACGTAAAAAATATGAACTATATCTTAGGGTATGGACCTACCGATTAACTGATCAACTTTCCCAAGGAACATTGGGTCGAGATGTGAATAAATTAATAGTTTAAAAAACACTAGAAAAACACGCTTTTTTAAATGCATGTAATAACCAATCGTGGTCAAAGTTCGTTACAAGACCTTTCTAACAAGTCCAAAAACGGATATAAAACGATATTCCATCATGCTGTTAAAGTTCATATCTTCCGGCTCCATCATCAGATCAGTTCGACAGTACCATATTAATGTATTGTCAGAACTACATACAGCTGCCAATTTTCATGACGGTACGATCCTTGGAAGATGGTTAAATTAGTTACTTTAGAATCCATTACATAGTTACATACAGGTCGACCTAACAACAGCGTGTTAAAAAAGAATTGGACCTCCCATACAGAATGGCTTGAGCTGACAACATTTGTATGAGAAAACTTTTCTTTTTAAGATTATGTTGTTTGGGGAAGTTGTTCAGTTTCATCTTTAGGTCCACACTCTAAAGTCTGGACAACAAAGTTTACACGCAGTATGGATACAGTGATGTGAAGAAGTTTATTAAGGTGACTTTTTACTAGTAGTTTATGTGTGTTGAGACTAATGTAATGTTAACTTAATAAGAAACATAGATAGAAATAAGTTTCGTCATCTTCCCGCAAATTGATGAAGCTCAGTGAACAAAACTGAACAACTTTGACGAAGAAATTCTTTCAGGAAATACTAGAACATTTTTTATTGTTTTACTGGTAAAAAGTCACCAAATATTTTATTACATAACATCAAGAGCGCTTTATTATCGGTGTAAATAATTTGGTATCGTCTCAAAATGTCTTTTCCGCAAAATGTACCTCGGTCGCAAAATATCCTGTTTAAAAAAATACTATTTGATATTTTTTAAAGTTTTTCCCATTTGAACTAAATCTGTCCAAAAAGGTCATTTTGCAAAAGTGACATTCTGAGACGTAATAAATAATATTAGCTTATACACATAAGCCATGCAAACATTTGAACAATTCAACATGTGACATAGAACTGACCGGCGCCGATACTGTCCCGGCCTCCAGTAGGATTGAAAATAAAATTGTACATTATTAAACTGTGTATTAAACAGAACGACCTCTGTTTGGGTTGTTTACGCTCTGCCTACCCCATTAGGCATAAAAGCGTGATTATATATGTATCATCATCTCATCTCCCTAGCCTTATCCCGTATCGTATGTATTAAATAGAATCCAGTACTTCCATGCTGGACTGGGATCGAAAGAAAAACATAGAATGTGAAAGCTGCATTTCCTCCCGGGCATGCTGTAAAAACCTGCTAAGGGATCCGAGGGTTTTTGTATATTGCAATTTAGGCGATGGGCTGACAACCTGTCACTACAGCAATATACCTACAAATCTATCTTGAATAACCTTCAAAACTTTGTCAGACGTTGCATAACGACCATTGTTTAGGTCTTTTATGCTCTGCCTACCCCATTAGGCGTAATTATTTGTATGTATGTATGTAAACCTACGAATATTATACAGTAGCCACAATTCAGCGTAAACAAGATTTAACAATATATAACATAAGAGAGGGAAAACCATATGTCTTTTCCATCTTCAGCGAACAGAAAAGGATGGCAGTATAAACGGACTTATTATAAATCTGTTACTACAAAAATCTATTAATAGTTACGTCAAGTTGAGGTTACTATAGAAGCTAAGTGGCGCATCAGTAACAAAATCCTAAATCACTAAAAACGCAATGAATTGAAAATACGATCCAACAGACTCAAGTATAGTTGTTATAAACATAATTTAGAACCTTATAAATTAGCGATTCTTAGGTCGTTGTAGTAACAGAGAGAAAAATTGCCGTTGGTGGTCGTTATTCGCAATTTTTCTTCCTGTTACTACAACGAACTATGAATCGCTAGTTTATAAGGTTCAAAATTATCTTAATTACTATTACTTGAGTCTGTTGGACCGATTTTTCGATTCACTGCGTTTTCAGTGAATTATGATCCTTTTTACTGAATTACCTGCGAACGTACCGCGATCAAATCGAGGACGTTCTAGGGAAAGGTCAGGTCAGGAGTACCCTAAAACAACGAGCGTTCATGAAAAGATTGATGAATGTAGATGAAGCAAAAGAAGTTTGCAAGGATCGTAGTAAATGGAAGGATGTGATATCTGCCTACCCCTCCGGGAAAGAGGCGTGACGTTATGTTTATATGTATGTATGTTACTGACTTAAGCGGAGGGCCGACGAAAACGACTTATAATAAGGTCGTTGACGCTCTGCCTAACCAACAAGGCTATTCGTACGAATTGACCACACCCGGGAAATTAACAAAACTTGTTATCCAGTAAGTAACATTCCTAACGAATTAAAGACAATTATCTTAAGTAAAGCAGCGAACAGTGTCTATATATGTGCGGTATTAACTTTCTACATGTGTAATGCAACGCCTCGCTTCACTGGTTAGCTTGGTCATTGACGTACCCCGAACTGTATTTGCGGATATTATTATCGCTTACAAGCTGGAAAAACATAGAATGTGCCAGCTGCATCTCCTCCCGGGCATGCTGTAAAAGCCACCAAGGGATTTGAGGGTTTAAGTATATTATTATTTAGGCGATGGGTTGACAACCTGCCACTACAGCGATACACATCACAATCTAAATTTGCCTTTTATATTTGTCAGGCGAGGCGAAAACGCTTTTTAAAAAGGTTCATCGGGTCGATAGACTAAATACCCACTCGACAGAAGAAGAAAGAAGAGTTTTACGATCTGTCTTCCCCGTAAGGCATAAAGGCATGACTTTTTGTATGTATTTATATTTTATTCCATGCTGGACTGGGAGCGAGAGAAAAACATATAATGTGCCAGCTGCATTTCCTCCCGGGCATGCTGTAAAAACCAGCTAAGGGTTTCAGTATATTGCAATTTAGGCGATGGGCTGCCAAGCTATTACTACAGCAATATACCTACAAATCTATCATAAATAACCCTCAAACTTTATCAGGTGTGGCTGAACAATCTTTGTTTAAATCGTTTACGCTCTGCTTACCCCATTAGAAATAAATGCGTGAATATATGTATGTATGTACATTATGATATGATTTATATCACGACACTGCAGTTAAGCCATACTTGTGTGGGTAAATATAGGTACACGCACATTGCCTAAGTGTACGTAAGTTCGTCAATTTGTAATTATGCACACAATGGCGCGTGTCTGTACGCACAAACACAGGTATAGCCTACCGGCATTCGTCACATAAATCAACTGTAACTCAAAGATCGCACCAAACAATGCTCTCGATTCTGATGGAACTATTCCTAAACTAATTTTAAGTTGGCCCTGTCTTTTTCTCAACTTTGACATAAGAACAAGATAACAAATAAACACATGACTTTGACGTTCCTAAACTGACGTAAGATGCATTAAATAAGGAGCATAGAGGATGCTCTCTTATTTTACGTCATATAAGCATTTTATGCCGGATTAGGAATATCAAAGTCATGTGTTTATTTGCTATCCTGTTCTCATGTTAAAGATAAGAAAGTAACAGCGTTATTTTAAAATTAGTTACGGAATGGTTTCTCCAGAACCGAGACCAATAGACCTTAGGACGCAATGACTGTTGGACTGTTTAGACACAACCCCTCATATCCAAATTATAATCACAATAAACCATAATATTAATAACTACCTTTCCACGGCATTAAATGAGTTTTCCCGTGGGAATAAGTTATTTTCCCGCAGTAGAAATAGCCTCCCATTCCGAGGATTCCATCTACAGCACTACCAAATGTCATCAAAATCGGTTCCGCCATTTAGATGTGAAAGAGTAACAGACAGAGTTAATTTCGCATTTATATTATTAGTAAGGAAGCCTCCGTGTTCTAGCGGTCTGAGCCGCGGGCTCTCAACCTGGAGGTCCTAGGTTTGATTCCCGGCGGAAGACAACGACTTTGTGTTGTTGTTTCTAGTTCGGTCAGGGCATTGCAGGCTGATCACCTGATTGTCCAAAAAGCAAGATGGTCCATGCTGTCGGATGGGCATGTAAATAATCGGTCTGCGCCTGATTCCTCTCTGGTCGTGTCAGTCAGTCTGTGCCACCAGAACAAGAGATTGAAGGAATACAGAATGCACTTGTGTTGTGCAAACACTTGAGCACTTAAAACAAGTCCCGCGCAGATGGTAAGGAGAGCGGATTACCTAGCAGCGGTTCGGTCGTCATGCTCGTAGAAGGTTCCTCGTTTGGGGATGTATTGAGGGTTGCTCCTGTCTTCGTCATCATCAACTCTGCGTTCGGTCTCCTGGAAAATAAATACATCATCAATGACAAAAGAAAGACAATTGAAGAGCTGGATGGTGTAGTGGATAGGGCCGCTGCCTCCTGACAGGACGTCGTGGTTCGAATCCCACATACCAGTGTTTTTCGGTTTTTGAATTTCGTACGCACGTTTATTCGGTGCTTTTCCGTGCTACGGAAGGCATGTTAAGCCGTTGGTCCAGGTTAATAATATCGTTCAATACCGTAGATATTAGTCGTCAAGCCATGTCACAGTGCTAAGCGTCGGCGGCTTGAAAACTCTGACCTAACCTAGGATTTGGTCGGGTTTTACTTTTGGGTCAGATGGCAGTCACTGTGTTTAAAAACAATTTCAATCCCCTAGATTAGGTAGCCGACCCCGTGAGATACGGGATAAGGCTAGAGAGATGATGATGTCAAAAGAAAGACAATTGAAACATTGCCAGCGACGACGCATCTCTTTTATATAGAAATTCAATAATGACCTACCGATCGCGCATGCAAGCAAAAATGTGCCAAATCGCTACGCGCGAGTTTTTATTTCTTTTAAAATCTCAAACTGACAGCAAACAGCTCGCTCACTCGCAAGCTTTAGGGTTGTGACTAGCGACTTTTGCGAAATTATAAAATACATACATATAATCACGCCTTTATCCCTGATGGGGTAGGCAGAAAGTAAACTACCTAAACAAAAGTCACTCCGCCACATTTAACAAAGTTTCAAGGGTTATTTGGGATTAATTTGTAGGTATATTGCTGAAGTGACAGGTTCTCAGTCCATCGCCTAAATTGCAATACACAGAACCCCTCGGATCCCTCAGCTGGATTTTACAGCATGCCCGGGGGGAAATGCAGCTGGCACCATCTTCGTTTTTTTCTCTCTCTCCCAGTCCAGCATGGAAATTGACAGGTAGATGAATCAGGTATCATATGAGAGGAATAATTTACGTTTTCTACCTAGTTATACTTTAGTTGTTAAGTAAATAGGTAAGTACTTATATTTTATGTACTTATTTTTTATTAAAGCATCCAAATGCAAGACAATATTTCTTGGCATTAATTTTAACCAAACTAAACTTTTTTCCATGCTGGGAGCATAGGAGCAACAGAAAAACATAGAATGTGCCAGCTGCATTTCCTCCCGGGCATGCTGTAAAAACCAGCTAAGGGATCTGAGGGTTTCAGTATATTGTAATTCAGGCGATGGGCTGACAACCTGCCACTACAGCAATATACCTACAAATCTATATTAAATAACAGTCAAAACTTTGTCAGACGTGGCGGAACGACATTGTTTCGTCGTTTACGCTCTGCCTACCCCATTAGGGATTATATGTATGTATGTCAAATAGGCGACAGCAATGCGCGTGCGAGAGTGGAACACGTACGAATCGAGCGGCGCGCGGCATCCTACTGAACTATACCCAACGTTGGGGCCGGGCAAGTACTTGTAAGCTTCTGGCCTACCAACTGCAGTGCGCCAGGCCTGCTATTTATTTATTTATTAACATATAACATTCTTATTACATTATATAAGGATATGGAAGTTTAGAACCATGTTGAAAACTGTTCTTCCTATTATCTATTCTTTTCTTATTGACAACAATTTTAAATAATTGAGCTCATTATGAATTAATTTTTATCAGATATTTTATATAGGTACAATGATTTGACTTGTAACAATTATGTAATTTTTAGCTTTAATTTAAATTTTTTCATGAATTCTAAATTCAAATTAATGAAATTTAATCTTATTGTTGACGATAATGATTTCCGTATGCATGTTTCATCTTGCAGTGCCCTGACAGGGTGCATGTACTTATCTGCATTATTATACCTTTAAGCTTGTACATGTTGGCACGAATAAAGGAATTGAATTGATTATGTTAAAATCTGACAGCTCATACAAGTTAAAATGTAGGAGAGAAATAAATTATTCTTAAATAACCCTCAAAGCATGGCGGAACGACCTTTGCTTAGGTCGTTAACGCTCTGCCTACGCCATAAACGATAAAGACGTGATTATATGTGTGTAAATAAACAAACAGGCTGAACTGAATGCTTAGATTCTTTATAGAATATTAAATTTCATTAAAACATTCCAATAAAATATTGAGCCATTAATTACTAAACTATGTTCATATACCTAAATATTAACTAAACTTTGTACTTTCTACCTAATAAGATAAACTATTCTATGTCCTAAAATATTATTATGTATGTATGTATGACTCAATGTCTGCTTAGAATAACAAGTGCAAATCTCAACTTTATCACTGTACTAAGTGAATGTGAATGTGAGTGAAAGTTAACAAATAATTGTATGTATTTACATACATACATATAATCACACCTTTATCCCTAATAGGCAGAGAGTAAACTCTACCTAAAGAAAGGTCGTTCCGCCATGTCTGACAAAGTCTTGAGGGTTATTTAAGATAAACTTATTAGTTTATTGCTGTAGTAACAGGTTGTCAGTTCATCGCCTAAATTACAATATACTGAAACACTCAGATCCCCTAGCTGGTTTTTACAGCATGCTCGGGAGGAAATGCAGCTGGCACATTCTATGTTTTTCTTTCACTCCCAGTTCAGCATGAAAGAAATGTATGTAATCAAAAGATAGGAAAAGATTTGGGCAGTAAGAATATTTGCTTATTTGTATAACTTGATTTATGTGCATTTTTGTAATGGCAAAACTCAAAATCTAGTGGACCAATTTCAAAAATTCTTTGAACAATAGGCAGCTATGTTCGCCGCATTGGCTACCTTTTACTGCGGGAAAGTACATTATTCCCATAGGAAAACTCATATAGCAATGAGTGACTCTGCTGACAAAAAGTTAGTGGACAATAATTGAATGAGTGAAAAATCATACAATTCCAGTTACTGATAATCCAATAAGACTGTATGATATTGTAATTGTCTCTAATGATTTACTAAATTAGCACAAATGTAAGAAAAATACATGTCTATAGTTATTTTATATGTATTTACAGAATACAGGGGTGGTCATTGTAGCCTGGTTTTTGACCTTGCCTGACCTGGCAGAAAGCTAGTATATAATATGGTAGAGTAGTTCACCCAAAAGAGAGAGTAGATAACCCAACACAAAGTAATACTAGCTCTGTATTTAATTTGTTTTTGTAATAATAAGATAGGAAAAGATTTGGACAATAAGAATATTTGCTTGCTTAATTGTATTACTTTTCTTAAGACCATTTATTAACCAAACTTAACTTGTTAAACTGTTAACCAATAAATACATACATAATTATCACACCTATATCCCTTACCGAGAAGGCAAAGTGTCAAAATATAATAAAACAAATGTAATTATTAAAAAATCATACAATTTCTTTTACCAGATATCAATGATCTAATAAGATAGTTAAAATTTATGATTATCATTAATTTACTAAATTAGCACAAATATACATGTCTATTGCAATTTAGAGGTACTAATAGTATAAAGAGGAAAGATTTATATTTATTTATTGTATGTGTGGATTGTGATAAGTGGAAGGAAGGGAGAGAGGCTTTCGCCCTGCAGTGGGACACCACAGGCTCATAAATAAAAACTGTGTGCATGTTGTAATGGAAAACTCAAAATCTAGTGGACCAATTTCAATAATTCTTTCAACAATAGACACCTACATTCACCTTGACTAACATAGGCTACCTTTTTTCTCAGGAAAAAATTATGGACAATAAATTGAATGTGTGAAAAATCATACAATTTGTTACACCAGTTACTGACAATCCAATAAGAATGTATATATTGTTATTGTTTCTGATGATTTACTAAATCAGCACAACTGTAATATAATAATATCTACATATCTATATGTATTTATAAAATAGGGGGGTGGTCATTGTAGCCTACTTTTTGACCTTGACTTCAGAATTCACAAATAAAAGGACAAAAATGAAGCAACATATACAATAGCAAAAAAAATAGTTTACCTGACTTTCTGGATCCCTCTCTGACGGTTCAGAGTCGCTCGCAGCAGAATCATAGTCCGACTCATCATTCTGTGTACCCTGTAAACAATTAGCCACTTTTAACAGCTGCATTTTCACACCCTGTATTATTCACGTAAAACCAACAACGACAAGACGTGGCGAGAACGAAATGTAACACAATTAGACTAAACACACTGCTGTACTTTCAGTGAGCGGTCTGCGAGCTTGACCCCAATATCGCGAAAAGAAATGAGCATCGGTATACTGGAGAAAGTGCCGCGAATGTAATACTTTAAGCGCCAAAACGAAAGTTGCGATCCCAATTGTTTAGACGCAACCTCGGGCGCCGGACGTCAGACTCACGTTTGCTGTGGTATCCTGGTCGTTTTCGTGATGGGAAGCATCTGAATAGTCTCCGGAGTCATGCTCCCTTCGTCTGGCCAGAGTTGTCATGGTGCTGTCTTGCGAAACGTGTAGCACTTCCAGCGTTGCGGTTTTATTGTGGATTTCGTATGAAATTAATTCAACGACGGTTATCGCCTTCGATTTTCAGTAGACAATGAGTAAATCCCCTCTTTTCGGCCACAGAAAATTAAAAACGTCAAATAAACAAGATTTCTTGCGGCCATATAAATTCCGTTTCGTTTCATGCATCAGTTGCGAACACGCCTTGTTGTCTTTACAAATATTTTGAACAAAAAATAATAAATAAAGATTTTATTCAAAATCCGCTTATAAGGCAATGTAAAATAAATTGGAATACCCGATTTAATCACGATTCAAAATGAAGAAAATCTTTAAAATTGTATTTTTTATTAAAAGCTTTGAAAACTTTAAAACATTTGCCCAAGCAAGCACGATTTCTTAAAAATCTATAAGTATTTTAAAAATGGCAACACTGACCCAAAATGGGCGACTCTGATAGCGGTTATTCATTGTAATTTTAAACATGCGATTATTCATTGCTTGCTTTTTCAAGATTTTACAGTCACATTCCAGGTACTAAGTAGCGATATAATCAAAATATTGTTACAAATTAGTTTGAAGGAAGACTGTTACGAGAATCGTTTGACATATATTTGACACAAATCAGCTGTTGATACGTGTTCTTCTTAATCTTCTCCGATGTTTATATTTTATTGAAAATTAAAAGATTTTTGCATGAAATAGTGCATTGATTATATTGTAAAAAACCTCAGCTTGCAGCAGAAATGGAAGGGTAATTATTTATTAACATAAATGCAGCCCTGACCTTGTTAATTTCCGTTGAACGTAACTCACATAGTTTGTTGGTTTTAGTTCCAGTTCTGAAGTACCTGAGGATGTTAAGACTATTCAACTGCTGGCTAAGGGTATCCTGGAGACTTATGAACCGCCGCTGGCTACTATCGGCACTCATTTGAAAGAACTAACGTAAGCAAAAAACATCCATCCATCCATCCATACCACTATAAGTAATTCCAATTCGGTTTTAGAATAAAGGTAAACACAGTTTCATGTCTTTTTATTAAAAAATAAATGATAATTGTTGGCAAATTAGTTAAGTTACTAAACTACTATTTTGTTATATCTAATAGCTAAAACTTATTTTAGAAACAAGATCTTTGATTAAAAGTCATTTTATCAGACAGACTTTTTTCCAAAACCGTGTTGGAAATACTAATTGATGTCTTTTTATTTTTTGAGGCACTACATACATACATATAGTCACGCCTATTTTTATCCCTAATAGGGTAGGCAGAGCGTAATCATCCTAAACTAATGACATTCTGCCACGTCTAACAAAGTTTTGAAGATTATTTAAGATAGATTTGTAGGTATATTGATGTAGTGACAGGTTGTCAGCCCAACGCCTAGATTGCAATATACTGAAACCCTTGCATCCCTTAGCTGGTTTTTACAGCATACATACATATAATTACACCTTTATCCCTAATTGGGTAGACAGAGCGTAAACGACCTATACAAAGGTTGTTTCGCCAAGCCTTACAAAGTTTTGAGGGTTATTTAAGATAGATTTGTAGGTATATTGCTGTAGTGACAGGTTGTCAGCCCATCAACTAAATTACAATATACTAAAACCCTCGAATCCCTTAGCTGGTTATTACAGCATGTCTGGTAGGAACTGCAGCTGTCACATTCTATGTTTTTCTCTCGCTCCCAGTCCAATATGGAAGAAAAATGTAAAAAATATATCATCATAACCTTTTTCCAGTGAGAAGCAAGAAGCAGTTCATGGCATGCTCACTTCAGAAAGACGAAAGCTCGAGGATTTACAAAATGATGCCATGCTTGATGCTTTGGTATGTATACAAACATACATACATACATAAATCACGCCTTTATTCCTTACGGGGTAGTCAGAGCGTTTAACGCCTCGTAAAAGGCGCTTTCGCCTTGTCTGACAAAAATTGAGGGTAATTTTAGATTGTAAAATGTATTGCTATAGTGACAGGTTGTCAGCCCATCGCCTTAATTACAATACACTGTAACCCTCGAGTCCCTTTTGCTGACTTCAACAGCATGCCCGGGAGGAAAGGCAGCTGTGCATTCTATGTTTTTCTATCTCTCCCAGTCCAGCATGGAAGTATACAAACATATACAAACTGATGTTGCCACAGGAAGTGATTGATGCTCAATCAGTGAACAGTTTTAAGAACAGACTTGTTAAGTGGTACTTCCATGCTGGACTGGGAGCGAGAGAAAAACATAGAATGTGCCAGCTGAATTTCCTCCCGGGCATGCTGCAAAAACCAGCTAAGGGATCCGAGGGTTTCTGTATATTGCAATTTAGGCGATAGGCTGACAACCTGTCACTACAGCAATATACCAAATCTATCTTAAACAATCCTCAAAACTTTGTCAGACGTGGTGGAACAACCTTTGTTTAGGTCGTTTACGCTCTGCCTACCCCATTAGGGATAAAGGCGTGATTATATGTATGTATGTATGTATGTTGTTAAGTGGTTAAACAGTGACAGACAATAAGTGTAGTAAAGTGACCAAAACTAACATGAACTGATACAAACCAGCTTAGATATAGGCACATCAGCCTGTGGTTGCTCGCCTATTATTAAATAATACATATAATCACGCCTTTATCCGTAATGGGGTAGGCAGAGCGTAAACGACCTAAACATAGGTCGTTCCGCCACATCTGACAAAGTTTTGAGGATTATTTATTAAATAATAATAATATTATATTTATTTTAAAGTGGTATTAAAATTATTGTTTCTGCTTTTAAAATTTATTTGCATGTAAGCTATACCGGGTGTAAGGGACACGCCCCGCAAACTGAGATGGGTTGCTCAGTCAACGACACTGAACAACTATCAGCAGGATTTTTTCTTCAGGAAGTGAAATTGTGGTAGCTCAGTTGGTAGAATGATCGAATGGTTTAGCAAGGTTGTAGGTTTCTTAGTCGATTCAGAATTTCTTTTCCGAACAAAATTCTGTTTTTGGGTAATCGTCATAGGAATTTTAAAGAATTTTACTATAATATTTTCCTTTTCAGCTAGCAGACATTGCAACAAACAAGGAGAAATTAACATCGATATCAAATTCCATGATGAGCTTGCATAAGAGGGTCCAATCTCTACAGGTAAGATTAAAAGATATATATCAGACTCTGAAGTGTATGTTATTTTAATTTAAGATTATTATTGTAATTTTCGACGCAATTATTTTTTTGCTATGAAATAAACAAAATGAATTGAAATTGAATTGAATTGTATTTATGTAGAAAAAAGGGTATTTCTCAAATATACATATTCATTTAATCACGCCTTTATCGCTAATGGGGTAGGCAGAGCGTAAATGACCTACACAACAGTTGTTCTGCCTCATCTGACAATATTTTGAGGTTTATTTAGATAGATTTGATAATAAAATATAAAAAATTGGCCCTCTCATTCAAAATTACTGGAGCCGGTGACACTTGTATGGGATAGCAATTATTTTTAATTCCATATTTCGACCTATAGTATTTCCAACTCAGTTTTAGAATAAAAGTAAACAAAATTTATAAGGCCTTTTATTCAAAGACACATTTATAAAAAAAATATGTGTTGGCAAATTTGTTAAATTACTATTTCATTATGTTGTCATATCTAATAGCTAAAACTTATTTTTGAAACAAGATCTTCGATTAAATTGATACTTCGATGCTGGACTGGGAACGAGAGAAAAACATAGAATGCGCCAGCTGCATTTCCTCCCGGGCATGCTGTAAAAACCAGCTAAGGGATCCGAGGGTTTCTGTATATTGCGATGGGCTGACAACCTGTCACTACAGCAATATACCTACAAATCTAAATTAAATAACCCTCAAAACTTTGTCAGACGTGGCGGAACGACCTTTGTTTAGGTCGTTTACGCTCTGCCTACCCCATTAGGGATAAAAGCGTGATTATATGTATGTATGTATGTATCTTCGATTAAAAGATGAATCTTTGTTTACCTTTATTCTTAATCTTAGTTAGAAATACTATATTCTTTGGGGAAAATTGTTTAGCGTCATGGGTAGTTTTACAGCCTAAAGTTTAGTTAGCTAATTTTTTCACACCTAGTACTTTTAAAGATGCTATTGTTGTTTTTCAGACAAGAGCAGCTAACGTGGAAAAAGCTGCCAAAGCTAAGGCTGCCAGCCAAATTAAGGTCCCATCCAGTCCGAATAAGGCCCCACCCAGTCCAAATAAGGCCCCACCCAGTCCAAATAAGGCCCCACCCAGTCCAAATAATGACACAGCCACTCCAAAAGAAGTATCAGAAAGTCCAAAAATCCCAGAAAGTCCAAAAGACGACCCAGCCAGTCCAAGTAAGCCTTAATAGGCCTTTTCTCTTGATTTACTTATTTATTTAAGTACATTATTTTAACTGGGAAGGACAATACTCACAAAAAATACTTAAGCACTGGGTAGCGGTACTATAGTTACACATTGAAATATATTTCTTGTTTAGTAAAGATCATAAGATAACTTAAAAATTCAAAAACTTAAAGAATTATTCGACTGTATGTAGGTATCAGTACATATCTGTGAGTAACCTAAGGCTATTCTTTCACTGGCCTTATTACCAGGGTTACATATTACAATGTCAGAAAACATAATGCCTTTACTTAAAATGCATGAGCCCAAAATACCCGAAATCGAAATACTTTATGTTCAAAATGACAAGTATGTAGAATACCAATGATTTAAAGTACCTTACGGTCGAATAACCGAAACCCAAAAATTAAATGTACTAAATACTTAACCCTAAAATATTTAACCATAAAAGACTAAACCCAAAAAATCAGGGTAAAATAAAAAAGTCAATCTTTATTTTACATTCATTCATTTATTAATCATCTTTACTTGTATTAGTATGTACGATTCTTCGAAGTGTACACAAAAGGTAATCCAAAAATTAACATAGATGGCAATCATCATGAAAATAGTTCCTAATAAAAATTATTAATTAGAGAGGTAATTAAAGATTAGTTGCTATGGCTTCCAATAATTGTAAATGTGTATATTCAGGTATTTTCTGCAAAATATTTTCGATTTGTCTTTGTTTGTGTTAATTATTTTTTAATCTTTTTTTTTCTGGTGCAGCTCCGTCAACAATTCTTTGTATTTCTATTAAGTTAACTTTTGTTTCCTTAATAAGTTCACCCACCAAACTGTAAAATCCGACATGTCTTTTCGAGCAAATTTCGTTTATATGGTGATGGAAGGCTTCAGCGCTATTTTGCGTTCGTGGAATATTAGCACTGAAATTCAGACACCAAAAACTTGGATGGTATCGTGGCGGTTGATTGTTCTTACCATGTATATAATTCTCTCCAAACCATTGTGCGACTTTAAGGCTATCATTACTTAAAGTTTTTATGAGGTCATTAAAATACATTTGGACGTTGTCATGATGTACATAGCACAATGCCACTAGGCACTTCACTTCTAGATTGAATTTTGGATCAGTGTTATATTTGGTTGTTAACCCTTCTTTCTGAATCTTACGATAGATTATTTGCCTTAAATGAAAATAGCACCCTTTTAATGTGACTGAATCGAAATGTTGACGTAAACTTAACGCAGTACCTTTCTCGAAGTCCAATATAACAAATGAGGGGTTTAATAATCGTCATATGGAGAAAGGGTATCAAGTGGACACCGTGTACACCGACTATTCAAAATGTTTTGACAGAATAAACCATGATATTTTAATTTCCAAACTTCTTCAAATCGGTGTACACGGTGATCTTTTGCGATGGCTTGATTCCTATCTGAGAAATCGGCTACAGGCTGTGAGAATTAGTACATTTAAATCCAACTTTGCAATGATTCCATCGGGAGTCCCCCAGGGATCCCACTTGGGGCCTTTATTATTTAATATTTATATGCACGATATTTTATCATGTACAGTTAATTCAAACATACTAATGTATGCGGATGATAACAAAATTTTTATGCCCGTTCGTAGTGAAGCAGACTGTGTAAGGTTGCAGGAGGACCTGAACAGAGTCGCTGAGTATTGTAGTCGTAACTGTCTTGATTTAAACGTAAAAAAATGTCAAATAATTTCTTATACTAGGAAACATAAGCCTATTATTTTTAATTATACCTTGAATATGGCTGCAGTACCCAGAGTGTCTTTGGTTAGAGACCTTGGAGTTATGCTTGACAGCAAACTTCTTTTCACTTCGCATTTCGACTACATTTCTCAGCGTGCCCGTAAAATGTTAGGTTTTACTTTTAGGACTGCAAAGCCATTTAAGAACCCAAACTCATTAAAAAATATTTATTTTGCGTACGTTAGAAGTGTGCTAGAATACGCCTCAGTTGTGTGGTCCCCGGCGTATGTTTCACATGTCGCTCAAATTGAATCGGTCCAACGCTGTTTTATAAGAAGGCTTAGTTACCGATCAAATAGAGATCACAGCCATAGTTATAATGATAACTTGTCTCATTTCCAAATACACTCACTAGAAGACAGAAGAACTATAGCCGATATGAAGCTTCTGTACGATATTGTTAACTCGAATTTGGATTGCCCCGAATTAACGGCTCAAATTGGCATAAACGCTTGTACTACCCGAACGAGACATGCACGCTCCCTTTACTCAGGCTCTGCTAGTACAAATTATTCTCAAAACTCAACCTTGCATAGGATAGTGAGAGTATATGAAAAGACGTTTAATAATGCTGACATATTTTTTCTCAGTCGCAATCAATTCATCTCACAAGTATTTAAGAAATTTCCTGATCTTATGCATTAATACATACATACATATATATAATCACGCTTTTATCCCTAATGGGGTGGGCGGAGCGTGGACGACCTAAACAAAGATCGTTCTACCACGTCTGACAGGGTTTTGAGGGTTATTGAAGATAGATTTGTAGGTATGTTGCTGTAGGGACAGATTGTCAGAATATCGCCTGAATTACAATATACAGAAACCATCGGTTCCCTTAGTTGGTTTTTCAGCATGCCCGAGGGGAAATGCAGCTGGCACATTCTATGTTTTTCCCTGGCTCCCAGTCCATCATGGAAGTAATGCATTAATACCTATCATAAATCCAATAGCTCACTTTTATGACATCAGCTATGACACTATTTCACATTCACACTGCACACACACACTTTCACATTTTGTAGCACCTATATATAGTTATTGTTTTTTTTTTTTTTTCTTCTTATCTTTCGGTCTCAACTTCTAAATTGTTAACATTAATTTTTATATTGTTTAAAACTTTTTGTAATCTACCTAAATTCTGCTTTTAATATGTTAAACTTCGTAACTGGCTAGATTAGTTTATAACATTTGTAATGTAATTTAAGAATATGTGCTGTGAAGTTTACAATAAAGATAAATTAATTAATTAATTAATGTGATACTATTTTCTATACAGTATTCGATAAGTAAATCAAATATAATATCATACGACGCCTTATCTTTGTGAGTGCAGAGAATAAACACCAAAGGAAATGTTTTTTGACTATTATGTACAGAACCATGAATGGTATAGGTATAATTGTTGAAAAATCACTGGAACTATTTTAAAAGTTCCATCCATAATCCAATAGCTGGATTGGCTCAAATATGTCATTAGTGCCAATGTACTGAATATGATAACCCGTTTACATTGCGCAAATATTTTGTCTTTGATGACAAAACTGTTTTCATGACACTTAGTCCATTCGCTATCAAGATCAAAATCAAAAGAAACAGGTTCTTTAGGTAATTTCATAGCCTTCTTTTTCGTACGATTTATCACCTGGCCGAGGGCTTTCTTCGAAGGCAAATTTGTTGCAATATTTGCACTAGTAGAGGATAAATGATTTTGTAAAACTTGGCATGTCTTCACTGTTGGCTGATCCTTAACTTTTCTTTTTAAATCCTGTATATTTTGTGCAATACTTGCTCTAATAGGATTTGCCTCGTGATTGTGCTCGTTTTTGTATGATAACACTGACGCACTATAAGCGTTTGTAAATATATTTGTTGTCACTCGTGCCTTGCACTTATACAAATCATTGTTCTTCAATTCACAGTTCCAATACACTTTGTCCTTATACTGTTGGCATTTCGCATAAACAAACCCGTTCACTTGCAATTTCAATCCGCCTTTTTGCGTTTCGAAAAGCGTGATATCCTCTTTTTCGGTCATTTTAACTTTCGACACAGGAAGCAATAGTTACGTTCGTAATTTACAGCTGCATCACAATGACGGTGATAAACATCGGATTGCGTTTCGAGACAGCTGATCTACGCCTACCCTCACAACGAATGATAAAATATATGTGTTACAGTTTACGCAGCTATGACAATGACACATCATGTATTATTATTTTTCCTTTTTGGTTTTATAATTTAAGGATAATTGAAAATTTGATAAATTACACATTCGGAATTTTGAAAACTAAGATAATAATTATTAGTATTTAAAAATTCGGAATTGTACAGTAAGATGTACTGGATTAAGGTATTATGAATAATACGGTATTAAGATTTCGGGTATTTTGGGCCCATGCATTTTAAGTAAAGGCATTATGTTTTCTGACATTGTAATATGTAACCATTACCAGACCTGCCTGTCTCACTCCGCACTTTAGGTATTGCACCGGTTGCCTTGACCAGCCACCGTAAACGGCGGCTAAGGCGGTCGGGTTGTCAATCGTCTCGATGAACTAACAATCGTCTGCCTCTCTTTGAGCCCTTATTCCACGTTACTAAATTCAGACGACTAAATGATTCAGTGACTAAATTCAGACAAGTGAAATAGCATTTAGGACGTTAGAAATCTAATTAGCATCCTAAATCGGAAGAAGTGAGGCCTCTGATTGACTAAATCTTTTAGCATCCTAATTAAAAAAAACAATTAGGAAGGTGGAATAGCGTTTAGAAACGTTAGTCGCACCGCGCCCGTCACTGCGAGAGGGCGTGCAATTTTTTAATTAGTCAACACGTGAGGACGTGAGTGTACGTGCACGAAGTCGTACGAGAAAAATAAGTTATGACTAATATCATAGAATTATATAAAGAGATGCCTTATTTCTGGAAGAAAACGACAAAAAAAATCAAATATAAATATTAGAGAGGAAGGAATTAAAGTGCTTTTAAGTATTTTCAAGGACTTCGACGAAAATGCGACAATAAAGACTCTAAAAATGAAAATTGATAATTGAAAAACTAATTTTTCCTTTTTTTTATATTTATTGACCTAACGGCCAGGCCTATGAGAAGACCGATTATTTTATATTTTAACACGAAACATCTGTCCGCTGAAGCCGCGCGCTCGCAACTGAATTAGTAACTGAATTTAGTTAAGTGTAATCCGAAGCTTCTAATAATCCAAATAGCCATCTTTTTAGAATCCTAATTTAGCCGTCTGAATTTAGTAAGGTGGAATAGGGTCTTTACCCTAACACGTGTTATTGTGTGCGTGATCTTGAGTGATTAGGGGATTTCCGCGTTACATAATTTAACATAAATTTATAATTCACGGTATGTCTTTAGATTTTTGAGCGACCGTTGTAGACGAGTGATATTTCTGTACGTCAGTGTGAATACCGGCTTAAAAGAAGAAATAAAAGAACATCAAAATAAAAAATAAACATTTAATTTAACTTTTAATAACAAAAGTTACATAGTAGGTTAAGCTAGTTTTAATTAAAAATAAATATCTTGTACTATTCTATTTTAGAACATAAAGTTATACATGTAAAGTTGCTATTAATTTTGATCAGAATAGAAAAAAGAAATTACTATTTCATTCTTTTATTCACCTTAGTTTACCTGGATTAACAATATAGGTTCTGATTTTACTGTAGGCACAATTTAACTTATTTTATTTTATTGGTTGACTCTGTCTTTTTCCCTGCTTTTGCACCGATCTGAATCCGTATCCGAATATTTTCTGATCCGAATTGGCCTTCCTAGTAAATGCATGAGAGCTTGCACACCCATCCATATCCGTTTTATATGGAAATTTCACGGACACGATTCGGATACGAACTGAATACGGAGCAGTGCAAAAACAACAGCAGCTGATTATAATCCTGTTAAAGTGACGTTTCATGCCTAAAATAAAACGGAATGCTAGATGTTGTCGTCTTATTTTAAGCACTATACCTCACTTTGACAGGATTATAATCAGCTGTTGTGTTGCTGTCTCTTTTCCTATTCTAATTTTAGACAAGGACAGCACCAAAATAAAATAAGTTAAGTTGTATCTACGACAGAATTGACACCTTAGAAACTATGCATTCCTTCAAATAAGAATTTTCTGTAATTTGTTCAAAAGCACATTCCGAAAACCATTTAAATTAAAGAATTTCTACAAAAATATATTTAAGTATAAAATACATTTCTTACTACTTATTTATTATTAAATTCAAAGTTTGATGAGATAATTATTTAATAATTGTTACCTTAATCTATAAAATAAATTGTGTAAGACTAGGTGTTAGCCTATAGGAGTGTTCTATAATTGTTAATTTTTATTAATAAAATTCTGCAACACATATTTTTGAAATACAAATTGGTTTTTTTTTCACTCCATTTCAAAGCTTTCTATGGCAGTTATTATTATTAATTTATCTTACTTTAAAATACTACGGGGTGTAAGGGACAGCGTCCCGCAAACTGATAGGGATTGCTTAGTCAGAAATGAACAACTATCTCCAGAAAATTCTTTGAGCAAAAAAAAAAATCATACAAACCAAGATACAAACTGTATGATCTTAGTGGTCATTTTGTATGGGAAAGATTTTTTTTTATCTCCTGAAATAATTTCCTGGTTAATGTTGTTCAGTTTCGTTGACTGAACCCCCAGTTTGCGGGACGCTGTCCCTTACACCCGTTATATCTTTAAGTACATTAAGTACTATTTTTACGCATACAGATTTTTTAGTTGCATTGTTGTAATTTTAACATTTTCATGCATTTATCATAAAGTGTTGATGCGAGCGATTTTTTTTATTATAAATACAATGATATATTATCAGTGAAAAAAAGGTGCGTTTTGCGTACTATTGTTTTTTTCTTCACTAAAATCAATTAAATTAATAAGTACTTAATCTAAATTGGAGAGATCACAACATACTTTATTCGTAAGTAATTTAAAATGTTACCCTCCTGTACAATGTTTGCTATTGTTGTGCATTTATAGAATTACAAATGGCAGTGCGTCGGCCAAGTCGAGAATTGTTCTATATTTTTAATAGATAGGTCTAGGAATTGTCGAAGAGATTTCTGAACATTTCATAATCATACACTGATTTATGTGTCAAAAATTTATTTGATAACGCGTCCAAGCAAATTGTGCATCATTTTCCATTCAAACGCTCTACACCAATCCCTACGTCAAATCGCAATAGCGTAATTTTTTTTAAATAAGCTATATTTATTAATACGTATTTATTTACTGTTTATTGTACACAAGTAACATGAGAAAGACAATACACAAGGAATAACGACACAACAGGTACAGCTTATTTCTACTAAGAAATTTCTTCCAGCTTACCTACGGAAGTGAGACTTAAATTGAGAGGTAAATTAGGATGTATGTTGCTCTTACGTGTTTTTGGAAATATTGCACAATATTGCGCGATATAGTGTAGAACTGTATTGTATGGAAAATGACGCTTTCTACCCATACTCCATTCGTTTTTAAGAGATAATTCTCGCCGTACAAATCGCCGTTTTCGTATGGCGAGAATTATCTCTTAAAAACTAAAAGCGTGACTCCTGCTCTGAAAGATTACACGAAACAGCATGGTCCCTGTCTGCCCCGCAGGGGTACTGCGGGGCAGACAGGGATGGGAAATGTTTGTAAAAACCTTCTCCTCTCTGCCTTGCGGAATTGTTCATGTTTTCTTTGACCGCTGGAGTCACGGCTTCATGAGGTATAGATAGGCGAAGCGCATCTGTCTGTACACTAAACATTCATCCAAAGTCCCTGGTGCTATTCAACAGTATCACCCCTCTAGCGGTCTTCACGACCCTTGTGACTGTGCAAAGGGGCGTGATGAGCTGGTGTATCGTGTGTTATTTCTTCTGGTTGGCTTCGTTCACGTCGCTGAGGCTGGCGATGACGAAGGACTCAATGTTGGACTCGTTATCGCCCCGGGCGATGCGGAAGTAGCCGTTCTCGCCCCAATCTTCGCCCCAACTGTTGGCTACGATCTGTGATAAGATGAGGAATATTGTGTTAATACATAAATACATATAATCACGCCTTTATCTCTAATGGGGTAGGCAGAGCGTAAACAACCTATAGTATTTCTAATTAGGTTTTAGAATAAAGGTAAACAAAGTTTCATGTCTTTAATCGAAGATCTTGTTTCTAAAATAAGTTTTAGCTATTAGATATAACAACATAATGAAATAATAGTTTTAGTAACTTAACTAATTTGCCAACTCGTATCATTTTTTTTGTGAATAAAAAGACATGAAACTTTGTTTACCTTTTTTCTAAAACCGAGTTGGAATACTATAAACAAAGGTCGTTCCACCACGTCTGACAAAGTTTTGAGGGTTATTTAAGATAGATTTGTAGGTATATTGCTATAGTGAAAGGTCGTCAGCCCATCGCCTAAATTGCAATATACTGAAACCCTCGGAGCCCTTACCTGGCTTTTACAGCATGTCCGGGAGGGAATTATAATGATATATTAATTAATATTGTGTTAATAATAATTTTTAAACAAAAAAACTAACATGGATGTTCGTCTTTTCCGATGCCGATAGAAAAGCTTTTCCTTTCTAATATAAACAAGCCTAATATATGTTTGGGTTTGGTTTTGCTTTTGGGTTGCGAATGTCGAATGGTAGTTGCTCTGGGAAAAACCAGTATCTCCCCTATCCACCCTCTCATCCGATAATCTTCACACTGTACCTACAGACCCATCTTAACCTGGTCTGCTTGCGTCGTTAACTCTGACACCAGGGTTTATCGGGTCCTTTTATGGACCTGAACTTACCCAATAGCGCTGTACCTACAGACCCATCTGAACCTGGTCTGCTTGCGTCGTAAACTCTGACACCAGGGTTCATCGGGTCCTCTCATGGACCTGAACTTACCCAATAGCGTTGTCCCCTCTCCTCCCCCCAGCCAATGATCTTGACGCTGTGCAGGCCC
Organism: Scrobipalpa costella; assembly: GCA_949820665.1. NCBI lineage: Eukaryota > Metazoa > Arthropoda > Insecta > Lepidoptera > Gelechiidae > Scrobipalpa > Scrobipalpa costella. Next base: position 14,451,505 of record OX463315.1, read on the forward strand.
ATCTCTATCTGGTCTCCGTACCTCGTGTGCCGATAGATACCGTCCTTGTAGTGGAAGAAGTCTTGGTACACGTGCATGATTGCTGGAAAGGAAAATGCACTTTTAGGGGAAAATATAATACATAGATATAATCACGCCTTTATCCCTAATAGGCAGAGCGTAAACGACCTAAACAAAGGTCTTTTTATATTGCGACCTATGCTCATTGGGGAAAGTTGTTCAGTTTCATGAGTAGAATCACACCCAACTATTTTATACTTCTTCTTCTGTCGAGTGGGTATCGAGTCTATCGACCCGATGAACCCTGGTGTCAGAGTTTTTAAACCGCCTAGTAGCACAACTATCAGGCCTCTGACATGGTTTGAGTAACGACCACTATCAAAGACAGCGACCGGGACCGACGGCTTAACGTGCCCTCCGAAGCACGAAATCTGTTTCTTTTCGGACAATCAGGTGATACAGCCTGCAATGTCCTAACCCAACTAGGGAAAAATTCACAAGGTGATAAATTCTCAAATATCAACTTTGTGTTGCCTCCCTGGGAATCGAACCCAGGACCTCCGGATCGGGAGTCCATGGCACTAGCCACTAGACCACGGAGGCACTATTTTATACTGCCAGTATGATTTATCCTTGGCTTGTTCGTTTTACTATCTTCTACTATTCTTACTTTCCAACACTAACTACTTGATAGGTTAAGTACAAACATACCTACATATAGTCACATCTTTATCCCTAATGGGGTAGGCAGAGCGTAATCGACCTAAACAAAGGTCGTTCCGCCACGTCTGACAAAGTTTTGAGGGTTAATTAAGATAGATTTGAAGGTATATTGCTGTAGTGACAGGCCCATCGCCTAAATTACACTATACTGAAACCCTCGGATCCCTTAGTTGGTTTTTACCGCATGCCAGGGAGGAAGTACAGCTGACACATTCTATGTTTTTCTCTCGCTCCCAGGACAGCATGGAAGTAAGCATTAGCAAAATTGATACTTGAGTAACCAAAGTAAAATTTTGTAGAAACTTTCATACTTTATCTATCGAAAGTGCTTTGTAAATGAGCGAACGCACCTACTAATAAAGTTATAACTTTTTTGCGAAATATACATACATACATAAAATCACGCCTTTATCCCATACGGGGTAGGCAGAGCGTAAAGCCTCGTAACAAGCGCTTTCGCCACGTCTGACAAAAATTGAGGAAACTTTAAAATTGTTATGTGTATTGCTGTAGTGACAGGTTGTCAGCCCATCGCCTAAATTACAATACACTAAAACTTGAATCCCTTTTGCTGACTATTGACTTGACTTTTGCGAAATATAATCAAAATAATTGCTATTCTTTAGGCATATGGTAAGGTATATATATGTATATATATATATATATATATATATATATATATATATATATATATATATATATATATGCCTAAAGAATAGCAATTATTGCGAAATATAATCAAAACAATTGCTATTTAGCTTTAGGCATATGCCTAAAGAATAGCAATTATTTTGATTATATTTCGCAAAAGTCAAGTCAATAGTCAGCAAAAGGGATTCAAGGGTTAGTGTATTGTAGGTAAGGTATATATAGGTACAAAATATATCTGTTCTTTGAAAAAACTTGTATTTTTGCAATGTGTAAGACATAGTCAGCTTTTTTTGTGGAATTAAATTTCCACACATCTTGGTAATAGGTAATAGCATTAATTTTAATAATAGTATTTACATTATAAACGCATATGTAAGCAAAATTATGCAAGTAAGGGATTCCCCGATAAATGCATTTTTATGAGTAGGTTCTTCTTATTATCACGTAGGTATTTAATACATATAATTCAATGTGTATTTAGATTATAATCCGGAAGTTATTGACAAAGATTAGATTGATATCTGTTTGTAAAGGGTTTAATAATCTTATCGTATATTGACTTGAGTCGATACATAGGCAAGTGAAGTGGTTAGCAGATAATAATAATCACTAGATTATCTCCTAAAGCTTATGACATATTTCACAGAAAATAGTAATAATGTGTCACCTTCTAGGGTAGTTGGAAGCGACCAGACCGACCGGAAAATTGCTATAAGAGGTTTTGTTGCTTTTTTGGACTCGATTCTAGATGTATACCACTGGCTAAAACTAAAATTAAAATCTATCTGTCACTTTCAAAATAATAAAATTGAAAAAGGACAGGTGGTTTATACTCTATAGTTTTACACTTTTCTGTTAATTTCGCCGCCATATCATATGCATACATACAATCACGCTTTTATCCGTAATGGGTTAGCAGAGCGTAAACGACCTAAACAACGGTCGTTCCGCTACGTCTGAGGGTTATTTAAGATAAGGGTTAGTTCGTTTGAGGGATATAATATCATATGACGGGGGGTAAGAAAGACAGATAACGCATAAACCACCGACTATAAATAAAAAACCAGAGAGAATAGACCTCCTGTCCTTTTCCAATGTTTTTAGTCTGAAAGTGACAAATAGATTTTAGTTTAAGCCGGCAAATCTAGAATCGAGCCCAATAAGTCTCTAAGTTTTCCCACCCTAGCGGAGTTTTATAAGTACTATAACGAATCAATAAGTCTAGACTGCAAAGAAATCGTAGATAGATTAGGAAACGCAACGTAAATAGACCGATTGTCAAATGTTGTGATTCTTATAGTAGATTATCTGAAGTATTTTTGGATAAGATAAGCATTTTATTTTAACTTCCCGTCGCGCCGAATAATAATAAATACTAGGTAATGTGATATTTTGTATTTGATTCATAGAAAACTAAGTACATCACATTTTGTTCGCGATCAACCTTGTCCGCTTTTTTTATCAGTGTCCCCGAAACACAACACTAAATGCGTTGTTGGTTCTGATATCTCTGCACAAACAGTGATTTAGCGGTAAAAGATACCTTTGTTGTTTACGTAGACACTGCTCCTATTGAATACTGAGCTGCATTTTTGAATTATGCTAATTTCTGCAAGCATATTTGTAAAATATAAGCTTCCATGCTGGACTGGGAGCGATAGAATAACGTAGAATGTGCCAGCTGCATCTCCTCCCTGGCATGCTGTAAAACCAGCTAAGGGATTCGAGGGTATATTGTAATTTAGGCGATGGGCTGACAACCTGTCACTACAGCAATATACAGTTCTATCTTAACCCACAAAACTTGCCAGACGTGGCGGAACGACTTTTGTTAGGGTCGTTGACGCTCTGCTTACCCCATTAGGGTTACAGGCGTGATAGTATGTATGTATGTATATTTGCAAACATATTTCTTCTTCTCAAATTATATGATTAAAAAATAAAGGCCTTAAATCCCGAACTTAACGGTTATGGACGACAGACAAAAAGAAATTAGTGGAATGAAAGATTAATTAGAAATTTAACAGCCCAGAGGCGAAAGGTAGCCAAACTTGTTTTTTTATTTTTATTATATAGATGTCTCTATTTAAAAAAAAAAAAAAAAAAAATATCTTTATAAGTACTTTCTATGTTTAAATCTAAGAACAAGGTTTGCCCTTGTACATACATACATACATAAAATCACGCCTTTATCCCTTACGGGGTAGGCAGAGCGTTAAACGCTTCGTAAAACGTGTCCTTGTTCTTAGGTTTAAATAGAAACCAATCAGAACCTAATGTCGGGTGTTGACATCCGATAAAAACATATAAAGTTCGTCTTTTCCACCCACCTTGCACTGGTCCAGACTCCATCAGCTCGTACTTGATATCATTCTCCTGATCGATCTTGTAAGGCACTGACATCCTGTATTTCATGGTCCTGGAGTGGATCTTCGGTCTGCAGCCAGCTTTGATCAGGTCGTCGCTTCGTTTGTAGGGACAGAGAGTCACTTTCGCTACGTAGGGGAAACAGTCAGCGTCCACTAAACTGTAAGGGACAATAAGGATCATAAAACTACAGGGTATGAAGTGTAATAAAATATGGTGTAAGGAACTGTGTGTCGAAAACTAAAGAAACAAAAATAACAGAAAATATACTGGTACGTACATAAATGAATATAGAAAACATTTCCCCATACTAATTATATATTCTATACCCATACAAAAAGGATCGTTTCGATCCTAGCTTCGATCAGATAATTTGTATTCAAAAGACGGCATTTTCTTTTTTGCGCCATAATGAAAGAAACAGCCTTTGTTTTGGACAGTTGTGGCGTAATTCTACCTCACTTTAATCATTACTTCAATATGTTTTTCTTTTGCGCTTACCTACGGGGTGTAAGGGACAGCGTCCCACAAACTAATAGGGGTTGCTCAGTCAACGACACTGAATAACTTCCACCAGGAAATTCATTCAGAAAGAGAAAAAAAGCTTTTCCATACAAATTGTCTGATCGAGGTGGGCATTTTGTATGCAAAATCCAATTTTTATTATCATACATATAATCACGCCTTTATCCCTAATGGGGTAGGCAGAGCGTAAAAGACGCTACCAAATAAAGGTCGTTCCGCCAAGTTTGACAAAGCTTAGGATAGATTTGTAGGTATATTGCTGTAGTGACAGGTAGTCAGCCCATCGCCTAAATTGCAATATACTCAAACCCTCCGAACCCTTAGCTGGTTTTTACAGCATGCCCGGAAGGAAATGCAGCTAGCACATTCCATGTTTTTCTTTCGCTCCCAGTCCAGCATGGAAGAATGTTTTTTACACCTGGTATTAAAATGTCTAGAATAAAATAATTATTCATAATCTACCCATATTTGGTAGCGAATATCCAGGCTGCATCAATATGGCCCCCGTTGCATCCCTGCTGCCCTTTCACGTTGCAAGACAACAGACTCTGAGGACTCATAACCATGTTCTCCGCTCCGTTGGACAAGATGGCGAATCTGAAATTTAAAAAAAAGTTTTTGTTAAAACAGGGATCAAGTTACCATACCTATCTAGAATTTCTACACCTGAGGCTTGGCGGTGCACACACCTGTGCAACGAATTTGTGCTTATTTACTAAGACTAAGACTTGACAAAGAATTTCTTAAATTTAAATGACACGGAGCACGAAATCATCTTTCTAACCTAACCATCATTCGCTTGCCCTTATCCCATTTACTTTCAAAATTTTGGATACTTCCGTGCTGGACTAGAAATCGTAGAAAAACATAGAATGTGCCAGCTGCTTCTCATCCCGGGCATGCTGTAAAATCAGCTTAGGGATTCGGGGGTTCAGTATTGTATTTTAAGCGAGGGGCTGACAACCTTTCACTAAAACAATATGTATACAGTACAGATCTATTTTAAACAACCCTCAAAACTTGTCAGACGTGGCAGAATGACCTTTTTATAATCAGGGATGAAGGCGAGATTATATGTTTGTATGTAAGTATGTAAATTTTAGACTTTAAAAGCTACGACAGGACCACATACATGCATTTTGTGTTTTAATTAAACAAGCTCAACTTTCAAGCTTTCTAGAAACCCTAGAAACCGTCCCTAAGCAAGTTCAGCAGCATACAAGTTCATACAACACGTCAAACATAGTATTTAACGTCAAAATAACGTTCACACACTTCTTAGCAAGTGGATTCTCGAGTCGAACAACGACCCGAAGAAGGTGTCAGAGTTTTAAAACCGCCTCGTAACAAAGCTATTAGATCTTTGGCATGGTTTAAGTAACGACCACTATCAAAGACAGCGACCGGGACCGACGGCTTACCGTACCCTCCGAAGCATGGAATGCTTTTTACTGTCAGGTAATTCAGCCTGCAATGTCCTAACCAAACTTGGGAAAACTTCACAAAGAATAAATGGCCAAATATCAACTTTGTGTTCTTCCCAGTGAATCGAACCCAGGACCTCCGGATCGTAAGCCCATAGCTCTGACCACTAGACTACGGAGGCAGTTCACACACTATAAACCAGACATTCGTGTGAGCGCCAAGTCTGTCAGGTCTTAAAGCATAACGGTAGAAATTAAACTTGCTAATAGTTTGCATAAATTATGGAGCTATCCCTTCATTCAGGTTATGGTAATCTGTAGGGCTCTTCAAGTATCCTTTATCAAGCTAGAAGGGTTTACATTTTAACAGGTCAAGTTTCAATCTGGCGTTGGCTTTCCTGTCCTTTTTTCAAAAATATCCCAACAATATGTAGAATTGTGTACGTATAATGTCGAATCGATTTGCCAACCCAGTTAAGGATACAGGCGTGATTATATATGTAATGTCGAAACCATTTTTTTTTTCATGAATAGCCTAACTCAATCACGCCTATCCCTAATCAGTTAGACAGAGCGTCAGGCAACGACCTAACACATGGTTCGGGTTTCACTTAGCCCCAGCGCATTTTTATATTCTATTGGGTCTACCACGCCTGACGTTTTCAAGTTTATTGTCATATTATTTCAGATAGATCTGCACATGTATTGCTATAGTGACAGGTTGTCAGCCCATCGCCTAAATTACAATACACCGAAACCCTCGAACCCCCCATCCCTTAGCTGGTTTATACAGCATGCCCGGGAGGAGATGCAGCTGGCACATTTTATATTTTCCTGTCGCTCTCTGTACAGACATATAATCACGCCTTAATCCCTAATTGGGTAGGCAGAGCGTAAACGACCTAAACAAATGTGATTTTGAGGGTAAATAAAGATAAATGATTAGGTATATTGCTGTAGTGACAAGTTGTCAGCCCATCGCCTAATGTGCAATATACAGAAACCCTCGGATCCCTTAGCTGGTTTTTAGAGCATGCCCGGGAGGAAATGCACCTAGCACATTCTAAGTTTTTTCTGTCGCTCCCAGTCCAGCATACAACCTCTCTGTACATGGAAATAATTTTGTAAAATTAAACCTGATCCTTTTAAACAGTTGTAACTTACCTAGATAAGATTCTTTCTTCCTGGACTGGGAGCGAGATAACAACATAGAACGTGCCAGCTGAATTTCCTCCCAGGCATGCTATAAAAACCAGCTAAGGGATCCGAGGGTTTCAGTACATTGTAATTTAGGCGATAGGCTGACAACCTCTCACTACAGCAATATACCTACATATTTATCTTAAATAACCCTCAAAACTTTGGCAGACGTGGCGGAATGACCTTTATTTAGGTCGTTTACGCGCTAGCTACCCCATTAGGGATAAAGGCGTGATTATTATTGTAAGCATCGATTGTAAGTATGAATATAAGAAGAGCAAAGGTCAACAATGCGATGAACTGACAAAATTATGTATATGTGGGTACACTTTTGATTATTTTCTGCCTACGCGGCCTAACTGGAGTGTTTACTTTGAATATACCTAAGTACTTTGCATCTATATAAACTACGTTCTTTTTTATAAACAACTGACTATACAAAACAAAATTCTTTATTGCACAAAGAAACACATCATCATCTCCCTAGCATTATATCGTATGTTACGGGGTCGGCTACCTAATCTAGGGGATTGAACGAGGGTACTGGTTTTTACACAGTGAGACTGCCATCTGACCTCCGCAACTCAGAAGGGAAACCAGACCCAATCCCAGACTAATCCTTTTTTCAATACAAACAAGTATGCCGATCAGTTTTCATTAGTCTTATTTCTGCTGTTATGTGTTTCTTTGTGCTCGTTCAATCCCCTTGATTAGGTAGCCGCCCCATAAGATACGGGATAAGGCTAGGGAGATGATGATTGAAAAGAGGATTGGTCCTTTCAATACAAACAACTAAGCCGATCAGTTTTCAGATTATGAATAACACTTGTTTATCGTTTAGTGTTAAACTGACTCTTAAATTAACTTTAATTTGTGCAGGAATCGAAGTCACGCCCTTCAGCTCAACAGGTATTTGCCATTGATTGTCATTTACCACTGAGTTATCTAAGTAATATATTCCTATTGAGTGGTTTTACGAGCCGACGAATCCTGCAGGGCTATGATGCGCACTGTAGCCTTCGATTTGTCTGCATACATACATATAAGCACGCGGGTTATCCCCAATTAATCAGGTAGAGAGCGTAAACGCCCTTAACAAAGGTCGTTCCGCCACGTCTGACAAAGTTTTGAGGGTTATTTAAGATAGATTTGTAGGTATATTGCTGTAGTGAAAGGTTGCCAGCCCATCACCTGAATTACAATATATTGAAATCCTTGGGTCCCTTAGCTGGTTTTTATAGCATGCCCGAGAGGAAATGCAGCTGGGACATTCTTTGTTTTTCTTTCGCTCCCAGTCCAGCATAGAAATTTGCATGAAGATTTATCTACACGTGTTGCGAACTTCACAGTCATTAATCCCTGCCATTTTCCGTTGTGAAGTGCGTAACGAAAGAGATAATGTGTAGATAAACGAAGCCTTCAGTGCGCATCATACCCTGCAGGTGTCTGAATTTTGAACTGCCTAATAGCACAGCTAATAGAAATCTGTCATAGTTTGTGTAACGATTATTATTAAAGATAGCAAACGTGCCCTACGAAGCACGGAATACTTGTACGAATCCTGGTGACTGAATTTTCAAACTGCCTATAGCACAGCTAATAGAAATCTGGCATAATTTGTGTAACGATCACTATCAAAAACAGCACGGGATAACATGCCCTCCGAAGCACGAAATACTTACAGTACAATACCTTTTCTTACAGGCAATCAAATATATCGGGCTGTCCAGACATTATCCTAACTATCCAAATTGGGGATTTCCCCAAATTTTCTCAGAAATTGGTACCAATTCGTACATACATACATAAATCACGCCTTTATCCCTTACGGGGTAGGCAGAGCGTTTAAAGCCTCGTAAAAGACGCTTTCGCCACGTCTGACAAAAATTTAGGGCAATTTTAGATTGTAATATGTATGTATACCAATTCGTAGTTCCAAAAATTACGACTTAACAAATATAAGTCAATACCTGTTATTTTCTGTCATAATCATAAGAGAACAGAAAGAGTCGCCAATAATTTTAGTCAAGATTTAGTTAACGAATTGATAGCATTGACAAACATCAATAAAATTTAGTATTAAAATACTCCCGTCGAAAATTTAGTATCGAACCCAGCTTATTAGTTAGACCAGTGTAAGTGACACTTACGAATATAGTAAACCAGTCCTAGGTAAAGTAAAATAAAGGTACAAAACCCTGAGAACTCTTAGAGCTAAAAATAAAGACGCGTCTAGCACTCTGAGACTTCTTAGCTAGTGATGGGAAAACATAGTTTCAAACATGGTACCAAAGAATATAATTTGGTCCCTAGTTACTAACTAAGAACAAGTATTAAAAAAAAAAGGATTTAAACAACCCGACTGTAGTACTTATAAAATCATGTTTTAATGCATTAACTGTTATTAAATTTAACTTTTACATATGAATCATATACCTTTATTTTGATACCCCACTCAATAGGTTCAGTCGAAAATAAATTATAAAAAATATAAATATAAGACCTACAATTTAGCGCCCAAATTCCGCCACTTTTAATTTTAAAAATTTTCACCTATTTAAGAACACTCGGGTGCTTGAGACCAATCGAACGATACCCTAATTGCAATGATATGATATGTTACTCAATCGTTGCCGAATTGTCGAATTCCATCCAGCCGTTTCGGAGATACGAGGTAATAAAGAAATGTCAGTACCTACATACATAACATACATACAAAATACGCGCAAAAACATAACCCTTCCTTCACAGTCGGGTAATAAAAACCGACTCGAAAATAATATATAATAACAACTTTTCAGTAAGTAAAATAATATCTTTTGACAGCAAGGTAGCACTACTTCGTAGAAATAGTACCTATCTAGTAGTACCTAACCTAGGAACCTAACATTTTGTACTTTTTAGATTAAAATACATACATACATAAAATTACGCTTTTATCCCTTACGGGGTAGGCAGAGCGTAAAACACCTCGAAATAGGCGTTTCGCCACGTCTGAAAAAAAATGAGGGCAATTTTAGATTGTAATGATGTGTATTGCTGTAGTGATAGGTTGTCAGCCCATCGCCTAAATTACAATACACTGTAGCCCTCGAATCGCTTTTGCTGATTTCTACAGCATGCCTGAGAGGAAGGGCACCTGGAACATTCTATGTTTTCCTATCTCTCCCATTCCAGCATGGAAGAAATATAGATTAAAGAAGAAGAAGAAGGATAGATTAAAATAGAAGACTTAAAAACTTGGCAGTGGGACGACCTATAGGCTATAAAAAAAATCTTAGCAGTTTTTAGCTCATCTCTAGACTCAACTGTCCAACTGTCGCTTCAAGTTACACTTGAAGTCACTCCGCATGTTTGCACAGTTGTTTAAAGGCTTACTTAGTTATTTTTTTGCTTCAGACTGAGGCAAAATACTGTGGAGCGAAGTAAATGAACTTTGAGCTGTTTAATCGTACGAGTAAGTATTTGGTATTTATAGCTCCTACTTAGCAGTAAGTGTCTAAGTAGAATCAACAATACACGTGTCAAAAAAATCAAGTGACTTTATACTGCAAAGTAGAGGGGTAATTGTGTGTGGTCCTGATGCAGTATTTCTAGAGCCAGTTTTTAAAAATTGGGTATATATCTTTTACGTCGTACCTATCTGTTGCGTCGAATCTTGTTGTGTCAAACCCTGTTGGATTGAATCCTGTTGTGTCGAATTATAGTTTTTATAAAAGCCTATTATAAGTACCTGGTTGACGCAATACTAGCAATGGACACTGCCCAATCCGAGCCACACCACCATTAGCCTATGATAGGCGATATGAATCGAGGCTGATTTCTGACTGCGTTCTGACGTCCTTTGCATCGAATCCTGTTGCGTCAAATTATTATTTTTTATAAAATCCACTTACTTGATTGAAGCAATACTAGAAGAATACTAGCAATGGATACAGCCCAATCCAAACCACATCATTCTTGGTCCATGATAGGTGATATGAACTAGGAGCATTGCTTCTTTGTGTCGTAACCTGTTGCGTCGCATCCTGTAGCGTCGATTTCTTCTCTAAATCCACTCACCTGTCGGACGCAATGCTGGCGATGGACACAGCCCAATCCGACCCACACCATCCCTGGTCCATGATGGGAGATATGAATCAAGGTCATTGCTTTTTGTCCTGTTTTGCTCCTTTGTTCGTTGCGTCGAATCCTGTTGCGTCGAATCCCGTTGCGTCGAATGCTGTTGCGTCGAATCCTGTCGCGTCGATTTCTTTTTTTTAATCCACTCACCTATCGGACGCAATGCTAGCGATGGACACAGCCCAATCCGACCCACACCATCCCTGGTCCATGATGGGAGATATGAATCAAGGTCATTGCTTTTTGTCCTGTTTTGCTCCTTTGTTCGTTGCGTCGAATCCTGTTGCGTCGAATCCCGTTGCGTCGAATGCTGTTGCGTCGAATCCTGTCGCGTCGATTTCTTTTTTTTAATCCACTCACCTATCGGACGCAATGCTAGCGATGGACACAGCCCAATCCGACCCACACCATCCCTGGTCCATGATGGGAGATATAAATCGGGGCCATTGCTTCCTTGCGTCGAATTCTGGCGGGAAATCTTCCTTGTCGTACCGGATGGAGTTCATTCTTCGCGTGTTCTCGTCGAGAGGGAATGTGCCTGCGGAAAAAAAAATAATCACTACATAGTATAAAACAAAGTCGCTTTCTCTGTCCCTATATCCCTACGTATACTTAGATCTTTAAAACTACGCAACGGATTTTAATGCGGTTTCTTTTAATAGAAATAGTGATTCAAGAGAAAGGTTTATATGTATAATACATGCAGAATATAGTAGAGAAACACTGATGATTTCCGTGCGAAGCCAGGGTGGATTGCTAGTTAATAATAATAGTAAAATAAACATATATACAGAAGGTAAGGTCTTAGCAACAAGATTTTGAGATAAGATATAGAAATATTACAAAAAATCTTCCATGCTGGACTGGGAGCAAGAGAAAAACATAGAATGTGACAGCTGTATTTCCTAGCTAGCTGTAAAAAACGGCTACGGGATCCGAGGGTTTCAGTAGGTATATTGTAATTAAGGCGAAGGGCTGACAACCTGTCACTACAGCAATATACCTACAAATCTATCTTAAATAACCCTCAAAACTTTGTCAGACGTGGCGGAACGACCCTTGTTTAGGTCGTTTACGCTCTACTTACCCCATTAGGGATAAATACGTGATTATATGTATGTAGACAAATACAAACATCGCAACAAATACTGTTGAAATTGAAATATCGTTTAAATTAATGTGCATTCCGTACGAGGTAAGCAGGGCTTCAATGCGCCACGTCTGATAAAATTGCTGAGGGTGATTTCAGTTACGACAGGTTAGCCTAGCATCTACGATTAGGTAGTACAGTAGGTCCGTGCTTCGGAAGGCACGTTAAGCCGTTGGTCCCGGTTAATATCGTTTAATACCATAGATATTAGTCGTTAAGCCATGTCAGAGGCCAGTGCTAAGCATTGACGGTTTAAAAACTCTGACCTAATCTAAGATTGGGTCTGGTTTCCCGTGGGTTGCGGAGGTCAGATGGTAGTCGCTCTGTGTAAAAACCTGTACCCTCGTTCAATCTCCTAGATTAGGTATCCGACCCCGTGAGATATACAGTAGGTACATCAAGCAATCGTCTCGAATCTTTAGACTTTCACCTATATGTTCGGTTAGAAAAACAGCTGGTACATTTCTTTTTACCGCTGTTTGTCCAGCATAGAGCAACATAGAACAATGCATACATATAATCACGCCTTCATCCCCAATGGGGTAGGTAGACCGCAAACGACCCAAGCAAAGGTCGCTCCGCCACGTCTGTCAAAGTTTCGAGGGTAATTTAAGATAGATGTATAGGATTATTGCTGTAGCGACAAGTTGTCAGCCCACCGCCTAAATTACAATATACTGAAATCCTCTGATCCCTTAGCTGGTTTTACAGCATGCCCGGGAGGAAATGCAGCTGGCACATTCCATGTTTTTCTCTTGCTGGGAGCAAGCTTTAGCATGGAAGAAACATGAACGTAAACTAAGAAGTGAGTAGGACAATATGAGGCAAAAAATAAAAGAAGCTCTATTAATGGCGCCCCTGTGTAGTTACCTCACAAAGGCATATCTCATATGGAACCATGGAACCAGTTTCATTCACTGCAAAAGTTTTGCACAATAGAACTAAAGCGATACGCCAACATTGTGTGGTTGGTTTATTCAGAACTTTCTCTTTCCTCAAGATCTGGACCACTGTTTCTCGAACTATTTGTTAAAAGAATTCTATAGATGGAGAAAAAAGGTTGGTACCTAACACTACCTACTAGTACATACATACAAATATATAATCACGCCTTAATCCCAAATGGGGTTGGCAGAGCTTAAACTACCTAAACAAAGGTCGCTCCGCCACGTTTGTCAAAGTTTTGAGGGTAAGTTAAGGTAAATGTGTAGGTTTATTGCTGTAGTGACAGGTTGTCAGCCCATCGCCTAAATTACAATATACTGAAATCCTCTGATCCCTTAGCTGGTTTTTGCAGCATACCCGGGACGAAATGCAGCTGGTACATTCTATGTTTCTTATGTTTTTCTCTCGCTCCCAGTGCAGCATGAATTTTGTACCCTTGTATTTCTAGATTCTTGAAATAGAAGTACATAGACTCATATGTATGTACAACATTCATATGGCTAAAATCGGCCTTACTTTACCTTACATAAATAAATGGTCAAATACGAAGTAGGTGGATTTTATAAGTTTTGAGATTTCCGCGGTTGTTCATTACAATAAGATTATTATTTCGAACGGGATGACTATCACGATTATATTTATTGTTACCTCGATATTTCATCGCAGTTTCATGCGGCATTCTCTGCTCGTGGTACCAATCCCGTTCAATATAAAAATCTTATTATAGGTGGATTATACATATTTTTTAATAATTTCAGTCAGGTAAGTTTCCTAAACATCTTGAGCAATGACTGCCTCAACGATTTTAGATAATAAGACAATTAATTTTAGAGTAAAGTTCAGATTGGAAATTTTCCCCTACAAAGTCATTAGATTTTCAAGATGTTTGCCAGGAACTATTAATGTAAAATATACTTTGTTCGCTTTAAAAAAGATTGAGAAGCACTACGCTAAACTAAGTACTTTCTATTTTAATGTCAGTTGGTGCTAAAGTTGCTGACTAGATAATTAGAATCGTGTCTGAAATAGACGAGGAAAGTTGCAGTTAATCTAGATCAATCTTAGATAATCCTTACTTTGAATAAACAGAGAATGGGTATGACTGCCACTATGAAGCCAAATAAGTAAATATTATATTTTAAGGTTATATCCTTACCTTTGCTGGTCTATGGTCCGTAATTATAATCAGAAGTTGAGACTGACAGTTAGTCGAAGTTCGTATCAGAAATGTCATTTCAGTACAAAATTACCTGTCAAATCCATACTTAATATTGCCCTCAATCTTGAGATAGCTTTATAATTACGGCCTTATGTCATGGGCCACCAAACGGGAGGGTGCGATTCCCAAGGCAACGCCACAAACTAGGTAGATCTCTACTGATTTCCCCAATATTGTAAAGATAAAGGATTCCGTTCTTCTGTACTGGACTAGGAGCAATAAAAAAACATAGAATGTGCCAGCTACTTCTCCTCCCGGACATACTGTAAAAACCAGCTAAGGGATTCTGGGGTTTCAGTGTATTGTAATTTAGGCGATAGGCTGACAACCTGTCACTACAGCAATATACAGATCTATCTGAAATAACCTTCAAAACTTGTCAAACATGGCGGAACGATTATTGTTCAGGTCGTTGACGCTCTGCTTAACCATTAGGGATTAAGGCGTGATTTATGTAAGGATTCCGTGCTTCGAAGGGCATGTTAAGCCATCGTTTCTGATTGCTATCAGAGGCCAATTAGGAGGTATGAAAATTCTGACACCCCTTGGTCTATCAGGTCGTTCGTCTACTTGAAAAATCCACCCATGTATGGTGCGAAGAAGTAGATAGGTATCCTACATACATACATATAATCACGCTTTTATCCCTAATGGGGTAGGCAGAGCGTAAACGACCTAAGCAAAGGTCGTTTCGCCACGTCTGACAAATTTTGAGGGTTATTTAAGATAGATTTGTAAGTATATTGCTGTAGTGACAGGTTGTCAGTCCATCGCCTAAATTACAACATACTAAAACCGTCGGAACCCGGATGCCCGGGAGGAAAAGCAGCTGGCACATTCTATGTTTTTCTCTCGCTCACAGGCCAGCATGTATCCTAAATGCAGTAAATACCTACCTATACGTAAATATAGGTTTAGGATACTACAAAGTACACTGTACTACAGGGGTCTTCAACCCGCGGGCCGCGGACCGCATGTGGCCCGTGAAATCTTCGCTTGCGGCCCGGCGGGTCATGCGGCTATTTAACAAATTTTATTTAAATTGTTTAAGTGTTTCTGTTTAACATCTGCCTGAAGAGCTCCAGGTGGAGTTAATAGAGATGCAGTGTTATTCAAATTTAAAGTACATATTTAATTACGAATTACTGGAATTCTGTTCCAAATACGTTTCAAATGCATATTTCTATAAAATCAGGGACCACGCAATAAAGTTACAGTACTTTTTGGAAATATTATCTATGTGAACGGTTATTTTCACGAGTGTAGAACGTTAAATCAAAAACAAGATCCAGAATCACTAATGAGCACCTGGAAAATAGCCTGAGAATTGTGACTACCAGAAGATACCCATATAGGGATAGATATTTTGAAAAGTAAGTTAAAATAAGCAATGTCAAACATCTCATTGAAATCCTTATTTTGTTTTGATTTCCTAATAAAATTAAACATATCCTTTAATTAAATTGTTGAAGAGTCAAACGTTGAGGTCTTACACCTCCGTTAAACAATCTAGTGAGTTGTCGTTGATTTATCAATATATTTGATGAAATATTTTCCTAAATTGTGGCCCACCAAATATTTTTTCATGGAATTTGGCCCGCGGGGTCAAAAAGGTTAAAGACCACTGCTGTACTACATATTATGCATCTGGCCTAACCTCTATTAATTCAGTGTGCAGTAACACTATCCTTAAGGTCAAGTGTACAATATATCACATCATATCGAAGCTAGTATGCAAATGTGAGTGCTGTGATGAAAATTATGCAAGCATTTGTCATATCTTACGAGATTATGCTGATTGTAAGGGTCAATTGTAAGTTGTGTTGTTTGTAGCTAGTTGTTAACTCATACATACATAAGTCATACATTTTCCAGACTAGAAATACAGATGAGAATTTTTAAATTGCTCTTGACTTGACATGTGATCAGTAAGTCCTCAAAGGCAGAATCCTATTCTTACCTTAATTTTCGTAGGAACAAATGAGCTACCTGGTTTCCTTTAACGTCAATGACTAATGTCTGATAGAGAAACTACTTTTACCATTTATGATTCCGAGTCGGAGTTCCCCGTCGGATGGGATCTACCTCCTAGTGGTCCAACCTGGGCAATAGCAACACAGGCTTGCCTGTGAATACGTCTGGCTGAACGATCCCAACAAAACGGTGGTAGGGGGCAGCCTGGTTCGCAACCACCCTCTCACCGGAGTCCGGAGCGAAACAGCTTGCTGTGTTCCGTCGGTGCGCGTGATTTTCAGTGCCCTAACAGCATCTTCTGGGTAAACCCGCTTCAACTTCGACTCTGAGTCTAGAGTCAATTCCATTCCAAGTCCATTTCCGTTTTAAAATTCTATTCAAAGCTGCCACATCAATACAAGAATTTTCTGTTAATCAGAGGTAGTAAGTAGTCCTAACGGACATTTTGGATTTTGTATATGTGCAGATTGCCGAGAAAACTTCAATACCGCGTTTCAGAACTTGTGATTCTTGCTGTGACGCCATCTATCACTACAACTGCAAATAATAACCAATTCTTCTTAAATTAAAGTGCTAGGCACTTGTCGGTGGAGTAATCGCCAACTTTCTCTGTCTTCTGCCAACGATTTCACTTCTGGATACGACATGACATCCACCTTCTCTTTGATTTTGTCAAGGTAACTACGTCTCGGTCTTTGTCTTTCTCTTTTCCCTTCTATTTTCCCCTCTATGATGTTCTTTAAGGGAGGAAACACCTAAAACCCCCAAATAATAACTTACCCAGCCTATATCTGAGTCCTTCCTTCAGCTTTTTCCCCGCAAACATGGAGTAGTTGGTGGCTCTCCAGGTCTCGTAGCCGGTGTTGACTCCATGGAGGACCTGGTCGCTGATGAGGCAGGTGTCCTGGTCGCAGCGCCAGCCGGGCTTCGAGTTCACCACGTCGCAAATGCTGGTGGAAGAAAAGATTGGTTAAGGCTGTTCAGGTGGTAAAAATTAAAGTTGTTTTCCTATTAAAACTTACAGATCAGTCTCTACATACATACATATAATCACGCCTTTATCCCTAATGGGGTAGGCAGATCGTAAATTTCCTAAACAAAGGTCGTTCCGCGCCGTCTGACAAACTTTTGAGGGTAATTTAAGATAAGACTCAGTCCCTAGGTTTAGTTTAGACCATAAAAGTAAAGTAAATTTACTTTTAGCATGGAACATTCAACGGCATTCGACAATTTTATATTTAAATGTGTATCGCATTGGTGACAAGGTTGTCAGCCCATCATCATCGTCTAAATTACAATACACTGAAACCCTCAAATCCCCTTTAACAGCATGCCCGGGAGGAAAAGCAGCTGACACATTGTATGATTTATTGCTTCTAGCATCATGGAAGAATGATACATACGAGTATGTAGACGACAAATGGTTGACATCAAGAAACACAAGTTCTGAAACGCGGTATCGAAGTTTTCTCAGCGATCTGCAGATATGCAAGTTCCAAACTTCGGTTCCCTGGTCACAACGCCCGGCCGGGCGCGGGCTCCCTTTTCCCATCCATCATCACTAAGCCAATTCGCTTTAACAATGTACTCCTAAATATATTTACATAATAAATTGTTTGTATGCATTTATGCGGATCTCTAATTATTTACAATTGTTAAATTAGTCATCCAGCATCTAGGTGACCTCATTCTAGGCTTTAGTTCCTAATGACCTATTAATGTGTGGGTTCTAAATAACTATGATTGACAACGGAAGGCCTTATGATGATACATATTTAGACATATACAGGATGTAAAAAATCTGCAATCCTTTAAACCAAAAGTAAATCACTCATCATGATAACAAATAACTTCCCCAAAGCACGAAAATTACTCAAAATTTTGTTCCTTCTCCAGTATCAAAACCTCATCTACAAAAAAAATATGAAGAATGTTTTTTATTTTGTGATTTGTAGTAGGTACGTTTCTAATAGTTTTTTTGCATTTAAAGTGCTATTTTATTGCTGAAAATATTAGATGACGATTCTATGACGAGTTGAATTTTTGATTTGTTATTTCTAATATTTGTAGTACTTTTTTTGACACCCTGTACAGGCTTATGATGAGTCGTGACAAAGTCTGTAGGTGTGTATGTATGTAACCGTTTGTTATTATGATTATTCAGCTCTTATAGCGCTTATAGTATCACAAAGGTGTTACAAGGGTGTTATGTTCTGCTAGGTCAAACGGTAGCTAGGTATGCAGTTTTGTTTCGCTTGAGAATGTCTGATTCTATGTTTTGAGGGCAAAGTCCAAGAAGAAAAAAAGAAGATTGTGTTTAGAAACGGCCTAATATTGAGTTATTTTTATAATACGTGTAGTAAAAAAAATATTTGGTGCGCTGTTTGGGTTTTGATTATGGTCAAGGTTTACTTAAGTTGTGCGCTCTACAAATAGATAGCATTGTATTGCCTGAAATGTATACCAGCCCACTAGTTCAAATTTTATTTTCCTATGCACTAAGGTTGCCTGGAAGAAATTACTGCTTAGTTAAAGGGCCGCCTGTTTGTACTACTATTTGGTTTATTTTCATGTTGTTTTTGTGTCTTTCCTGTGCAATACAGTATATTTTTGTGTTATCTTCTTCTCTTCACTGCATAGTATAAAACAAAGTCGCTTTCTCTGTCCCTATGTATGCATAAATCTTTAAAACTACGCTACGGATTTTGATGCGGTTTCTTTTAATGGATAGAGTGACTCAAGAGGAAGGTTTATATGTATAATACATGCATAATATGGTAGAGAACCATTGATAATTTCCGTGCGAAGCCGGGGTGGGTCGCTAGTTGAAGGATAAATAACAGCGCTCTTTCCGTATCAATGTCGGTGTTCACCAAGGCTCAGCGTTGAGCCTTTTTCTGTTAAGTATAGTGCTAGACGTTGTTTCGGCGAAAGCCCATGAACCATCTTCTTGGCTTATGTTAATGTATGCCGATGACATTGAACTAACAGATGATGAGGAGAAAATGATCTACAGTATAAGGTGTACCAATGGAAGGGTTAGCTTTGGAAAGGTGATCTAAAACTTTACTTTGCAAAGACCCCAATCCCTACCCAATCCCAAGTACTGATGAACTTTTGGGGTGGGATGGGTTCTACCTCCTAGTGGTCCATCCCGTGCAACGGCAACACAAAATTAAACGATCCCAACAAAGTGGTGGTAGGCTTCGCAAGGGGCCGTCTGGCTCACAATCACCATCTAACCGGAGTCTGGCGCCAGACAGTAAGCTGTGTTCCATCGGTGCGTGAGATTGCCAGTGCCATAACAGGCATTTTCTGGGTGAGATCGCTCCATCGTCGACTCTATCACGGTCATTCCTGACCCAGTGCCTCTAGACACAAGAGCAAACCCGTTTCTAATCCTCTCCCTAGCTTTATCCCGTATCTCACGAGGCTACCTAATCTAGGGGATTGAACGAGGGTGCTGGTTTTTACAGAGAGCGACTGCTATCCGACCTCCACAACCCAGCAGAGAAACCAGACCCAATCCTAGATTAGGTAAGAGTTTTCAAGCCGTTTTTTTTTAGCACTGGCCTCTGACATTGCTTAATGACTATCTATGATATTAACCGGGACCAGCGGTTTAACGTGCCTTCTGAAGCACGGAAAAAGCGCCGAATAAATGTACATATGAAATTCGAAAACCGAAAAACACATTGGTACGTGGTGAGATTCGAACCACGACCTCCCGCTCAGGAGGCAGCGGCCCTATCCACTACTATCCACTCTCTAATAATAATAAAAAAACTTATTTTAAAAACAAATAAATTGAACCACAATGGATCCATACTGCACGAATCAGGTGACTATGCTTGATTGTGAGCTATTATAAATGGCGAATCTTTTGATCCACAAATAAGTATTTAATGGCGGTTGTAAACAGCAATAAACCAATCCAATGATGACATCATCAGCTCAACAGATCAATTGATCGTTTGGAATTGACCAATTCAACCATAGTGACATTGGCCACAATAAAATTCTGGATGCCACCCGGTAAAGCAAAATTTTAATTAGTCCTGCCAACATTTTATATGTGATTGATATATGAACTTCGCACCAAGACTAATTATTGTTGAAACTGACAGCGACTTTGAGTTCTTATCAGAAATATAATTTCAGAACAAAATTATCAAATCCTAATCCTATGGGGTAGGCAAAGCGTAAACGACCTAAAACAAAGTTCGTTCTGCCACGTCTGACAAAGTTTTGAGGGATACTCAAGATAGCTTTGTATATTGCTGTAGTGACAGGTTGTCAGCCCATCGCCTTAATTGCAATACACAGAAATCCTCAGTTTAATATTTAGTTTCTCTAAATTGTAATTAAATTATTATGTCTATTTATAATTTAGTTACTATAGGCGCCTTCATACATCCGGGTAATAAATAAATAATGTTTACCTTTTGTTTAGAATATGTAAATTTGGAAATAAAACAGAAACCTTAAGAATGACCGAAACTTAATTTCCTGGTCACATAGAGCCTTGGTGATAAAAATATAAATAAAAACATGAAACTAATGAAATCAACAGTAAAAATGTTTACGATTGCAGCTACAGCTGCATTTTGAATAATTATTTTTAAGGTTCTGTTATTACTTATACTAACTACGATAATCTGTAATATTGTTATGCGGATAGTCATCGAGACAAACCTATTACGGGTTTAGCGATCATTTATTGTAATAAAAATTCTAATAAAAAAAAAAAAAAAAAAAGGTATATTGTGTGAATGTGTCTGTTGTGCTGGCGGGTCAACATATCATGATTCGAAATTCCCTCAGTCAGGTGCCGTAAGGCGTAAATTATTAATTGGTAAAAAATATTACCATAATACATACATACATACATACATAAATCACGCCTTTATCCCTTACGGGGTAGGCAGAGCGTTTAACGCCTCGTAAAAGGCGCTTTCGCCACGTCTGACAAAAATTGAGGGCAATTTTAGATTGTAATATGTATTGCTATAGTGACAGGTTGTCAGCCCATCGCCTAAATTACAATACACTGTAACCCTCGAGTCCCTTTTGCTGACTTTAACAGCATGCCCGGGAGGAAGGGCAGCTGGAACATTCTATGTTTTTCTATCTCTCCCAGTCCAGCATGGAAGTAATACTTAAGGGTATGATAAGCCTGATGGTGTAGTGGATAGGGCCGCTGCCTCCTGAGGTCGTGGTTCGAATCCCACCACGTCCCAATGTGTTTTTCGGTTTTCGAATTTCATATGTACGTTTATTCGGCTTTTTCCGTGCTTCGGTAGTCCCGGTTAATATCGTTTAACATCATAGATATTAGTCGCTAAGCCATGTCAGAGGTCAGTGCTAAGCATTGTCGGCTTATAAATTCTGACCTAATATAGGATTGGGTCTGGTTTCCCTTCTGGGTTGCGGAGGTCAGATGGCAGTCGCTCTGTTTAAAAACCAGTACCCTCGTTTAATCACCTAGATTAGGTAGCCGACCCCGTGAGATACGGGATAAGGCTAGGGAGATGATGATGACTTTAGGGTATGAACATTGCCCACACCTTTTAAAGAGCGTAAGGGACAGTTTACCAGAAAACTGAAGAACTTTCAGTTAGAAATTATTCAGCTTAAATTCCTTTCTGTTTTCGGTGTAGGTGTAGGCACTGTAATAACACTTATTCAGACCTAGTAAAAGGTAAGATATTGGAATACACGCAATAAAAACAGCCTTATTATCAGTTATCATACCTGAAAACACCCACAATACAGAACCACGGCTAAAAACACAGCCCAGACGCAATATATTGATTAATTGCAATTCAAACCAGCTGCAGATCAAAGGCGCCGGCTGCGCGTGCGCCGATGACGTCACGCGCGCTAACCGTAAATCAGCTGATCGCACTCAATGTCGCTGATGTCACATAGATACTAGCGTTTGGAGGACGAACCCTGGTGTCAGTTTTTAAACCCACCAATAGCATACACAGTTAATAGGCTCGATTCTAGATTTGCCGGCTAAAACTAAAATTAAAATCTATTTGTCACTTTCAGACTAAAAACATTGGAAAAGGACAGGAGATCTATTCTCTTCGGTTTTTGATTTATAGTCGGTGGTTATATGCGTTATCTGTATTTTTTATCCGCCGTCATATGATATTATGTATATATATATGCAAATGTCCACCACGACTAGATAATTTATACAGAAAAGCAATTACTTTTTTACTTTCTGAAACAAATCCTGGTGTTAGTTGTTCAGTTTCGTTGACTAAGCAACTCCTATCAGTTTGCGGGACGCTGTCCCTTACATCCGGTATAGCTTCAATTAGCACCAATATAGAGCTAAAATCAAATAAGGTGAATATCTGTCTTCTTGCATGGAAGCGAGAGAAAAACATAGAATGTGCCAGCTTTATATCCTCCCGGGCATGCAGTAAAAACCAGCTAAGGGATCCGAGGGTTTCAGTATATTGTAATTTAGGCGACGGGCTGACAACCTGTTACTACAGCGGTATACCTACAAATCTATCTTAAATGGCCCTCAAAACTTTGTCAGACGTGGCGGAACGACCTTTGATTAGGTCGTTTATGATTTGCCTACCCCATTAGGGATAAAGGCGTGATTATATGTATGTACGCTAAGTGGTGGGTACGCAAACTCGAGGCAGAAAGCCTATGCGTTGGTCGGATGCAATAAAGGGAGCAAGAAATAGCTACTTACAAGACGCAACCTATTTTGCCAGCTGCCGCTGGTGTTGGAGGAACCATTCTGATGGTCACGATCCTCAGGACTGAGGGACCAATAAGAAAGAATATGTATGTACATACATACATACATATAATCACGCCTTTATCCCTTTGCCTTTATCGCCTTTATCCTATAATGGGGTAGGCAGAGCGTAAACGACCCAAACAAAGGTCGTTCCGCCACGTCTAACAAATTTTTGAGGGTTATTCAAGATAGATTTGTAGGCATATTGCTGTAGTGACAGGTTGTCAGCCAATCGCCTAAATTGCAATACACCGAAACCCTCGGAATCCCTTAGCTGGTTTTTACAGCATGCCCGGGAGGATATGCAGCGGGCACATTCTATGTTTTTCTCTCGCTCCCAGGCCAGCATGGAAGAAAATATGTATGTATGTATGATGACGCCTAATTTCCTTTTACGAGCGTGATATTCTGTCTGCTGATGTCATGTTACTACAAAATCAGCGTGTCTCGATGATTCTTGTCGATCATTGATCGATAATTGATAGCGTGTGTTGTCATTGTCAATAAACATTGACGTCACTGCTACTGATTCAATATCAACGATTCACGATGTGGTAATTCTAAACAGCTACTAGTATACCTAGTTAGGATTATGTTCTGCCTCCGTGGTCAGAGCCATGGGCTTACGATTCGGTGGTCCAGGGTTCGATTCCCAGGGGAGGAATACAAAGTTAATATTTGTAAATTTATGACTTTGTAAGGTTTTCCCCAGTTTGGTAAGGACATTGTAGGCTGAATCACCTGATTGTCCGAAAAGTAAAAGGATTCCGTGCTATGGAGGGCACGTTAAGCTGTCGGTCCCGGTCGCTGTCTTTGATAGTGGTCGTTACTTAAACCATGTCTGAGGCCTAATAGCTGTGCTTTGCTACTAGGCGGTTTGAAAAAAGCTGACACCAGGGTTCTTCGGGTCGTTGTTCGAATCGACAATCCACTCTCGCTAAGAAAAAAAAACTTACAATTGCTCTGTGGGGCGTTAGATATTCATACATACATACATAAAATCACGCCTTTATCCCTTACGGGGTAGGCAGAGCGATAAACGCCTCGTAAAAGGCGGTTTCGCCACGTCTGACAAAAATTGAGGGCAATTTTAGATTGAAATGTGTATTGCTATAATTAGATATTCAATTACGAGTATATCTGTCTGTCACATAAAGTGAATTCTATTTAACCAAATGTAGGTAAAAAATATACGGTCTTTGGACGTTTTTAGGTCGACAATAGAGAGCATGCTGGTACCCATTATACAGAGTGTAAGGGACAGCGTCTGACACACTGATAGGTGTTGCTAAGTCTAAAAAAGACGTTTTAGGAAATACAAATCTTATTATTCAGCCTTATATATACCGGGTGTAAAGGACAGCGTCCCGCAAACTGATAGGGGTTGCTCAGCTCAGTCAACAACACTGAACAACTTCCACCAGGATATGAAAATAAAAACTTTCCCATACAAAATTACCATCTCGATCTGACAGTTTGTATGGAAAAGCATTTTTTTTTATCGAAATCGAAGTGCTCATTTTATGTGAGAAAGTCAATTGCATCCTTTTTCTTTTTTATACTTTCGTGAAAGTAGTTAAATTTTCGTTCACTGAGCGACCCCTATCAATTTTAAATCACGGCTTAAGCGTTGGCTTGTCGAACAGGCATTCTATAGTTATACTGATTTTATTAATTTTGATGATAATGAAAGTAATGAAATTGAAATGATTATTAATGTGATATACTTAAGCGATTAGTTTTTGACTTGTAATTTGCAATTATTAATAAATTTATCTCTATCTCTCTGTCCCTTACACCCTGTATAAAGCTATATTGTAAAGGTTTTTCCTACTTGCCCTATGGGGGGTAATTCTATTAGTAACACTGTAATTTAGTACGTGGTTTAGTGTGATAAGAGACTCGGTTTGAAAGCCTTGACTTGAGTCCCAATTTGGCCCTTCCATACAAACTCACAAAGCTGGCACCGTTTTGTATGGGGAGAACCAATTTATCTTTAACATTTCGATCTATTTTTCTTGAATTTCATGTCATGGGTAATCTTATACTCTTCTTCTTATTTCACTTAACAGCTGGGCTCTTGTCGGTGGAGCAACTTCCATTTTTGTCTATCATTGACCTGTTCTTTGATATCCTGATACGAACCCTATTATTTGTAATCAGCTGTCATGAGTGACAGCTAGTTTGAGTTCGTATCAGAAATGTCATTTCGGTACAAACTGGCCTGTCAAATCTTTACTCAATATTGCGCTCAAGTTTAATATTATATTTTTTTACACTTTTAAATACCGAAACTTGGCTACAAACTCTATCGGTACCACAAGGCCAAAGTCACTGTCGCCTAGAAGTCAATGTCCGTTTATAAATAGAGAAATGAATTCGTTCAATAAAAATCTATTTTATTGGCAACTCTCCCAATGAGACAAGGATTTGTGATTGAAACTGTGTTACAGCCTGGCCACGGGACTCTTGTCGTAGCGGAAAACAAGATACGCGCGAAAAGCATAACCCTTCCTTGCCAGTCGAGGAAACAACCGCGCTGTTGGCGAATGGCTGATGTAGGCAAAAAGAACGCGAATGGCAAAAAAAGTTGACGAAACGCGCCGGATTCGAAATTAGCAAGTTGGTGACACTCGTCAACTCGACGCGTGCGGCGTCACCCACGGGTTGATGAGTTTACCAGTGGAATTGAGGTATTTACTTAGAATAAATAGGTATTGCCTACATCCTTCTTCAGGTTACCATCTATCGCCCTGGCAAAGTTTATCAAGATCGGTTCAGAGACCCACTTGCGGTAAATTATGATGTGCAAACAGAGAAACAAGAACTCTCAAAGCCGCAAGACGCTTTACCGATTGCGATGCGCGAAAAATCGCCGCAGCGAATTGTCCGTAGCCAGGCCGTTACAGTTAATTTGATTTATTTATCAAGTCTGATTGGAGAATTTACTGCTATTTTACTAGTCGATACTTTTATTCCTATGAGATTGATTGAACTGAACGAAACTGGCTGAAAGTCGATCATGATAGATTTAAGTATATTTAAGAACACATTCATTAGTACTACTTTACTTATTATAAATCAGAGCTCCATAAGTGAGACGGCAATCGGAATGGGGCTTATTCAAGGGCATAAATGCAGATCTAGTGGCTGACCCTACAAAAAGACAACCCGGTTTTGAAGCTGACAGAAAAAAGGGGACCCGATTAAATCGGTTTAGAATCAACCACGGAAGAACAAACCACCATCTTCACAAATGAGGTCTTTTTTTATAGTTCATAGGCACTCATTTGTACGTCATGTCGCCTGATAGGAAGTGATGATGCAGCATGTTTGCCAAGATAATGCCTGTTCACTCTCGCCTTGAAAAGGGCCAGGTTATAACGTTCCGAAAACAGATCCGCAGGCAGGAAGTTCCACTCTTTAGCCGTTCGCATTAAAAATGTTGAAGCTTAGCGCTTTGGGCGAAAACTTGGAATATCAACAAACTTAAAGGTGGAATCCCAACCGGCGTCTCGTGCCCCGGAGATGGAATGGGGAGGGAGGTATCAGGTCATGAAGCGACGCTGCGCATTCTCCGAAATTTATTCTATTAGGTCTACGGGAGTCACCAAATTGCGACTGCGGAGCCCGTGATCAAACCCTTTCCCATGTAATGAACGAGTGTCCCGGAGGCTTCGCCGAGCTGCACAAGTTCAGCCCTGACGCAGAGAGCTGGCTGAGAAACCTGGATATAGACGTTTGATCCAAGCAGGGACTGCCATATGATATGATGATTGTACTGACAGAGAATGTTACATACATATATAAAATTACGCCTTTATTCCTAATGAATATTTACTCTGCCTACAGAGCGTAAACGACCTAAGCAAGGCTCCGAAGCATGGAATCCTTTTTCTTTTCGGACAATCAGGTAATTCAGCCTGTAGTGTCCTAACCAAACTGAGGAAAACCTCACAAAGTGATAAATAAACAAATATCAAGTGTCCTCCCCTGGGAATCGTACCCAGGACCTCCGAATCGTAAGCCCATGGCTCTGACCACTAGGCAACGGAGGCAGTTAGGTAGGTGATTCCTAAGTTCCTAATACAAGTTAAGTTTGTAAATATAATATTATTTATTTTACATGAGAATACTAATTAGTCTATACATAGTAAAGTTAAATTAACATTTTTATAACATCAATATATGACCTAATGGCCTTGTCTAACCTTCCTCATTTTGCGAATTCCAATCAATTCCGTAATCAACAGTTAAAATAAACAACTTAAGAATACACGCATGACATAAATTATGACATTTTCTTACCCGACTTCATAAAACGAGGGGTTTCAATGCAACTCAACCATGTATTGTATTGTATTTATTTGAGTTAAAGTTACATTTACAACTTATCTATAGACAAAAGCACTTGACACTATAATTTAAATGTATTGGTGTTGTTTATAGCAGCCCAAAAAGCCAGGGCCTGTGCTAGGGCTAACTATTTAAATTAAGTTTTGTTTATTGTAGTTGCATAATAGCCGGCAACTCTAACTCTAGGGTCCGTATTTGTAATCAGCTCTCAAGAGTGACAGCGAGCTTGAGTTCGTATCACAAATGTCATTTCAGTACAAACTGGCCTGTCAAATCCATACTTAATATTGCTCTCAAGTTTGAGATCGCTTCGAAAATACGAGCCATAGAGTTTTAGATATCGGCCTCCGTGGTCTTTTGGTCTGAGCCGAAGAGAAAGAATTGGTCGGGCTCGACCCGAAGGTCATGGATTGGATTTCCACGGAGGAAAACACAATATTAATATTAGTCTATTTAATAACTTCGTAAGATTTTCCTCAGTTTCGTTAAGAAAATGCAGGTTGAATCACCTAATTGTCTGCGAGAAAAAGGATTCTTTGCTTCAGAAAGTAAGCAACTAGCTATATTATTATGCAGTTTAAAAACTTTGATACAAAAGATAAAAGTCTTGCACCAAGTTTCATGAGACACGCAAGACTGAAAAAAAAACTTATTGGAAAATACGTCAAAAATTAAGTAAATATGAAGTCGGTTCTACGTGTTTAGTATTTTTTATTAATATTAATTCTCACACAGTGACCAAGCGTTAAAGAATTTGATAAAAATGAGACCAGCGATAAGTTAACTCCGTATTAAATTAACTATGTTTATTAACCGTGAAATTAGGTTTATACAAATGTTTACTTATGTAGGTATTGTGTTTTTATAATAATTATTATTTGCAATGGGACCCAACTGCCTCCATGGTATCGTTATCTGACCTTTGGGCTCCCGATTCGGACACTTGGGTTCAATTCCCACAAGGAAACATAAAATTGTAAGTCGATTTATAACTTTGTAGGGTTCCCCTTAGTTTGTATTGTAGGCTTAATTAATCCTCATTGTCTATCGAGAAAACGGATTCCGTTATTCGTAGGGCACGTTCGATTTTCATTTCAGTTCGATTTTCTTCCATGCTGGACTGGAAGCGACGGAAAAACATAGAATGCGCCAGCTGCATTTCCTCCCGGGCATGCTGTAAAACCCAGCTACGGGATTCGAGGGCATCAGTGTATTGCAATTTAGGCAATGGGCTGACAACCTGTCACTATAGCGATACACATTTCAGTCTAAACTAGCCCTCAAAACTTGTCAGACGTGGCGGAACGACCTTTTCTTTGGTCGTTTACGCTCTGCCTACCCCATTCGGGATAAAGGCGTGATTATATGTATGCACGTTCGATTTCCAGTGTTTGGGCGATTTTTGATTATATACGCTTTTGAGTATCATCCATCTCCCTAGCCATAAATTTTCCATCTTTCTCGGGGTCGGCTACCTAGGGGGAGGTAGGAGATAGGGGATTGAACGACCCAGAAGGGAAACCAGACCCAATCCTAGATTAGGCTTTTGGTTATAACTGACTTTTTCAAAGCTACACTGGGAGCGATAGAAAAACATAGAATACTCCAGCTGTAGCATATATACACACACCCACACACACATACGCGCACTCACACAAACACACACACTCACCCAACCCACAAATAATATGTGCTAGTTTTGATTGTTTGTTTTCATTTAATTTATAATTATTAAAAAAAAAACTCTCCTTTCTTTATATCCAAGACAACACAATATTTTGTTCTTCTTGTCATTCATTCTGGAGGTGGAGGCCTGGTTACCTATAGATCAGGTTTAGGTACCTAGTTTAGGGACCAGCCTCTCAAACAAATTGTAAACTTTTATTTGCTTATGTATCTACTTTTATGTTGTTGTTTGTAGAGGAAATAAATACTTTTTATTATTATTATTACAGAATATATAATAGTGCTACCGTTTGAAGTCAGCAAAAGGGATTAAAGGATTACAGTGTATTGGGATTTGGGCGATGGGCTGACAAGCGTGGCAAAAATACGTGACTTTTGCTAGGCGTTTCATGATCTGCCTAACCCGTAAAGGATATAAAGGCGTGAGTTTATGTATATATATATTATAATTAGAACAGTGCAATGAATTTCTTCCATGCTGGACTGGGAGCAAGAGAAAAATATAGAGTGTGCCAGCTGTATTGTCTCCCGGGTATGCTGTAAAAACCACCTAAGGAGTCCGAGGGTTCCAGTATATTGCAATTTAGGCTATGGGCTGGCTACTTGTGACTACAGCAGTACTGACAGGTTGCCAGCCCACAAATTTATCTTAAATAACGCTCAAAACCTTGTCAGACGTTTCGGCACGACCTTTGTTTAGGTCTTTTACGCTCTGCCTACCCCATAAGGGATGCATGCGTGATTATAATATGTATGTATGTTATACCGGGTGTAAGGGACAGCGTCTCGCATACTGATAATGGTTGCTCAGTCAACGAAACTGAACAACTTACACCAGGAAATTCTTTCAGAAGACGAAAATGAGTATGACCTTCCCATACAAAATTACCACCTCGATTAGAAAATTTGTATGGACTCATTTTCTGATAAATTCTGCTGATAGTGGTTTAGTATCGCTGACTGAGCAACCTATAGGGGTTGGTGAACTGATAGCAGTTCAGACGCTGTCCCTTACACCCCGTATGACGCTGTCCCTTACACCCCGTATGTAGAACAGTTGCAATCAATACCCCAACACGTGTGCCCCCACCCGATCAGGTTCTAAAATAAACATTATAATAACCCATACTCCCACGTCCCACTCATGACGTTTTCCGATCATTTAGTCATGGCTATAAATTATTTCAGGGCTGCACACAACTCTAAATATAGGGGTGACCCTAGCCCAGGTGATTTAAACCATCCATCTCGACTGACCGCATGCCATTTAATATTGTTCGGTTTAGGGATGGGAACTGTCGATATTCACCTTTATCGATATGATTGTGATTTTTTTCAATGTGCCAGCTGCATTTCCTCCCGGGCATCCTGTAAAAACTAGTTAAGGGATCCGAGGGTTTCAGTATATTGTAATTTTGGCGATGGGCTGATTATGTGTCACTACAGCAATATACCTCCAAATCTATCTTAAATAAAACTCAAAACTTTGTCAGACGTGGCGGAACGACCTTTGTTTAAGTCGCTTACGCTCTGTCTACCCCATAAGGGATGAAGGCATGATTATATGTTATCATTTCTCTAGACTTATGCCGTATTTCTCGGGGCTGCTACCTAATCTAGGTAATTAAACGAGGGTACTGGTTTTTACAAAGAGGACTGCCATCCAACCTCCGCAACACAGAAGGGAAACCAGACCCAATCCTAGATTAAGTCAGTTTTCAAGCCGCCAATGCTTAGCACTGGCCTTTGACATGGCTTAACGACTAATATCTACGGTATTAAACGATATTAACGGGGACCAACGGCTTAACGTGGCTTCTGAAGCACGGAAAAAGCGCCGAATAAACGTACATATGAAATTCTAAAACGAAAAAACACATTGGTACGTGGTGGGAATCGAACCACGACCTCCCGCTCAGGAGGCAGCGGCCCTATCCACTACTGTAGCGCAAAAAACTTGGGCACTAAAAACAAGTCCTGCGCAGTTGGCTCATCTCCGGGAGATTGACCGCCATCACCGAAAATCGGTGGGAGGACTATTTATATATTAATTTAAATTCTAATTTAAATTCTTCCATGCTGGCCTGGGACTGAGAGCAAAACATAGAGTTTGCCAGCTGCATTTCCTCCCGGGCATGCTGTAAAAACCAGCTAAGAAATCTGAGAGTTTCAGTATAGGTATTGCAATTACCTACAATTCTATCTTAAATAACCCTCAAAACTTTGTCAGACGTGGCGGAACGATATTTGTTTAGGTCATTTACGCTCTGCTTACTCCATTGGGGATAAAAGCGTAACAATATGTATGTATGTTAATTTAAACCACAGTTATAGACCTATCTGACGTAGTGTTTAAGGATTAAACTTATATTATACTGTAGCTACGACTGTAGCCTATGTAGCATGGTCATAAACTCCCAATAATATCGACAGTCAGAAGTAAAACATCGATGTTTTATTAACAACAACACTAGTACGATGATGTGAATATGTCGATCAAAATAGCAATGCCAATATCGAATTGTTTCGTAGCAACCGCATTCCTTCAAGTGTTTATATCGTATGGTGCAGTCATAGCAGTTATAATAAAACTTTAAGAGTTATAAGAGTGTGTATCTGGCCAAACAGCTGTTGTATTTAGGCGCTATTAACTTAACCTAAATTGCTTAGGTTAAGTTAGGTTCCTACTGAAAACCAGTCCTTCAGTCTTTGACTGGAGCATTATGCTGAGAAGGAAACCTTTTCGGTTTTGGGTGTAACTGTTAGGCTATTTAGTTTTTACATCCCTAATGGGGTAGGCAGAGCTGAAACGACCCAAACAAAGGTCGTCCCGCCACGTCTGACTAAGTTTTAAGGGTCATTTAGGATAGAGCTGTAGGTATATTGCTGAAGTGTTAGGTTGTCAGTCCATCGCCTAAGTTACAATATACTGAAACCCTCGAATACCTTAGCTGGTTTTTACAGCATGCCCGGGAGGAAATGCAGCTGGCACATTCTATGTTTTTCTCTCGCTCCCAGACCAGCATGGAAGTACTCATGAAAGTAGATTCTCTATGACACGTATTTTTAATTCCTATCAGGTTATAATTAGCTGTTATGGTCGCTGTCTCTATTTTATTCAACTTTTAGAAAGTGACAGAATCCGACTTAAATAAGTTAAGTTGTGTCTGCAGAGCATCAGTAAAATTATATACATACATACATACATAAATTCACGCCTTTATCCCTAATGGGGTAGGCAGAGCGCAAACGACCTAAACTAAGGTCATTCCGCCACGTCTGACAAAGTTTTGAGGGTTATTCAAGATAGATTTGTAGGTATATTGCTGTAGTGACAGGTTGTCAGCCCATCGCCTAAATCACAATATACCGAAACCCTCGGATCCCTGAGCTGGTTTTTACAGCATGCTCGGGAGGAAATGCAGCCGGCACATTCTATGTTTTTCTCTTGCTCCCAGGCCGGCATGGAGAATTATATGCTTAAGCTTAAGTTCATAAACAATCTACAGGTAACTTGAGCCAGTCAGTTAATCAAAGCTTATCTTAGGATCTAACTTTGAACCTTCTAGCTTAACCCCTAGTGACCTATGAGGTATAACTTTCTCCCGGCACTAACTGTACCCACGATAATTTTGCGAAAGTAATATACAGGGTGATAATACGGGGTGTAAGGGACAGAGTCTCGAAAACTGAAAAGGTTGCCCAGTTAACGAAACTGAACAAGTATCTCAAGGAAATTCTTTCAGGGAATGTTTTTTTTCATTTCTACATACATACATAAATCACGCCTTTATCCCTTACGGGGTAGGCAGAGCGTTTAACGCCTCTTAAAAAGCGCTTTCGCCACGTCTGACAAAACTTGAGGGCACTTTTAGATTGTAATATGTATTGCTTTAGTGACAGGTTGTCAGCCCATCGCCTAAATTACAATACACTGTAATCCTCGAGTCCCTTTTGCTGACTTCAACAGCATGCCCGGGAGGAAGGGCAGCTGGAACATTCTATGTTTTTCTATCTCTCCCAGTCCAGCATGGAAGAAACTTTTCCTTTCTTCCATATAAAATTAACATGTCGATCCAACAGTTGTACACTTTCGTTGTTTGAGCTTCAGTTGCGTAGATATCTACTGATGTCAAATCTAGCAACACCATTCTAATTCTAATTTTACACACTTTCTCAGCTCTGAAATATGAAAAAGATAGAAAACTAATATAAATACTACCGAAAAATTTAGAATGTGCCAGCTGTTTTTCCTCCCGGGCATGCTGTAAAAACCAGGTAAGGGATCAGAGGTTTTCTGTACATTGCAATTTAGGCGATAGGCTGACAACCTGTCACTACAGCAATATACCTACAAATCTATCTTACATAACCCACAAAACTTTGTCAGACGTGGCGGAACGACCTCTCATTAGGTTGTTTACGCTCTGCCTACCCCATTAGGGATAAAGGCTTTCTTATGTTTTTTTTTTGCTTCTATTTTAAATAACACTTTATTTCAAATTATAAAAAATATTTTACCATCATAAATCTCGGTAGCTATAGCAATTACTGAACTTATAGATGTCTAATCAGATAACAATAAAACATCTTATAAGAGACATACATACATATAGTCACGCCTTTATCCCTAATGGGGTAGGCAGAGCGTAAACGACCTAAACAAAGGTCGTTTCGCCACGTCTGATAAAGGTTTGAGGGTTATTTAAGATAGATTTGAAGGTATATTGCTTAGTGACAGGTTGTCAGCCCATCGCCTAAATTACAATATACTGAAACCCTCGGATCCCTTAGCTGGTTTTTACAGCATGCCCGGGAGGAAATGCAGCTGGCACATTCTATGTTTTTCTCTCACTCCCAGGCCAGCATGGAAGTAAAGTCTTATAAGAGAACATGGAGGAAATGCAGGAAATGCATTATATGTATGTATATATATACATACATATAATCACGCCTTTATCCCTAATGGAGTAGGCAGACCGAAAACAACCTAACAAAAGTTGTTTCGCCACGTCTGACAAGTTTTGAGGGTTAGTGCGGATGAGAATGATGTATATTGGTATAGTGACAGATTGTCAGCCCATCGCTTAAATTACAATATACTGAAACCCTCGAAACCCTTAGCTGGTTTTTACAGCATGCCCGGGAGGAAATGCAGCTGGCACATCAGTCCAGCATGGAAATGTATGGATATAATTTGATATGAATCTTCACAAATAATAGGTTATTTTTGTCACATCCTGTAAAGCCTAAACGGGACTTAGTCGTGACTGAAGAGAGCACTTTAAATGCCAAATAGGACTTTATTATATAGAACTCACGGCACTCCATAGAGAGGAAATTGCGAGACCCATAAAAGGGAGAAATATTAGGCTAAATAACCATTATCTTAAAACTATTGTCACGACTGTAACGTTGCACGTCTAACACAACGTAAAGCATGCATATTTTATGAGAATGGAATTCAGCTTTTCCGATATTTTAAAAATAAAAATAAACCATACAAATACAATACAAAATTATTTATTAGACAAAGAAACACAAACAACAGAAATAAAAAGGATGCTGTAAAAATCAGCTAAGGGATTTGAGGGTT
Source organism: Scrobipalpa costella (assembly GCA_949820665.1). Taxonomy (NCBI): domain Eukaryota; kingdom Metazoa; phylum Arthropoda; class Insecta; order Lepidoptera; family Gelechiidae; genus Scrobipalpa; species Scrobipalpa costella. The sequence goes on from OX463315.1 coordinate 14,486,221, forward strand.
TCAGTATTGTAATTAAGGCGATGGGCAACCTGTCACTATTGCAATAAATATCTATCTGAAATAACCCTCAAAACTTGTGAGACGTGGCGGGACGAAATTTGTTTAGGTCGTTTACGCTCTGCCTACCTCATTAGGGATCAAGGCGTGGTTATATGTAAGTATGTATGACAACGAAAAAAATATAACTAGTTTTGGACATATGCAAAAAAAAACTGGGTCGGTACTCGGTATGATTTTATTTTAAGAAATTTTGTTGTTGATATTCTGGTTGGTAGGCTGAAGATGATAAATGATGAACACATTATCTTTCTTTGCTTGGCGCAATCGGTTAAAAATAAAACACCTTGAAAAGTTGATATAATTCCAAAAACGCAAACGTGCTAAAGATGATTTTTTATATGCAGCAGAGTGAAGTAAAGTATTATGTCATTTGGCAGCCAGAGTGACTTTGAAGTATGCTTTCAAGAGCAATGCATCACAGGTAAAAATAAACATGGCTCACCTGCATGTTTTTCTTTCAGTTCATTTTCATTCAGTGTGTCCGTTTTGAATCATTTTCTGATGATGATTATGATAGCTTAACTTTTGGAAATAGTAACATCGATAAAAAGTCGCGAGGTAAGTCTGTACACCGGGTGTTAGGGACAGCGTCCAGCGAACTAATAGGGGTTGAACAACAACAACTTTCACTGGGAAATTCTTTCAGAAGATGAAAAAACACTTCCTGAAAAAAAAATACTGGTGATAGTTGTTCAATTTCGTTGACTGAGCAACCCCTCTCAGTTTGGGGGACGCTGTCTCTTACACCCCGTAAGATGGAGTCTAGTTCATCAGATCAGCCTCACAGAAGGAGAGTTCCATTGCGATAAATCTTCTCTTCTAATTGATGAATCTTAGTGTTAGGCATTTTTTGCGTATGGCAGCGACAACTCCGAGAAATGAGCTTTTTTACTTGCCCACTTTGCGGAACCAGCGGTTTTCAATGCACAGTCCTCGAAAATTACCCTTTTAACTTGCCCACTTCGCGCAATTAGCGCTTTGCAATGCACCATCCGCGAAAATTACCCTTTTTACTTGACCACTTCGCGCAATTAGCGCTCTGCAATGCACCATCCGCGAAATTTACCCTTTTTACTTGACCACTTCGCGCAATTAGCGCTTTGCAATGCACCATCCGCGAAAATTACCCTTTTTACTTGACCACTTTGCGCAATTAGCGCTTTGCAATGCACCATCCGCGAAATTTACCCTTTTTACTTGCCCACTTCGCGCAATTAGCGCTTTGCAATGCACCATCCGCGAAATTTACCCTTTTTACTTGACCACTTCGCGCAATTAGCGCTTTGCAATGCACCATCCGCGAAATTTACCCTTTTTACTTGCCCACTTCGCGCAATTAGCGCTTTGCAATGCACCATCCGCGAAAATTACCCTTTTTACTTGACCACTTTGCGCAATTAGCGCTTTGCAATGCACCATCCGCGAAAATTACCCTTTTTACTTGACAACTTTGCGCAATTAGCGCTTTGCAATGCACCATCCGCGAAATTTACCCTTTTTACTTGCCCACTTCGCGCAATTAGCGCTTTGCAATGCACCATCCGCGAAATTTACCCTTTTTACTTGACCACTTCGCGCAATTAGCGCTTTGCAATGCACCATCCGCGAAATTTACCCTTTTTACTTTTTTCGGGCAATAATCAAATTTGGGGTTTTGAGCGTAACATAAAGTTAAAATGTTGTTTATGTCAAAACAAGTTTAACTAAAACACGGAAACCTATCTATGTAGACTAGACAGACACACTAAACGCTAACCTTGCACGCTATTAGGCTATTACTAGACTATTACTATAATCGCAAAGACCTTGGTCAACAATTGTTTGTTTACCTCGCAGATTGTCTTCAATTTTCGTTTGGCACATGACAAGTAGCTTTTGGCATGGGATGTCATGACAGTTTGATGGATCGATGTACAATGAACGCAAATGCAGCTGATATCGTTTAAAAGGTTTATCTCAAGTAGAGGAGTAGTAATGCTGGACTGAGAGCAAGAAAAAAACATAGAATGTGCCCGCTGCATTTCCTCCCTGGCATGCTGTAAAAAGCAGCTAAGGGATTCGAGGGTTTCTGTACATTGCAATTTAGGCGACAGGCTGACAGTCTTTCATTCACTACAGCAATATACCTCCGAATCTGTCTTTAATAATCCTCTAAATTTTGTCAGACGTGGGGAAACCTTTCTCTAGGTCGTTTACTCTCTGCCTACCCCATTAGAGATAAAGGCGCGGTTATATGTATGTATGTGTGACTAATGACGTACCTACCGAGTTCTAATTGTCTCTAAAATTGTTTAGTACACCGCTGTCGATCTTATTTAAAATTAGCTTTGTCACTTTCTCGCATGAAAATTATGCGAAAATTAAAATAAACGACGTGTATGACGCCAAAATGACGCTATTTTTATCTTTTTCTGTTATTCGCGGCAATTTTGAACGCAATATTCCTTAACTAATTCTTAGCTAGCCCTGTCAATTTCTAAACTTTAACATTAGAACAGGATAGCAAATAAACACATGACTTTGACATTCCTAATTTGACGGAAGACGCTTTAAATAAGACGGATCATAGAATATGGTCTCTAAATTTACGACATTTAAGCAGTCTTACGACTGAAGAGGAATGTGAAAGTCATGTGTTTATTTGCTATCCTGTTCCTATGTCAGTGTTAAGAATTAGAATTAGGATTATGTTACGAGAATCGACGCCATTATAAAAAAAAAGTGACATCCTTTATGGCTAATTTTAGTTTGGTTTAATGAAATGTGCATACATACATATAATCACGCCTTTAACCCTAATGGGGTAGGCAAAGCGTGTACGACCTAAACAAAGGTCGTTCCAACACGTGTAACAAAGTTTTGAGGATTATTTAAGATAGATTTGTACGTATATTGCTATTCTAATGACAGGTTAACAGTTAAATTGCAATTTATAGAAACCCTCAGATCCCTTAGCTGGTTTTCACGTTCTCTTGCTGGTGTTACGTTGGCACGTTCTATGTTTTTCTCTCGCTCCGAGTCCAGCATGGAAGGGATGAAATTTATTTGCCAGAATCCCTTCCAATTTCGTTGCATAAGAAAATTTATTTATATTAAAACTAGCGACCCTCCCCGGCTTCGCACGGAAATCATCAGTGTTTCTCTACTATATTATGCATGTATTATACATATAAACCTTCCTCTTGAATCACTCTATCCATTTAAAGAAACCGCATCAAAATCCATTGCGTAGTTTTAAAGATCTAAGCATACATAGGGCTATAGGGACAGAGAAAGCTACTTTGTTTTATACTATGTAGTGATAAGCACCACATATTCTGATGAATCATATTTGTGCAGAATACATCTTCATCGTCCTAATTTCGTACCATCAAACATTTGTATGTCAACGTGTGTTTATTTACAAGTGTTTTTGAGTTATAAATCAAGGTCATTCTCGTTAACCAGGTTAATTATCTTCAAAACACTAGCATTTTATAAAAAGAAGTGTCGGCTTTCCCTTTCTACATGTTTTTTGTCTCTTTTTACAAAGGAACGATGTTGCTGACACAGTCAAAGAAACTGATCAACTTTCATCAGGAAATTCTTTCAGTAATGCGCACTCTGTAATTTTTTCAGACAGAGCGGATTTACGTAGTGTTTTTCCCATTTTATTGAAAAACATGGTTGGCTATTTTCCTTTTGTATTAAAACTGTAAATAAGTTACGCAAAGCAGAGGCGAAAATAAGTTCCTTCCACAATTATTAAATTTTAGAAAACTAGCAGTTAGCACTAGTTTTGTTTAAGTCCATGCTGGACTGGGAGTGAGAGAAAAACATAGAATGTGCCAGCTACATTTCCTTCCGAGCATGTTGTAAAAACCAGCTAAGGGATCCGAGGGTTTCAGTATATTGTAATTTAGGCGATGACCTGACAACCTGTCACTACAGCAGTATACGTACAAATCTATCTTAAATAACCCTCAAAACTTTGTCAGACGTGGTGGAACGACATTTTTTCAGGTCGTTTACACTCTGCCTACCCCATTAGTGATAAAGGCGCGATGTATGTAAGTAGTTTTTTTTTTTATATAAGGGTACTTAAAAGTGAACTCACCACTTATTGCACCCTTCAGTTTTCTTCTGGCCGAGCATACAGATATGCCTCACCAGGGGCTGGGGCGGAGGGGTAGGCCTCTGCCCCAGACAGACCTCTTCGTAGTCTGGACAGCAGTCATCCACGACCCTCGACGCGTTGCAGAACTGGTCACAGTAGCACAATGTGTCTGGTGGGAAAAAGAAAGGATAAGATTTAAAAAAAAGATACTCAAAAATTATTGACTAACAAAATAATTGTTCTTTTGTATGGGGAAGTATTTTTTTGTCTTCCCGGGATTGCTGTAAAAATTAGACGATGGGCTATCAACATGCTAACAACTTATATAGCCCTGCCAGAATTTAAAAAGACTTGTCTTAGATGTTATGGGACTCGAGGGTTACAGTGTATTGTAATTTAGGCGATGGGCTGACAACCTGTCACTATAGCAATACATATTACAATCTAAAATCGCCCTCAATTTTTGTCAGACGTGGCGAAAGCACCTTTTACGAGGAGTTTGACGCTCTGCCTACCCCGTAAGGGATAAAGGCGTGATTTTATGTATGTATGTATGTCTTAGATGTACCATAGAGAAGGGCTTTTAGGAAGTGTATAAGTCTATCCCCTATTCTTTCTCTATGACAGGTCTTTTTAATTCCTGTCAAAGCTTTACCTAATTACTATTACTGATCCACGCCCACATTTCCCACGTTACGTCATGTGTCATGATGACGTTGTTCGTATGCGTACGCTTTTGTTGATTTGAAAATATTACGCAGAATTACATACGTACAAACATAAAATCACGCCTTTATCCCTTACGGGGTAGGCAGAGCGTTAAACGCCTGGTAAAAGGCGCTTCCGCCACGTCTGACAAAAATTGAGGGCAATTTTAGATCATAATTTGTATTGATATAGTGACAGGTTGTCAGCCCATCGCCTAAATTACAATACACTGTAACCCTCGAGTCCCTTTTGCTGATTTCTACAGCATGCCTGGAAGGAAGGGCAGCTGGAACATTCTATGTTTTTCTATCTCTTCCAGTCCAGCATGGAAGTTACGCAGAATAAATTCTAGAAATTCTGTAAAATGTCTAAGTATGTGGAGAACACAACTTTTCCTGTAGACTACCTTACTAGATAGTAAGATGTATTCTCCACATTCTAAGACATTTTACCAAATTTCTAAAATTGATTCCTCGTAAAAATTTGAATCAACAAAAGTGTAAGCATACGAACTACGTCATTATGACACATGATGAAACGTGGAAAATGTGGGCGTGGATCAGGAGTCATATTTTTGAATCACTCGAACTACAATGCGCATACGAAAGTGAATTGCGATTAGGCATGCGAATGTCTCTTTCGTATGCGAAATTAGATTCGAACGGTTCAAAAATACGGCTTCCGCGTGGATTCATGAATAATAAGAACTTTAAATAGTACATATATACATATAATCACGCCTTTATCCCTAATGGGGTAGGCAGAGCGTAAATGACCTGAACAAAGGTCGTTCCGCCACGTCTGACAAAGTTTTGAGGGTTATTTTAAGATTGATTTGTAGGTAAATTGCTGTAGTGACAGGTTGTCAGTCCATCGCCTAAATTGCAATATACTGAAACCCTCAGATTCCTTAGCTGTTTTTACAGCATGCCCGGGAGGAAATGCAGCTGGCACATTCTATGTTTTTCTCTCGCTCCCAGGTCAGCATGGAAGAGACTTTAAATAGTGGTTATTTTAAATTATATTCAAATACTTATTTTGGGGGTGTATTCTACTTCTACCAATTAAATATTTTCCCTTACATGTACCCTGAAGTATATAAATCTGCATGTGAAACTGAACCACTATACCCAAGGAACATCATCATCAGTCGAAAAACGATAAATATATTACTTACCCCAGTTTTTCCATACTGGACTGGGAGAGATAGAAAAACATAGAATGGTCCAGCTGCCCTTCCTCCCGGGCATGCTGTTAAAGTCAGCAAGAGGGACTCGAGGGTTACATTGTATTGTAATTTAGGCGATGGGCTGACAACCTGTCACTAAAGCAATACATATTACAATCTAAAATAGTCCCCTTATTTTTTGTCAGACGTGGCGAAAGCGCCTTTTACGAGGCGTTTAACGCTCTGCCTACCCCGTAAGGGATAAAGGCGTGATTTATGTATGTATGTATGTACCCCAATTATTTTCCAAAAAAAAAAACGGTCTAAAGGTTTCAGTATAATGCAATTTAGGCGATGGGGTAACAACCTGTCACTACAACAATATAAGTACAATTCTATCTTAAATAACCCTCAAAACTTTGTCAGCGCTTACGCTCTGCCATTAGGGATAAAGGCGTGATTATTTGTATGTTTCCCCAAATTCCAAAAAAAAACATAAAACAACAGCTGATTTCAAATAGGTGAACGATTGCACTATCTTGAGATTGTACTACAGTGCATTTTTATTGTTAAAACCATAATTGCGATATCCGTATCGCAATTAAGGTACTCCGGTACCAACTTTTAAAAATAACTTTTTGCTGTTTCTTTCTATTCGCTCCCGAGTCATAACTCATAACAGAAAGTGAGAGGTCAGGTGGCGATAGTAGGAACTAAAATTTGACTAGGTTACACTGACAGCGATTGTAGCAATGGCAACTACCAAGTGTAAGGGACAGCGTCCCGCAAACTGATAGGGGTTGCTCAGTCAACGACACTAAACAACTATCAACATGATTCTTTTTCAACAAGTGAAAAAAGATGGCTTTTCCATACAAAATGTTCACCTTGATCAGAAAATTTATATGGAAAAGCCAATTTTTTCACTTCCTGGAAAATAATCCTGCAGCTAGTTGTTCAGTGTCGTTGACTAAACAACCCCTTTCAGTTTGCGGGACGCTGTCCCTTACACCTGGTTTAGTGGCGACAACGTGACAAGTGCTTGATATCGTGGTTGATCTGTATCTTTGTTAAATGCTGTGTAACGTCGAATTAAGGCCAAGTGCGACCTCCTTAAGTGAGTCACTTGTCATACCTTTTTTGTTGCACCATGTATGATAATCCCACGATTTACACGGAAGCTCTGAATCACTGACGGATAATCCGTGGTTGGATAATCTACTTAGTACATACATCACTTTTAATCAAGTGAGTTGGCAGGCAAATAGTTTGCTTACCATAAAAAAAACGTGACGAAGCCGAAATTAGCAGGATAGAAATATTTTTCGCCGAATACTTCACTTACGCAAGTTGTTACGTTTCGTCGAATTTTCGTTCGGTGGGAAATACGTCCACGTGATTGACAGTTTATTTAGCATACTAAGTAGTTACTTCCATGCTGGCCTGGGAGAGAGAGAAAATATAGAATGTGCCAGCTGCATTTCCTCCCGGGCATGCTGTAAGATCCAGCTAAGGGATCCGAGGGTTTCAGTATATTGTAATTTAGGCGATGGGCTGACAACCTGTCACTACAGCAATATATACCTACAAATCTATCTTAAATAACCCTCAAAACTTTGTCAGACGTGGCAGAACGATCTTTGTTTAGGTCGTTTACGCTCTGCCTACCCCATTAGGGATAAAGGCGTGATTATATGTATGTATGTTCACATTATTAGGTTGTTGTTGTATGCAGAGCGCATATTTGATGTTGTTATCTGCATGACACTGGGAACTTGCGAAATTAGCACTACCTACTGTAAAGACTCAAATGCAAGGTCATTTCTGTTTTGGTTTCGACACATTGTTTACCTAGTCTCTGGAGCGTAAACCAACGGTTTTTCGCGCGGAATTATACGGGGTGTAAGGGACAGGTTGCTCAGTCGTTTGAATCGAGATTCCTCTCGCTAAGAAGTCAACGACACTGAACAACTTGCACGGCTTCAAACAGCAAATTCTTTTAGGAAGTAAAAATAATGACTTTTCCACACAAATGGTTTGATCGAGGTGGACATTTTGTATGGAAAAGCCATTTTTTATCGTTGACTGAGCAACCCCTATCAGTTTGTGGGTCGCTGTCCCTTACACCCGGTATTTTACTGTACTATACTGTTTTTTTTTTAGATAATATCTACACAAAGCAAACTGAAATGGGCTGCGTTGTTTAGACAACGCAACTGAACAACTTTCACAAATAAATACCTAATTATCGAAAATAAAAAAAAAACCTTCCAAACCAATTTTCTGATCGGAACAAGTATTTTTTTGTTCATTTCCTGGAAGAATTGATGTGCTGAAGTTATTCGGTTTCCCTGTCTGAACCATGGGTCTGAAGTCAACCTATCAGTTTGCGTACTGACTAAAAAAATACATACACACTTATAATCACGCCTTTATCCCTAATGGGGTAGGCAGAGCGTAAACGACCTATACAAAGGTCGTTCCGCCACGTCTGACAAAGTTTTGAGGGTTATTTAAGATAGATTTGTAGGTGTGTTGTATATTGCTGTAGTGACAGGTTGTCAGCCAATCGCCTAAATTGCAATATACTGAAACCCTCGGATCCTTTAGCTGGTTTTTACAGCATGCCCGGGAGGAAATGCAGCTGGCACATTCTATGTTTTTCTAGCTCCTGGTCCAGCACGGAAGACTAAAAAAATAACCTGTATTTTTCTTCGAAAAAAAGCTAGATGCTTCTAAGAGTACCTAAGGCTTGTATTTATACAGCGAACTCAAAACTTGAGAGCAATATTAAGTATGGATTAGACAGGCCAGTTTGTACTAAAATGGCATTTCTGATACGAACTCAAACTCACTGTCACTCATGAGGGTTGATTATAAATACGGCCCTAAGTAACTAAGTAATGCCCCAAAATAATAAATGCTTGTAAGGCTCAAGTTTTTGTATAATGAAAATAAAATGCAATGTTAAAGTAAAGAAAAATCTTCCATGCTGGACTGAAAGCGAGCTGCAGTTCCTCCCGGGCATGCTGTAAAAACAGCTAGGTGATTCGAGGGTTTCAGTATATTGCAATTAAGGCGATGGGCTGACAACCTGTCACTACAGCAATATACCTATTAATCTGTCTTCAATAACCCGCAAAACATTGTCAGACGTCACGGAACGACCTTAATTTGGGTTGTTTGCGCTCTGCCTACCCCATTAGGGATAAAGTCGTGATAATATTAAGTATTTCAGTATTTCATTTATAAAACTTAATATATTATACTAACTTAACTTAAAATATAATATGTACGTATGTTTATTTTTTCCCCGTGTGGTGCCGGGTTAGAATAGCATCACCCCATAACTTCCCGTGGGTGTCGTAAAAGGCGACTAAGGAATAAATCCAGGGAATGGGCAGCAGCGTTCCCTGTGAATGGAAAACTTGTACTGCGCTCACCAACCCGCCTGCCAAGCGTGGTGAGTATGACATATACCCCCAATTTTGGGGAGGCCCATGTCCAGCAGTGGACTGTTGTGGCTGATGTTGATGGTTTGATATATGTCTAAGTGAAGAAGACCACAAACCTAGAATCTCATGCGCGCATTTGTCTTGTCTGTTGTCGCAGCAGCCCCCCCGCACTCCCCCCAGCCCGCAGAAAGGGCCAAGTGGAAGATCAGCTCCATGATAGGCCAGCACCAGCTGTAACATCACGACGAAGGCTAAAGATGTGGACGCTATGATGAAGTGTCTGTAAAGAAATGAAAATTTCCATTTATTTTGTTTTTTCAAACCTGTTGTTTTTTACCTGTACGGGGTAAAAGGGACAGCATCCCGCAATATTTATTTATTTATTATATTTTGTTACAAAGACAACAAAGGTCCAATATATTAGTAAACCTTACAACTATGTTAGTACTTAATAACTAAAGCTATGCTCATTCAACGTCTCTGAACAACTTCCACCAGGAAATGGCTTTTCCTTACAAATTGTCTAATCGAGGTGGACATTTTGTACGGAAAAGCCATTTTTTATTCACTTCCTGAAAAAAACCTAGTATATTGTGCAGTGTCATTGACTGAGCAACCCCTATCAGTTTGCGGGACACTGTCTCTTACACCCGGTAGGTATAAACAAAATTAAAGATATTATATTTTATTATTTCATTTGACAATTATGTGGGACTCAAAAATAATAAACAAAAACACAAATTAAATCCGTTATGGATTATGTCGTTAAAAACACATACGACTGTGGCAAAGAATTAATATTTTTGAGGTCGATTCAGCCCTGCCTCTTTTTTAAATCGGGAGGAATTAATATGAAAAAGACAAAAACAAAAATAAAAAAATTTAGATCAAGCTCTACGGTGGTGTTTTCTAAAGGTCCTGATATTAAGATGTATTCCAACGGCAGATGAGCAGGTAGAATTAGTGATTAAACGAACTTACCTGTAAGTGAAGTTCTATCATAATTATACGAAGGCTTCGTCCGAAGAGATTAGCAAAAAGGTAAACACAATGTAGTACCGCACAGTGATCGTCATTCTCTCACTATATTGAGGGTAAGAAACCCTGTTTACATGTTTTTTTTTTTTTTTATGTAGGTAGACGCATATTCCGATCATACCGGGTGCGTACGCCATTTTAACTTTCATTTAGTTTAGAGCGCTATTAATATTTTACGTAGGGAGGGATAAGGTTTCTACTTAAATTGTTTTGCAAAAAATATGATGAACTAAAGGGTGGGTTGCTAATCTCTTCGGACGAAGCCTTCGTATAATTATGATAGAACTTCACTTACAGGTAAGTTCGTTTAATCACTAATTATACTTGGCTTCGTCCTCAAGATTAGCAAAAAGGTAAACACAATGTAGACTTTTAGAGACAATGTAAAATATTATCTAGTGAAATAAAGAACAGATTCTTTATAAATCGACATTAATTTAATATTATTATACATCAAAACAATTAGTTAATGTAGGTGCTATGAATTATTCCGAGCAACTATAATTAATAATTGCTTGAGCAAATGAATCGTCAGCAGCACAATCATTTAATAAGGGACGATTATAAAACTTGAAAAAGGTATTAGAAGTGCCGCTCCAGCCAGCCGTGCGGCGGATGACGTCGAGGCTGACGCCGAGCTGGTGCGCGCGCGAGGTAGCGGCATGCCGCGTGCTGTGCGCACCGAACGTGTCAACCGGCACTCCGCTGTCGCGCAGCATGCAGCGGATCCAACGACTCAGCGTCTGACTGGAGACAGCCGCGTGTGGTCGTTTTATAGAGATAAATAAACTTTTTTCATTACCACGAAGTGTTGATGTTTTTTCTAAAAAACTTTGTAACGTTCTTGCGGGGCATATTTCGGGTTTTTGTTCAAAAAACGGAAGTAACAAAACGGGCTGATTGGAACCTGCACGGGATGTTTTAATTAGATCTGTTATTTTTATACATATACGTGACGATGAAGTGGAAATGATATCGATATTAATTTTTGACAATGTTTGCACCCTATGGGCCGTGACTAACGCTAACAGGGTGACAAGTTTTTTGGAGATGACTTCAAGTGATAAGTTTGTGCTAGGATAGAGGGTTGCTAAATAGTTTAAAACTATTGAAGTATCCCATGTTGTTGTATATCGAGGCAACGAGGGACGTAACCGAAATATGCCTTTAAAGAAACGTTTTACAGTATTATCTTGTCCTATATGATCTCCTATAATTAACGAAATGGCAGATCGACAAGTATTTAGAGTTCCATACTGAGCTCCTTCATTAAATAACATGGTAAGGAATCTAATTACATCCGAAACTGAAGCGCAATACAAATCAACTTGCTGATCTAAACAATAATTAAACCATTTTTTTAGATATACGTCATATTGTTTGAGCGACGCTTCTGACAAAGAGGCGAGCATAATATCTAGTGCTGGTGGTGGAGTGTTTTTCTTTTCCCACGCCGACCTGATAAGATTGCGGCCACCAGGGTAACCTTGGCGTGCATGTTCCGACGGCTGGAATCAACAGAAATAATTGCATTTTCATTTGGCCTGAAGTAAACAATATCAGATGACACCAAGCTCCTAAAAATGGGGTACCACGGTTGAGTGGGCCACATTGGTACCACCAGAATTCCTTTAGCTTCATCTGATATTATTTTCCGCAACACCTTGAGAATAATTGAAAAGGGTGGGAAAGCGTAGAATTTAAGATGCTTCCAATCAATTGTAAATGCATTTATAGCATGAGCTTCCGGATCTCGATGCCAAGACACATAGACATTACATTTCTTATTAATTCTGCTTGCAAACAAATCAATATTCGGGCTACCAAATTTATTCACAAGGAGCTGAAAGGCAGCTGGTGATAACTCCCATTCAATGTCGGGATGGATGCGCCTAGACTCAGCATCCGCTTCTTTATTATCAGCTGATCGAATGTAGGAAGCATACACAAACAGGTTGCGACATTCGCACCATTGCCACAACTTCTTCGCTACTTCGGTAAGGTGTGGATATTGTATGCCACCCATACGATTTACGTATGAGATGGCAGTAGTATTATCGATTCGGAGTAAAATTTGAGTGTTACTTAAATTTTTTGCAAATATTTTTAAACCAAAATATGCTGCCATAATTTCTAAATAATTTATATGCATTGCCCGTTCCTGCTCACTCCACAAACCACTGGCTCTCTCTTCACCACAAGCGACACCCCACCCCGTTGTTGAGGCGTCTGAGAAAATCTCCATGTCATATCTGTCCTGTTTAATTTTATTAACAGTTGAGGTAACAGCATGTTTCCACCATTTTAAATCCGGTAAAATTGAATCTGGGATATTCATATACTTATCGTAATTGTCTTCATTACTTAGTAAATTCAAGTATTTAATACGCTCAAAATGTTTAGTATATAGCCATCCATATTCGATAGCTGGGCATGCAGAGACCAGTAAGCCAACAAAACCCGCGAAATCTCTTATTTTACAACGTTTTAAACTGAAAAACTTTTCAATTTCGGACCGAATTCGAGAAACTTTTTCAGGCGGTAAACTGACATGGAGATTTTCTGAGTCAATATTATTGCCAAGAAATAAACAGACTTTGCTGGGCGAAGTGATACTCTTATCTTCATTTATAATGAAGCCTAATGAAGTCAATAGAGTTCTTGTTTGATAAACATTTTCCAGACATTCATTGTAAGATTGGGCTATTAAGAGCCAGTCATCTAAGTACACAGTGGATAAGTAACCTGCGGTCCGCAGGAGCTTTGCTACAGGTTTCATGACCTTGGTAAAAATAAAGGGCGCTGTGCTAAGGCCAAATGGTAAGACGTTAAATTCAAAGAGTTTGTTTTCGAATTGGAAACGTAAATATTTTTTCGATTCTGGATGTATATTTATTAAAAAGTAGGCATCCTTGAGATCAATTTTTGCCATGAAATTGTCTTTTGTTATGAGCTTTAAGGCTGTACGAAGATCTTCAAGCTTAAAATGTTTTGTCTCTATAAACTTATTCAACTGTTTCAAATTAAGGATGAACCTCATCTTACCATTTGGCTTTGGCACAAGGAAGACGCTAGATAAATATTGGCCCTCACAAGGGGAACACGCTGATATAGCGCCAATAGTTAACAAGTCTGTAATAGCAGACATGAAGTCAATTCTTTCCTGTTCAGAATAATATCTGACAGGAGGAGAGACGTTTTGATGAACAGGTCGTGTAAATGGGATATTGTAACCACTAATATAAGATAATATGACTGGATCGCCCGTCAAGAGGTTCCATTGTTCAAAAAAGTTTGATAATCTACCAGCATAATTTACCAGTTGCGTTAGTGGCTGGTGTGACTGGCTCGATGACTCTGCGACCGTTTGTAGGAGCTCCCGCGCTGAACCTTCATCGCTGATGTCTTCGAGGCCAGTGTCGTCTTCGCTGCTGCCGGTTGAGGTCGAGCATGATTCGCTCGAAATTGCTTTTTCCAGTTTTTTGATGAGCTAGGCATGTTGGATTTGCTCGTGGATGGTTTCGGAGCAGGGGGAGGCTTTAATTCAGCACCTTGTTTGTTAATTGCCTTAGCTGTTTTGAGCGTATCCGCTAAATCTTTACCAAAAAGGAATGAATCAATCTTTGTATTTTGTAAGGACTCCTTCATGTCTTTTTTAACGGCAAACGAAATGAAATTTCGGCGAACGTTTGTCTCCTGATGCTGACAATCACAAATTGCCTTTCCCGTGTCCATAAGAAGTCGTAACAGATCTGTGTTTTTATCTTTGGAAGATAATACAAGCGTGATCGCCTCTCCGAGGCTGGAAATGGCCGCACTCAAACATTTTTGCTTAAGCTGAATGACAGCGTCTCGCTTGACGACCGTCTCGGATAGCGCAGCCTTGATCTCTGGGTTTAACTCTGGCGCCCCTACAAGTTTACAATTTTCTGGTAACAGATATTTTATAGTAATATCTTTACGATCTTCTTTAGAAAGGCCATTAGTTGCAGTATGCTCAAAACGTACTGCGACGTCCTTCTGAATATCCTTACCAAATTTTTCTGTCTTGGTCGGATCTACACCGAGGATTTCCAAAATATCAGTTTCTAGTTCTGGAATAATCTCGATCTCTGGATCTGCATGCGCTTGAGTCTCTGAAGCAATAGCGTCCGCGGCGGGATCAGTCTCAGCCGCGGCGGGATCCGTCTCGACCGTGGCAAGGTGTATTTCGGCCGTGACAGGGTCGGTCTCGGTCTCGGCGTAGAGGCCGCGGGAGGCATTCGATTTATTCACGAGAGGCTCTGACTCGTTCGCCTTAGGGCGGTCTGAAATAAAAGTATTTCATTATATATATATATTTTATAAAAATACTGTAGTCGGCTAAGATTTATAACAATGTGAAATGCATCCACTAGAGTTAAATCCCGAGCTTTCACGGCAACTCGCGCGCGTGTAAACACTTAATCGAAGCGCATTCTGACAAGCACTCGTAAAAATTTACTTGCACCGTGAAAATAACTGTTTGTGACGAGATAACCTCATAAGTTATCCACTACACATATGAGCTTAAATGTGAAGAAGTAGCCTCTCGAACTACCCACGACACATGAACCCAGTTGTGAAGAGGTAGCCTCTTGAACTACCCACAGCACAAAAGAGCCTCTGATATTGCATACTTAGCTACAGCAAAGTATCTATGGAGGAGAAATAGCCTCAAAAGCTATCCACAACCCATACAAGCGGCACGAGTCAGCCTCAAGAACTGACCACAATACCTGAGCAATATCCTGTGATAAAAAGGAAAGTTTCACGAATGTAGAATTACCACTTAAAATAAATAAATTACTATTACTAACCGTTAATTTGTAACCGACGAGCGTGTGAGTCATTTTCCTCTTCCGAAGAACTTGATACAACTCGTATCCGACGACGTTTTTTATACTTCTCCTGCACTTGCTTTTCAATTTCTTCAAATTTTTGACGCAACTTTTCGTAATCTTCTTGTCGCACATACTTTCTTTTAGGCATTTTTAAATACAAATGTTAAATTGTACGAAAAGAAAACTCACTTAATGAAATATTATTTTTGCTATGAAAGCGTGAGGAACGACGGCGCACTGAACTGCGAATGAAAGTTAAAATGGCGTACGCACCCGGTATGATCGGAATATGCGTCTACCTACATAAAAAAAAAAAAAAACATGTAAACAGGGTTTCTTACCCTCAATATAGTGAGAGAATGACGATCACTGTGCGGTACTACATTGTGTTTACCTTTTTGCTAATCTTGAGGACGAAGCCAAGTATAATTCAAGGTATGCAACCATCGCCCGGAATGCCGTATTGTTGTTGTTACCCGTTTGGTTAGAACATTGCAGGCTGAGCACTAACTAATTTTCCGAAAAGTAAAAATTATCCATGCTGTGGGATATGCATGTAAATAGTCGGTCCTGCGCCTGATTTATCTTTGGTCGTGTCAGTTAATCTGTCCCATTGAAGTAAAAGAGAGTGCACCTGTGTGTTGCGCAAACACTTGGGCACTAAAAACTACATACATACATATAATCACGCCTTTATCCCTAATGCGGTAGGCAGAGCGTAAACGACCTAACCAAAAGTCGTTCCGACACTTCTGAAAAAGTTTTGAGGATTATTTAAAATATAATTTTTACTTACAAAAATAATTGCTGTAGTGACAGGTTGTTAGCCCGTCGCCTAAATTACAATAAGCTGAAACCCTCGGATCCCTTAGCTGGTTTTTACAGCATACCCGGGAAGAAATGCAGCTGGCAACATTCTATGTTTTTCTCTCGCTCCCAGACCAGCATGGGAGTTTACTAAAGACTAGTCCCTTTCAAATGGCCGATCTCTGGGAGATTGGCCACCATCACAGAAAATCTCTATTATTATTAGTGAAACGAATACGAGAAATTACATTAATCGTCCTAGCATTATAAAAGCTTACTAGCTAGTAGCTACGCAATGTATATTGCAATGTGATTGTAAACTTGTAAATATAAAGTGTAGTTTATCAAACGGCCCCTTTGGTATGCGAAATCGAATCGTTCGAATGATTTATTCCAGCTATTAGGCATGTACAAAAGGAATAGCGAAAGTCTAGCTTATTTTTGGATACAGGTCGAAGGCGTAAATTTCTGGATTCAATCCCGGATCGAATTGGAATAATAGGCGGTCATAGAATCGAAAATAGGTAAGTTGCTGTTTTGGTTACCGGGCGAATCAGACTGGAACCAAAATATGAACATGTGTGCTTGGTGACAGAATTTAGAATTTAGGAATGTAGTCAAATTATGAGTTGGTACGAAAATAACATACATACATACATGTAATCACGCCTTTATCCCTAATGGGGTAGGCAGAGCGTAAACGGCCTGAACAAAGGTCGTTTCGCCACGTCTGACAAAAGTTTTGAGGGTTATTTAAGATAGATTTGTAGGTGCATTGCTGTAGTGACAGGTTGTCAGCCCATCGCCTTAATTACAATATACCGAAACCCTCGGATCCCTTATGTGGTTTATACAGCATGCCCGGGAGTGCTGGCACTTTCTATGTTTTTCTCTCGCTCCCAGGCCAGCATGGAATAACGTACCAAAATAAATAAGGAAAATATGTCAAAATAAGTAAAAAGAAACAAAAATATGAATATAATTAGAATTTTAAGATAGAAAACTCCACATCTTGCTCTACTTTAGCGTGATTTTAGGAATCTTGTCACTTTGAAAACGCTAAGGTCAATGTAAGAAGAAGAATAATAATAAATGTTATTTGTGTACGCAGATTTTAATTAACATTTTTTTACTTTTGTTTCACATTAAAGACGATTTGCGATTAAGATTTTTTAAACGGCGATAGGAGTTTTTCATACTTCTTCTTCTGTCGAGTGGGTATCGAGTCTATCGACCCGATGAACCCTGGTGTCAGAGTTTTTAAACCGCCTGGTAGCACAACTATCAGGCCTCTGACATGGTTTGAGTAACACGAAATCTTTTTCTTTTTCGGACAATCAGGTGATTTAGTCTGCAATGTCCTAACCAAACTGGGGAAAAATACACAAAGTGATAAATTCTCAAATATCAATTTTGTGTGTTCCCCCCTGGGAATCGAACCCAGGACCTCCGGATCAGGAGTCCATGGCACTAGCCACTAGACCACGGAGGCAGTTGTTTTTCATACTGCCTAATAGATTTGAAAATTGCTGTTTCGTCGTGTCGGTTTTAAGAGGTCATTTGGGTGGCGCCATTATTACCGCTATTTTATTAAAATAACATTTTGGTTATATACACAGACTAGCGACCCGCCCCGCCTTCGCACGGAAATTATCAGTGTTTCTTTACTATATTATGCATGTATTATACATATAAACCTTCCTCTTGAATCACTCTATACATTAAAAGAAACCACATCAAAATCGGTTATGTAGTTTCAAAGATTTATGCATACATAGGGATATAGGGACAGAAAAAGCGACTTTGTTTTATACTATGTAGTGATGATACAGGAACTTTATCATCATTAAATTTATTCTGTATCTTCTTATAGCATTAGGTGTGTTACCGATTTGTTTACATTTGCAACATTTTCCACATATAAACACTTGATTTTAGCGTTGTCAAAGTGATAATAAAAATAGTCCTCCTACCCATTTTGCACTGCGCGGGAGTTTTTAGTGCCTAGGTGTTTGCGCAACACAAAAATGCAGTCTCTATTCCTTCAATCTCTTATTCTGATGGGACAGATTGACTGACACGACCAGAGAGAAATCAGGCTCAAGACCGACTATTTACATGCCCATCCGATAGCATGGATCATCTTACTTTTCGGACAATCAGGTGATCTGCCTGCAATGTCCTAACCAAACTAGAAACAACAACACAAAGTCATTGTCCCCCGCCGGGAATCGAACCCGGGACCTCCGGGTCGAGAGCCCATGGCTCAGACCACTAGACCACGGAGGCAGTTAAAGTGAAGAATGATGCCGTAAGGATTCTTAAGAATATAGGTACGTCACTTTGACACCGATAAAATTGGGTGTTATTTTTTACTCCCATGCTGGCCTGGGAGCGAGAGAAAAACATAGAATGTGCCAGCTGCTTTTCCTCCCGGGCATCCTGTAAAAAACAGCTAAGGGTTCCGAGGGTTTTAGTATATTGTAATTTAGGCGATGGGCTGACAACCTGTCACTATGGCAATATACTTACAAATATATCTTATTATCTTATGTATGTATGTATTATGTATATCTTAAATAACCCTCAAAAACTTTGTCAGACGTGGCGGAACGACCTTTGTTTAGGTCGTTTACGCTCTGCCTACCCCATTAGGGATAAAGGCGTGATTATATGTATGTATGTTATTTTTAATCTCTGTCACATTTCTAATTTTAGAAAGTGACACGACTGATTTAAAATTAGTCAAGAACTGTGTTTGCTCAAATGTTCATCATTATGATGTGACTTAGAGAAATCCTATGAGTACAGTGATACATTAAGGCTCGTATTTATAACATACATACATAAAATCACGCCTTTATCCCTTACGGGGTAGGCAGAGCGTTAAACGCCTCGTAAAAGGCGCTTTCGCCACGTCTGACAAAAATTGAGGGCAATTTTAGATTGTAATATGTATTGCTATAGTGACAGGTTGTCAGCCCATCGCCTAAATTACAATACACTGTAACCCTCGGGTCCCTTTTGCTGACTTCAACAGCATGCCCGGGAGGAAGGGCAGCTGGAACATTCTATGTTTTTCTACCTCTCCCAGTCCAGCATGGAAGTATCTCAATATTGAGAGCAATATTAGGTATGTAATTGACTGGCCGTCTTGTACTGAAATGACATCTCTGTTACGTACACAACCTTGCTGTCAGTCTCAAGTTCTGATTTTAAATACGGGCCGAAGACCCAAAGGGATATTAAATAGTACTTGATTGAATTTTGTACGACACTAAATTATTAAGTGTTTATGGCGCGAGTTAACAACAGCGATAAAACTATGGAATTTCACAGGCACCTTCCTACTAAGTACAATTTGACCTCCACGATCCTCAGTACAAGGCCAATTGGATTAGCATTATTTTGTAGGCATCCGTAGTCTAGCGGTCTGAGCCCCGGAGGTCACAGGTTTAATTCCCGGCGGGAAAATAACCCTCAAAATTTTGTCAGACGTGGCGTAACGTATGTACATATAATCACGCGAAGGCGATGGATGAAGATCCATAATAGGGTAGGCAGAGCGTAAACGACCTGAACAAACACCAAGTGACCATACATACCTACATATGTATGTAGGTATGTTCACTTTGAGACGCGAGGGCAACACTAAAAATCGTCATACTAAACATGCGTAGATGTTTTTCTCAGAACGATTCAAACATGACATTGTTTAGGGAATTTGAGTACAAAATAAAGGCCAACATTTGAATTGTTAAAAGGAAATTTGATACAGCATCAAACAGTAGGGCTGTCAGCGATGAATTATCGATATTTTGATATTTGGGCTAAGGTTGGGTGCGTCAGATATTCAGAACAATGTCAAAGGAATAACCATGAAAAGCAGATATTCTGAGAAAATGTTATATTTAGCATTCGTTTGCTTGAATCTAAAATTGCCCTCAATTTTTGTCAGACGTGGCGAAAGCGCCTTTTACTAGGTGTTAAACGCTCTGCCTACCCCGTAAGGGATAAAGGCGTGATTTATGTATGTATGTATGTTTGCTTGAGTGTGAGATCGTACCTTTTTAGTCTCTATTATAATTATGATCTTTCAAACCCCTACTTCGCTAATTGGCTCACTGTGCATTGTAAAACGACTTAAAGTCGGGATTTTGACGTCATCTTCTAAATACACTTTTTATAAAAAAAAAGCGCGCAATTTCTGGTAAAAGCAAAAACCAGCAAACAAAAATTCAGCTCAACATACTGTTTGGAAAATGCGCAAGCGCATAAGGTAGGTACAGTTCATCGCTCAGTGATTTATTTGTAAGTAAATATTTATTTATTTATTTAACAGTTTATTGTACACAATAAAATACAAAGAACATATACATATAAAACAAAGACACAACAGGCAGAGTTTATTTCTAAAAAAAAATCTCTTCCAGCAGACCTAGGCTAGTGAAATAGCATTCTGAGAGGCAGATACGACGTGCACAATTATAAATATTGGAAACATAAATAAATATTTGTTTGTTGTAAACTGTTTGTTTGTAAATTAATAAGGTACAATGTTAAATGTACAGTTTCTTGCAAACACATAGGGGTTGGTTGATTGTTCAGTCAACGAAAAACAATTTTCACAAAATAAACTTTAACTACCAGTTTTTAGGAAGTTGTACCATTTACATTCTGTTATGTAGTACTATTATATCTTCCATGCTGGACTGGAAGTAAGAGAAACATAGAATGTGCCAGCTGCATTTCCTCCCGAGCATGCTGTAAAAAACAGCTATGGGATCTGAGGGTTTGAGTATATTGTAATTTAGGCGATGGGCTGACAACCTGTTACTACAGCAATATACGTACAAGTATATCTTAAATGACCTTCGAAATTTTGTCAGACGTGGCGGGACGACCTTTGTTTAGGTCGTTGACGCTCTGCCTACCCCATTAGGGATAAAGGCGTGAATATATGTATGTATGTATGTATTATATATTCTGTGACCCTGGGAAAAATGCGCGCGCCATGTGGCCCAGAATCCTGCGCGGAGTGTGACGTATTTCGGACTGGGGAAGGGAGGTGAATATCCACGCACACACACATAATCACGCCTTTATCCCTAATGGGGTAGGCAGAGCGTAAACGACCCAAACAAAGGTCGATAAAATATTGAGGGTTATTTAAGATAGATTTGTAAGTATATTGCTGTAGTGACAGGTTGTCAGCCCATCGCCTAAATTCCAATATACTGAAACCCTCGGATCCCTTAGCTGGTTTTTACAGCATGCCCGGGAGGAAAAGCAGCTGGCACATTCTATGTTTTTCTATCGCTCCCAAGCCAGCATGAATATCCATTCTGTATTTAGTACTATTATATATTCTGTGATTCTGTATAACAGTGCGTTTAATGTCTTTGAAAACAAGGAGGTAACGTATGTATTTATTTTATTTTAAAGTTTTATTATATTGTAAAATCTGCAAAATAGCCTATGAACAACCCTCATAATAAAATTATGTATGTATTGTTTTAAAATTCTAAAGCAGCATTCACACTAATGTCAACAAACAACGCTGACAGGTAACACGGTGTCATAAATTTATGAGGCTGAGCTGACCTCCTTTAGTGGCCTTGGATCATGGACTGACACATGTGACATCGCCTTAAACAATAGATTCTACTTATATTATAATAGCGAAATTTTGTGTGTATTTATAGTTTAGGGTTTAATACTCGCTAATAGTGTTCCTAAAAAACCTCAGGTATGATTTTGAACCCACGACCTTCGACGTACCGTGCCCACGTTAACAACAATAAGCCAACGATTACTCTAATCCACCTATTGATTGGGACAATTTTTAGGGAAATGTAAGAATCCAATCCATGTCCCAATCCGCTTTCTAAATATACCGGGTGTAAGGGAGGGTGTTAACCAAACTGAACAACTATCACCGAAAAATTCTTTCAGGAGATGGAAAAAAATATGACCTTTCCATACAAAATTACCACTTCGATCTTGTATGAAAATCCACTTTTTTTTCACTTCCTGATATAAAAATTCTGCTAATAGTTGTTAAGTTTCATTGACTGAGCAACCCCTATCAGTTTGCGGGACGCTGTCCCTTACACCCCGTATGACCCATGGAACGAATTAAATTTTTTAAATTGGGTTTCATCCCGTGTTTATTCGGAAAGCACGTTAAAGTGTCTCGAGAGCTGCGACAGTGGCGCCACCAGTTTTAAATCAATTTTGCCTGAAATGCAAACATTTTCATACATACATACATATAATCACGCCTTTATCCCTAATGGGGTAGGCAGAGCGTAAACGACCCAAACAAAGGTCGTTCCGCCACGTCTGACAAAATTTTAAGGGTTATTTAAGATAGATTTGTAAGTATATTGCTGTAGTGACAGGTTGTCAGCCCATCGCCTAAATTACAATATACTGAAACCCTCGGATCCCTTAGCTGGTTTTCACAGCATGCCCGGGAGGAAATGCAGCTGGCACATTCTATGTTTTTCTCTCGCTCCCAGTCCAGCATGGAAGAAATTCTCCATTTTATAATCTATAATATAATAATGCATAATGACTATTTAAGCTTTGAATTACCTCTATTTTTTAGAGTTTCCAATGATTCGTTTAGGAGAAATAACCTCTTAAAAACAACCATTTGCCGTTAGGAAACACCTTAAGAAATAAAAAATCTTTAAGAGTAACACAAAACGCTACTACATAATTTAAACATTAATCTTGTATCTAAGCATAGCAAACATGGTACAGTGAAGGGAAATAAATGTTGTGCATTGACTATACTCGAAAAACTAAGATAATAGCTGTGACAAATGCCATTCCTAAGGAAAACCAAGAAAATGTATCTAAAATCCACAGTAATTACATCTGTCACAGTTTTTCGAGTATATTTGGGCTTTGCATAGCGTTATCTCTCTCAAACTTGTACAACGACAGGCAGTCTCTTTCCAAGTGTCGATGTGCACTATTAACGGCCGCGTACTGTATAAGATCATCTGTCAAATTATCACATACATGTGAATGACTCTGTGGCGTCATATACGTCGACGGTTACGTACTACTGGCTTCCGAGTTGAGTTAATTTGGATATTTTTAACTTCCATGCTGGCCTGGGAGCGAGAGAAAAACATAGAATGTGCCAGCTGCATTTCCTCCCGGGCATGCTGTGAAAACCAGCTAAGGGATCCGAGGGTTTCAGTATATTGTAATTTGGGCGATGATGGGCTGACAAGCTAAGACTACAGCAATATACCTACAAATCTATCTTAAATAACCCTCAAAACTTTTGTCAGACGTGGCGGAACGAACTTTATGTATGTAACTAGGATAAAGACGTGATTATGTGTATGTATGTATGCAATACACATTTTTCAAATTCCGGATGGTGAGCGAATTCGGGGATTGAACGTAATACCGGGTCACAGAATATATAATAGACCGGGTGTAAGGGACGGACCGAAAACTGATAAAGTTTGTTCAGCTCAATCAACGAAACTGAACAACTCTCACCATGAAATTCTTTCAGGACATAAATTATTTTTTTGGCATTCCCATACAAATTTCTGTTCGTGATCTAGGTGGTCATTTTGTAAGGGGAAGGTTTTAATTCCTGAAAGATTAACAAGGTTGCTTAACTTGCGTAATCGGACGGACAGCAGCGCAGGCGCCGCTAAGTGAGTGTTTCGATTAAAATTTCTCCCGTTGTATTAACGGATTATTTCCGTTACGGAATCCAGTTAGTCTATTACTAGTTGCAATTATGTAAGCTATTTTCGTCCTACGCGATAATTATGTAGGCTATTTGCGTCTTAGAAGCGATAGAAATCATGAAATGTACCAGTCGATCTAGTTCCCAGACGTACTGTTCAAGATGTCAGCATCTTATATCTCAGGGTATCGGTGTAGGGTACACGGTACCGATGGGCTGACAACCTGTTACTACAGTAGTATACTTACAAATCTATAGTAAATAAATAACCCTCAAAACTTTTCAGACGAGGCGGAACGACTTTTGTTTAGGTCGTTTACCCCATTAAGGATAAAGGCGTGATTATATGTACGTATGTAACGTGTAGGAGGCTATCAATCTGTTGCTACACTAAACATAATTAACTTTACTTGGAAAGGCCCAGGTTATAATGTTCCGAACAGAATATATTTTCTGAATCTTTATAGTTTTTCGCATATGAATCTCTCTTATCATAATCCTGAACTGCCTCCGTGGTCTAGTGGCTAGTGCCATGGACATGGATCCGGAGGTCCTGGGTTCGATTCCCAGGGGGGAAACACAAAGTTGATATTTGAGAATTTATCATTTTGTGAATTTTTCCCCAGTTTGGTTAGGACCAGAAGAAGAATCATAATCCTGTGATGCTCACCAATAAGACTTACAGACGAACCAACTCTCACATACATATAATCACGCCTTTATCCATAATATGGTAGGCAGAGCGTAAACGACCTAAATAAAGTTTCCGCCACGTAAGACAAAGTTTTGAGGGTTATTTAAGATAGATTTGTAGGAATATTGCTGTAGTGACAGGCTGTCAGCCCATCGTCCCAGTAAATTACAATATACTGAAACCCTCGGATCCCTTAGCTGGTTTTTACAGCATATCCAGGAGGAAATGCAGCTGGCACATTCTATGTTTTTCTCTCGCTCCCAGGCCAGCATGGAAGAAACAAAATCTTACTCTCCAATTTAACAATGATATATTTGAAACAATAACTAACAAACTTTCGATTTGATAACATTGTTCGCATAAGATTGACCAATTATTTCCCGTATGACAAACGACTTCATAGAAGCCCGTGTTCTACAGGGTCAAAGCTGAGATAAGGTTCGTAGAAACCAGCGCAATAAAGACCTCGTATCATTTTACGAATTTATAAAGGGTCCTTCTGTTTACATACATACATATCATCTCCCTAGCCTTATCCCGTATCTCACGGGGTCAGCTTCCTAATCTAGGGGATTGAACGAGGGTACTGGTTTTTACACAGAGCGACTGCCATCTGACCTCCGCAACCCAGAAGGGAAATCAGACCCAATCCTAGACAAGGTTACATACATACATATAATCACGCCTATATCCCTAATGGGGTAGGCAGAGCGTAAACGACTTAAACAAAGGTCGTTCCGCCACATCTGACAAAGTTTTAAGGGTGACTCAAGATACATTTGTAGGTATATTGCTGTAGTGACAGGTTGTTAGCCCATCGCCTAAATTACAATATACTGAAACCTTCAGATCCCTTAGCTGGTTGTTTAATGAGTTTTACCGGTTTCGATATTTTCCCGTGGTAAATAAAAATGCTTAGTACTTTAGTCCTTTCTGATGGTGAAAGAATTTTTAAAATCGATCTTGTAGTTGTTTTTGAGTTTATTTGTTACAATAATACATACAAAGTTACTGGCAAATGTTAATTATGTTACCATCCATTATAAATATAATATAAAAAATATATAAATGCGAAAGGAACTCTGTCTGTCTGTTTGTTTGTTTGTTGCTCTTTCACGCCTGAACGGCTGAACGGATTTTAATGAAATTTGGTATGGTGATAGATGCTAACCTGGAGACGGACATAGGCTAAGTATAATCACGCCACCTTGTTTAGGGGGTAGGTAGCAGGCAGGGAAATGAATTATTTAATAAGAACTAGCTTTCCACCCCACAGTTTCACCTGCGGCTATACAAACAAACAGGTAGACATTTTAATATTAGTATGGATAGTAGGTGCCTATGCCTGGTAGAAATTGCTGCTTTAGCAATAAGGCCGCTTATATTGTACTGTCACGTTTGTTCCTTTTTATTTCTGTTGTATGTGTTTCTTTGTGCAATAAAGAATTATGTATTGTATTGTATGTTTGTTTATAGGTAGAAATTGGGCTCCATTCTAGATATCACCGGCTAAAACTAAAATTAAACTCTATCTGTCATTTTCAAAATAATAAAATTGAAAAAGGACAGGCAATTTATACTCTATGGTTTTACACTGTCCGCTAGATTTTGGCGTTTTGCTTTTGCACGTATTTCCGTCAATTTTATCCGCCGTTTTATGATATGGCGTATAAACTTGACAGATCACGCATAAAACCACCGACTATAAATCAAAAACCGGAGAGAATTGATGTCCTGTCCTTTTCGAACGTTTCGAGTCTGAAAGTGACAAAGTGATTTTAAATTTAGTTTTAGGCGGTAAATCTAAAATCGAGCCCATTTCTCTCTTATTTACCTCATTACTGATTTCAAAGGGATAATTCAAGTCGCAGGTAAACCCAGTGTCGCGAAACCTATAGTTATTAATATTCGCGAATAACCTTGATTTTCTTATCTAGACGTAATTTCAACGTGTCTTATTTTATTACATTAACAAAACCACAGAGAAAAAAATAGGTTGAAACAATCATATTTTTGTATCTCAGTCACGAAGTTTTAATATATTGTACACGATTTTGGATATCACCTACTACAAATGTAAAAAATGAAAATGAACTATATTGTCTCAGATGAAATATAGATACACAAAAGCCGCTAGAAAAATGGCACCAAAAAAACAAGGCATTGTGGTGCCACGGATTGAGTTTGATGCTGTATAGGACCGTGGATCTATAAGTATATTTGATCTAACTTAGGTACCTAGTAATTTTGTATAGGAAAGTATTTAGGTGCCCCGAAGAATTTCTTTGTGAAAGTTGATATGGCGTCGATTCTCGCGAGATATTTTTAATTCTAAGTAGCGCTGTCACTTTCTTACCTTTGACATAAAAACAGGATAGCAAATTAACACTGATTATTTAGTAAATTAGACTGCTTATTTGGCGTAAAATAAGAGAGCATGCTCCTTGTTCAGTTCTTATTTAAAGCGTCTTATGTCAAATTAGGAATGTCAAAGTCATGTGCTAATTTGATATCCTGTTCTTATGTCAAAGCTTAAAAAGTAACAGCGCTATTAAGAATTGACGACATAGTTTAGTTCAGTTGAAAGTGCAAATGAAAACTGACTAATTAAACTTAACCTTGCTTCGTGCAGTCGGGTAAAAATTACATTATTATCTCTGCATTTTACAACTCCTTTGTTGGACTGGAAGTGAAAGAAAAGCATAGAATGTGCCAGCTGCATCTCCTCCCGGGCATATGCTGTAAAAACCAGCTAAAGGATTTGTGTGTTACAGTATATTGTAATTTACAAACTATCATTATAGTAATATACTCATCATTCGCTTGCTCTTATCCCATTTACTTGGGGTCGGCGCAGTACGTTTTCTTCTTCCATTCATCCCTGTCAGCCGTCAGTTCAACACTCACACATGTTTTAGACATATCATCTTTCACGCAGTCCATCCATCTTTTCTTTGGTCGTCCTCTCCCAACATATCCATCCACATTCAAATTCATTACCCTTTTGCCTATTTGACTTTCATCCCTCCGCATAACATGGCCATACCACGCAAGGCGATTTCCTCTTACTTTGTTGGTATCATTCCTCATTCATTATAGTAATATACTATCAACCTGAAATGATCCTCAAAGCTAACGACCTTTATACTGTTGTTATTAAAAACACTTGTACTTGTTTCACTTAATATAATTTTAATCCTACCGGTTTCGCTAACTTATAGCATCATCAGGGATTTTATAAATATCATACACAACACATAAAACATTTTAAATAATCGTTCATATTTAGCGAACGAAGTGCAACGATTGATATGTTAGTTAGTTCTAACGACCTTTGTTTGGGTCGTTATCGCTCTGCTTGCCCCATTAGGAATGAAGGCGTGATTGTAGGTATGTATACATTTTATACATTTCTTGATAGATTTTATAACTTTTCAACTGACCCGTATTTACAACAGGATAGAACTATACCGATACAGACCAATGGTTATTTGAATTAACCTCTTTACTTCTTATCAGTCCTTATCGGATAAAATTTGTCCTTCACTCTTCAACGGAATTCTTGTGGTATTTCAGTCGTAGGCTCTCGTAGGTCAAATATTTACACGAAATTATGTTTGCAAATGCGTCCCACGCGAGATTAGTGCAGATAACATTTTTGTGTAATAAACTGTAGAGGCGACGTGAAAATGTTTTTTCATTTCTTAAACTCGGAAAGCGCCATTTTGTGCAGAGCGTAGGCTGCACTAAATTGAATTTTATGCACAAGGGCAAAGACGTATCTACTCATAAATGCCTCTCTTCTAAGACAAAGAAAATAAGACCATACTGCCAAACATAATAAAAGTTTGAGCTACGCACGTACATTGTCGCATTTGCATTTATTTCCACCTAAATTATATCAATTAGGTATTCATCACTTTTCACGTACTTCCGTTCAGTTCGCATATAGCCGTCAAGAGAGCTAGCGTGCTCAAGCATCAGTCTCATACTAGTTTAAGTTCTGAATACTTAAATATAGTTTTTATCAGTTTATCAGTGCCTTTTACTTATCAGTCAATTTTAGTCCGTATACTACCGATTTTTTTTTATTTTACAAGATTTACTTTAAAACATTTTTCTTTTGTGTTTTTTATGACAAAAACGATATTAAAATTTAAATTTCAGTACCTATGGTTCATTATTTAATTTATTATTACAAAATTAATTTAATAGTAGGCTGTATAGGTCCCCACTCCAAACCTAACTTTTCATGACGAAAGATTTGAAAAGTTAAATGGCAGGAATTAATTGTTCAGTTTATCTACAATATTTTTGTAGAATTTCTTCATATTTCCTCGCAATCGAAGTGAAAAGCAAGTCTTCTTTTTAGTTTTTGAACTCGTGCACAAAACCATTTTTGTCCTCGACTTTAATATCAGCCCTCGCCCTACAGGCTCGGGCAGCTAAAAATCTCGCAGTAGAATGACTTTTTGTGCACTTGTCGTAAAATCTTTTTTTTTTCTGTTTTGATATGTGGTCTTAGATTATAATATTAATAATTTATAATGGCATCTTGCACTTGCATCTTATATAATTATTGCACGCAAGTCACTGACGTCGCAGTGCATTTGGTTGAGTACTGGTCGAAATTAATATAAAACCGCCTAAACGATCGACACGACAAGAAGAAGCATCAACCTTCAGGACTAAGTAGGTTAGAAGTTATTTACTCCTTTTCATGGTGCAAAGCAAATAGGTAGGTACCTACTGTTTCGTTTTTTAATTAAAATAACGTACCATGTTGGGCCCTGGGGGGGTGAGCTAACACTGACTCTGTCTTTTTTCAATAAGAAGACTTAAAACATTAAACAATAAGACAACGGAATATCAAAAAACATATGTTACACAAGCAAACAAAATAAGTCTTTCTAGGGTGGTCCTTTTTTGTGTACAAATTCAGTACAGTAACACAATGGGCTCGATTCTTAAATTGCCGGCTAAAAGTAAAATTAAAATCTATTTGTCACTTTTAGACTAAAAACATTGGAAAAGGGCAGGAGTCGGTGGTTTTATGACTTAACTGTCATTTTTATCCGCCGTCATAGGATATGGCGGATATAATTAACAGAAATACTGGGGAAATGGGCAAAAGCTAGTCAAAATCTAGCGAGAAAAGTGTAAAACCAAAGAGTATAAATCGCCTGCCTTTTTTCAAATATATTATTTTGTAAGTGACAGATATATTTTAATTTAACCAGTAGTATCCATAATCATAACATAACATGACATACAAATACTTTATAGCACGTAATAATACATCATACAACACAACAGATAACAACAAAAGACAAGTACAACATAGGCGGCCTTATTGCTAAGGTAGGTAGCAATTTATTCCAGGCAACCTTTACCAAATCGAGGTTAATAAGAAAAATAAATATGAAAATATATGTTACACAAAGGAATAAAAATAAGTCATTCTAGGGTGGTCCGTTTTTGTGTACAAATTCAGTACCGTTACAAAATAAACACTGTGTTTTATTTAATAAAGAAAACAGCTCTTTAGAAACTCTACACCTGTGATAACATTGATGTTTTTCATTAGCATTGGTTATTGTTTTGACGAAGGAATTTATATTGTGTTTGGAATTCGAAACCAGGTTTTCGAAAAATGTTTGTTGATAAGCTAATATTTTATGCATGATTAATTCATGAAATAAAAGTAGTTACTAAATTCTGCTGCTATAATATTGACAGAGTTTCGAAAAAAAATATGAATAAATCATACTTTCTTGATGCACTGTCCAACACGTGCGTGATTTCTGTTTATAAGTAAAAAACATTTGAGTAACAAATGGAAGTAACCTCCTTCTAATCAAAAAGAAAACAGATGCACTTTCATTGATCAACCAATAATACTTGATCAATGATCCATCGATCGATTTGGCAGATAAATCAATATGGCTGAACGTCAAGTGAGTGCATCCAAGGCGGTCGATTAATCATTATGCAGTATACTGCAACGCTGGCGAGCTTTTTAAAACATTCATATAATAGATAAATGGGTAGGCAGAACGTGAACAACCTAAACATAGGTCGTTCGCCACGTCTGACAAAGTTTTGAGGATTATTTAAGATAGATTTGTAGGTATATTGCTATAGTGACAGGTTGTCAACCCATCGCCTAAATTGCAATATACAGAAACCCTCGGATCCCTTAGCTGGTTTCTACAGCATGCCCAAGAGGAAATGCAGCTGGCGCATTGTATGTTTTTCTCTCGGTCCAGGTCCAGCATGGATTTAAAAAAAAAAAACATGCTGGACTGGAAGCGATAAGAAAAACAGAATATTCCAGCTGATTTTCCTCCCGGACATGCTGTAGAAGTCAGCAATAGGGATACGAGGGTTTCACCTGTGGCTTTTACTACGCGATTATTTACTACAAAAATACATGAATGAAAAACCCAATTATTGGATACGGACCAAAAACTCTTTTAACCAACAATTTAATTAGAGATTTGTAAATATTTTCGAACTGCAGGTAAAATTGGCTAATCTCCAGAATAAATGAAATGTTTCAAGGTGCCCAAACAATTTGCTAAATACTTTGCTCATATTTTAAAACTTTTTAAATGAACTTTTAAATGACTCTAGTTTACAGATAGGGTCAAAAAAGACAGTTGACTATGGGGTGGATTACCCAGAAGATGATCTCTAACTTCCATGCTGGACTGGGAGCGAGAGAAAATCTTAGAATTTGCCAGCTGCATTTCCTCCCGGGCATGCTGTAAAAAACAGCTAAAGGATCCGAGGGTTTATGTACTTATATTGTAATTTTGGCGATAGGCTGACAACCTGTCACAACAGCAATGTACCTACAAATCTATCTTAAACAACCCTTAAAACTTTGTCGGACGTGGAGAAACTATCTTTGTTTCGGTCGTTTACGCTCTGCCCACCCCATTAGGGATACAGGCGTGGCTTTATGTATGTATGTATGATCTCTAACTTTTAAGAGTTGAGGGTTGCAGGCTTTGCCATATTGCCTCAGGGCTTCCACAGGGGCTCAAATCTTGGCGTTGTCTTGGATTGACCTTATCTAACCTAACCTAACCAAACTGGGGTAAATCTCATAGGCCCGTAATTATAATCAGCTCTCATTAGCGACAGTGAATTTGAGTTTGTATCAGAAATGTCATTTCAGTACAAGACCGCCTGACAAATCTATACTTAATATTGCTCTCAATATTGAGATCGCTTTATAAATACGAGCCATAAAGTCATAATCATAAATCAATAACCTGAGCAAGGATAAATGTAACTTTTTACCTCGGGAAAATAACTCATTTCCACAAAACTCTTTCGCTACGGGGCGATAAGATCTTAAGCTTATAAATTGATAAAATCAACTTTGTGTTCTCGACTTGGGGATCGAAGCCACGACCTCCAGATCAGGAGCCCAAGGCTCAGACCACTACACCACGGAGGCGGTTCAGATTCTGACGTATAGAGTCAATCCGACCTTGTATTACTATCAAAAGTTATCTTTATCTGAGAGAATCAACGCATTCCTATGTCTCATTCACACTCGTAATTGCTGATATAAACAAACATTTTATCTACCTGCATTCTTACTTATAATCACGACTTTATCCCTAAAGGGGTAGGCAGAGCGTAAATAACCTAAAAAAAATGGTCGTTCCGCCACGTCTGACATAGTTTTGCGGATTATACAAGATAGAATTATAGGTATATTGCTGTATTGACAGGTTGTCAGCCCATCGCCTAAATTTCAATATACTGAAACCCTCGGATCCCTTAGCCAGCTAAGCGTACATCCCGTGCATGCTGTAAAAGCCAGTTTTTACAGCATGCACGGGAGGAAATGCAGCTGGCACATTCTATGTTTTTCTCTCGCTCCCAGTCCAGCATGGAAGACAGGGTGTAATGGCACAGAATACACATACACACACACACACATACACAAAATCACGCCGCTATCCCTTACGGGGTAGGCAGAGCGTTAAACGCCTCGCAAAAGGCGCATTCGCCGCGTCTGACAAAAATTGAGGGCAATTTTAGATTGTAATGTGTATTGCTAATGTTTAGTGACAGGTTGTCAGCCCATCGCCTAAATTACAATACACTGTAACCCTCGAGTCCCTTTTGCTGTCTTCTACAGCATGCCCGGGAGGAAGGGCAGCTGGAATATTCTATGTTTTTCTATCTCTCCCAGTCCAGCATGGAAGAATATATAATAGTATAATACATAGTAATGGCCATCGTCCCGCAAACTGATAGGGGTTGGTCAACGAAACTGAACAACTTCCACCAGAAATTTCTTTCAGGAAGTAAAAAACTAAATTGCTTTTGCGTACAAAATTTCCACCTCGATCAGACAATTTGGAAAAGCCATGTTTTTTTCCTTCCATATTATTGCAGTTATTAATATCTACCTATACGTGGAGGTTATAATTATAATAACATTTTGTTTTTATTGTTTTGTTCTAAGTTTGTTAGTTATATATAAAGTTTGCACCTGCCTTGTCATTTCCACATGCCCTAAGGTAGACTGGTAGATAATGCCTTTGGCGTTAAATAAATAAATGACAATTTAGGCCCGTAATTATAAACATCACTTGAGACTGACAGCTAGTTTGAGTCCGTATCAGAAATGTCATTTCATTACAAAAGGACCTCTCAAATCCATACTTAGGCCCATATTTATAAACAGCACTTGAGACTAACAGCTAGTTTGAGTCCGTATCAGAAATGTCATTTCATTACAAAAGGACCTCTCAAATCCATACTTAGGCCCATATTTATAAACAGCACTTGAGACTAACAGCTAGTTTGAGTCCGTAGCAGAAATGTAATTTCAGTACAAAAGGACCTGTCAAGTCCGTACTTAATATTACTATCAATCTTAAGATCGCTTTATAAATACAAGCTTTAGTGTTATATAAAAGAATAAAGAATTGCTGCATATAATTTGTTTTAGGTAACATTCTTCAACAGATAAATACAATATTTTGTAAAAATTAATCAAAGATAAGTAAGATCAAATATTTCCTTTGATAATGAATGGTAAACATAATATAATATTTTCATATATTTTTCTATTAGACAATTTGAAATACCTAGAAACTATAATACCTACCTAGGGCCGACTTTAATATTACTTTGTCGACAAAAAAAAATATTTCATAGTTGTTATATTATCTTCCATGGCCTGGGAGCGAGAGAAAAACACAGAATGTGCCAACAGCATTTATTCCCGGGCATGCTGTAAAAACCAGCTAAGGGATCTAGGAGTTTATGTTTATTGAAATTTAGGAAATTGGCTTACAACGTGTCACTACAGCAATAGACGTACAAATCTATCTTAAGTAAGCCTCAAAACTTTGTCAGACGTGGCAGAACGACCTTTGTTTTGGTCGTTTACGCTCTGCCCACCCCATTAGGGATAAAGGCGTGATTATATGTATGTATGTTGCATTATTGTAACTGTGATTAAAATAATATTTTATTACAATACTAACGCAGACAAAAATACATTTTGTAACAAGAATAATATCCAATAAACTAAAATTTGAATAACTTATTTAAATGTAATAATCTTTAATCTCAATCGATGCAATCAAAATCACATCAATTTTAAAATCGGCGCTAAAATTCATGTATTAAATAATAGGCTATTATAATATTGGCTATAATTCAAACTTTAACGGCTACTCTCGATTATAAGCCGGCGCCTGCGGTCTTACCTAAATACCTATTCTAAATTTAAATGCAAAAAGTAAAACATACCGGGTGTAAGGGACAGCTTCCAGCAACTGATAGGGGCTGTTAAGTGAACGAAACTGAAGAACTTTCACCAGGAAAATCTTTCAGGAAATGAATAAATAGTTGAGACTTCTCCGTACAAAATTACCAGGGGGTGCTCAGACAATGTTGTATGGAGAAACCATCTTTTTTTTGTGGGTATCTGTCCGTTATACACTCCTTATAATTCGAATGAGGATTTAATTTCAGTTAGAAATTACAACAAGATACCTAGCTGAAGGATAGATAATTTATAATATGTATTTTTTTTTTTAAATTAACTGTAATACTTACTACATTGTCAATTTGGTATTTTACTGTTAAGATAATGTATGTTTATGTAAATAATAAATAAATAAGTTTAGCATGCCTTTGTCGTCGTTGGCGCCCTTCAGTGTGAAATGTGCTTCGGAGGGCACGTTAAGCCGTCGGTCCCGGTCGCTGTCTTTGATAGTGATCGTTACTCAAACCATGTCAGAGGCCTGATAGTTGTGCTAATAGGCGGTTTAAAAACTCTGACACCAGGGTTCATCGGGTCGATAGACTCGATACCCACTCGACAGAAGAAGAAGTGTGAAATGACTAAAGTGTCAAAATGACCGACCACGGTAACTAAAATGACAGAAGTGACAAAATTACATACATACATAAAATCACGCCTTTATCCCTTACGGGGTAGGCAGAGCGTTAAACGCCTCGTAAAAGGCGCTTTCGCCACGTCTGACAAAAATTGAGGGCAATTATCGATTGTAATGTACAATTAACTCAATTTTTGTATTGCTATAGTGACAGGTTGTCAGCCCATCGCCTAAATTACAATACACTGTAACCCTCGTGTCCCTTTTGCTGACTTGTACAGCATACCCGGGAAGAAGGGCATCTGGAACATTCTATGTTTTTCTATCGCTCCCAGTCCAGCATGGAAGTTACCATTTGCTAAAATGACCAAGGCCCGTTAAGGATACAGGATGTTAAGAATCTTCTTAAGCATCAGAAATAACTTAACTGCCTCCGTGGTCTAATGGCTAGTGCCATGGACTCCCGATCCGGTTCGATTCCCAGGGGGGAAACACAAAGTTGATATTTGAGAATTTATCACTTTGCGAATTATCCCCAGTTTGGTTAGGACATTGCAGGCTGAATCACCTGATTGTCCGAAAAAGAAAAATATTTCGTGCTTCGGAGGGCACGTTAAGCCGTCGGTCCCGGTCGCTGTCGTTGCTTAAAACCATGTCCGAGGCCTGATAGTTGTGCTACTAGGTGGTTTAGAAACTCTGACACCAGGGCTCATCAGGTCGATAGACTCGATACCCACTCGACAGAAGAAGATCAGAAATAGGTAGGTAGTCCAATTTCTCCCGTAGTGCTTCACGATCATAAACAACTTCGGTATATTTTTCTCCTTGGCACCATTTAACAGCTCAATAATCATATTTGATGTATCAATAACATTGATTTGTGTTATGCATTTGGAGTGTGAAGTTTTTATTTCTATTTCGCATTAGTTTCACATTTAGGTGCTAGATAACCGTCGAGAACTTTTAGGTCAATACTATTATTATGGTCTTTATACCCACATCTTCTTCTGTCGAGTGGGTATCGAGTCTATCGACCCGATGAACCCTGGTGTCAGAGTTTTTTAAACCGCCTAGTAGCACAACTATCAGGCCTCTGACATGGTTTAAGTAACGACCACTATCAAAGACAGCGGCCGGGACCGACGGCTTAACTTGCCCTCCGAAGCACGAAATCTTTTTCTTTTTCGGACAATCAGGTGATTCAGCCTGCAATGTCCTAACCAAACTGGGTAAAAATTCACAAAGTGATAAATTGTCAAATATCAATTTTGTGTTTCCCCCCTGGGAATCGAACCCAGGACCTCCGGATCAGGAGTACATGGCACTAGCCACTAGACCACGAAGGCAGTTATACCCACATAAAATCAGGACTATACGAGTAAAGGGGTAGGCGAAACCAGTTTTATTCAATGGTCAGATATAAAAACCATTTTAAATGTGGCCTGACTTCCACCGCGTTAGGGACAAGCTGTCAGTCCGTCACGTCGCCTGCAAAAGCTTTATTTACCAACTTTTACGGTAAATATCATTAAGAAAACTGCTACCAGATCACTGATTTGATTTAACATGGTATTTTTGTAAGAGACAGCAAAATATTTTTCACGTTTTTATTACGTACCAATGTGTTTTTCGGTTTTCGAATTTCATATGTACGTTTATTCGGTGCTTTTTCCGTGCTTCGGAAGGCACGTTAAGCCGTTGTTCCGGTTAATATCGTTTAATACCGTAGATATTAGTCGTTAAGCCATATCAGAGGCCAGTGCTATGTATTGGCGGCTTGAAAACTCTAACCTAATCTAGGATTGGGTCTGGTTTCCCTTCTGGGTTGCGGAGGTCAGATGGCAGTCGCTCTGTGTAAAAACCAGTACCCTCGTTCAATCCCTTAGATTAGGAAGCCGACCCCGTGAGATACGGGATAAGGCTAGGGAGATGATGATGTTTTTATTTTTACCAAAATTATCTCGGGTTTTTTGTTTTAAATTATAAGGTAGGTTGGGGGGATAATCATTAATCTAAAATATAACCTAAGTATTGTATGTTTATTTTATTTTTCCGCTCATAAGAACTTACTTGTCAAACCTATTTTTTCTGTACGGTATAAAATGTCAAACTTTTTGTTGTCTTTCGTTCCCACACCCTATTATTCCCAACCTGGTTGTTTTGCTGCCCTTATTACGGTCATCCGGCGAGGAACTGGTTAGCCCACTCCAGAAATAGCCTACGATCTGGAGCTTAAGGAGACTGTACACAGCACTACCATACAATACAAAATAAATGAACAATACAAAAGAAAAACAATAAAAATAGTTTACGCATGGAAAAAAAATTAAGAACCTTTGGGTTACATTACAATAAAAATACAATAGTTTTGTTATACTATATTTTTGCACTGTACGATATAAAATGTCGTCCACTTTTGTAGTTTTTAATTAAAATAAAATACAAAAAATATTTAAATTAAATAAAGTACTGACGAAATTTTAGAAATTTGAGAAAGTTGTTCAGGTTTATCTTTTGGATTGCACTGTCTTTGAAATACTAGTAAGCCTATATGGGAAAGGTAGGGAAATAGTACATACATACATACAATCACGCGTTTATCCCTAATGGGGTAGGCAGAAACGACATAAACAGAGGTTGTCCCGCCACGTCTGACAAAGTTTTGAGAGTTATCTAAGATAGATTTGTAGGTATATTGCTGTATGTATACCTACAAATTGGGGAATTAGTATTTTATGTTCTCAACAAAAATACGTTGTTATAGCTTTATTTCCTGAAAGAATTTCTTCTTGCGAATTGATCAGTTTCATTGACTGAGCAATCCCTATCAGTTTTCGGGAAGCTGTCCCTTACATCTTTTATTGTTTATGGCAGCGTGTTGTGTAAAACCTTCTTAAATGGAACCTGTTTTGAGAAAAAAGTGAAAGAGAAGGGAACAATAATAATAAATGAATTGAATTTGATTCAAACACGAATGTTTTTTGTTTATTTATTTCGCAATTGTATTGTACGTAGGAAATGTTCGCAGTGCCAAATTGAATAAATTGGCAGAGGAAGTATAACTTTTAACTAATTAATGATAATGATCAATAGGTACATAAAACAAAGATTGTAAGTTTGAAAAAAAAAACCTTGACTACCCCAGGATCCCATTAGATCTTGACATTATGAGAAAAACAATGAAAATCGAATATGTGAGCCTGCTTCCTTTTTTGAGTCGGTTAAGAATAAAAATTTATTTGTCATACATTTTAAGAAAATTAATCATGTCATATTATCATAATTCATCACTACATAGTATAAAACAAACTCGCTTTCTCTGTTCCTATATCCCTATGTATGCATAAATCTTTAAAACTACGCAATGGATTTTGATGCGGTTTCTTTTAATGGATAGAGTGTTTCAAGACGAACGCTTATATATATAATACTTGCTGATAATTTCCGTTCGAGGCCGGGGCGGGTCGCTAGTAACATAAAACTTCCGTTGCAGTTTAATGTACACACCTATATCTTACTTCAATTCTACCACAGAGTAACTATACTACTACGTACAATATATATAATAATATATATAATACTACGTACGATTCTATTAAGATAATAGCACCATCATTGCAAAAATGACTCAGAATTGAAGGTATATATATATATATATATACTCAGAATTGAAGGTATATATATATATATATATATATACCTTCAATTCTGAGTCATTTTTGCAATGATGGTGCTATTATCTTAATAGAATCGTACGTATATAACGTACGTAATGATAAGCTATATATATATATATATATATATAGCTTATCATTTGATGAAAACTATGTCATAAAGTTGATGTTTAACAAATTAACAAGCCTGAAGGCAGTTTTATCATTAAGAACATTTTTTTTTTCAAATATTCACACACAATGATATAATTATTATTTTTTCGATATTTAATTTACATACATACATATAATCACGCCCTTATCCCTAATGTAGGCAGAGCGTAAACGACCCAAACAAAAGTCGTTCCGCCACGTCTGACAAAGATTTGAGGGATGTTTAAAATAAATTTGTTGATATATTACTGTAGTGACAGGTTGTCAGCCCATCGCCTAAATTGCAATATACTGAAACCCTCGGATCCCCTAGCTGGTTTTTACAGCATGCCCGGGAGGAAATGCTGCTGGCACATTCTATGTTTTTCTTTCGCTCCCAGTCCAGCATGGAAGGAACCCAAGTATCATGGGATTTTTTTATTTTATTGACCGATTTCCGTATTTAAGTTGAGTCCTGTCTAAAATATATTCTGGTCCTGTCACTTTCTATAACATTAATAAATAAGAGACGGAAAATCAACAGCTGATTTTAATCAGACAATCTGATGATTTAGTCTGCATTAATAATAATAATAATAAATTTTATTTAATTCCTATTAAATTTGTACAAATATAACTTATAAACTAATACAACGTAGTCTAAGAGAGTGTACCTTATTAAAGAAACCCTGTTCCCCAAACTAGGATGAAACCTGTGTCTTGGGGGACAGTGTTTCATTGTCCTAACCATAAGAAAATCGCACAAGTTGACAAAACATAATTTTTTTCCCCCGTTGAAATCGAACTCAAGACATCCGGAACGAGAGCCTGCGGCTCAGACCACTATACGAAGGAGGCATTTAAAACTGAGTCACGTACAAAGGAGTCTGGCCAACACATTAAGGTGTACAAAAAGCAAACATATTTTCCATTGTAAATATAATTTGAAACATATTTCTCGACCTCCATTCACAAAAGCGACAGACTTTGTTTATTTTACTTCCATTGTGATGTAAATTCTAGCAACAAGCGCCATCACAAACATTTTCGAAAACAATAACATATTTTATTTAAAAAATAATATACCGACTGCAAATAAAAAACAAGTTCCCATACTATGCTTATAAAAAAAGAAAAAATACCGACTACGAGTAAAATTAGTAACAATGGTGTTCATTCATCGAGTTATTTTATTTTATTATCTTCCATGCTGGACTGGGAGCGAGGAAAAACTATAGAATGTGCCAGCTGCATTTCCTCCCGGGCATGCTGTAAAAACCAGCTAAGGGATCCAAGGGTTTCTGTATATTGTAATTTGGGCAATGGGCTGACAACCTGTCACTGCAGCAATATACCCACAAATCTATCTTGAAAGACCCTCGGAACTTTGTCAGACGTGGCGGAACGACCTTTGTTTAGGTCGTTACGCTCTGCCTACCCCATTAGGGATAAAGGCGAAAGGCGATATGTATGTATATTATTTTATATGGGAGGACAGAATTTCTTTTTTGTATTTTGACCGTTGTGTTTTGGGGAAAATAAACAACGTTTTTTTTCAGTAGTTAAATGAAGTGTACAGTTATATCCATTATTTTGCAGATAGACCGTGACTAAAGTAGGTAGATCATCAAGCAAAATACATACATACATACTATCACGCCTGTATCCCTAATGGGGTAGGCAGAGCGTCAACGACCCAAATGAAGGTCGTTCCGCCACGTCTGACAAGTTTTGAGGGTTGTTTAGAAAGAACTGTATATACTGTATATTGCAGTCGTGACAGGTTGTCAGCCCATCGCCTAAATTACAATATACCCTCGAATCCCTTAGCTGGTTTTTACAGCATACCTGGGAGGAGATGCAGCTGGAACATTCTACGTTATTCTCAATCAAGCAAAATGTTGCAACTAAAACTGACTAAAACTAAAAAAAAAAAGACCGAGCGTTTCTATATATTGCAATTTAGGCGATGGGCTGACAACCTGGCACAATAGCAATATACATTTAAATCTATCTTAAATAACCCTCAAAACTTTGTCATACGTGGCGGAACGACCTTTGTTTAGGTCGTCTACGCTCTGCCTACCCCATTAGGGATAAAGGCGTGATTATATGTATGTATGCAATCGAAAACATTGATGGGATAATTATTTTCAAACTGAAATATTATTTGGTGCATTTGAACCGCTTGCTTCTTTCTTATTCTTTACGTGTTATTTCAACAGGGTGTAAGGGACGGTGTCCCACAAACGGGAAGAAGTTGTATCTTAGTCTACGAAACTGAACAACTTTCAAAATGGTTTCAATTGCTGGAGGAAAAATAAAACGTGGTATAATTAGTAATTTGTATTTTTTTCTTGTTTTTAGGGTTTTCTTGTATATCTCCCATCTCCCTAGCCTTATCCCGTATCTCACGGGGTTGGCTACCTGATCTAGGTGATTGAACGAGGGTACTGGTTTTTACACAGAGCGACTGCCATCTGACCTCCGCAACCCAGAAGGGAAACCAGACCCAATCCTAGATTAGGTCAGAGTTTTCAAGCCGTCAATGCTTAGCACTGGCCTCTGATATGGCTTAACGACTAATATATATGGTGTTAAACGATATTAACCGGGACCAACGGCTTAACGTGCCTTCCGAAGCACGGAAAAAGCGCCGAATAAACGTACATATGAAATTCGAAAACCGAAAAACACATTGGTACGTGGTGGGATTCGAACCACGACCTCCCGCTCAGGAGGCAGCGGCCCTATCCACTACACCTTTTTTTTTTTTTTTTTTTTTTAATGGACCTGTTTGCAAAATACTACAAAGTGTATATAATGCGTCACCGGGCTAAGGCGGGGAGTTGCTACACGCAATCTACACCCTTAATGAAATGGCAACTGCCTAAGGGCGCCCACTAGGGCTCGAACCTCGGCTTATGGCGTTGCCTGGGGACTCCTTATCGGAGAGAATCTGCCCGGTACGTGCCGGTAAACCCCAAAGTGGGGAGCAAAGGAGGGACCTCCGCGCCCCCGCCGGCGGGGTGCGCGGTTGCTGGAAGAGCTTGTGCAGAGTGTGGCTCGACTAATATTGGCAGCATTAATCGCAAGGGTAATTTGGTCATCGCCGTCGGTAAGGACATGCCTAGGCCTTCGTTTGTAACGAGTCGCAGGTTGGGGCTATCCACTACACCGTCGGGCTCCTTGGGGTTTTCTTGTATATCTAAACCTGGTAATTATGTAATTTCGATTCGATTTTATAACTACGTGATGTAAGGGAATTATAACTACGAGACTGTATCAAAAAATAAAATTCAGGAAATGTTAACTAAAAAAAATAATTATTTCTTTCTGAAAGTTATTGAGTTCCGTTGTCTGAGTATAAAGGGTCTTTCAGATTGTGTAAAAAAAATATTGTATTTATTTGTAAAACTTTGAAAGAAAAAATATCATGAAAAGTAAATAGGGAATTCTATCTCTTGTAAATAATTCAGGCTTTCAAAATATTTACCAATTTCATAGGTAATATTTATTATGAAGATTTTTCATAACTTTATTATTAAAGAGTAACCAGGAGCAGTTAAGGTACTATTTATTATTCTGTGCCCGGAACTACCGAACTCCAAACAAACGTAGTTTCGTACTCATTTTTAAACTGTATTAAAAACTTCACCAAACTTTGTACACATCATCCAAACCCAACTTATAATTTGGTATCATTGGAAAATAACGACCACGAACAATATAATTAAATTTATTTAATTAAATAAATAGCGGAAATACGATTTTGCATGAAAATGGACTAAAATTTTATTTGATTTCTTAATTTACATTCTGTTAATATTTTGATACTAAACTAATTATAAACATAGATATGTCACATGTTATTATGAGTACTTTTGGAAGAGTTTGGTCTAACATACATACATACATATATACATATAGTCACGCCTTTATCCCTAATGGGGTAGGCAGAGCGTAAACGACCCAAACAAAGGTCGTTCCGCCACGCATGACAAAGATTTGGGGGTTATTTAAGATAGATTTGTAGGTATATTGCTGTAGTGACAAGTTGTCAGCCCATCGCCCAAATTACAATATACCGAAACCCTCAGATCTCTTAGCTGGTTTTTACAGCATGCCCGGGACGAAATGCAGCTGGCACGTTCTATGTTTTTCTCTCGCTCCCAGGCCAGCATGGAAGAAGAAGTTTGGTCTAACCGTTTAAAAATTAAAGCTTGCTTGTATGGTATTCGATTGCCGTGGCAGCCTGAAAACGTTCATTTAATGCGAGCCATAACTTATGGAGTGTTTTGATAACGATAACAGATCACATGAAGTATATTTTATAAAATCCAAATTAAAAAAAAATGTTCCTACAAAGAAAATTACCACTTCTATTAGATAGCACACCCTATGTTAACACCCCCTGAGCTTGTAATTAAATTAACATCTAGTATTTAATTTATTACGATTGAGTATATTTTTAATAAAAAGAAAATAAATAAAATACTTACGTCCGCGCCATAGTTGCACAGTTTTAACAAAGTCAGCTAAATACAAATAAAGTCCAAACTTTAATTTAATTTACCAAAAGTTCATAAAAAACTTCAACAACAATTAAAATTATTTAAACTCATTTTTCTTTTTAAAAAGAAAAATGTAACACTGGCGGTTTTCGATTTATAAACTGTGTTACTTTTCATTTAAAAAGTAAAACACGGTCGTATTCGCGCGCGATTTTTGAATTTGGAATGGTTTGAACGTCAGCTCTGCGCCCAAGCCGCTGCAAAACTGATTCTCCCGCGTTTTGTTATCGCGTAAGATATTACAGGTGATCGCTATAGCTAGATTGTATGAATAATTGTTATTTACAGTACAGATGCCTTCAATGTGTTGTGCTGTGAGCGTGCGTAACAAACCGAAACCGTACGCTATAATTTTCTACTGTAAAAACATAATTGTCTCTCCATAGCTAACCCATAGACCCAACCACTGATTTAAGAAGTTGGATCTAACCTAGATTTGTAACCCTATGCTGTATGTAACCTTATTTTACACCACTTACATAAAATTCTGAGCCTCCTTAAAGCCTCATTCCACTTAAGTATTTTGATTTTCAAGGGTTGATCATTTCAATCCAAGTATAGTAAACTGAAGAAGGATATAGTGAAATTTTAAAAAAAATTGTTATCGAGTCAATTGCGATGCAGTATTTTGGGCACATTCAAATCTGATTCTGAAAATATAAAATCCTTATAAAAATATCCAAAAGACAATCCAGAGCCATTTTTTGAGATGATCAGTCATATAAAGTTGTTTGTTATCTTATCACCTGCAAATAATCTACTTAGTTTGACTATCGGTCAAAAAATTCACTTTTTAGTATTTCCAATAAGTACTTATATTTTACTTATCACAACATTTATCAATAAAAATATCTACAGTCTGTGATAAAAGAGAATAAGAATATAGAAAAAAATATATAGGAAATGACTTCTTGGTACAAAATGCTCGATTGCTTCTTCTTCTTTAATTGATTTGATTCTTTTTAATACATACATAACATACATAAATCACGCCTTTATCCCTTACGGGGTAGGCAGAGCGTTT
Organism: Scrobipalpa costella; assembly: GCA_949820665.1. Lineage (NCBI taxonomy): Eukaryota > Metazoa > Arthropoda > Insecta > Lepidoptera > Gelechiidae > Scrobipalpa > Scrobipalpa costella. Next base: position 14,530,627 of record OX463315.1, read on the forward strand.
AACGCCTCGTAAAAGGCGCTTTCGCCACGTCTGACAAAAATTGAGAGCAATTTTAGATTGTAATATGTATTGCTTTAGTGACAGGTTGTCAACCCATCGCCTAAATTACAATACACTGTAACCCTCGAGTCCCTTTTGCTGACTTCAACAGCATGCCCGGGAGGAAGGGCAGCTGGAACATTCTATGTTTTTCTATCTCTCCCAGTCCAGCATGGAAGAAAGAGATTCTTTTTAATTCCAGAATTAATTTCTTCGTGAAAGTTGTTCAGTTTCGTTGACTAAGCAATTCCATTCAGGTGCTCTTAGTTTGCGCACTCCGAAGTTACCCAATATTTTTTTGATTCACTATATAAACAATACTCTGCTGATGAAAACATTTCTTTGCGTACATTATGTTTGCTTTGAATCATCCGCATTATGTTTAAATGTTCCTCACATAGCAAATATTTGTTTTAACCTGTACCCACTAGTTGCATTTCATAGATACCAATGATTCATTAAGATTGAGTATCCATGATACGTAAGTCGAATTATATAAATTCTACTAAACTTAGATTCTTCCATGCTGGCCTGGGAGCGAGAGAAAAACTTAGAAAGTGCCAGCTGCATATCCTCCCGGGCATGCTGTAAAAACCAGCTGAGGGATCCGAGGGTTTCAGTATATTGTAATTTAGGCGATGGGGTGACAACCTGTCACTAATATATCTACAATAATATCTTAAATAACCCTAAAAACTTTGTAAGACGTGGCGAAGCGACCATTGTTTAGGTCGTTTGCGCTCTGCCTACCCTATTAGGGATAAAGGCGTGATTATATGTATGTATGTATGAATTTTAGGTATATTGCTGTAGTGACAGGTTGTCAGCCCATCGCCTAAATTACAATATACTGAAACCCTCGGATCCCTTAGCTGGATTTTACAGCATGCCCGGGAGGAAATGCAGCTGGCACATTCTATGTTTTTCTTTCGCTCCCAGACCAGCATGGAAGTTTAGTTTAGTTTCATATTTATGTAAAAATAAGTGCCTGTTGAATAGATAGAAGCAATCTTGTTTCTCAAAGGCGTATTATGGCAATGCAAACATTTTGCGATTCAATAAAAATAGTAGATTCTACGACAAGTGCACAAAATAAGTTATTATTTGCCTGAGAAATTTAGCTGCCCAAGCCCGCAGGGCGAGGGCTGATATTATTCGAGTATAAAAATGGTTTTGTGCACGAGTTGTAACCTCTGCTTTTAACTTCGATAGCGAGAAAACATTAAGAAAATCTACAATAATATCCTACTATTCTTCATTCCCGCCGTTTAACTTTTTAAATCTCTCGACTTCAAATATAAGGCTTGAGCTGAGACCTATACAGCCTACAATTAAATTAAATTTGTAACAATAAATTAAATAAACTATCGTAATTGAACTACATTTTGAATATCGTTTTATGTCATTAAAATATATAAGGCAAATAATTCATAGTAAATATAATAAAATACTAGTTCTATCTATGACCAGTCTTCACCATCACAAGATAACCCTGAACTCAAACACTTTTAAAGATCTTTGCAGCAAACGAGTGTATCTAACTCAACCCCCTCGAGTAAATACAAAGTTTGCGCAACGTTTTAAACATTTTGCTTTCCCGTACATTTATTCAATTATTAATAAACAATGTAACCTCAAAAATGATAGTTTCTTCTCTGCAAAAAGAAAATTACAAACATGGCTTAAATCACTAGATTACAACTCAACGGAATTTATTCTGTTTATTGTCACCTAAACTTCTTGATTACAATACCAACATATAAAACTTTGTGTTTCTGCTATTAATTCATTCATTATATATTCTATTTAATAATATATTGTCATATAAATATATAAATAGATCTATCTAACTAGTACATAAGTAATACCTAATTTTAATAAATAATTTACTTCTTTTATAACTTTAGTTTTAAGACTATCAAAATCACTCCAACATACAAGTAGTTGAACACACTCCAGAATAATTTTGCAATAATTTGTAAAATATCTTAAATGTAACGGTTGACTGGCCTATCACGTTACAGGTTCTACCTAGTGTGAAGTCCGATTGTAATGTTTACTATATGATTGTAATACTAATTGGTAATAAGATTTATTGTTATTATTATTACTTCTTATTATGTGTGGCTGTATGGCCTAATTTTATTTGCCTTAGAAGCGATGCATTTATGAGTAGATACGTTTTTGCCCTTATGCACAAAATTCAATATTGCGCAGCCTATAACCTGTACAAAATGGCGTTTTCTGAGCATAAGAAGTGAAAAAGATCATTTCTTATTTGTGGGAGAATTCAACTGCCATTCAAGGAGCCATTCAACTGTGGAACAAACTGCCGAAAAGTATACAAGACAGTCCCTCGAGCTTCACTTTTAAGAAGAGACTGAAAGAGCATTTTACGACCTCTCTATGACGTATATAATTATATTTTATTTTATCATTTATACATACATACATAAAATCACGCCTTTATCCCTTACGGGGTAGGCAGAGCATAAAACGCCTCCTAAAAGGCGCTTTCGCCACGTCTGACATAAATTGGGGGCAATTTTAGATTGTAATGTGTATTGCTGTAGTGACAGGTTGTCAGCCCATCGCCTAAATTACAATACACTGTAACCCTCGAATCCCTTTTGCTGACTTATACAGCAAGCCCGGGAGGAAGGGCAACTGGAACATTCTATGTTTTTCTTTCTCTCCCAGTCCAGTATGGAAGTATCATTTATATATCATATAAATATATTTATATGTATTAGTTTATTAAAGTATGTTAATATGTGTATTAGTATTATTATATTTCAATTTGTAATTAAATTATACTAACTGTATCTGTTCCCGTGAATTTCCCATATTTTATCCCCATTAGGTTGGCTGGATGAGATCTCTTATAGAGATAAGCTCACCTGTTGTTTATTTTTTTAAGTTGGACTTTTTTATTAATTTTTAAAGCAATAAAGAATATATATATATAGAATTTCAGACAGTTTGTCAGCGCCTCGCCTTAAACCACAGTAAGAAAAAAATCGCTATCGCTAGTTTCTACAACGCCTTCTATTCTGTAGGTACCCTAAAAAACACTGAATTCATATACCTAGCTACTTATTTATTTACTGCGACAAATATACACAGGAAAATCCTTAAGTACATAATAATTTCTGAAACATTTTCATCCGTTTCGAGCCTGCCCTGCAATCATGTTCTCAAAAAATTTGCTCAGTTTTTCGCAAACTATATCCGAAATAGGTAAGTAAATCTTCCCAATACAATGTCGTTGTAGTTACTTAACCTACACACATACATTGTGATTGTTCAAATTGGTTACATTACAGTTGTAAACAAAGTTAATGAATGAAACGAACGTGTATATCAGGCCTTTGTATTTGTTTATACGTAACGTTAGGAATGTGCGTATCTAGTGGAATAAAACAAATTACAGATGTGTGACCATCCTGTTTAAATGAATATTCTAATTTTGATATCATTCTCCAAAACATCGACCACCAAAATCAAAAAAATCTGTTTTTTTTGTTGACAATTTTGGCGGTCGGTCAGTCGGTCATAACTTTTTTAGTTTTTCATTTACTCGAATAATTATTTTACGCCTTACATCTCTCGTAAATACGTGTCTTTCGCGCCTCTTTTAGTGTTCCGTAGTCAACTAAGGAACCCTTATTTTTTCGCCACGTGTAGTCTGTCTGTCCATCTGTATGCCGCGCCCCTGTTAAAAACTCTGTTTTACACCTATTAACATGTGATACAAGTGAAAGAGGGACAAAAAAAGTGAGGTATCGTTAGACACCTCTTTTAAAATGAACCAGAGGTTTCTTTCAAACAAAATCAAAATGAAATGTTTCTGTCTCGAGATAGTTGCATTCAGAGTTGCAGTATTTGTCAGCAAATTGTTCCAGTCATATCTTCTAAAGTATGAATGCAAAAATTATGAAATAAAATAATCATCTCCATCATCTCCCTAGCCTTATCCCGTATCTCACGGGGTCGGCTTTCTAATCTAGGGGATTGAACGAGGGTACTGGTTTTTACACAGAGCGACTGCCATCTGACCTCCGCAACCCAGAAGGGAAACCAGACCCAATCCTAGATTAGGTCAGAGTTTTCAAGCCGCCAATGCTTAGCACTGGCCTCTGATATGGCTTAACGACTAATATCTACGGTATTAAACGATATTAACCGGGACAAACGGCTTAACGTGCCTTCCGAAGCACGGAAAAAGCACCGAATAAACGTACATATGAAATTCGAAAACCGAAAAACACTTTGGTACGTGATGGGATTCGAACCACGACCTCCCGCTCAGGAGGCAGCGGCCCTATCCACTACACCATCGGGCTCCTAAATTATGAAAAAAAATATAGTAATTTAATTGTAGTTGCAATGAAAACTATAACGAAAAGTGTAGCATTTATAGTACGCGAAATAATTAGGAGAAACCGTTTCAACAAACTACCTTTATAATATGTGAAGGTGAATTGACCGTTATAGCTTTCGTATAAGGTAGAAATCAAATTTTGAAGACAATCATGAGGTTTTAAGTAAACATACCTATCATCATGGGGTGCCATCTTCATATTGAAGTTTGGAGGTCAGCATTCGGTATTCCCTCCTATACCTATAAGGCTACGGAACCCTACATATGGGCGTGTCCGACACGCTCTTGGCCATATTTTAAATAAGTATAATATTTTCACAACTTTCCGAGATATGGGGATTGCACTGCGTACACTGGAGCGAACGAAAAGACATTTCAAAATTACAATATTATTTATTTATTATTCTTTTAGTGCTGATATCACAGAATATATAAATATAATAGTACTACTTATACTTAGATTCATGAGTAAAATAAACCTTTTAAATGTTTGCAATTTATGACCTAAAATTATGTTTTTTTTTTAGTTTTTTTACAGACTTGAGTACTTACGTCTTTATAAAACATTTTTGCATAAGAAACAACAACATTTGAATTACCACTCATAAAATAACAATAATAGATTAAGTTTTGTTACATACGCAACTTGCTTGTCACATATTTATATAGCATACAGTAGAAATTACGATAGATAATCAATCTATGAAAATAACTAACATATCTCTAACTATTTTCATCTAACTTTACTATCAGCAGTATAGCATATTTTTCCGCACGTAATCATTATTATTGTTTGACTGTCTGTTTGTATCTCTAACGCTTCCTGACTGACAGATGAGGAAAAAATATTTCGTTCAGACGTCGTAGGTGCTACTGAAATGGTCTAAATTCTTTCGTAAGAAGGCTATGGGGCCGATTCTAACCGACACATGTCTAAAGTTCTACTAATTTCATACTTTCAAAAATTTGGAAGATTAGTTTTGTGTATAATTTCGCATTTCTACAAAATACGAGTTTTTTTAATACATACATATAATCACGCCTTTATCCCTAATGGGGTAGGCAGAGCGTAAACGACCTAAACAAAGGTCGTTCTGCCACGTCTGACAAAGTTTTGAGGGTTATTTTACAATACGGTATATTGCTATAGTGACAGGTTGTTAGCCCATCGCCTAAATTACGATATACTGAAACCCTCGGATCCCTTAGCTGGTTTTTACAGCACGCCCGGGAGGAAATGCAGCTGGCACATTCTATGTTTTTCTCTAGCTCCCAGGCCAGCATGGAAGATTTTTTAATGTATGCATAAAATCGGCATAAATCTTTTTAATTATTTACTCACTCGTATTAAATAATAAGCAATAACCAAAGTGTTATTACGATTATAATAACTAATTTATAATAACATTTTGAAAAACGTGCCAGCTAAAATTAGCTGTTCTCCTACTTGAGCTTACCAAAATACATTTCAATTTTGTTCAACTAAAAGCGACAGACAGGATTAATTTAAATTGATCTTTTAGTCAGTGGCATTAAGAATTGTGCATCATTGTGCTCAATGTAAAGTGGGTCAGGACTTCAGGATTGATTTATTATGATCAACTGAGTAATGAGAGGGGTTTTTTCTTCGAATTTATTTTAATAATTTCCTGATAGTCAGTTCTTATGAAAAGGAAAAAGTTTTTTTTTGTGAATTGTAAAAATTTCACTAATTAAGTAGGCACTAGAAGCTAAAGCGCCCAGTTAACAGAGGAATATATCTGTTACTAGCGACCCGCCCCGGCTTCGCACGGAAATTACAGTATATCTCTACTATATTATGCATGTATTATACATATGAACCTTCCTCTTGAATCACTCTATCCATTAAAAGAAACCGCATCAAAATCCGTTGCGTAGTTTTAAAGATCTAAGCATACATAGGGATATAGGGACAGAGAAAGCGACTTTGTTTTATACTATGTAGTGAAGCTGTGACTCCTGCTCTGAAAGATTACACATAACATACCCCGGGGGGTAGAGAGGGTAAGGCTTTCACATACTTTTACCCCCTTGCCCCGCGGGGTAGAGAGGGGAAGGCTTTCACATACATTTACCCCCTTGCCCCGCGGGGGTATGTTTCGTGTAATCTTTTAGACCAGGAGGAGTCACGGCTTTAGTCAGTCAATACTAAAACTTTTATTACAAACTAGCTTTCTATGCTTATCTTCTTACTGCATCACGTTGCAATTAATCTTATTTTATCCTATATGTTTAATATGTATGTTTATCTATTTATATATGTAGGTATATATGAATGTAAGTACCAGGCCACTCAGAAAGTATTGCGATAAATAGTTTTTATATATGGCAGACTGGACGGTTAGAATCTTTTTTGAAAATATGATTACTTGTAAGTAAAAATATGTGTGTTCCATTTTCAAAATTTCCCTCCACATTTTTTGCGAGCCAATTCAAAGTATCGTGTCTTACTGAAAAATGGATCTGCGCCGGGAACATTTTAGAGCTATGATTTTTTACGATTTCAAGTGTCGCCTGAAACCGGATGAATCGTTCGATAGACTTCAAATGGCATTTATGGATGAAAGCCCTTCCAAGGCAACCGTGTATCGTTGGTATAACGAATTTAGGCGCGGTCGACCAACCTTGGGGGATGGAGAAAGAAGCGGTCGCCCTTTGACGGCTATTACGGAAGAAAACGTGCTAGCAGTGAAAAATTTAATCCAAGATAATAGGCGAATTACATATCAGGAGATTCAGCACATATTAAAGATAGGATCGGGAAGCGTTCACGAGATTCTACATGGGCATCTTCGCGTGAGGAGGATAGTATCGCGCTGGGTGCCGCACTACCTCACCGACGCTCAGAAACAGGCCCGGGTGGAATGGTGCCGTGATATGCTGAACAAATTTGAAGCAGGCTCGTCTCGGCGTGTTTACGACATCGTAACAGGTGATGAGTCCTGGATTTATCAATACGATCCAGAAACCAAGCGCCAGTCGACAGTTTGGGTGTTTCAGAATGAACCAACGCCTACCAAAGTGAAGCAATCTCGAAGCGGGGGAAGATTTTGATCGCCAGCTTTTTTAATTTGACTGGCCACTTGGCCTCAATTCCCTTACGAAATCAAAGAAGCATTAACGCCGAATGGTATACTACCAAATGTTTACCAGAAGTTTTTTCTGTTGTGAGCAACAAGCGACCAAACACACGGCTCCGCGGACTACTGCTCCACCACGACAATGCGCCTGCACACACCGCGCTCAAAACGAGGGACTTCCTGGACAGCACACCAGTCAAACTCCTGGGTCACCCTCCTTACAGCCCTGATCTAGCACCGTGTGACTTATTTTTATTTCCAAAAATAAAAAATCAGCTCAAGTGGATACAATTTTCGTCGCCGGAAGATGCGCTGGCTGCGTTCGAGCAGGCTGTAAACGAGGTGTCTACGGCGGACTGGAAAAAGTGTTTTGAAAACTGGTTCAGACGCATGAATCTTTGTATAGAGGCTGGTGGAGAGTACTTTGAAAAGATTTAATAAAAATATATGTACCTGTAGAACATTTTTTTTTAGTGTCGCAAATCTTTCTGAGTGTCCCACGTATGTGTATTTTTATATGTGATATGCATGTTTAATTTATTTATTATAAATAATTATTTATTTATATTCGGATTTTTTGTGTGTTTATCTATGTCTATTAGTATTTAATATGTACTATTATGTAGATATTAAGTGTTGATAGTTATTTAAGTTTTAAGTTCTTTCTTTGATGTAGCCGCAGCGCTACTTGCTATGTGTAATTTTTCTTTATTAAATGCAGGGTTGTCTGGAAGAGATCGCTTGAAGCGATAAGGCTGCCTTTGCGCACGCTGTTATTTTTAAGTTTTTCCAAACTGTACGATTTATGCGCAATAAAGAGTTTATCTATCTATCTAGCTTTCCGCCCTGCGGTTTCACCTGCAGCTAAAACAGTGTTCCCGTGGGATTGAGTTCCCGCGGTAAAACGTCGCCTTTGTCCAGTGCAGTGTCCAGGGCAGATATTTGATTGATGAGTTTAAATATCTGTTTATGGGTCTGGGTGTTCTTTGTGGTTGTTTCTGTGTTTGTCCATGGCACTCCGATACAGGGAATCCTAGAGGGGCTATGAGTGTGATCTTGTTTTTTTTTAATCTGGTTACTGCCATGTAGCTGTTATATGACAACATCTAAAAGGAATATTTTATTTCTGTGTAAGTGTGATATTTTTCCATAGTTAAAAGCTTATATGCTATGCACGCACGCAAGAATGTTTCCCCGTAGGGATAGAAAATACAAATTATTGTGGATTATGTGTTCATTATTATTTAATCATTAGCCTTAATAATACAAAATTTTAAGATCCTTCCATCAAAATTGACGGAATTCCCATACACACTTCCATCCCCTATTTAACCCCCTTAAGGATAGAAAATACAGAAACGCCGAACACTTGTTTTTTTTCTTTAGCTCAAACTACCTTCAAAATTGACGGAATTTTCATAGAAACTGCAATCCCCTATTTCCCTTCGGGAAGAAAAATACAAAAATGCTAAAACACGTGTTTTATTTTTTGATCATTAGCCTTAATACAAAATTTCAAAATCTTCCATGCTGGACTGGGATCGAAGGAAAAACATAGAATGTGCCAGCTTAATTTTTTCCCAGGCAAAAAGCAGCTAAGTGATTCGAGGGTCTCAGTATATTGCAATTTAAGCGATGGGCTGATAACCTGTCACTACAGCAATATACCCACAAATCTATCAAAACTTTGTCAGACGTGGCGGAACGACCTTTGTTTAAAGTCATTTCGGTTCTGCCTACCCCATTTTCGAAAACGGCGTGATTGTATGTATGTATGGGTGTATGCAAAATTGAAAGATCCTACCTTCAAAATTGACGGAATTTCATACAAACTTTCATCCCCTATTTAACCCTCTTAGGGGTGAAAAATACAAAAACGCTGAAAAACGTATTCACTATTTTAGGAACGTTTCCTTGAGGCCAGTTGGCCGAGTGATGACGGATGGGAAAAGGGTAATCACCCCCCTGGTCGGGTGTTGTGACCACGTGACCAGGGGACCGGAGTCCGACTGGATTAGTTCGGAAGTTGTATATATGCAGATCGCCGAGCAAACTTCGATACCGCGTTTTAGGACTGTTGTATCTTGATGTGGCGCCATCTATGTGCGCTACAGTATTTTTAAATATTAGACTAAACACAAAATTTAAAAATCCCACCTTCAAAATTGACGGACTTTCATACAAACATCAATAAAATAATATTCAATAATCAAAAATATTCAAAAATCCTTTCTTAGTAGGTAACGTAAACTGTTTAATAAAAACTAACTCTTCCATGCTGGACTGGGAGAGATAGAAAAACATAGAATGTTCCAGCTGCCCTTCCTCCCGGGCATGCTGTTGATGTCAGCAAAAGGGACTCGAGGGTTACAGTGTATTGTAATTTAGGCGATGGGCTGACAACCTGTCACTAAAGCAATACATATTACAATCTAAAGTTGCCCTCAATTTTTATCAGACATGGCGAAAGCGCCTTTTACGAGGCGTTAAACGCTCTGCCTACCCCGTAAGGGATAAAGGCGTGATTTATGTATGTATGTATGTATTCTTCCATGCTGGACTGGGAGCGAAAGAAAAACATAGAATGTGCCAGCTGCATTTCCTCCCGGGCATGCTGTAAAAATCAGCTAAGGGATCCGAGGGTTTTTGTATATTGCAATTTAGGCGACAGGCTGACAACCTGCCACTACAGCAATATACTTACAAATCTATCTTAAATATCCCTCAAAACTTTGTCAGACGTGGCGGAACGACCTTTGTTTGGGTCGTTTACGCTCTGCCTACCCCATTAGGGATAAAGGCGTGATTATATGTATGTATGTATGTATGTATGTATTCTCCAAATCTCACGATTCCAGCTTTAGTAGTTTTGGCTCTGCGTTGATGAATCAGTCAGTCAATAAGGACCAACGACAATCGGTTATATCATTGACTCATGAATTTACAAGAATAATAAAATAAAACTTGCAACTATATATATTCTATAGATAGTACAATACAATACATTTATTTGAGGCAGTACGTGTCAGAAACTTTAAAGTGAAAGGCCCGTATTGATATACAGCAGTTGAGACTGACAGCTGGTTTGAGTTCGTATCAGAAATGTCATTTCAGTACAATAGGGCCTGTCAAATCCGTACTTAATATTTCCCTCAATCTTGAGATCGCTCTATAAATACGGGCCTAAAAGCTGCAAGAAATGTTACTTACCGTATTTATTCACAAATGACTAACCAAGCATTATTGTATATTTTTTATCGCGTGTATTTTTTACCTTCCATGCTGGCCTGGGAGCGACAGAAAAACAAAGAATGTGCCAGCTGCATTTCCTCCCGGGCATGCTGTAAAAACCAGCTAAGGGATCCGAGGATTTAAGTATATTGTAATTTAGGCGATGGGCTGACAACCTGTCACTACAGCAATATACCTACAAATCTGTCTTAAATAACCCTTTAAAACTTTGGCAGATGTGGCGGAACGATCTTTATTTAGGTCGTTAACGCTCTGCCTACCCCATTAGGGATAAAGGCGTGACTTTGTATGTATGTATTTTATCGTGTAGGGAATCCAGCAAACCCAAACTCAGTTGATCCCTGTGTAGGTTTTTGTCAATTTGCGGTACAACGAGATGCATATTCAAGCAGATTCGCGCCGCTACCCGGTGTGAACTGACCCTTAGGGATCTTTCGCCACAGCAGAAAACGCCCTCGTGGTTTGCAAGAGGGAAAATTGAAACGGGTGTAAGGGACAGCTTCCCGCAAACTGGTAGGGGTTGCTCAGTCAATTACTTTCACCGGTAAAATTTTTCAGGAAATGAAAAACAAAGTTGCCTTTCCCATACAATTTGTCTGATCGGGGTGAATTGTTTAGGAAAGTCAAATACTATCAGTTTGCGTTACGCTGTCCCTTACACCCTTTGGGTATTATTTTTCCCATCCCATTTTATAACAGCATGGAAACACGTGGAACTGAAGTTTGAGACTTACAAGACTATCCTTGAAAGTCTCAAACTTCAGTTCCAGGCCATCCTGTTGACGACCGCTTCAAGTTTAGATGAAACTTTATATTGTGATTTAGCAATAATAATACATACATACATATAATCACGCCTTTATCCCTTATGGGGTAGGCAGAGCGTAAACGACCTGAACAAAGGTCGAGGCTTTGAGGGTTATTTATGTTATGATAGATTTGTAGGTGTATGTCTGTAGTAACAGGTTGTCAGCCCATCGCCTAAATTGCAGTATACTGAAACCCTCGGATCCCTTAGCTAATATTTACAGCATGCTCGGGAGGAAACGCAGCTGGCACATTCTATGTTTTTATCTCGCTCCCAGTCCAGCCTGGAAGAAAAGTAATAATAATTAGAAGAATGGCAATAATAATTATTATTACATTGGGGCACATCGTAACATTGGGATACATCATATTGGTACACATCGTAACATTGGGGTACATCATATTGGTACATATCGTAACACTGGGGTACATCATATTGGTACACATCGTAACATTGGGATACATCATATTGGTACACATCGTAACATTGGGGTACATCATATTGGGACACATCGTGACACTAGGACACATGATATTAGGGAATAGTACAAAAGACTATTATTGAAGAGCACGGTGACATGGTTTATATTATTTTTCCCGGCCCATATTGTACATATACAAACATACAATCACGCTTTATCTCTAATGGGGTAGGCAGAGCGTAAACCGCCACGTCTGACAAAGTTTTGAGGGTTATTCAAAGATAGACATACATACATATAATCACGCCTTTTTCCCTAATGGGGCAGGCAGAACGTGAACGAACTAAACAAAGATCATTCCGCCACGTCTTACAAAGTTTTGCGGGTTATTTAAGATAGATTTGAACGTATATTGCTGTTGTGACAGGTTGTCAGCCCATTACCTTGAAGGGTTATAGGCATAAAAAGAAAGATGCAAATAATTAAAAACTGTATTTATTTGGGCAAGAGCGAACCGGTAGCCATAAGTCATAACATAGGGAAAGTGACAGATTGACATTTCACGATACATTTACTTAGCTAGCTACTATTGTGTGCATTTATAAAGAACATTCCAACAAATCTAAATTGCAATATACAGAAACCCTTGCATCCCTTAGCTGATTTTTACAGCATGCCCGGGAGGAAATGTATTGTAACAGCATGGAAACATGTGGCACTAAGGTTTGAGAGTTTCAAGAATAGCCTGTTGACGACCGCTTCAAGTTCAGGTGAGACTTTATATTGTTCTACGGCAATAATAATAAATATGCAGTTTATAACCGGGAAGTTGTGTGTTATGGGCAGTTTGTGTTTATTTTCGGGTAACGAAATTATTCATTTAGTTCCATTTTCATGCTGGACAGGTTGCGATAGAAACACATAAAACTCCCCCATTCCAAAACAAACACACCGAACTAAAATAAAACTATACCTGTCATTTTCTGTTTGCGCACAAAAGGGGACGTCAGACGCACTTATTATAATGCGGTCAATCCAAGAATCAATATCAACAGTGAATAAGGGCGTCCCGACTTAGGGCCGTATTTATAAACAGCGTTCATAAGTGACAGCGAGTTAGAGTTAGTATCAGAAATGTAATTTCAGTACAAACTGGCCTGTCAAATCCATAGTTAATATTGCTCTCAAGTTTGAGATCGCTTCATAATTATTATGAGCCTAAGTGTCATCTCATTTACTACCGTCTCTTTCTATTTGCAGAAAGAGACAAGTATGGTTTTGTTTCAGTTAAGTGTGTTTGTTTTAGAATCAGGGCCAATGTTGCTTCTCTTTCGGGAATAGGTAAAAAAAGTAAAATTTTGTAAATTAAATTTAATATATATATTTATTTCAGAGTTTTATCCATATACGCACTTAAAGTGATTTATTTGACGTACAGTGACAGACGGTGGTAAAAATTAGGTGATATGTTGATGAGGCACTTTTATTGGCTGTTAACACTCTTCCTACCCCAAATTTAAATTTTAAATAGTATGTGTCTAAATGAGCACCCAACCGGACCAAGGTGCGCTTTTCAAAGCCCTTGATTGTTATTTTCGTTCACAAATACCATACTGATCATAACATAATTCAAAAATAACACATTTGTTTTGATACAGGTCAGTTCTTGACACACTTCCAATCTGTTTTGTTTTTCGACCTTTTACAGGCCGCAAATATCTGGAGCACTCAGGTTTTTATGGCAACCCCAAAATTAACTTTGGTGACGTGATGAATCAAGAATTTAGGATTCCAATGAACATTAATTGCACTTTGTGAGATTTTCCCCAGTTTGGTTAGACCAACGCAAGCTAGGAACCAGGTTGTCTATAAAAGGAAAAAGTATTCCGTTCCGTGCTTCGGAGGGCAAGTTTAGCCGTCGTTTATTTTACTAATGGTAGTCTTACGTGCTATGGTGCTATGTTGACTCTGACTCTAAAATCCATACGATATAATAAATACAATACAATACAATCTATATAGCCACGCTTACTTACGCTGCGGGAGTATGGTGCCGACAACAACCTGTTACGGACTCAGAGAACGTCGTTAATGCTGATGACCAAGGCCTACAGATCGGTGAGCACTGCAGCCCTACCAGTGCTTGCAGGTGTATTTCCAGCTGACTTTCAGGTCATCAGGGCTGAAAAAGAGCGCAAGCAGCTTAAGGCAACGGCATGGGGTGACTCAATGACCGAGAGGCAGACTCGTTTGGAGTCTGTGGAGAAAGGGCGGGAACTTTCTCGTTCTTCCCGGATGTCCATATAAGGTGCAGCAGTAAATGGCTAGAGCCAGACTATGTCCTATCGCAGATTCTGACGGGGCATGGATGTTTCTGGTCTCTACTCAGTGATATGAAGCTGGTACCAACAGCTGACTGTGACTGTGGCGAACCGAAGGAAACGCGGGAGCACATTCTTTGGGAATGTCCACTGTATGAAGAGGAGCGCAGGTATATTTTGAAGTCGTTGAAACAACTAAGTGTTGGACCCGTGTACCACGGTGATCTGGTTAGCTGCCCGGAGAACTTTCAGTTGCTTAAGAACTTTGGCGTCGAAGGCATTTGTTTTGATGCCGCATACCACAACGGTGGGTAGTCACGCATTGCTGGACAATAGTAGCCTCACTATTAACCTAACGCCTATTAGGGTTTTAAAAAAAATGTAGAGAGAGCATGTCTATATTTGTATATACATGCGTCGCGTCTTTGCGCGTCTCTCGTGTTTCGGTCCGTTATGCCGTAAGCCGGGTAGGACCATGAGTGGTTGGTGGGATATATTCAGTAATACAAAACAATACAAAATTATTTATTGCACAAAGAAACACATACAACAGAAATAAAACAAAGGAACAAACGTGACATTACAATCACTATTACTACATAGTATAAAACAAAGTCGCTTTCTCTGTCCCTATATCCCTATGTATGCTTAGATCTTTAAAACAAAGCAACGGATTTTGATGCGGTTTCTTTTAAAATATAGAGTGATTCAAGAAGAAGGTATATGTATGTATAATACATGCATAATATAGTGGTGAAATACTGATAATTTCCGTGCGAAGCCGGGGCAGGTCGCTAGTATAGGTATAAATACCTACTTATAAAATAACCTACGTACGTTTTTGACACACTTTCATTTTCAACCTTTTACAACTACGCACAAAATAAATCTGGAGCACTATGTTCTTTTTTTAAATAGAGAAATAATGATACACACATACATTTACTACTAACATACATACACATAATCACGCCTTTATCCCTAATGGGGTAGGCAGAGCGTAAACGACCTAAACAAAGGTCGTTCCGCCACGTCTGACAAAGTTTTGAGGGTTATTTAAGATACATTTGTACGTATATTGCAATAGTGACAGGTTGTCAGCCCATCGCCTAAATTATAATATAGTGAAACCCTCAGATCCATTAGCTGGTTTTTACGGTATGCTCGGGAGAAAATGCAGCTGGCACATTCTATGTTTTTCTCACACTCCCAGTACAGCATGGAAGAAAGATGCCGCTATTAAACTACCATGGTTTATAAATGAAACAACAAAATAAACTTATTAATCTTTATTTGTAAATAAATATTCTAAAAATAAATGCTTACATAAAGAGGCCTTAACAAAATCTCGTATACTTACAAAAAAAGCGTCACTAAATTGATTTATTAATACAAATTAATACACAAGATGAATTAAGTAGCAATTAATTATTCGATGTATCTTCCTAAAAAAAATTATGGCGCAATATATTTAAAACACACAACATCACATTATTATAATTATTTAATCTTAAAATTAAGCTAAAAATGAATAATTTTGTTCTGGTATAGGTAAATTTTTTAATAATACTAAGAATATATAGATAGTCATACTTTGCGACTAGTAAGACCCAAAATATATATTTTATTTTGGATTTTAGTAGGTATCTCCTATTAACGATTAATATTTTGGTCACATAAATATTTATTTTTGTTAAACACATTACCAAAACAAGTTCAACAAACAAATTGCACATCAAAATATTCGGGGTACATAACGTTTACGTACATCATAATATATTAGGGACCTAGCATAACATTGGGTAACATAATATTCACATATCAATATTGTCACACTTTATAACACTGCTTCACATGGTATTGTACTGTACTATTATTAGGGCACCTAATTTATGGCCTATAACATTATTAGGATGAAAATAAAGGAACATACCATGATCATACTAGGTCACATAAATATTGGGGCAGGTTATAATATTAGGTCATACAACATCGAAAGGTATCGTAGGACATTAGGGCACAACATATATTGGGGTACATGATATTGGAACACATCATAACATTGGGGTACATAATATTGGGACAATTTATACTTGCGATTGTCGGCACTTAGTGAAACTCCATATTTATAATGTTGTTTTTAAAAAGAGCTTCCATGCTGGTCTCGGAGCGAGAGAAAAACATAGAATGTGCCAGCTGCGTTTCTGTATAATGCAATTTAGGCGATAGGCTGACAACCTGTCACTACAGCAATATACCTATAAATCTATCTTGAACGATCCTCAAAACTTTGTCAGACGTCGCGGAATGACCTTTGATTAGGTCGTTTACGCTCTGCCTACCCCATTAGGGATAAAGGCATGATTATATGTATGTATGTAGGTTATAAAAACACTTATCTAAAATCCCTGATGATGCTATAAGTTAGCGAAACCGGTAGGATTCAATTATATTAAGTGAAACAAGTACAAGTGTTATTAATAACAACATTATAAATATTGGGACACATAATAACATTGAGGTACATAATTTTGGGATACATCGTAACATTGGGACACATCACAAGGGCACATTTGAAATTAATTAGGGCAGAAGCTATCTAAGCTTCAGTAACTTCAGCAAGAACGGTGATTACGAAAGACTCGATGCCGCACTCGTTGACTCCTCGCTTGATGCGGAAGAAACCCCTCTCGCCCCACTCCGTGCCCCAACTGTTGGCTACCGTCTGAAAGTAAACATGTGGTAGTAAACAAATGCTAAACGCCAGGCAGAAGAAGAAACATGTAGGTAGAAGACATTTAGAGTCTTGTTAATCTAAGGGGTCAATGGCAGAATTGTTTTTTTTTATTGCTGTTCTAGGGGCAGTCCTATTAACGTTACATGACCAATATTCTCAAATGTCTGTAGTGCACCGCATGTATACTTATAACCAGTAAAAGATTGGTGTATTCAATTTAAAATATAATGTATATTTTAGAAAATCGTAGGTCACATGTGCTTGTACGACGTTGTTATATAAATATCGTGTTGTAGCATGTGTACATGCAACGTTTTTACTTGGGAGATCGAAATGTTTTATATTTCCTAACGTTATTTTTCTAGGAATTTTATCACATAATTTATGTCGGAAGTAACAATGCTACATACATAATGTGTATGGGTGTAAAAGTGTTTCGAAATATCTCTAAAACTACTGAACAGAAAAATGCAATTTTGTTTTTTATAAAGTTTACGATATAAATAACGCTTTGATGAAATAAAAACACTTTGTCTTCACATGCGGCGATATTCAATTAACGGTACAACACAGGATTAAACTATAATTAACTAGTAGCGACCCACCCTAATATAGGTAATTATCAGTGTTTCTCTACTATATTATGCATGTATTATACATATAAACCTTCCTCTTGAATCACTCTATCTATTAAAAGAAACTGCATCAAAATCCGTTGCGTAGTTTTAAAGATTTATGCATACATAGGGATATAGGGACAGAGAAAGCAACTTTGTTTTATACTATGTAGTGATTAAGTAGTGTCTGCAACAGAATCCGCACCAAAATGTGATAGAACTCACCCAGAACTTCTGTCCCCTCTCCTCCCCCCAGCCGACGATCCTGACGCTGTGTAGACCCTCCAGAACCTCGTTGCCGTAAGGGGTGTGACGGTAAACTCCTGACTTGTAGTGGAAGAAGTCCTGGTAGACCGTCATCACAGCTGGAACAGAGAAGCACAGATGAGTACATTGACATACAACGGCGGGCTGTAAGTGACCGTATTGAACTAAAAGTTCAGTTTAGAACTTTTACAAAGTAGACTAAGAAATAAACTGAAAAACGTGCTCGTCAGAAACTACTCAATAAAACAAGTTGCTAAGAGACTAAGTTCCGAGGCTTTGGACGTCGCTGTCATATCGCTATCGCTGAATCCAAAAAATCCTATCAGCACTTTGTCATTTTATCGCGTGTGCCTGCAATCCAAGCTGACCTACCATTTTTTTATCTAAACTACAAAAATAATTAGGAAAAATATCACTAAATGATAAATTGATAATATTGAGAGCTTACCATGCACAGGTCCTGATTCCATGATATCATACATGATGTCCCTCTCCGCCTTCAGCCTGCCGGGGGGCCCGACCTTGTACCTGGAGGTGCGTTTCGGAAGCAGGGGCCTGCAGTGGTCTTCAATCAGGTTGCCTCTGCGCTTGTATGGGCAATGGGTCTTCATCGCTTTGTATGGGAAGCATAGCTCGTCTACCAGACTAGAAAAGAAGAAATATGATAGTGTTTATAACTTTTATGGAGGATTCAACTTCTGTAAAATGTCGCGCTTGCTTCGCTCTCGTCATATTGTATTAATTCACCTTCCGTCAAATCATGGTGAAATGTTACGATTGTTCCGCTGGCGTAACGTATTAAATTCAGTTATCGTGAAATTTCGCGCTCGCTTCGCTCGCGTAATGTGAGAAACGATTGTTTCAACGTTTGTAAGATGTCGCGCTCGTTCCGCTCGCGTAACAAGTTTATTTCACCTACCGCGAATGATGCAATTTCACTGAGATACACGGGGTGTTATATTTTATTTATTTTTCTTCTGGAAATTCTGGATTCGTGTAAATTTGGTACTTTTGGTAGGTTAGGTAGGATTGAGAGAGCCCGATGGTGTAGTGGATAGGGCCGCTGCCTCCTGAGCGGGAGTTTGTGGTTCGAATCCCACCACGTACCAATGTGTTTTTCAGTTTTCAAATTTCATATGTACGATTATTCGGTGCTTTTTCCGTGCTTCGGAAGGCACGTTAAGCCGTTGGTCCCGGTTAATATCGTTTAACACCATAGATATTAGTCGCTAAGCTTGTCAGAGGCAGGTGCTAAGCATCGGTGGTTTGAAAACTCTGACCTAATCTAGGATTGGGTCTGGTTTCCCTTCTGGGTTGCGGAGCTCAGATGTTAGTCGCTCTGTGTAAAAACCAGTACCCTCGTTCAATCCTCTATATTAGGTAACCAACACCGTGAGATACGGGATAAGGCTAGGGAGATGATGAGGTAGGATTGGTAAGTTTTGTAGGTTTGGCTGCACTTATGTGATTTGGCTGCGTTCCATGCCACGTCAATATGGCCGCCGTCACAGCCCTGCTGGCCGCGCACGTTGCAAGATAGCAGCATTTGAGGACTGAGACTCATATTTTCCTGGCCGTTGGACCGGTTTGGTAGGATTGGTAGGTTACGTAGTTGTGGTAAGTTTGGTAGTTTCAGTAGATGATTTGGTAGGTTTGGTAGGATTGGTAAGTTTGGTAGGTTTGGTTGAAATTATAACTCACCCGTGTATGCCAGCGAAGTTCCACGCTACATCAATATGGCCACCGTCACAGCCCTGCTGCCCGCGCACGTTGCAAGACAGCAGCGTCTGAGGACTGAGACGCATGTTCTCCTGGCCGTTGGACTGGATCGCGAATCTGTTGGTTAAAAGAAACATCATATACTGTTAATAACTGGACAAACTGGACATGGGCCTTCTTCAAATTGAGCAGTATTTCTATGCTTGGGAGACGGATTGAGAGCGCAGTAGAATATATTTTTTATTGGCCCGCCCATCCATTAGTCACCTTTGATGATGAAGTCTAGCCAACGAAGACTGTCACTGTCAATCATTCAATCCACAGAGCAAATACTGGTGTCGAAGGTGGAAAGGTACCGAAGCTCATGAACATAACCTGACAGAGGCTAATGATGGCAATGGTCAAGTCATGATGGGGGTATGGGAGTACTGGTCGAATCAATCATCAATCACTTATTAGTCAATCATGGATCAATCATCGATCAATCATCGATCAATCATTAATCAATTATCAAGCAATCATCAATTAATCAATCAATCAATCTTCAAACAGTCATCAATCAGTCATCAATCAGTCACCAATCATTCACCAATCAGTCACCAATCAGTCACCAATCATTCACCAATCAGTCACCAATCAGTCACCAATCAGTCACCAGTCAGTCAGTCAGTCATCAGTCAGTCATCAGTCAGTCATCAGTCAGTCATCAGTCAGTCATCAGTCAGTCATCAGTCAGTCATCAGTCAGTCATCAGTCAGTCATCAGTCAGTCATCAGTCAGTCATCAGTCAGTCATCAGTCAGTCATCAGTCAGTCATCAGTCAGTCATCAGTCAGTCATCAGTCAGTCATCAGTCAGTCATCAGTCAGTCATCAGTCAGTCATCAGTCAGCCATCAGTCAGTCATCAGTCAGTCATCAGTCAGTCATCAGTCAGTCAGTCATCAGTCAGTCAGTCATCGGTCAGTCATCGGTCAGTCATCGGTCAGTCATCGGTCAGTCATCGGTCAGTCATCGGTCAGTCATCGGTCAGTCATCGGTCAGTCACCGGTCAGTCATCGGTCAGTCATCGGTCAGTCATCGGTCAGTCATCGGTCAGTCATCAGTCATTCATCGATCAATCATCAACTAACCTATCAGTGGCTACTCCAGCGATGGCAACGGCCCAGTCGGAGCCGCACCAGCCCTGGTCGACTATCGGCGAGATGAAGCCTGGCCAGCGGCTCCTGGAGTCGAAGGTCGTGGGGTACGGGAGCTCCTTGTCGTAACTAAGGGCGCCCATGCGTTGCGTCTCTCTGCTTAAGGGTTTGGTGCCTGTGGAAGTATAGTTCAATTTTAATCAAATGGCTTTTTTTGTTCCTAAGTTTCGGGTTTGACCTACGGTTTGACGAAATTAAGGACAAGTGACAAAACAGAAAAATACAAAAATAAATGTCTGTTTCTTCGCGCACAACGCATTATATGTTTACTAGTTATGTGCTGTTTATATATCACCTATGTATTATTTATTATACTAGCATTATATATAAATTATTTAAAACTACACGCCGTGTAAGGGACAGCGTCCCGCAAACTGATACGGGTTGATCAGTCCATGGAACTGAACAACTATCAGCAGGATTTTTTTTCAGGAAGTGAAAAAAAATGGTTTTCATTACAAATTATCTGATTGATGTGGTCATTTTGTATGGAAAGTTAAATTTATTTTTCATCTCCTAAAAGAAATTCCTGGTGATAGTTGTTCAGTTTCGCTGACAAAGCAACCTATATCAGTTTGTGGGACGCTGTCCCTTACACCCGGTATGTATGTATTAATACGTATATTTTAGTTTTTTATTATGATATAAGGCTTTTTTACCTATATTATAATTGTACACGCCTTATTAGACTCACTTATACATTCTCAATACCGTAGGTCAGCTGGAAGAGATTTCGTTTTAGAGATAAGCTGTACATACCTGTTGTGCTATTGTTTTTGATGTTTGTATCCTCTGTATGATCATGTGTTAAACTGTTAAATAATAATAAACTACTGCACCAATCAGATTTCGGTTTTCTTGGAGGTAGGGTAGGTATTACTAAATGTCTGTTTTTTATATACATACGTACATACATATAATCACGCCTCTATCCCTAATGGGGTAGGCAGAGCGTAAACGACCTAAACAAAGGTCGTTCCGCCACGTCTGACATAGTTTTGAGGGTTATTTAAGATAGAATTCTAGGTATATTGCTGTAGTGACAGGTTGTCAGCCCATCGCCTAAATTACAATATACTGAAACCCTCGGATCCCTTAGCTGGATCTTACAGCATGCCCGGGAGGAAATGCAGCTGGCACATTCTATGTTTTTCTTTCGCTCCCAGGCCAGCATGGAAGAATATTTTTAAATTCGACCTAGAAATCGAGATATACAAAAATGTGGTTGTTTTTTTTTACCATGCTACTACGCTTCCACAAGAGCGGAAAGCTTATAAAATACAATAATAATATTTTAACACTAAACGATAAACAAGTGTTATTCATAATGACTTCCATGATGGACTGGGAGCGAGAGAAAATCATAGAATGTGCCAGCTGCATTTCCTCCCGGGCATGCTGTAAAAACCAGCTAAGGGATCCGAGGGTTTCTGTATATTGCAGTTTAGGCGATGGGCTGACAACCTGTCACTACAGCAATATACTTAAAAATATATGTCTTAGATAATCCTAATAAGTGTTCCTACTTATAATTAAATAAAACCCTCAAAACTTTGTCAGACGTAGCGTAACGACCTTTGTTTAGGTCGTTTACGCTCTGCCTACCCCATTAGGGATAAAGGCGTGATTATATGTATGTATGTATTCATAATGATAACTGATCGGCTTACTTGTTTGTATTGAAAGGAGGGTTAGCCCTCGACGTTTCGATCCTATACAAGGATCTTCATCAGGAGAGAAGAAAGTCACACTCCACCGCCCGCCAAGTGCAACGTGTATAGGATCGAAACGTCGAGGGATGACCCTCCTCTCAATACAAACAAGTAAGCCGATCAGTTTTCATTACAAAATGAAAAGGAACAAATAATAAAAATAACAAACATGGCGATGACCTAACAAAATGTGGGCTTATTTTAAATTCGAAGGTTGAATTATATCTTTTGTATGCAAATTAGAGTCCTATAAGCTACTTTGTTGTTTTTTTTTTGCTATCGTTCGAGGAATTGGACTGAAAATAACTTTATCCTATTGTCATTGAGTTTGAACTACCGGGCATAAAATTAATAATACGTAGGGAGTTGCTCACTCAATAAAACTGATCAACTTTTAACAGGTGATCAGGAAATGCAAAAAGTATTTAAAAATAATAGCCTATGTCCGTTTCCTATCATCCTGCAAAAAGAAGCCATTTAATTGAAGAGTTTAGTAGGGAGTTTAGTAGACTCTTCCATGCTGGACTGGGAGCGAGAGAAAAACATAGAATGAGCCAGCAGCATTTTCTCCCGGGCATGCGTTAAAAACCAGGTAAGGGATCCGAGGGTTTTAGTACATTGTAATTAAGGCGATGGGCTAACAACCTGTCACTACAGCAATATACCTACAAATCTATCATAAATAACCCTCAAAACTTTGTCAGACGTGGTGGAACGACCTTTGTTTAGATCTCTAGGACTCCATTAGGGATAAAGGCGTGATTGTATGTATGTATGTTTAGTAGGGAACTGAGCATATAAAAAAAACCTGTAAATAAACATTTCCTTTCGGCCGTGAAAGAGCAACAAACAGAGTTACATTCGCTTTTTATAATACTAGTACGGATTGATTACTGCGTTTTATCACCTCATATTACGTTTCAATAGAGATTTATTTGACAGATCAACCATAAAGTGGACGCCAATAACCTAACCCGTTAAACCATTCAAGTGACAAACAAGCGCGCGTTCGTTTTAGATTTATGTTGTTGTTCTTGTATTGTCGAATTCACTTCACTTTTTGTGTCAAAGTTATACAACGTGTAACAGAATGGGCATATGCACCCGAAAGGATATGAACCAGCCCATGAAACTGAACAACTTTCCCAAAGAACATAGGTCGAAAAACGAAAATAAATGTTTGACTCCCCATTCTACACGCGCTATCAGCTGATGCATTTTGTATGGAATCTTTTTTTTCTTATTTTGACCTATGTTCCTTTAGGAAAGTTGTTCAGTTTCATGGGCTGGTGCATATACCCTTTCTGTTACACGTTGTAGATAGAATTGAGGATCAGACTTTTACATATGAAGCGTGACTGCGTGACATACCGACCGTGTAAGTACCTATATACATACATATAATCACGCCTTTATCCCTAATGGGGTAGGCAGAGTGTAAACGACCTAAACAAAGGTCGTTCCGCCACGTCTGACAAAGTTTTGAGGGTTATTTAAGATAGATTTGTAAGTAATTTATAATTGTACTCTGTTTGTTTTGTAATGTTTGTTCCTGTACAATGTGTTGTTTATGTGCAATAAAGAATATTTGTATTGTATTGTATATTACAATACAGCATGTATATTACAACTTTGTCAGACGTGGCGGAATTATATTTGTTTAGGTCAATTTGCGCTCTGCCTACCCCATTAGGGATAAAGGCGTGATTATATGTATGTATATATGTATATTGCTGTAGTGACAGGATCAGCCCATCGCCTAAATTCCAATACTGAAACCCTCAAATCCCTTAGCTGGTTTTTACAGCATTCCCGGGAGGAAATGCAGCACATTCTGTGTTTTTCTCTCGCTCCCAGTCCAGCATGGACGAATGATACTTACCAAGCTTATAAACGAGTCCGTCCTTCAGCGTCCTGTTGGCGAAGGCAGGGTACCTGGCTGCGAGCCAGGTCTCACCCTGGTTGACCATGGTCACCACCTCGTCACTCAACATGCACTCCTCGCGCTCACAGATCCAGTCGTACCCTCGAGAAGAGTAGTCGCACACACTGTGAATGAGGAGATATAGGTGTAAGGGACAGCGCCCTGCGAACTGATAGGCGCCATTTTAAAACCAAGTTAAGTTTTTTTTTTTACTTCTATAAGAAATTCTCAATATTTATCAGGTAGACCATTACTAGGATGATACCAAAAAAAACCAAAAAAACCTGCTGACAGGTTGTTCAGTGTCGTTGACTGAGCAACCCATATTAGTTTGTGGGACGCTGTCCCTTACACCTGGTATCAAAATAGTCACGCATGTACTCCTTGAGGGGTAGGCAGAGCCTAGCGTATCATCCTAAAATGGTCCACCAGATACTTTCTTACTCTTATTATTATTCTATTTTTATTGAGACTTTATTTTCCAAGTTAAAAAAAAACTTAACTTGGTCTTAAAATGGCGAATCGATCATATTCACAATGGACGATAAATAACACAAAAGGGTCACTTTGGTAACATACATACATACATACATATCATCACGCCTTTATCCCTAATGGGGTAGGCAGAGCGTAAACGACCTAGACAAAGGTCGTTCCGCCACGTCTGACAAAGTTTTGAGGGTTATTTAAGATAGATTTATAGGTATTGCTGTAGTGACAGGTTGTCAGCCCATCGCCTAAATTGCCGTATACTAAAACTCTGAGATCCCTTAGCTGGTTTTTACAGCATACCTGGGAGGAAATGCAGTTGGCTCATTCTATGTTTTTCTCTAGCTCCTAGGCCAACATGGGAGCCAATTTGGTAACAACTGATAGAAAATAGCAGGTATGGATGAACTAAGTTACATACATACATACAATCACGCCTTTATTCCTAATGGGGTAGGCAGAGCGTAAACTAACTAAACAAAGATCGTTCCGCCACGTCTGACAGGGATTTGAGGGTTATTAAAGATAGATTTGTAGGTATATTGCTGTAGTGACAGGTTGTCAGCCTATCGCCTAAATTACAATATACTGAAACCCTCGGATCCCTTAGCTGGATTTTACAGCATGCCCGGGAGGTAATACAGCTGGCACACCTCCTCCCGAATACATTAAATCCTGAAATAGCTCGTGGCTGGTATATAATATGAAGCAATCTCATATTTGAGAGCATACGTATAGTCACGCCTTTACCACTAATGGGGTAGGCAGAGGGTAAACGACCTAAACAAAGGTCATTTCGCCACGTCTGACAAAGCTTTGAGGGTTATATAAGATAGATTTGAAGGTATATTGCTTAGTGGCAGGTTGCCTAAATTACAATATACTGAAACCCTCGGATCCCTTAGCTGGTTTATACAGCATACGGGAGGAAATGCAGCAGGCACATTCTATGTATTTCTCTCGCTCCCAGACCAGCATGAAAGTAAGTTACTTAAGTTGATTAAATATTTATAAAAATAAAATGAGACACGGCTTAACTAAATAGTTAAGTCGTGTCGTAACGGCGAATTGCTATCAATCTCATTTTATTTTGGTATCCCGATATTTTTACGGCGCAGCGGCAACCCTACTGTACTAAGTCATTGGTGTTTGCTCAGAATAAATAAACAGAAATGATGTCAAGAATCAACGCTTGAATGTGTCGAGTCCTTTCGCTGGCTGGCGTCCAGTTGACGACCGGATTTCAAATAACAATTTCACAGGAGATTCCGATATGTATTCTTCTATGCTGGCCTGGGAGCGATAGAAAAACATAGAATGTGCCTGCTGCACTTCCTCCCGTATGGTGTATAAACCAGCTTAGAGATCCGAGGGTTTCAGTATATTGTAATTTAGGCAACCTGCCACTAAGCAATATACCTTCAAATCTATCTTAAATAACCCTCAAAGCTTTGTCAGACGTGGCGAAATGACCTTTGTTTAGGTCGTTTACCCTCTGCCTACCCCATTAGTGATAAAGGCGTGACTATACGTATGCTCTCAAATATGAGATTGCTTCATATTATATACGAGCCATAATGTATTTACATAGAGCAAGTAGGTGTATTTAATTTACCAGAAATAAAGCTATTTCAGGAATTAATGTATTCGGGAGGAGGTGCTAATGCGGGCTGAAATTTTGTCCCCGAAATTAAAGGATTTATTTAAAAAAAATGAGAATTCTTTTCTACTTCCATGCTGGACTGGGAGAGATAGAAAAACATAGAATGTTCCAGCTGCCCTTCCTCCCGGGCATGCTGTTGAAGTCAGCAAAAGGGACTCGAGGGTTACAGTGTATTGTAATTTAGGCGATGGGCTGACAACCTGTCACTATAGCAATACATATTACAATCTAAAATTGCCCTCAATTTTTGTCAGACGTGGCGAAAGCGCCTTTTACGAGGCGTTAAACGCTCTGCCTACCCCGTAAGGGATAAAGGCGTGATTTATGTATGTATGTATGTCTTTTCTAAGTTCAGATTCTGTCTCGGTCTCGGACACCACTAGTACTTCTTCTTCTGTCGAGTGGGTATCGAGTCTATCGACCTGATGAACCCTGGTGTCAGAGTTTTTTAACCGCCTAGTAGCACAACTATCAGGCCTCTCACATGGTTTGAGTAACGACCACTATCAAAGACAGCGACCGGCACCGACGGCTTAACGTGCCCTCCGAAGCACGAAATCTTTTTCTTTTTCGGACATCCAGGTGATTCAGCCTGCAATGTTCTAACCAAACTGGGGAAAAATTCACAAAGTGATAAAATCTCAAATATCAACTTTGTGTTGCCCCCCTGGGAATCGAACCCAGGACCTCCAGATCGGGAGTCCATGGCACTAGCCACTAGACCACAGAGACAGTAAGACGACTGCTAGTACTAAACGACGTTTTGGATTTGCTCTTACGAATCGAAACTAACAAGAAAAGTAAAGTTAACCTTATAAAGAAATGGAATTTGTGAATAGATCTAAACACTAACTACCTTGGCCAATTTTTTTCGTCCTAAGTTAACAAAATACCTGGACCAGGGGTCTTCAACTATTTGTGCTTTAAACCACTAGATTTATACAAAGAATCAAGTAAAATTTTCCAAACTAAAATTGATTTAGTGTCAAATCTTACTGCAAATATGTATATGTTTGACAGCTCAAAACGACTGATAGTTAAAAATCAAGTTAACAGCCGAGCCTGCTTGCTTGCTCGACTTGGCGCAGGCACTCCAGTGCCTCGAGATTTAGTAACTATTATAGTTACTTATTCAACTGCCTCTGTGGTGATGTGGCTAATGCCATGGACTCCTCATGCGGTGGTCAAAAAGATTTTGTTTTTCGGAGGGCACGTTAAGCCGTCGGTCCCGGTGGCTGTCTTTGATAGTGGTCGTTACTCAAACCATGTCAGAGGCCTGATAGTTGTGCTACTAGGCTGTTTAAAAACTCTGACACCAGGGTTCATTAGGTCAATAGACTCGATACCCACTCGACAGAAGAAGAAGTTACTTAATTTACAGATATGTAGGTACATTTAATATCTGAGTCCAGGTTTTGAACTGGTTTTAGGCTACAAACCTCAGGTTTATTACCCCTGATCTAGAAAATTAGCATATTCTAATTAGGCTCCAATGCTCTCATCATTTGCCTAGGCAGACTGGAATTCAAGGAAAAACACTAATTGTGCAAAGTTGTGCCAAAAACGTCTAGCCTAGGTATTCATTAGAAGCAATTAGACAAATTAAACGATAACATTTTGTTTGAAAATAAATCTTGAAATCGTTTTTAACATAGTCAGAAGTTTTTTTGTGTTTTGAAGGTGGCTATTAACTATAACTGCCTCGTTGATCTAGTGGTCTGATGGGCTCTTAAGCCAGTGCCAAAAAAATATCATCAGCTAATTCTAGGCTTACGATGCGTCCCGGCTAGACCAGGATTCTCCCGGTTTAGGCATTAGTCCCGGAAGCACCCTGTATTATTTAAGGCTTTCGACTCACTCGCGTAGAATAAGTATCTATTCTTTAAATTATCAGATTTATGTAACGCTCGCTTTGCACGCAAAATGAATTTATTCAACTTTCTTTCGTGATATTCGCGGCTTTAATTAAATGTGCTCACTTCGCTCGCATAATACATTGATTCATTCGAGTTTCGTGCGATTTAGCGCTCGCTTCGCTTGCGTATTGTTTTGACACGTATTGATTAATTTTTTGTTGCACGCCGTAACGTATTGATTAGATTTTACTTAGTTATGTCGCGCTCGCTTCGTTCGCGTAACGTTTTCAAACCGCCTAGTAGCACAGCTATTAGGCCTCTGACATGGTTTGAGTAACGACCACTATCAAAAACAGCGACCGGGACCGACAGCTTAACGTGAATTCCAAAGCACGGAATCATTTTACTTTTCGGACAATCAGGTGATTCAGCAATGTCATAACGAAACTGGGGAAAACCTGACAAACTCACCACTGGTTACAGCCTTCCATCCTCTTCTTGCCAGGTTCGCAGCCGTCCAGCTTGATCTGAGGCTCGGGGGGAGGTGAGGGCTGAGGCGGGGGGGCGCCCAGGCAGACCTCCTCGTAGTCTGGGCAGCAGTCGTCGTGAGCTCGGTTGCAGTGCTCGTCGCAGTAGCATAGGGTGTCTGGTGGATGAAGGGAGTATTTTAAGGTTTAAGGAATGCCATGATATCAAAAAACATGCATTTATTCTATTATAGTGTTATATACGTTGTGCGAGCCAGTAACTTGACTTAAAATGAAATAGTTTGCGCATTGAAAACTCAACCTTAAATTCAAGCTCTTAGTGTGAATTTTAACTTGGCAAAATAGCTTAAAGTTTTTCTGTATCCCTTAGGACATTTTCGCCACATCTGACAAGTTTTAAGGAGGCCTTTTGCTCTAGACCTCGGTCTTCACGTTATATTAAGGTATCTAGGTAGGTACGTTATTTTATAATGTTACTGAGACTTATCGGAGGCAAAACTCCTTAAGTGTGTGGTATAAGAGTGGGACTGTCATTTTGTCTAGTAAATCTACTTATTTACTACTGCGGCTCAGGGACCCAAAGTGCTGATTGTATTTGATGAAATAATTTTAAATACAGTCTGTGGGTACTCAAGTACCTACACTTGTGGTTATGTGACCAAATCCTATGTTAACTTTAACTGACAACATGAAGATTGCGTCAGGCCTACCTAAATAAACTCAAAACCTGCAAATCTAGATGTTTGAATGGCCCTTATGTGGGACTCTGGTATTTCACAGCGTATTTCCATATTTTCAATGTGTTCCTGGTAGAGTCAGTTCACACCGGGAAGCGGCTCGACGCAGCCGTGCCATAATAGGCATAGGCACCTTCTGGGTGAGGCTCCATCGTCGACTCTGTCACTGTCATCCCTGACCTTGTCAGTCAAGAGCAAACCCATTTCTAGTTTAAAATACTTACCAGGGTAAATATTGCGGGGAGAAAGCTATTCCTTAATACGTGTAATAAGGAATTTCTCATATTTCTCCATTATTTCTCACCAAGTATCAGATAAGCGCAGTCAGTGGCGGGCAGTCGATTCAACCTCAATTCAAGTTCCAACATAGCTCAATTCTACCTACCTCGATTCAACATTACTCGATTCAACATTACTCGATTTAACGTAACTCGATTCTAATAAACTCTTTTCAACCCAAAATCGGTTCAACGTAACTCGATTCAACCTAACTTAATTCCACCTAACTCGATATTCACATTACTCGATTTAACGTAACACGATTCAACCTAACTCGATTCAACCTAACTTGATATACGGATTCTCACCAAGTATCGGATGTGCGCAGTTATCCTCTCTATTCTTGCAGCATTGTCCTGTCTTGCCGCAGTAGGGTCCAGGTGGAAGGTCAGGGCCGTGGTAGGCTGCCACGAGGACTGCGCAGCATAGCAGGGTGTATATGCTGTGGATGACATGAAAAAACATTGGTGCTTTTTCCGTGCTTCGGAAGGCACGTTAAGCCGTTGGTCCCGGTTAATATCGTTTAATACCGTAGATATTAGTCGTTAAGTCATATCAGAGGCCAATGTTAAGCATTGGCGGCTTGAAAACTCTGACCTAATCTAGGATTGGGTCTGGTTTCCCTTCTGGGTTGCGGAGGTCAGATGGCAGTCGCTCTGTGTAAAAATCAGTACCCTCGTTCAATCCCCTAGATTAGGTAGCCGACCCCGTAAGATACGGAATAAGGCTAGGGAGATGATGATGACATGAAAAAACATGATAAAATTGCGTCACAAATGATTTCTTCCATGCTGGCCTGGGAGCGAGAGAAAAACATACAATGTGCCAGCTGCATTTTCTCCCGGACATGCTGTAAAAACCAGCTAAGGGATCCGAGGGTTTCAATATATTGTGCTACTAGGCGGTTTAAAAACTCTGACACCAGGGTTCATCGGGTCAATAGACTCGATACCCACTCGACAGAAGAAGAAGAATATATTGTAATTTAGGCGATGGGCTGACAACCTCTACAGCTATATACCTACAAATCTATCTTAAATAACTCTCAAAACTTTCTCAGACGTGGCGGAACTACCTTTGGTCGATTACGCTCTGCCTACCCCATTAGGGATAAAGGCGTGATTAAATTTATGTATGTACAAATGATTTCATAAGTTATCAAGAAAGCATACATATACATATAATCACGCCTTTATCCCTAATTGACCTAAACGCAGGTCGTTCTGCCACATCTGATAAAGTTTTGAGGGTTATTTAAGATAGATTTGTAGGTATTGCTGTAGTGACAGGTTGTCAGCCCATCGCCTAAAACGCAATATACTAAAACCCTCAAATCCCTTAGCTGGTTTTTACAACACGCCCGGGAGGAAAAGCAACTGGCACGCTCTAAGTTTTTCTCTCGCTCCCAGTCCAGCTTGGAAGAAAAAGAAAGCATTTTACACAAATTCTTATTTAGTCGAGAGGGTTTTCAACTCGACAAGCAATAATCGCCTAATAGCCATGACCTCTGTGAGTAGGGTTACCATATCTCAGGATTTGTCTTCAGATTATAGGAATTTTCGACACTTCTCAGGATTGCGACCGGCTTTCGCAAATCTCATGAAATCTCAGGATTTTTAATCATTACAAAAAATAAACTTCCTTTGGTAATAATTGCACAGTTTGGAGCCCATGGGTCAGACCACTAGACCACTGGAGCAATTAACGTAACGTACTGATCTGGCTCTAGTTAAACGATTCGCTCGCTTCACTCGCGTAACTTATTGATCCGGCTCTAGTAGTCCGATAGCGCTGGTCTATTTTGACACCATAAGTTTCAAAAACTCTAAAGTTGCTTATTTCTTGCCTGTGGATACAGTCGTATTTATGAATCATATTTTTTGCATTTTGTGTCACATCTGGAACTTGCATTTTCAGTAAATCGATGATTTGTAGTTGTTTTTTTTTTATTCAAATTAAAACTGGCAAAATTAATTTAAAGTTTAAAATAACTATAATATCATATCTAGGATAGCCTGCGGAGTGTGCAAACCCGGTTTGTGCCATCTTCGTCCAGTGCAAACTGACATCTTAGGGTCACTATGTAAAAACAGTGCAAAAAAAAATACAATTGATGAAATAACTGTTTCCTTACTCAAATCACTTTCATATGCCTATTAAATAAATTTGTGCCAAATTAGGGCATGCACTTTTAAGATTATTAATTATTTTGTTTTTCCAAGCTTCCGTAGCTCCAGAAAAATATTACAATTATTAGAGTTTACTTATTCAATATCAAAAATGCATGAATAATCATTATTCTAAATTTGTGTCACTTTCATGCACTATATTTAAATGAATAAAACACAAAAACAATAGATGCAGTCGAAACAGGCGGACGCGGGCCGGCGGCAGGGGGCGGAGGGCATACGCACGCACACATTCATAGGGTACGGTTATCTCCGCTACGTAGGTCGTAGGTCTATAAGGTCATTTTAAATCAAGTGCAAATATTGAAACGTGTGAATCTACACATGACACTAAACAATTTTCCCTAAGAAACATACTCGTAGGTCGTATTACGAAAAATAAAAATTTACTTCCCATACTAAGTGCGCTATCTAGTGTGCGCTAGCTGGAGCATTTTGTATGGAAGGTTCAATTTTTTTATTCGTTTTTCGACCTATGTTCCTTAGGGAAAGTTGTTTAGTTTCATGGGTTTAACACGATTAATATTTGCACTTGATTTAAAATGACCTTATACAGTTATATCTATCTATACATATAATAAATATCTAGAAGGGTGGTGTCTGTATATTGAATATTTTTCCAAAAAAATAACTGCAGCAGACATTATTAACGATATAAAGACCAATTCGTTTCTTTTTTAGAATTTTTGTCTGTCTGTATGTCTGTATGTTACCACATCACGCCAAACCTACTTAACCGATTTCAATAGGCCTTTTTTTATTCAACTCAGTGTTACCCGAGTTGCAACTTAGGATACCTAAAATCACGCCACCTCACTTAGAGGGTAGGCAGGAAATTCGAATTGCTGTTTTTGAATGGCTGTTTTTTAACCGATTTCGATCAAACTTTTTTTATTCGACTGATTGTTATCTTGGAAAAAACATAGGGTACAAATAATCACGCCACCTGAGTTGAGGGGTAGGTAGGAAATTAAATTTTGATTGTATCTTTTCCGATTTTATGTTTTTTTTTTCGGCTCAATGTTAACTCACGTAAAACTTTATAGATATACGTATAAAACCACGCCACCTGACTTAGGGAGTAGGCTGAAAATTTAATCTTGTTTTATTTCAAAATCTCATTAGAATACGGTAAGTCGTATTACGCACACAAGTATAGTGTTATACACGTGTTAGGCTTATCTAATGCGATTCAAAATGACACAAATAAGTAAGAGTAAAGAAAATTTAAAACAAAAAAATACATTGCTGTTTAAAATCATAACCACCACGCATACGGAGTCGCGGGCACAGCTAGCATAGATATAAAAATAAAATAACGAAAAGACGTGCGAATTTTCTAAATGCATTTTTATAAAACGCACGCCTGCAATCTCAATACCCACGTATGTCAATGGTCAATGCTTAGACAGTCAATATGGTCAATATTATTTTACGACGCGACGATTAGAACCTGAATAATTATCGGCATACCTACCTACAGCTTTTTCGCTATATATGTATAACGCTTCTCGATGTCCCGCGCCCCACTTCGAGTAGGTACGTAGTGTACAGTCAGTGAAACAAAATATACACGAATTAAAAAGAATTACTTAATATTTTTGTTATGTGTGGTGTGACCACTTTGAACAGTCTGACGGAGTAGTTTCTGATAGGTACCTATGTAGTCATCAGAGTACATAGGTGTGTGTACAAGTGATGTAACGAGAAGCGGTATGCCGATTAAAAATCCACTAGATTTTTACGGCCGGATAGCCTAGTTGGTAGTGACCCTGCCTTCCTGCCTACGAAACTAGAGGTTGTAGGTTCGAGTTCCGCCGCACAGTGGGTCGAAACTGCTAAATGAGGGACATAGGGTTTTTTACTATTAAATTTCATAATTTTAAGATACCCATCAGTCGGTTTTTTCATTCTGATGAATAATTGTGATAACAAGTTTTTGTCTAAAACAGATAGTTTGTCTGGAAAAAAACTTTTGTATTTTTGTTGTATGGAATAAGACAAAATGATCAAGGAGTGTGCCCTGCTGGCATTATACAATATTTTTTCGTTGTAAAACTGTTCATAATCTATGTAGGAAAAAAATATATTTAATATATTATAATATCCTACAGTAGTTTTTAAATAAAACGAAATAAATAGTTGGGCGTAGCCACTGCTCCATACAGTGGTGGTCATGCGTTGGCTTGTAACAGTAGTTACAGGAGATGTGCATTGCTAGCAACAATCTTATATGTCAGAACCTTATCTCTTGTCAGTGCAGTTGCAGAAGACGGAAATGTCCGGGGACCTCTTTTAAATTGCTTAACCCTTTCTACATTTGGCAGACAAATTGACGAGCATGGAGGTAGTAGAATATTCAGTCATAGATGATTTAGAGATCCTTTCCGTCTCTCAGTTACTCCCGCTTCTCTGGTCTCTCACGTTCCCAGTCCATTAACGTTCTACCCTAAAGTCCCTTTGTCACTCTGTCCCTCTGTTCAACCGTAATCGTTTCATCCGTCCATCCGCTTATACATCCCAGTCTCTCCGATAATCCCCTTTCTTTTGGCTTACCCATTCTACCAATCCTATCTGTCCCTCCTACCTCAACGTCCAAGCATCCCTCTTTCCCTCCGCTCACGTCCCTCCCGTTGCTCCCACCCATCCCAGCATAACGTCCCTCCGCTCTTGTCCCTACCTCTGTCTCTTCATAACTCTGTTTCTTTTATCAGGGTATGAACGTGATACCAGGGCCACGTTTTGAAAGTATTTGAAATGTGACCAGTCACAGCGCACAAACATTTCGATTGAGAGCTTGGACACGAACTCACCCAAGGTCTCATTGGTCTCTCCAAGTATGTAATGTAATGGCACGCTCCACCTTCGACTCCTGGGCCCGCAGTCCCTGGCAATTAGTCTCAGATACATACGCATACCATGCTAGAGCGACATACGCAAGACGGGTTCTCACGTACGCCTTATGTACGCCAATCCTCATGCGCAAGCATGCGGGAGTTTCTAGCAGAGAACGGCAGCATATTCCTTTGCTCGCTGAATTGCAGTCGCGAACTCGCTTGTGAGCTCATCTACATCCTTTAGTGTTGAGACTGGTTCCCGGGAGTATTCTGTACCTCGTGCCGTATGCCGTGTGAGTATCTTCTGCCTCGACGGCAGCAGCCTGGAATTTGCCGGCTGGTCTGAGATGGTCGGAGCATACATGGTTGTCGAAGGTTTAAATGTGATTTAAATGATAAGACCGACCTCTGGCTAGACCACCGCAAATCTATTAGTTATGGGGGATTTGTTTGGTTGTGCGGCTAGTGAGTTGAAGTCACCGACCCTAAGACCAGTTGTCTGTTGAGGTTGGCATCACCTTCCCATCAATATCCCATCCGGACAAGTCCATGTGGTATTTACACAATTTGTTTATAATATCTCTCCTGGCAGCTATCGTCGGCCCTGTGAAGTCCAGAAATTTCTGGATATAATAGCGTATACCGACTGAAGGTTAGCTATGATGAAGAGTAACAGGACAGAACCAACCTTTTTTCAACCCAACTCGTCCTTCCGATACAAAAAGGAAAAGGCCAGAGGACATCACACAAACCTACACATGATCATTATTGATCTAGAAAAGGCTTTCGATCACGTGCCCCGAGAACTTATTTGGGATGCACTTAGAGCCCAAAATGTCCTTATACATCGCCTTCATACAGGATGTACAATGGTGTTACAACTCAAGTCCACCAGGCATCTGTACAGTTGGCGTTGATCAAGGGTCGGCTTTGAGCCCTTTGTTATTTAACGTCACCAATGTATCCAAGGACAATCTCTCAAACCGCTGCCAAAAACCTGTACCATGGAACACCATGGAATAATACTGTATGCAAATGACGTTGCTCTGATATCAGACTCAGTGGAAGACCTACAGACTGATTTCAATCTCTGGCTGAAGTCACTTGAAGATAATTGTCTTAAGATTAGTTGCAAAAAGACAGAGCATAATATGTCGTGTATATTTGATGGTCACACGGACATGAGCCAGATAAAACTTTTCATAGACGGGGCGTCCATACATAAATATTTGGGATCAATCATTAGCAATGACGGAAAAATTGAGCGAGATGTAACCCATAGAACAACTGCGGGATGGATGAAAAGCTCAAGCTCGCATTCAATGGTAATAAAAATTTACAATAGTATCCCAAATTCAATTAAAAATAAAGAGAAGGATAAAATATTTATAGAAAATTTAAAAAAATATTTAGTTCAGAAATGTTATTATGATATGAAAGAATTTTTTGATGATAATAAATGAATAAAATCTGTATTTCGTCTGACCTCTAAATAGTATTAATTATTAAAGTATTAGTTATAAGCATGTTATAAGTATAAGTTTATATTTTGTGATTATAATTCTAGAATTTATCTGAGGACAGTTAAAATTAAATTTATAATGTAATTAATTGTTTTATAATTCATTTCATATTTTAAATAATTGTAAACAGTAAATCTCTCTGTCTAACATTGCTATGTCCTGACGGGACGTCACAATTATCATTAAGACCTTATACCTACTCGTAAGAATGTACTATTAATTGTGATACTGCAATAAATATTTGAATTTGAATTTGAAGTTGAGACAACTCACAGGTGTAATGTGTGACAAGAAGATGCACATTAAACTTAAAGCACAGAATATATAATAGTATTACATACAGAATGGTCATTTACCTCCCTTCACCTGTCCGACATACGTCACACTCCGCGCCGGACTGTAGGCCACATTGAGCGTACGCTTAGCGGGTATGGCGCACGCATGTTTCCCAGTGTAACGGAAATAATCAAGTTTTTTGTTCCAAAGATGGTTAGGTACTGTTCTGTGTACGGATGTCTTTCTACTACAAGAGATGACTCCATCAGGAACTTTTTTAGATTCCACAGTGATGACAGACGGTAAGTAAATACATACAAAATGTAGAACCTAATCTATTCTAAATATTTAGTTACAGTGAACAACTTTAAAACGTTGGTTTATCAAGTGATGATTATGACCGGTATAACAAAATTTGTCAACCCTTATAACACACACACACAAACGCATGCCAAGTGCAACATGCCGTCTGTCGAAATGACATGGTAGTTGGGAATGTCCAAGCTGTGCTTAAAGGCAAACTGTACAAAACAGCCATAAGACCTGCCACCTCTACGGTACAGAATGTTGGGTATCTACTAAACAACACCTGTCAAAGCTTCACACTACAGAAATGCGCATGTTACGCTGGTCAGTGGGTGTCACACTGCTGGACAAAGTTCGCAATGTCCACATCAGAGGAAGATAAATAATTGACCCAATTATAGACAAGGTCGAAGAACGACGCCTACGATGGTAAGGACATGTGCTTCGGCGCCCTAAGGACCATATGGTACGAATAGTCCTAAACTTACCCACGACGACGCGACGCCGCGGAAAACACCCCGCCACTTGGCTGATGACGGTACAAAAATACCTGAAAGAATCCGACATACACGCCGAAACAGCACAATATAGACAAAAATGGAAGAGGCAGACAAGGAACACCGGCCCCAGATAATGGGAAGAAGGCTTAGGAGAAGAAGAAGAGTAATAGAATAAGAGTAGAGTAAGAGTAGTAACACAAAATTGGAAGATCCTATCTTCAAAATTGGCGGAGTTTCCATAGCTTTTATCGACTATTGACCCTTGTTTTCACCCGACATATTGGGTGATAAGGGATTAAAACCGGGTGATTTGGGTTATTACCCGGTTGTAACCCCAAAAAGCTTCCATGCTGGACTGGGAGCGACAGAAGAACGTAGAATGTGCCAGCTGCATCTCCTCCCTGGCATGCTGTAAAAACCAGCTAAGGGATTCGAGGGTATATTGTAATTTAGGCGATGGGCTGACAACCTGTCACTACAGCAATATCCAATTCTATCTTAAACAACCCTCAAAACTTGTCAGACGTGGCGGAACGACCTTTGTTTGGTTTGTTCACGCTCTGCCTACCTTATTACGGATACAGGCGGGATAGTATGTATGTATGTAACCCCAAAAATTGGGTGATAATGGATTTAAACCGGGTGATTTGGGTTATTACCCGGTTTAAACCCGGGTGGATTGAATGGGTTTTTACCCACTACTATACATGTAAAGCCGGTTCAACCAAGCGGTTTCAAACGTCGAAATCGGCTAAAAACCATTTTGGGCGAATGTAGCCGGGGAGAAACGGTTGTTTATAAATAGCTATATGTATATACTTTATTCAAAAACTAAGATTATTTTATGTTTTTTGCATTAAATATAAGTTTTAACATTAAAAAAACAGTTTCTATTACTTAATACCTAAGTATGAGATGAACGTGTATGTATGTAAGTATGAGATCAAAGTGGCAACTGAGTGCGCGCGATGGCGCCAAAGCCGCTAAGCGTGCTTCCCGCCCCGCCGCTCACCTATACCCTCCCTCCCGCAGGCTCACCGAGTCATGCAGTGGAATGAAAAATACCTAACTTACTTTGCAAACGAAAGATTTTATGACAGTAAGTGAGAAGAACAAGTGTATCAAACAAATACCTACCTATCTTTACCTCAATATCACTTAGCACATACTAGTTTTGTTGCAATAGCGATAGTCTACTCGTACTTATACTTTTTTTCAAGGTCAACTATCCATTGTGAAACTATCGTTATTGCAACAACACTGGTAGGTACATACCTACTTAGTCCTGATGTATTTTTTAATGATGAGTGACATATATTTTTTTCGGATTTGATTTAATAAGGTACCTATAAGAGATCTCAGTGTGGAATTACGAAAAAACAAACACAGGAGTAACAATTTAGTAAAAACAGGCGTGATCTACAGTAAAAAACGAACAAAAACTCATTATTCTTCGTTGGTCCGGTCGGGTAATAACTCAGTTTCGATTTCCATTTAAGTCTGTCACAGTTTCATAACTAACTTTTACTAATTGCTTGTCGCAACTTGCACCAAGAAGACTGAATGTAAACAAAATGCACGCGTCCGCGCTTTTGGCTGGCCGGCGCCCCCCGCCACCCGCACCCGCGCGTGATGTTCCGCGTGCTCGATGGTCCCTGCGCTCGCCATTCTTATATAGGTACGTACCTAATATTAGAAGTTCGTGGATAAAAACAACACAAATTATGAATAGTGTTTTGTTACAACATAATAACAAAGAACACGTAAACTCTAATAACTTGCCATTTCTTTTGTGGATTTTACAGGCTGTAGTAATGAAAAAAAAAATATCTATAAACATCGTGGATGAATTCGACACAAAATATTTTAAACAACAGATATCAGTATTCTGAAACGCGAAACACCTATTTTACCTATTGTAATATTATTTTAGAGCTAGTTGGTGCCGTATTAGGTACTGGTTAAATATTAGGATTCTCGTGGACATACCAGGCCACTCAGAAAGTATTGCGATAAATAGTTTTTATATATGGCAGACTGGCCGGTTAAAATCTTTTTTGAAAATATGATTACTTGTAAGTAAAAATATGTGTGTTCCATTTTCAAAATTTCCCTCCACATTTTTTGCGAGCCAATTCAAAGTATCGTGTCTTACTGAAAAATGGATCTGCGCCGGGAACATTTTAGAGCTATGATTTTTTACGATTTCAAGTGTCGCCTGAAACCGGATGAATCGTTCGATAGACTTCAAATGGCATTTATGGATGAAAGCCCCTCCAAGGCAACCGTGTATCGTTGGTATAACGAATTTAGGCGCGGTCGACCAACCTTGGGGGATGAAGAAAGAAGCGGTCGCCCTTTGACGGCTATTACGGAAGAAACCGTGCTAGCAGTGAACAATTTAATCCAAGATAATAGGCGAATTACATATCAGGAGATTCAGTACATATTAAAGATTGGATCGGGAAGCGTTCACGAGATTCTACATGGGCATCTTCGCGTGAGGAGGATAGTATCGCGCTGGGTGCCGCACTACCTCACCGACGCTCAGAAGCAGGCCCGGGTGGAATGGTGCCGTGATATGCTAAACAAATTTGAAGCAGGCTCGTCTCGGCGTGTTTACGACATCGTAACAGGTGATGAGTCCTGGATTTATCAATATGATCCAGAAACCAAGCGCCAGTCGACAGTTTGGGTGTTTCAAAATGAACCAACGCCTACCAAAGTGAAGCGATCTCGAAGCGGGGGGAAGATTTTGATCGCCAGCTTTTTTAATTTGACTGGCTACTTGGCCTCAATTCCCTTACGAGATCAAAGAAGCATTAACGCCGAATGGTATACTACCAAATGTTTACCAGAAGTTTTTTCTGTTGTGAGCAACAAGCGACCAAACACAGGGCTCCGCGGACTACTGCTCCACCACGACAATGCGCCTGCACACACCGCGCTCAAAACGAGGGACTTCCTGGACAGCACACCAGTCAAACTCCTGGGTCACCCTCCTTACAGCCCTGATCTAGCACCGTGTGACTTCTTTTTATTTCCAAAAATAAAAAATCAGCTCAAGGGGATACAATTTTCGTCGCCGGAAGATGCGCTGGCTGCGTTCGAGCAGGCTGTAAACGAGGTGTCTACGGCGGACTGGAAAAAGTGTTTTGAAAACTGGTTCAGACGCATGAATCTTTGTATGGAGGCTGGTGGAGAGTACTTTGAAAATATTTAATAAAAATATTTGTACCTGTAGAACAATTTTTTTTAGCGTCGCAAAACTTTCTGAGTGTCCCACGTATATAGCACAAAATGCCTATGTACATCAATAACTATCTCGTTATTACCATGAAAGTAATATTTGCATCTCTAATTATCTTTTCGTCCAATACTGATCGAAAAGACAAATACCTAAATTTCTACCTATGCAAGTACCTAGGATGACCCAAAATAATGTATTAGGTTGGGCAAATGGTCCGGAAACTGTATGCAAAAAACAAAAAACTTTAAGAGTTTTGAAACTTCAAAACCTAGCGCTATCGGACTATAGGTCGCGCTCAAAACGATAATAATACGTAGCGTCCAACCTCATTAGACGCAAACTCTTTTGTAAACATATGTTTCACTACTGACAGATTGTCAAATTGCCATTCTTGTACAGACGCCGCAGCTTTTGTTACTTGGTTATTTCTTTCGGTTTAGGATAACAATATTTATATGTGTTATCGCATTGACCAATCTGTTCATTCTGTAAATATACACCTGTAAATAGCACGCATCAGTTTTACTTCACCACCATCAACCGCACGCCCTTCTCGCCAAAAATACATTTGGAGATAATTCTCAAACTGTATAAAATGTCAGGACTTTTCCATGGAAATCAGACCTTTTCTCCGGACTTTAGAACTTTTCATCTGGTAACCCTATGTGTGAGTGACGATGACGACTATGATATCCAAGACAAAAACCGGGACCAATCGGCACGGAACCCTTTTTTAAACGACTCCAAAATAAAACGAGGTTCTCGAACGAACAGCAGCAGTGATTCCGTCTGCATTGTCCTAACCAAACTGGGAAGTCTTACAAAGTGAAACATTAGTATTCATTCGTATGTGCACAAAATATCGACTAAAATAGTAACCTAACCTGTCAATGGTAGCAATTCGAAGTTGCAAAAATCACGACTTAACTAATATAAATCTATACCTGTCTTTTTTATCATGACAGAACAGAAAGAGACAGCAACAATTTAAATCAAAATTTAGTTTAGTTGTGCCCTCAAGGAATCTGTACCATTGTTATCCTGAAAGCACAGAAAGGGAAAGGGACGGCAACAATTTTAATTCAGATTTAGTTTCATACGAGAAAATCGAAGCCACGACTTCTGGATCGAAAACCGAAGGTTAGTCAGACTACTATACCACCGAGGCAGACAGACCCATTAATTAATAGCTTTTTTGTAATACCCTTTTAATTGGGTTATCCTTTAATTAATGTATAAACACATCTGCTCAGAGACATATGTTACTCATACGCGCTTATAAATAATAGAAGTGACGCCATCTTGAAAACTTGAAATGGCCATATTGGTAAACAGGTCAAAGTTATTATTTATTCGTGATCAAATAGTTTATTGTTTGTTTTTGTTATTGTTGTTTAAAAATAAAGTTTGTGTAATATACACACGTGGTAATTATCTACGTGTTTATAGCGATTGGCTGAAGGTAGTTGCTTTCGCAGTTTGGCGAGAATGTAACATATAATTCTGTAAATA
The DNA here is from genome assembly GCA_949820665.1 of Scrobipalpa costella. NCBI lineage: Eukaryota > Metazoa > Arthropoda > Insecta > Lepidoptera > Gelechiidae > Scrobipalpa > Scrobipalpa costella. The sequence continues at coordinate 14,573,030 of OX463315.1, forward strand.
CCTTTTTTTGTGAAATAAAAAAAAACGAATCTCATAATAACATAATCCTACTTTCTGACAATTTCCCCTGTCTGGTTTAATCAGCTGATTTTTACGAAAAGAAAGAGGATTCTGTGCTTCGCAGGGCATGTTAAGGTAATTCCTACCGGCAAATGGTTGTTTTTAAGAGCTTATTTCTCTTAAACGAACCATTGGAAATATCTACAAAAATATACATCTAATAAATTATTTTATGGCTTGCATTTGGAAATTTAAAATTTTTCTAGTTCATAAATAAGTATGCTATAAAAAAAACTGAAAGTAAAGCTGTTTTTATCAGTAAATTTGATATTCCTTCTAAACTACTAGGAGCGCTATCGCGGTTCCTTCAGGAAAATATCCGTGTTACGATTATTTAAAATCGCAACATAGCTTTTTTTAAACCGAGTCGTAGTTTTTATGGAATTAGCTTTATTGTGCGTTTTCGCTCATTTTCAACGCGGCCACGGTTGTAACCGCCACGCAGTAGCGCGCGCTGATTTGAACGATATTCTAAGGCATTACGGGCGATGGTTGCATATCTTGAAATCTACCTGCTCATCTGCCGAAAAGATACACCTTAAGCAGTCTCGGTCCCGGGTGCTGTCTATTATAGTACATACAAGGTGGCGCAAAAGAAGTCATCCGATGTTGTTTGGCTCTCATTTTTTTTCTAAATGAAAAACTTCGAATCTGTTTTTTGATTATATTTATTTGCACCTTTAGAATTTTACTGGTCAAGTCGAGAAGATGATATCGGCCAAATGGGCGCCGTTACAATTGATTGCCATACGGGCTCGTTTTATGGCATTTTTCATCACTTCGGCGAGAACTTCGGGCGACAGATTCTCGCACTCGTGTCGAATGTTGTCTTTGAGGGCTTCCAAGGTCTCAGGCTTGTTGACGTAAACACGAGACTTCAAAAAACCCCATAAAAAGAAGTCCGGGACCGTTAAATCGGGCGATCTGGCCGGCCAGTGCAAATCGCCAAAACGAGAGATTAGGCGACCCGGAAATGCCGCCTTCAGAATGTCGGTTGTGGCTCGTGCAGTGTGCGCCGTTGCCCCGTCCTGTTGGAACCACATGTCCTCCAGTCCCAATTCGTCCAATTGCGGCAGAAAAAATTCGGTCAACATGGCCCTATAGCGCGCACCGTCCACTGTTGTCGTTTGACCCGCGGCGTTCTCGAAAAAAAATGGCCCGATGACTCCTCCAGCGTGAACAGCGCACCACGCAGTCACTTTGAGCGGGTGTAACGGCTCCTCGTGCATCACTCGTGGATTCTCGGTGCCCCAGAAGCGATAATTTTGCCGATTCACGTAACCGCTGAGGTGGAAATGAGCCTCATCGCTCATGATGATTTTGGTCGAAAAATTGTCCAATTCTTCCTCGAGATTGAGGATGGCTTGGGCGTAGGTTACGCGCGTTTGGCGGTCGGCAGGCAGCAGCTGATGCACGGTCTGGACTTTGTAAGGAAACATCTTCAAGTCTCGCACCAAAATTCGCTGCAAGGACCGCCGGCTGAGGCCCAATTGCGTGGCACGTCGTCTGGTCGATGTTTCGGGGCTCACTTCAACGTCCTCGGCTACAGCGGCGATATTCTCGGCAGAACGGGCGCTCCGGGGCCGGCCACTCTTAGCAACGTCTCGTGTGGTCCCATACTCTTCAAGGTTGGTGGCTAAACGTCGCAGTGTTTGCGCAGTCGGTGTCGGACGGCCGGGGAATCGGCGACGGAATTCGCGCTGCGCCAACACCACAGACGAATTGTTACTCAAAAAAATAGACACGATTTTTCCGCGTTCTTGGGGAGTGTATCGCTCCATGGCTTGTTCACTTGTATTCTGCATCTGTCTAGTCCACAAATGTCAAAACAGATTTGACATTGGCGGCCATTTGCAAAAATGAGAGCATCTTCCAATAGGGTGATTTCTTTTGCGCCACCTTGTACATACATATAATCACGCCTTTATCCCTAATGGGATAGGCAGAACGTAAGCGACCTAAATACAGGTCGTTTTGCCACGTCCGACAAAGTTTTGAGGGCCATTCAAGATAGATTGATACGCTGCGTTGTAGCCCATCGCCTTAATTAAAAAATCTCGTCTATTATAGTAGTCTTTACATAAACCATGTTAGATCAGAGGCCTATTAAGTAGCTGTTACTATAGGCGGTCTAAAAACTCTGACACCAGGTTGCGTCGGATCGTTAATCGACTCTAAAACCCTCGATAAGAAGACGACCGCTATCACAGACAACGAGCAAGACCAGCAGCGTGCCCTCCGAAGCACGGAACCCTTTTTCTTGATAATCAAGTAAATTAAGCAAGCATGCATATGTTCATTCTTCAAAAGTATAACGCAGTGTTACACAAAAAAAAGTAAATGAAGCTGCAATATCCTAACCAAACTGGGAGAAATCTCTCAAAATAATTAAGCGACAAACATGTGACAAATAGAATGAAATAAGAAGAAATCATCTTTGTAATCCCCTCGAACCCACGACCTCCGGATCGGGTGACCTGGGCTGTTACCACTAGGCCACGAAAGGAGTTTATTATTGACCCCTGATAAAATGGCCGTCTGTCTGTCCCTACATTAATTTGCACTCCTCAATGTCAGCCTTGACATACCATAAGACAAATTCAGGCGAAATCAAACTCATAAAAATACCAGAGCATTTGAGAATGACTTTATTACAGAGACTGAATATGGGATCTACGTTCATAGGTCGTGGGTATGTTTCCCGTGGGGCACAAATTTTGGTATGTTTTTTGAGTCATAATTTCGAAAACTACAGAATGGGCTTGATTCTAGATTTGCCGGTTAAAACTAAAATTATAATCTACTAGCGATAATTTCCGCGGCTTCGCGCGGAAATTATCAGTGTTTCTCTGCTATAATATACATGTATTATACATATAAACCTTCCTCTTAAATAACTCTATCCATTAAAAGAAACCGCATCAAAATCCGTTGCGTAGTTTTAAAGATTTATGCATACATAGGGATATAGGGACAGAGAAAGCGACTTTGTTTTATACTATGTAGTGATTTGCATATATTGGAAAAGGACAGGAGATCCATTCTCTCCGGTTTTTGATTTATAGTCGGTGGTTTTATGCGTTTTCTGTCATTTTTATCCGCCGTCATAGGATATGAGGGATAAAAATGACGGAAATACTGAGGAAACGTGCAAAAGTGCGTCAAAATCTAGCGGACAAAGTGTAAAACCATAGAGTATAAATCGCCTGTTCCTTTTCATTTTTATTATTTTAAAACAGATAGATTTAATTTTAGTTTCAGCCGGTGGTATCTATAGAATCGAGCCCTATATCACGAATTTTCTCCAAGGATCATAAATCGTAAAATTAAAAGCCCCTCTCATACAAAATGTCTCGCGCGAGCCCCAAACACCATTTGTATGGGATCTGCTTTCCACATTTCGTCATTTCCAAATTGTTCAGTTTCATGGGTAAGGACACCACTCCCTAAAATTTGGTGATCAAATTTTTAACATCCTGCACACTTGGGGTCATGAAGTCCGATTTGACCCTTCAGTTAGATCATCTTGTTTCTTCCATGCTGGCCTGGGACTGGGAGCGAGAGAAAAACATGAACGGGCCAGTTGAATTTCCTTCCGGGCATGCTGTAAAAACGAGCTAAGGGATCCGAGGGTTTCAGTATACTGTAATTTAGGCGAGGGGCTGCCAACCTGTCACTACAGCAATATACCTATAAATCTATCTTAAATAACCCTCAAAACTTTGTCAGACGTGGCGGAATGACCTTTGTTTAGGTCGTGTACGCTCTTACTACCCCATTATATAGGCGTGTCTATATGTATGTAGCTAACCATCGCTGGCACAGTTTACCAGAACGATCCTGTATTTCAGTACCACTTATCATCACTTCATAACTAAGGAAAATCTGCGCTAGTTTATACAATAGACCTACTAAGATAGATAACCACAGATAGATAACAGATAATCCTATTGGCAGACTTGGCTAACCTCGCCTTTACAATTACTAAGGCTCGTATTTTCAAAGCGATCTCGAACTTAAGAGCAATATTAAGTATGGATTTGACAGGCCCGTTTGTACTGAAATGACATTTCTTATACGAACTCAAACTCGCTGTCACTCTTGAGAGCTGATTACAAATACGGCCCTAAGTAACTTTATGTCATTCATACAATTTATTTACATGAACCTTTGCATAACAATTCTTTAAACCTAAATCCTTAAAGCAGACTAGGTATTGTTTTGTTATTGAAAATATCTAGGCACAGAATATAATAACTGCCTCCGTGGTCTAGTGGCTAGTGCCATGGACTCCTGATCCGTAGGGCCTGGGTTCGATTCCCAGAGGGGAAACACAAAGTTCATAATTGAGAATTTATCAATTTGTGAATTTTTCCCCATTTTGGTTAGGACATTGAATCACCTGATTGTCTGAAAAAGAACAAGATTTCGTGCTTCAGAGGGCACGTTAAGCCGTCGGTCCCGGTCGCTGTCTTTGATAGTGGTCGTTACTCAAACCATGTCTAAGGCCTGATAGTTGTGCTACTAGGCGGTTTAAAGCTCTCACACCAGGATTTATCGGGTCGATAGACCCACTCGACAGAAGAAGACAGAATATACAGGGCGAAAAAAAATTCTTTTAACTTAACTATTCGTCAAATACAATCTAAGTAATCAACTTGTGATATGAGAAGTCATCATCATCTCCCTAGCCTTATCCCGTATCTCACGGGGTTGGCTTCCTAATCTAGGGGATTGAACGAGGGTACTGGTTTTTACACAGAGCGACTGCCATCTGACCTCCGCAACCCAGAAGGGAAACCAGACCCAATCCTAGATTAGGTCAGAGTTTTCAAGCCGCCAATGCTTAGCTCTGGCCTCTGATATGGCTTAACGACTAATATCTACGGTATTAAACGATATTAACCGGGACCAACGGCTTAACGTGCCTTCCGAAGCACAGAAAAAGCACCGAATAAACGTACATATGAAATTCGAAAACCGAAAAACACATTAGTACGTGGTGGGGTTCGAACCACGACCTCCCGCTCAGGAGGCAGCGGCCCTATCCACTACACCATCGGATATGAGAAGTAAAAAAGACTTAAATTTATAACGGGTGTAAGGGACAGCATCCCGCAAACTGATAGGAGTTGCTCAGTCAACGAAAATAAACAACTTTCATCAGGAAAGTCTTTTAGGAGATGAAAAAATATTGCTCTTCCCATTCCAAATGACCGCCTCGATCAGACAATTTGTATGGAAAATCAAATAATTTGTTTTAGCTTCCTGAAATAAATTCCTGTTGACAGTTGTTCAGTTTCGTTGACTGAGCTACCTTATCAGTTTGCGGGACGCTGTCCCTTACACCTGTTTTAGAAACAATAGACCTACTAAGATAACCAAGGATAATCCCCTACTTGGCAGACTTTGCTTACCTCATCTATACTATAACTGAGGCCCGTATTTATGAAGCGATCTCAAAATTGAGTGCAATATTAAGTATGGATTTGACAGGTCGTTTTGTACTGAAATGACATTTCGGATTTAAACTTAAGCCCGCTGTCGCTCTTGAGAGCTGATTATCAATACAGGCCTAAGTAGCTTTATGTCATTCACTCAACCTATTCATTAAACAATTTATTTGAATGTACCTTTGCATAACAATTCTTCAAACCTAAATCCTTAACGCAGACTAGGTATTTGTTATTCAAAATATCTAGGCACAGAATATACAGGGTGTGAAAAACATATATTTTAACTTAACTATTAGTCAAATACGATCTAAATCTAAGTAACCAGTAGTTATTTTATTGAATACTAGCTGTGCCCGCGACTTCGTACGCCCGGTTTGTATGGAAAACACGCTTCTCCGCGCGTAGGAGCGGGATCTGCTCACCCGCGTGTGTTTCGCATTGTCTGATCTTTGTTTTTGTATGGAAAACACGCTTCCGCGCGCGAGCTAGCAGATCCCGCTTCTACGCGCGGAGAATCTAACTGTTTTCAGTATGTTCGACACTGCGTGTTTTCCATACAAACTGGGGTACTTACTCAATATTAGAATAGTTTCCGTGATTATTTCTAACTTAAGCTGGACACGAGGTAATTAAAAAAACAGACAAATTAAAAGTCCCTTTAAGATCGGTTAAAAATGACCGAAATTCATTTTCCTACCTAGCTCCTAAGTCGCTCTAAGGCGCTCTTATTTGTATCGCAACTTTGATTTCAAATAATGCTCGAATAAAAAAGTTCCATAAAAATCGGTTAAGAAACAGCCAAATTTCAATTTCCTGCCTACCCCCCTAAATTAGGTAGCGTAATCTTAGGTATCCGAAGTTGCAACCCGGGTAACACACAGTTGAATAGAAAAAATCCCATCGAAATCGGTTCAGTAGTTTTGGCGTGATGTGGTAACATACAGACAGTCAAAAAATCTAAAAAAAAAAAATTTTAATCTTTATATCATTAATTATTCATGCTGCATTTTTTTTTTGTAAAAATATTCAATGTACAGACACGACCCTTCTAGAGATTTATTATATGTATAGATTAGTTTACATATATTAGTTTGTATACATAGATAGATCTATTTGAAATGACCCTCAATACTTGTCTGAAGTGGCGCAACGACCTTTGTTTGGGTCGTTGACGCTCTGCCTACCCCATGAGAAAGGCGTGAATATATGTATGTATGTATGTATTAGTTTGTAGACAAAACTAAGTTTAAAAAACGTCTTCATCAATTTAATACTGGGCGGACAACAAAGGTTAGGTAGGTTAAGTGGGTGTGACTACAAATTAATATATCTCGTGTAAGCTCTTTGAACATGTATAAAGCCTTTATTACATACATACATAAAATCACACCTTTATCCCTTACGGGGTAGGCAAAGCGTAAAACGCCTCCTAAAAGGCGCTTTCGCCACGTCTGAGATAAATTGAGGGCAATTTTAGATTGTTATCTGTATTGCTGTAGTGACAGGTTGTCAGCCCATCGCCTAAATTACAATACACTGTAACCCTCGAATCCCTTTTGCTGTCTTTTACAGCATACCCGGGAGGAAGGGCAACTGGAACATTCTATGTTTTTCTTTCTCTCCCAGTCCAGTATGGAAGAAAAAAAAGAAAAAAAAAAGCATTTATTCCTTCTATGCATTGCCTTTTGTCTCATAAAGCTTAATAATTATTTGTGTACATTTTGTATTGTAGTTTATTAAGTAGTAGTTTCTTCCATGGTGGACTGGGAGTTAGAGAAAAACGTAGAATACTGCTGTAAAAACCAGCTAAGGAATCCAAAGGTTTCACTGTATTGTACTAACTTGTTTAACTGTATTTAACTGCCTCCGTGGTCTAGTGGCTAGTGCCATGGACTCCCGATCCGGAGGTCCTGGGTTCGATTCCCAGGGGGGGAAACACAAAGTTGATATTTGAGAGTTTATCACTTTGTGATTTTTTCTCAGTTTGGTTAGGACAATGCAGGCTGAATCACCTGATTATCCGAAAAGAAAAGGATTTTCGTGCTTCGGAGGGCATGTTAAGCCGTCGGTCCCGGTCGCTGTCTTTGATAGTGGTCGTCACTTGAACCATGTCAGAAGCCTGATAGTTGTGCTACTAAGCGGTTTAAAAACTATGACACCAGGGTTCATCGGGTCCATAGACTCGATGACCACTCGACAGAAGACGACTGTATTGTAATTTAGGCGATGGGCTGACAACTTGTCACTACAGCAATATACGTACAAATCTATCTTAACCCTCCAAACTAAGTCAGACTTTGTTTAGGTCGTTTACGCTCTGCCTACCCTATTAGTGATGAAGGCGTGATTATATGTATGTATTTAGTTTATTAAGTGATCCATACACAGAACACAAACATGTTATTTTAATATAAATAAACACAAAAATATACCGGGTGTTCGGCACAGCGTTCATAAACTGATAAAGGTTGCTCAGTTTACGAAACTGAACAACATTCACCGGGAGATTCTTTCAGGAAATTAATTTTAATCAATAAAACTCAGAAACTGCTGATTTAATAAAATCGTTTTTCTCTAACTTAGGTAATTTTTTACCGGGGGAAATACCCTAATATTAAATACGAAAACGCGGTCAATCTAGTTATTTACATCAAAAACTTTGACATAAGTTTTGAAACTATTTTACGTAAGTAGATGAGCAAATAACAATCAAAATATTATATCTTATTACTAAATTACTTACGGATTAACCATGTTGCTTGGTTGTATAAAGTCCGAACGCAACTAAACCTAAAACTTCACCAATATGTCCGAAGTGAATAATTTATCATAAAAATAACCGTTATCTCTCCATGTTTCTAAAAAAACATTGGCAGGTAACAATAAACATAAACTTTTTAAAAAACAAACGCACTGCCCACTCGAAAAAAAAAATTTGAGTTCGAAATTTAAATGGAAACGCGCGCGCTTGTTCGTTCCATATACGAAGTGTTTAGCTTGGTTGTCGCGAGCACATTGCCGAGGCGTCAACAACCATTTTCAATTTATATTGTGGAGGGAAAAATATACGCACAATATACAGCGCGGTAATATATTCTATGAGCTGGTGACGTCATTGGACTAAAATAAAGTCATGCCTATATCCCTTACGGGGTAGACAGACAGTAAAAGCCTTTTCGCAACATCTAATAAGTACACAGGGCTAAAGACTAAACGAAGTAATTAATGTTAGTAATACTTTAGAGTTGATTCTAAATAATTTCAGTACAGTCTAAATGATAGCTATTGGTGAAAATATATATATATATATATATTATATAATATATACCTTAGTGTGTATTAGTATTACTATAATTATTAACGTTATTTATTGTATCTGTTCCCGGTCTTTCATCCTCATTAGGTTGGCTGGAAGAGATCTCTTATAGATATAAGCTCGCCTATTGTTTTAATTTTTAAGTTTACTTTTATGTTTAATTTTTAAAACAATAAAGAATTTAATAATAATAAAACCTGTAATTGGTTTTCTGTCTTGTATTAATTTTAAGTATTCTTATAATAATAGCTGTTGGTTTTCCTGGAAATACAAAATAAAATAAATAAATAGCTATTTGTATTTTTTGCATTTGCGTTTTTTTTTTTTAAATCATTATAAATAATGGTGCGGGTTGTTTAGACGTTATATAATTTATACATTCAGAATCTGGTAAAAATGGTTATTAACAACCAATGTATCGCTAAGTCGGGCTACAAAAGTACATATTTAATGGGAAAATCGCCATGTTTATATTCTTCAAAATGTAGACTGAGCGTTAAATCAATGAGGACAATTCGGTGAGAACACATCTAAATCTCAACTAAAACTTATTACCGTATTTTATGTTCTCTCATTATAAAAAAATGCAAATATGGACTTATATTAGGTAGTTAAATTGTGTAACTTTCAACGCCTAATTTCCCACATAATTTACCTTGTGAGGTTTATTTCATTTAACCCTCGAAGTATAACGGTTTTTAATTTAAGTTTAATTTCTTAAAACGTCTACAAAAATATTACCTGCCAAATATCCAATACAATTTCACCCTACTAACTACCAAACCCGTTTTCCTACCTATCTCTCAGACTATACCAAACATCAAAAATGCCTGTATATTGGTACCAATCGTAATTGCAAAAATCACGACTTAATTAATATAAGTCCATACCTGTCATTGTCTGTCATGAGAGAACAGAAAGGGACGACAATAATTTTAGTCAAGATTAAGTTAAGCTGTGCGCTCTGCGAATCGTTAGTAATGTTTCCAATTTTAGTTGTGACTCAGACAGAGTGTCCAAAGCCTGTCTTAACTTTATGTAAGTTTAAGTTCAGTTTGTTGACCGTTTTTCCGATAATTTATGACCACTAAACTAAGGCCCGTAATTATAATCCGCACTTGAGACTGACAGCCAGTTTGAGTTCGTATCAGAAATGTCATTTCAGTTCAAAATGGCTTGTCAAATCCGTACTTAATATTGCTCTCAACTTTGAGATAGCTTTACAAATACGAGCCTAAGTGGCTAAGTTATTGTTGCTTAGAATTCAAAAAGCCTAGAATTCGTGATTATGGCCTTGGAAGACCAGCTTTTTTAAGTTTTGTTGTCGATTTAACAACTCTGGACCCGTGTATTTTTGAACCAGTTAAATCAACATTCGTATACAAAAGGCAACATTCGCATGCCAAATACTTAGTATGGAATTCGCATGCGACACTTAAACTTCCATGCTGGCCAGGCCAGTAGCCATATTCTATGTTTTTGTGTGTTCAGAGCAAAGCAGGTCGAATCAATTTATCTGATTGTCTGACAATAAGATGATTCCGAGCTTCGGAGGGTACGTTTATCGTCAATCACGGTCGCTGAATTTATTTAATTAACTAGCGACCCGCCCCGGCTTCGCACGGAAATTATCAGTGTTTCTCTACTATATTATGCATGTATTATACATATAAACCTTCCTCTTGAATCACTCTATCCATTAAAAGAAACCGCATCAAAATCCGTTGCGTAGTTTTAAAGATTTATGCATACATAGGGATATAGGGACAGAGAAAGCGACTTTGTTTTATACTATGTAGTGATGATTGTCTCTAGACGAACCATGTCAAAAGCTATTTACTGACCGATCTGACACCATCATGGGTCGTCGGGTCGGTCACCTCACAAGACTGTTTATGTTTTCATAACAATACCTTTGTCATAAATTATATAAAAAGGTATATAAACATTCAAATAGAATTCGAATGGGTCCTTGGCCCATTTAAAATTATTTGGATAAAAATATGATCTCAATTCTTTTGTTTCGGAATAATAAAACTGAAAACTAATAATAACCAAGAAACATGGACTGTTTTTTTATGAAAAAGGTATGGTGTCCATTCTATTGTAGACACAACTTACTTCTTCTTCTTCTTCTTAGCGAGTGGATTCACATCGTTCAGACAGCATATGCCCGCACATCATCTCTTTAGCCTTATCCGATATCTTACGGGGTCGGCTACCTAATCTAGGGAATTGAACGAGGGTACTGGTTTTTACACAGAGCGACCTCCATCTGAGCTCCGCAACCCAGAAGGGAAACCAGACCCAATCCTAGATTAGGTCAGTTTTCAAGCCGCCAATACTTAGCACTGGCCTCTGACATGGCTTAAAGACTTATACCTACGGTATTTAATGATATTAACCGGGACCAACGTCTTAACGTGCCTTCCAAATAAACGAACGTATGAAATTCGAAAATTGAAAAACTCATTGGTACGTGGTAGGATTTGAACCACGACCTCCCGCTCAGAGGCCCTATCCACTACACCAATGGGCTCTCTGGTGCATTTGCCCATAGTAAGTAGTGTTCTGTTCTGTGTATATGACACCCTTTCTATTACACCCAGTATTATACGGGGTATAAGATTCAAGTCAAAAATTATGCTTTTCCATAAAAATTGTCGGGTCGAGGTGGTCATTTTATATGGGAAAGTCTTTGTTTTTATATCTCCTAACAGAATTTCCTGGTAAAGGTTGTTCAGTTTCGTTGCCTGAGTAACCACCTTCTGTTTGCGGGACGCTGTCCCTTACACCCGGTATGTACCAGTAAATATTTAAAGTAAAAGCTTTTCTTAGAATTTCGTTCTGAAAACATGGCGATTCTCAATAATAAAAACAAACAAACATGTTATGTTTAACGCTTCGGCGAATTGTTTTTATGGCATTCAAAACAAAACGATATAAATTTTTGATCCACTTTATGAACAATAAAAATCCTGTGGCCGTCTTTTACAAGTGTCCTTCAAGATGGCCCCGATTGAAAGAAACAGCCAATGAAACTTCGGTTAGTCCATCCATATCCAAACAAATATATAAATGCAAAAGTAACTCTGTCTGTTGATCTTTCACGCCTAATCGGCTAAACGGATTTTGATAAAATTTGGTATAGAGATAGATGGTTACCTAAGGATGGACATAGGCTACTTTTTGTCACGGGATAATATGTTATTCCCACGGGAAAACTCATTAAGCCGGGGCGAAAAGCTAACGAGTAAGTATTTAACTAGTTTTTCGAACAGCAGTTACTCGCGCAACTATATGAGAAATTCCTTATTCCCGTAGGAATAAGGAATTTCACCGCTGTAAAAACTAGCCTATGTCCTGTCCCAGGACCTTTCCTATATGTGTACCAAGTTTCATGCCGATCCGTTCAATGGTTGAATCGTGATTTAGTAACAAATCTCCAAACATACACACTTTTATAAAATACCGCTTTTCTAATGTTTAAGGGTTTTTAAGACGGGTCGCATAGCCTAGTTGGCAGTGCATCTGCCTGCTACGCAGAGGGTTCTGGATTCGATTCCCGGCCGGGCAGACATTTGAATGGAGAATTTAAATGTCTATTTCTGGGTCTGGGTGTTCTTTGTGGTTGTTTCTGTGTATGTCCATGGCACAACTTCAGTCTAAGTCAAGTAAAAAAAATTACACTTTTATGAAGATTTTTTTCAAAAAATTTGCAATGAATATTCCCTATTCAAAAACATTCAAATTCAAATTGGGATGTTTGGTATAATTAGACTACACTTGTAACCTTACGTATAAGGAATAAAAGAACGTGTCATAGAGGTACCATAGAGAAGGGCTTATAGGTAGTACATAAGTCCCTCTCTTATTCTGTCTCTATTTTTCTCTATGACAGGTATTTTTAATTAGTCGCAGGGCTATACCTACAAATACCAAATCTATGATTAATACAGGATTGGCTGACAATCCATCACTTCAGCAATATAAAATTCCGTCTCAAAAATAAAAAATTCAAAATGTTCTCCTGGGCCAACTGTAGTTATGAACTGCCGTCAACCAAGAACGAACTGTGTTCAACAGAGTGATTTATGTTTTGGGCCTCAAGTTCAATTTTGTTTTGGGCCAATTATAAACTATGATACATACATAGATATAATCACGCCATTATCCCCAGGGATGTGGCGGTGTGGGGTAGGCAGAGCGTAAATGACCTAAACAAAGGTCGTTCTGCCACGTCTGACAAAGTTTTAAGGGGTTATTTTAAATAGTTTTGTAGCTATATTGCTGTAGTGTCAGCTTGTCAGCCCATCGCCTAAATAACAGAATACTGAAACCCTCGAATCCCTTAGATGGTTTCTACAGCATGCCCAGGAGGAAATGCAGCAGGCACATTCTATGTTTTTCTCTCGCTCCCAGGCCAGCATGGACAAAGAACTATAATACAATTTCAAGTTAGCTATATTTCTTATTGTTGCTGGCCTTCGGCGTTATACACCGAAAAATAAGTCCTTCTATACAAAACTGTATTTTTTATTCATTCGAACTGCAAAGCGCATACGAAATTGTAAATTTCGCATTCGATTTCCATTCTATTTATCATGCTAACATTAATCTTTCGTATGTGAATTCGATTCGAGTGATTGAAAAATACGGCTCGTGGTAAACTGTCTTCAAAAGGGTTCTAAAGCCAAAACCAGAACAGGATGTGTGTTATTATTACGGTGAACGACAATGTTATTTTATTCTATGGAAATGGATAAAATACTTTATTTAAACTTAAATTGAAAGAATCCATTCTTTTCAATTTATTTACTTATTTCTTATAGGCGGCGGTATATCATTCCAGCATTTTGTTGCCTGGAATCGAAAACTCCCCCTGAAGGCAACAGTACGATGGATGTACCTATCATGGAAAGGTGATATCCTGATAGTGATATATGATATATGGTTCCCGGTGCAAGTATTCGGTTCTATTGAATTTCATGATAGTGAACATGAGACTCGCTGAGTGAAGCTCTCTACGCGACTTCATATTTAACATACCAGCCTGATTTAGATAAGCTAAATTGTGGCTACGTGGTGGTATTGAATAACAAAATCAAAATCGGCAGCACGCATTTTGAACCCGTTGTACTAAACGCTGAGTTTTGGACAAAACTCGTGGACCAAATACTATGCACAATGTACATACAAACATATAATCACGCCTTAATCCCTAATGGGGTAGGCAGAGCTTAAACCTAAACAAAGGTCGTCCCGCCACGTCTGACAAAGTTTTGAGGGATATTTAAGATAGGTTTGTAGGTACTGATACTGAAACACTATGTCTTCGTAATTAAGCCTCTATAGAATTACAGACTCACATAAGGTATTTCTAACTTTTTCGCTGAGCAGATTACGAATTCTGTACAATAACTTTAGTCGATGTTTCTTCCATGCTGGACTGGGAGAGATAGAAAAACATAGAATGTTCCAGCTGCCCTTCCTCCCGGGCATGCTGTAGAAGTCAGCAAAAGGGATTCGAGGGTTACAGTGTATTGTAATTTAGGCGATGGGCTGACAACCTGTCACTACAGCAATACAAATCATTAAAATCTAAAATTTGCCCTCAATTTTTGTCAGACGTGGCGAAAGCGCCCGTTACGAGGCGTTTTACGCTCTGCCTACCCCGTAAGGGATAAAGGCGTGATTTTATGTATGTATGTATGTATGTAACTTTATTCGATATTATATATATTTATGGTTACGATGTGCATACCTGTAACAAAAACTCTCACTATTTATTGTTTCGGAGTTATCAATTTTTTTACAAATCAAATACAAATGTTACCTATATTACTAGTAGTTTTAGGGATTATTATTCGTAAGTATAAAAACGAATGTAAACAAGTTGTGATGTAGAAAATCGCTAAACATCTAATTTACGCTCATACCTTAAATGTATTTAATAAACATTTTTAGAGCCCGATGGTGTAGTGGGTAGGGCCGCTGCCTCCTGAGCGGGAGGTGGTGGTTCGAATCCCACCACGTACCAATGTGTTTTTCGGTTTTCGAATTTTATATATACGTTTATTCGGCGCTTTTTCCGTGCTTCTGAAGGCACGTTAACCGTTGGTTCCGGTTAATATCGTTTAATACCGTAGATATTAGTTGTTAAGCCATATCAGAGGCCAGTGCTAAGCATTGGCGGCTTGAAAACTAACCTAATCTAGGATTGGGTCTGGTTTCCCTTATAGGTTGCGGAGGTCAGACGTCAGATACATATAATCACGCCTTTATCCCTAATGGGGTAGGCAGAGCGTAAACGACATAAAACAAAGGTCGTTCCGCCGCGTCTGACAAAGTTTTGAGGGTTATTTAAGATAGATTTGTAGGAATATTGCTGTAGTGACAGGTTGTCAGCCCGTCGCCTAAATTGCAATACACCGAAACCCTCGGATCCCTTAGCTGGTTTTTACAGCATGCCCGGGAGGAAATGCAGCAGGCACATTCTATGTTTTTCTCTCGCTCCCAGTCCAGCATGGAAGAAACTTACATTAATTTCAAGATAATTAAAACTAGTCATCATTTAATAAAAATATTTATAGTCTTTAACAAGGTAACTTGAATGAATAAGTTAATTCCTAGTAATTAATTAATTTAAAATGAAACAATGTAATTTGTATAAATAATATATATTTTCCTCCATGATCTCATTAATTAATTCATAAATAAAATGCTAAACTGGGATGAATAGGAGATATACCGGGTCTAAGCAACCCTCAAACTGATAAGGGTTGCTCAGTCAACGACATTCAACAATTTTCACTAAGAAATTCGTTCAGGAAGTGTTTTTTTTTGTTATTCACACAAAATGTTCACATCGATCAGATAATTTGTATGAAAAATAAAACTGTATGTAATTCTGGTGAAAGTTGTTCAGTGTCGTTAACTGAACAACCCCTATCAGTTTATGGGATGCTATCCCTTACACGCCGTAGAAAAGATAAGAGAAACCTCTTCCCGATATACCGGGTGTCAAGGACAGCGTGCCGCAAACTGATAGGGGTTAACTGAACAACTTACACCAGAAAATTCTTTCAGGAGATGAAAATAAAATTTGACCTTCCCATACAAAATGACCACCTCGATCAGACAATTTGTATGGAAATATATATATTTTTTTCATTCCTGAAACAAAGCCCTGCTGTTCAGTTCCTGCTGTATAGTTGTTCAGTTTCTGAGCAACCCCAATCAGTTTTCGGGTTGCAATGCCTTACACCCCGTATTTTAGAACAGAAAGTTATATTTTAATTAAAATCTCACACTTGACCGTGTTAAATAAAGAAATGATTAAAATTCCACCTCGAGTATATTTGCTTCCAAATATAACTCCTCAGTTGCTCCACAAAGGTTAAAATATCGATTCAAAGTATGCAACTGACTGGGTCGGTTGCAGACGAGCGACTTTTAAACAAAACATAGCTTGTTCATGTTTGTTTGTTTCCATGCTGGCTTGGAGAAAAATATAGAAGGTGCCTGGTTCATTTCCTCCCGGGCATACTGTAAAAACCAGCTAAGGGGAGAGGGTTTCAGTATATTGCAATTTAGGCAATGGGCTAACAACCTGCCACTACAGAAATCAAATCATTTATTTCCAAATAGATTCCTAAGAACACATTTAGATAGTCACAAGCGTGTCTATTACAAAGAAAATTATATCAATGTCACAAAATACAATAAAGCTATATCACAATGAAGAAGAAGCATAAGAAACTCGCACTTTGCGCCCGTTCCTTCGTTTAGTCTTATTCTTACTTTTGACCTTTCTTTTGCTCAAAATAGGGTTGGTGACCGCAATGTGTGCCAATTTCTTGGGCTTCACTGAAATATCAGAGCTCCATACATCTTTGTTATTAGTATAGTCATCTAACTTATAGTTTAGACATAATGCGTTTTTAATAATATCTTTAAATTGATTTTCTGACAAATTTAATACTCATATGGTCAGGTATTTTGTTATCGTATTGTAAACTTGGACTCAAAAATGATTTTCTAACTTTAACTAACCTAAAATGGGGTTGGTCAATTTTATTTTTGCTTCTAAGGTTCCGGTTATGCCTGTCACCGTTTTTAATAAAACATACATACATACATACAAAAAATACAAATACAAATACAAAATAATTTATTTGTTTTAGATATGTTTAAACATAGATTTACAGTGGCCGGAGCCTCCTTTTAAGTTTAATAAAAACCTGTGCTAGGAGGCACCGCTCCTCCAGTATATAATAAAACGTAGAAACTAAACTAGAATTTACAAACTAAGCTTACATTTGCGTACGGGTGTGTTTGTGTATGAATGTTGTGTTGTGCGTGTACGTGTTGTGAATGTACTTGCGGCGTGTGTTTGTGTTGTGCATGTATGTGTTGTGCCTGTATTTGTTGTGTGTATGATATGTTAGTTAGTGATAATATTATTAAACACAAAGTTGTATATATATATATATATACATATATATAATAATAATAAACATGTATATACGTTAATTATATTTCTATAGTACCTATATTTAAATTATTGATTATTAACTATTCCTGTATGTATAGTAACTTCTCCGTCTCGTCGTAATTTTTAGTTTCTAACCATTTTGTTACAGTTTTCTTACATTCGTAGTATGTATTTTTATAGATTCCCAATTCTTTATTTAGTAGATTATACAGATAGGCTGAACGATTGTCGTATTGCCGGCCGGCAAATGCGGTTCTGATCCTGGGTGCAAGTGCTACAGTGTAATTTCTTCTTCGGTTTAGAATACTGGGATCATAAGGTAAGGTCTTATGTTTTTTCAAAATTATATTAGAAATATAAAGCTTCCTGACTGATAAAAGTTTGGATAATTTATATAGACTATCAGTAGAATATCTTAGCTTTTTAAAATACATGACTTTAATCAAGTTACGCTGTGCTCGTTCTAGTTGCAAGAATCTCGATTTTGCAGCGCCACCCCAAATAGAAATGCAATAAGTTAAAATTGATTGCACAAGTGAGGTATATATCTCATTTAGAAGATTTCTATTCGACTGCCGTGAGTGGTTACTTTCGTCATGCGGGTCCGCAGCCAACCTTGGCACCACATGTCTTAAGTTTTTAAATATCCAGGTAAGTTTTCTGATCCTGGAAATTACATTTTCAAGATGTGGATACCAAGAAAGCCGCTGATCCACAATGACTCCCAAATATCTCACTTGCGCAACCTTTTGGATATTAGTGCAGCTACAGTTTTGTATATTTGCAACGTCATTATAGCAGGTATGTATTTTTAAATTAAAATGATGATCAGGCTGCCCATCATTGTAAATGCTATAGCAGATGTAGTTGGTCTTTGCAGTGTTTAGTGTAAGAACATTATTTCGTAGCCATTCACTTATTTGCTTTAGCCCCTGTTCAGCAGATGTGTACACAGACTTCCAGGATTTGCCAGAGAAGATAACGGCGGTATCATCAGCATACGAGATAATTTTAGCGTTTTTTATGCCCATGCTACAAAGATCGTTGATGTATATGAGAAACAGCGTTGGGCCAAGAACGCTTCCTTGAGGCACGCCAAATTCTACCTCCGCATCGTCACTGGTGCGGTCCCCAATTTCAACTCTCTGCCTTCTGCCCGATAGGTAATCCCTGAAGAGCCTAAGAGGAGTTCCACGTATCCCTAATTTTTCCAGTTTATGTATAAGGATAGGGAGGGAGACGGTATCAAACGCTTTTTTTAGGTCTAGGAATAGCGACATACATTTTTGGCGTTTTTCAAGCTGACCTGCTACCAGCGAAGTAAGTGTTAGAATTGCATCCTCGGTCGATTTTGCACGTCTGAAACCAAACTGGGTTGGAGATAATATATCGTATTTTTCTAAGTAATTTAGCAGTCTAACATTAAGCAGTTTTTCTAATATTTTGGAGATCGCCGGCAGCACAGAAATAGGTCTATAATTGCTAATATCGTCTCGCTCCCCAGTCTTATAGACAGGCGTAATTAAAGAGCGCTTAAGGGCATCTGGAAAAATACCCCTCTCAAAACAGAGATTACTGAAATGAGTTATAATGGGTACAATATCAGACTTTGCCAGTTTTAAGAATTTTGTATGTATGTCGTCCCAACCCGGTGCACTGTCCGATTTAAGACCCATTACAATCCGTTCTACCTCTTCATTGTCAGTATGTGACAGAACAAAGGAGTTAATTTGGTTAGGTATATTTTTTAAATAACTATCAACTTCACTTTTTGTAGGCTGTACACTCTGGGCAAGCTGTTTGCCGATGTTGACAAAATATGTATTAGCAAACACCACAGATTCGGATGGAGTTGATTTCATATTAAGTAGTTCCATATTAGTACTATTTGTTTTAGTTGTGTAAGTGATACTCTTAATATTTTTCCATAGTGCTTTATTGTTTCTTGTCGACCTAGCTATTAGTTCTCTTTCATAATTTCTCTTAAGTTTTTTTATTAATTTGTTACAAAAGTTCCTGTATCTCGTGTATATTGTTTTGTTTATTTCGTTAAATGGGTCATTGCGAGCCTTTTTTTGAAGTTTATTTCGGTTGTTTATACAGCGTAGAATTCCTGGGGAAATCCATGGTTTAATAATACGGTATTTTTTGGGTATAGCTGTCACTAGTGTGTTTTCTTTCAGTGTTTCTCTTAACTTGCATATCAGACCTTCTATTACAGTAGCCGGGTTATCACAAAACAGCAGTTCGGCAAGGTTTTTATCTTTTAATTTAGTAAGAGCTTCTTCAAAATTAATTGTCTTTTTAGTTTTATTCACAGCTTGTTTTTTTTTATGTTTTGACAATACTAGTAATGTAGTGGAATGGTCAGTAATAGTAGTTTGAAGAACAGCTATAGAAGCCTGTTGTTTGGTTCTGTTTATTTTTAACATGAAGTGGTCCAGGCAGTTTTCCTCCCTAGTAGGTATAGTGTGTCCAGCTAGTAACCCGTAGACCGATAAGGAGTTTAGATAGTTCACTCTATTTATTCGTTCATAGTGATGCTCTTTCGATTTAAGCGTAATGTTAATATTTATGTCACCTGTGATTATAATGTTTTTACTTTTTGAATGTAGCGTATCTAAGTGGTTGTTCAAAGAGGTTATAAAATTTTCCGCATTTGGATAAGATGGTGATCTATAAATGCATAAAACGGTGTTATTTAGTATGTCAAGCTGTAGACATGACGCTTGTGATAAACTTATTTCTTTAATTTTGTGATTTAATGTATTTTTTACGTATACTATCACGCCATCATTCTGGTTGTGCTGACATACCGTTAAATACGAGTGATAATTTGGCAATAGGGGTATGGGTTTATCAAAGTTTAATCTGCATTCTGTTAGAACAATGACGTCGGTTTCGAAAGTTAATTTAGATATATTAATTATAAAGTTATCAAAATTTCGATATACACTTCTTATATTTTGGCAAATTAGAGTGAAATCGTTTTTCCTAATCTGTGTATATTTTCCTAAATCATTTATACTACATTCAAAGGAACGTGCTATATCGAATTTATCTATGTCATTTATCGTTTGCATTGTGTCATTCATTTACATCGTATCGATAAGTAAACGCGAATATCAAGACCGTGGGAAATGCTGTGATATAAATGGGTAAATATAAAAGGATAAAATGAAAAATGTAAATGAAAAATATAATTTTGACTAGAAGATGGCGAGGGATAGTAATATATGTGATTTAGACAAGATGACGGGTGAATAAGGCTTTTTGTACTATATATGTGTACAAGATATAGGTTAGATTTTGAGTGTGTAATAAAGAATGTAAAAGTATGCGTGTAATCTGTGTGTTTTAGTATGTGGAAGGGTGAGTATACAGAGGTTTTGTTATGGTTGTATGTGTAGATTATGTTTATATTGTGTGACAGTAACAGTAGACTTTCAGCAATAATTAAGTTCAAGATACAAAATGAGCAAACTATGAGAAATATGTTACGTAAAAATAGTCAAACTTCCATCATCAAGTGCTGCACCTGTTCTTCGCTTCTAATCAGTATAATCGGCGATTGATCAGATTTGCGGACGTAGACCTTGCCATATGAAGTCCAACAATATTTGTATGCTTTAGATTTCTTCAAATCCCGGGCCAAAAAGTGTAAGCGAGATCCTTTTGCCGTCAAGTGCTCTGCGAGAAAAACAGGTGTATCTTCTTGTAATTTAAATCCCAGGTGTTTCGCACATA
This sequence comes from Scrobipalpa costella, assembly GCA_949820665.1. Classification (NCBI taxonomy): domain Eukaryota; kingdom Metazoa; phylum Arthropoda; class Insecta; order Lepidoptera; family Gelechiidae; genus Scrobipalpa; species Scrobipalpa costella. The sequence goes on from OX463315.1 coordinate 14,594,106, forward strand.
AATGAGACTTATTTTTTATGTTATACGATTTGGCCATCTTCAAGAAATCAGTTTTTAGCATGGTTGAGTTAGTTACAACGATTATTGGTGTATTTTTTTGCTCAGATTTCTTTCCTCTTACTCTGTAAATATCATTAATATCTGATTTATTAATCTTACAATTAATCGTTTCAGATAAGTATGTTACCATGTTTATTAGATCTTGTTTGCTTTCGTTTTCTTGCTTAGGCACATTTTTTAGCTCGAAACTGGATTTCCGACTAGTACATTGCACGTCCTCCAATTTATTTTCCATAGAGTTAATATATTCTCTATCCTCCTTGATGATGGTCTCTAAGTGGGTTATTTTTTTCTTATATTCTTCATTCTGAGCAGTTAGGAAGGTAATTGAGGTCTCTATATTTTGGTTTGACTTCTGAATGTCCTTTAGTGTCGATTTGACTGCAGTAAGTTCATCTTTTTGAGAAGCCATAAAAGAAGTCAAAAGCTTCCGCATCTCGTCCTTAAAATCATTGAAATTATCATCCAATGAAGTATTCGCTTCGTATTTATTATTTTTGGATTGAGTTACCCCTTTATGCGCCCGTTGGAAGACAAAGTTCGGGGGGGTTGTCTCATTCGTAGTATCATGGGTAGTCTTGTCTCCCCCGTCTTCCTCCGAAAAGCTAATTGACATATTTGGGTTTGTTTCATCTTGATTACCCGACATCATGTTGCAAGTATTCAAATTATTTTAGACCGCCTTGCAATTTTATGATCTTATGGTACTCACTCCAGTTTATGCCGCCGTCAATACTGACTTTAGTTTATGCCGCCGTCAATACTATGTCGCAATTACGGCAACGTAGAACAGGTACCGCTATTTCGCGCGGAGGCGGCCAGAGGAATTGGCTCAGTGGTTTAGAGCGCGCGGTCGAAAACGGGTGAAGCTCGGGTTCGAAACCAGGCGGAGCCAGTGTCTTTGTAAGTATATTTAATTTCTTGATAATTTCTTAGAAATTGTTCTTTGACTTACAAAGTGTGAAGTAACTGACAGTCGACGTCAAAATCACCAGCCCAGGATGACAGCAGAAACGAGAGGTCCGATCAATCCGCAATATGGCCGCGGCGTCCAATGGAGAACTCCCTTTGATAGAGCAGGAGCCACCGATTTTCGAATAGTTCACCGAATTCGCAAATTGGTAAGATTTGGAATAAAATATATTTGATAAATAATTCAACAACACACACGTCCACTCAGTAAGCGAGTTGAGAAGGAAGAGGAACATACATACATATAATCACGCCTTTATCCCTAATGGGGTAGGCAGAGCGTAAACGACCTAAACAAAGGTCGTTCTGCCACGTCTGACAAAGTTTTGAGGGTTATTTAAGATAGATTTGTACGTATATAGCTGTAGTGACAGGTTGTCAGCCCATCGCCTAAATTGCAATATACTGAAACCCTCGAATCCCTTGGCTGGTTTTTACAGCATGCTCGGGAGAAAATGCAGCTGGCACATTCTATGTTTTTCTCTCGCTCCCAGTCCAGCATGGAAGTAAATAATAAAACTATGAATATTTTTACTTACATACATAATAATTTCATATATAAATTGATATGGTACAGTTAAAATATTTAACTCTTTAAACAATTATCTTAGGGAATCACGACATCTGAGTTATTGCTCTAATACCCCGTTTTTGCAAATCAAAAATTAATTCAATGTCAGCAGCGCGTCCCCACAGCAAAATTCCATAGGACATAATACGGTTAGTTTTAATTGAAAAGTTATTTTCACGTGGCTTTGTTCTACCCGTTTTGCTGTTAATAACTTTCCATATAGTATTAATTTTACAATCAGCAGTTTTAATTTTGTTACTTAAATGTTTTCGAATATTTTTAACAAATTGTTTGAAGCTATCATTATTTGTCATTTTCCTCTGCTCATAAAGATACAAAAGCCTATCTCTACTGAATCGAAGACCTGTGGTCGCCCAATCTCTGAATTTAAATTTTGTATTAATTTCTTTGGAATCAATTTTGAAAATAATTTCAAATTCTTCACTAATTGTAGAAAAAACGTCTTTATATACATAATTGAGATTACTATTAAAATTAAGATTAGGCAATTTATTAATTAGAACATTTTGGTATTTTTGTAACCTATTAATACCTAGTAATATGTCTTGATTCAATTTCAATTCTTTGATTTTTATCATTTTTAACATTTTTTTATTAGATAATCTTTAAATTGTTAAATTCAAATAAAATGATTTTAAAAGATTTCAAAATCTATTTTATAAATGTGGTACCCTCCACCCACCCTCGTGGTTTCTTAAATATTAAAATCTCCAGTGATAATGATTATTTTATTCGTTCGCAGGTCGGCCGCTGTAGGGAAAGTATGGCAAAGTGGGGCTTTATTGACAACAACCAACGACACTGTGGAGCCCCATCACAGTCGATGCCTCATTTGCTCTCTTGCCGTCAGTTGCCCGTCACATGCAGTAGGGAGAAATTGAACCTGGCGACTGACAACGCAATAGCCGTTGCTAAATACTGGCAAAGGATGATTTAAGTTATTTATTATAATTATATTTTATCATACATTTGGATTTATTGTCTCGAAGAAGAAGAAGAAGATTATTTTATTTGTATTAGTTACCAATTTAAGTACATCTTCTATTACCTCTTCAAATTTAGGAAAGTTAGTATCTATAGGCGGTCTATATACGCATACTATAAACATAAGTTGAAGCTCAACACAAGATAATTCAATACGTATTTCCACCGACAATCCTACAACGTCTTTTCGGTCTTTGAATTTTATATTATTTTTCTTTATTATGAGGGATCCACCTAATTAATCCATTAATTAATATTTGACAATATGTATAAATGCCAATGTTCTGTTAAACATACAATGTCATATTTATATTTTTCTAAAAATAATTCATCCTGTACAAATTTGCTGTAAAATCCCACAATATTTTGATGTAATAATTTGATATAAGTTGGTTTTCTATTAGTCACATGTTTTGTTCATTGTTTGCCAGATAAAATCGATTTCTTTACATCATTAATAGAGGGATTATCCTTTGTCGAGCATACCAGTTAAAATTATTTTTAATAATAGTACTGCCTACTATATTATTTATAACGGTGTCACTTATAATGAATTTTAACAATGTAGCTAGTTGTTTTTTTAACAATTTCGACGGGTACATAGTGTCCTGAGTCAAAGTATAACTATGAATAAACCGGTTATGTACAAAAATGCATCGCTTTGATGACAAATCAAATTAAATAAATGTATATGCATTCTATAAATACATTTGTTGTGCTGTTCTAACAAGTTTGAACACTATGGAAAGTTGCAAAGAATAAACTTGCACTTAGACTTATTATATAAATGAAGTAGCAAATCTATACTGTCATCTAATGTATTACGACTTATGTTTGAATAACCTATCATGATAACAAATAGTCGTGTGTTCATCATGAATCCCTACAAATCTATCTTAAATAACCCTCAAAACTTTGTCAGACGTGGCGGTTTTCGCTCTGCCTACCCCATTAAGGATAAAGGCGTGATTATATGTATGTATGTAGTAAATAAAGCTGCGTTTCCACTGATTAGGAAACGAGTGGAGCGGAGCCTATGATTGGACCAATCACAATTTTTTTACTGAAATGGAGCGCAGATTTATTTTTGATTTTGCACAGTGATTGCTAAAATCATGTACCTACCTATCGCAAATCCTCGTATATTAATTCATTAACTTCACTCAGTCCATCCATGGCTCCGCCTCAATTGAAATCAAAATACAAATACATCATAGTTTATTATCAGTCCATAAGATACAGAAAATGTTTACTAAGGTAACCACACTTGACTATGCCTGTGACGTGGTTATCTTTACAGAATACTTTTAGCATAATTAGGACAGTCTATATTACAAGTATTTATTAGATACTATTAAAAGAGGAAAAAGATAAAAACATGCAAGCTCAACAGAAACTAAGATATGGACGTTAAAAATTATGAAAGCTGTGTGTGAAAATGTGGGTTGTGTCGTATGTATGTATGTGTGTGTGTGTGTGTGTGTGTGTGTGTGTGTGTGTGTGTGTGTGTGTGTGTGTGTGTGTGTGTGTGTGTGTGTGTGTGTGTGTGTGTGTGTGTGTGTGTGATTGTGTTTATATATATATCATTGTTCATATTCTTACGCCGCTGTACGTCATTGTTCTTATTTTTCTTAACTGCTTCTCATTTGCTCCACAAAGGTAAAATAATCGAATTAAAGTATGCACCTGGGTTTATTGCAAACGGGCTAGACCGTTAGTCATTATTATGGTTGATGGTTTTTAGGAAAATTCAAAAAATAACATGTAACATTAAAGAAAATCAATATAATGAAATTCTGCAGAAAAAAAATTATGCCTTCTCCATATAAATTATCTGATTGCAGTAACCCATAATGTATGGGGAAGTAATTTTGTTTTTATATTCCAGAAAAATTACGTTGTAAAAGTTGTTCAGTTTTGTTGTCTGAGAAACCCCTGGCAGTTTGCGTACCGATCTGATGCTAACTAAAAAATGACCCGGCATAAAGTTAAAGGAGTCGTATTCTATAATCACTCGAATCATAATTCACATATGAAGTTACATTTGCATATGAATGACATTCGCTTTAATTTTACCGAATTATTATTTTTTACTTCGATTCTTTTTTTGATTCGAATGATTCAAAAATACTATGAATATACAGCAAGATTTTTCATACATCAACAATTTGAAAGACTAATTTAGACCGTAAATCAGAACAACTTTGTCTATGGAACATTGGTCGTAATATGAAAGTTTTTTTTTGTGTTCCCATTCAAATAAATCCCAACAAAAAGAAAACATAAAATTCTGATGAATGATGATGATGAATGAATGATAAAAGGAAAAAATCTCGCTATAGTTGTTCGTCTGTCCGGTCTGATCTGCTTTGCTTTACATCCGCTCTTATAAAGAATATACTTGGGTATTTTAAGAAAACACGTGGGAGGGGTCGATCGTTTCAAATTCAAATAACGAACGTGTTCGAATCGATCGATTATTGTTTATCAATTTATATTTAACTTTCCGTCCCGCGATCTTTACACCGTCTCCAGGATACCAAACAAAATATTATTTGCCAAATTTCATTGAAATTCATTCTGTATATCTGAAACTGAAAGCTATTATAATAGCTATTTAAATAATTATTTAACAATTTATTGTACACAAAAACATCATAAAAACAGGACATACAAAACAAAGACACAACAGGCACTGCTTATTTCTAAAATGAAATTTTCTTACAGCAGACCTACAGAAGTGAAATTTTTAATGATGCGCGGATTAAAACGTGCACAAAAATTTTATACCTACTAATAAAATAATACTACTGTAAAAAGCTTATATAATGTAAATGTATTACATAAATATAAATAAATACCTATCTAACATGAGCGTAAAGACTTTCTATTTATACTAATTTTGTAAGGAGGAAAGATTTGTATTTTTGTGTGTATGTATGTTTGTAACGAATAAACTTAAAAACTACTAGATCAATTTCAAAAATTCTTTCACCATTAGAAAACTACGTTTACTTTGAGTAACAAAGGCTAGTTTTTACTGCGGTAAAATGTCTGATTCCCACGGGAAAACTAACTATGTAAGCCGCGGGTGAAACTGCGGCGTAAAAGGCTACACGGGGTGCAAAGGACAGCGTCCCGCAAACTGATAGGGGTTGTTCAGTCAATGACCTGAACAACTTCCATCAGGGATATTTTTCAGACAGTGAAAAAGAAATGGCCTTTACATACAAATTGTCTGATGGAGGTGGTTTTGTATGGAAAAGCCAATTCAGTGACGTTGACTGAGCTACCCCTATCAGTTTGGGGGACGCTGTCCCTTACACCCGGTATTTAGGTAATTTCCCACTTACAATGCGGGGATTTACTCAAAATCCTACTAATATAACAACACTTAAATCAATCAATATAAGTTCTTCTTCTTCTGTCGAGTGGGTATCGAGTCTATGGACCCGATGAACCCTGGTGTCAGAGTTTTTAAACCGCCTAGTAGCACAAATATCAGGCCTCTGACATGGTTTTTGAGTAACGACCACTATCAAAAACAGCGACCGGGACCGACGGCTTAACGTGCCCTCCGACTTTTTTTTCGGACAATCAGGTGATTCAGCCTGCAATGTCCTAACCAAACCGGGGAAAAATTCACAAAGTGGTAAATTCTCATATATCAAGTTTGTGTTTTCCCCCCTAGGAATCGAACCCCGGACCTCCGTATCGGGAGTCCATGGCGCTAGCCACTAGACCACGGAGGCAGTTAATATAAGTTGAAATACTTAATACCCTGCTCATACCTATATAGAGTGTTAATTTCTATAGATTAGATTAGATTTTTTTTTCATAACAATTGTTACACGTTATTTTGCTTAACAAAAATAATTATATTTGTCACAATCCACTTAACTACGCTCAATTGGTTAAGCCACATTCAAAGTATATATTTTAAGTTTTTTTTTTCTTCATGTAAAATCTATTATATTACAATAGGTAACTTAGGTACCTACCTACCGATTTGCTTACTACATATGACTCTAGTATTTACATTGGGCTCGCTTCTAGATTTGCCGGCTAAAACTAAACTTAAAATCGAATTGTCACTTTCAGACTAAAAACATTGGAAAAGGACAGGAGATCTATTCTCTACGGTTTTTTATTTATAATCGGTAGTTTTATGCAATATCTGTCATTTTTATCCGCCGTTATATACTATGGTGGATAAAACTAACAGAAATACTGGGGAAATGTGCAAAAGCGCGTCAAAATCTAGCGGACAAAGTGTAAAACCATAAGAAGTAATATTCCGCCGTTTAAGTGGGAATACGCGGCGCACAGCTCCTGAGTCAGCATAGTTTTAATAGTGCTATGTTATCTTATTTTTAGGTCTAGTTTATTTGTAGTGTATTTATAGTATTGTTTATTAGATTTAAGTTTATAATGTATAGTATTTTATGTATTGATATGGGCCTAAGTTGCCTGAAATAAAACAATAAATAAATAAAATAAAATTAAGTATAAATCGCCTGTCCTTTTTCAATTTTTGTATTCTATAGTTTACGCTCTGCCTACCCCATTAGGGATAAAGGCGTGACTATATGTATGTATGTATGTACGTGACAGATAGATTTTAATTTGAGTTTTAGCCGGTGATATCTAGAATTGAGCCCATAACGTGGTTTAAAGAAACACTGTACTGTAGTTTTCTTTATATCCTGTATCCATATATATATTATTTCTATTCTAGGTATTATCGCTTTAGATAATTATCTACTTAATATTAATATTAGAAACCAATTGTAAGTATACATTTCTTAAACGAGATTATTTAGTATTATTTTAAATGATAATATTGTAAAATGACGTGTAAATGATATTAACCAATAAAAATGATATGATATGATAATGAAGCAACTTACTTTATGATCATATCTTTTCCTGAATGATAAAATTGAAATGATTCTTCTTTAGCATAGTCTTAGATACCTATACCGGGTGTAAGGGACAGCGTCCCGCAAACTGATAGGGGTTGCTCAGTTAACGGAACTGAACAACTCTCAGCAGGTTTTTTTTTTCAGGATGCGAAAATTTTTTCATACAAATTGTCTGATTGTAGTGGTCATTTTGTAGGGAAGTTAAATTTTTATTTTCATCTCCTGAAAGAAATTCCTGGTGATTTGTTCAGTTTCAATGACTGAGCAACCCTAATCAGGCTCATCGGATCATTCGACTCGAGAATCCACTCGCTAAAAAGAAGAAGATTTTCATTTTGATATTATTGAATTTGTTGCTAATGACGTCACACTTTAACGTTCCGAGGAGGTTCGTCAGGCGAGTAAAAACAGTCGGTGGCTCAATCTCAGTTGATTGGAGCATCATTATTCATACTCATGGCAGGGTACAGAAGGTCTTTATCATACAATACAATACAAATATTTGTTATTTCACATAAACAACACATTGTACAGAAACAAACATTACAAAACAAACAGTACAATTAGGCGGCCTCATTCCTAGGCTAGCAATTTCTGCCAGGCAACCTTTGGGTAAAGGAGTAGTTTGATAATATTATGCGGGATAGTGCAGTTAAAAAAGAAAATAACAAACTAAATAATATAATTAACACAGAGTAGGTAATTACTCATTGCTCAATCATGGCGTACGGTCGCGCGCGGGTGGGACATCGGAACATGTCCTTCTTTTAGCACAGCTCGGACACTCCTAACTATCATGTCCTTTTGGTCACACATTGACAGACGGCATGTTGCACTTGGCATGTGTTTGTGTGTTATAAGGGTTGACAAATTTGTTATACCGGTCATAATCATCACTTGATTAATCTGGTTCTTGATTAAACCAACGTTTTAAAGTAGTTCACTGTAACTGAATAGTTAGAATAGATTAGGTTGCATATTTTGTATGAATTTACTTACCGTCCTTCATCACTGTGGAATCTAAAAAAGTTCCTATTGGAGTAATATCTTGTGGTAGAAAGACATCCGTACACGAACAGTATCTAACCATCTTTGGAACAGAAAACTTTATTATTTCCGTTACACTGGGAAACATGCGCGCGGCATGCCAGCTAAGCGTACGCTCAATGTAGCCCACAATCCGGCGCAGAGTGTGACGTATGTCGGACTGGGGAAGGGAGGTGAATGTCCATTCTGGATGTAGTACTATTATATATTTCTACAACTATACATTATATTATAATAATCTACTATATACTAAATACAAAACATATATATATATATTTATTTTGGATAACAATGTTGACAGTGAACGTTGACTGACAATGTTGACAGTGAACACTGGTTATCAATGTTAACAGTGCACGTTGACTGACAATGTTAACAGTGAACGTTGACTGACAATGTTGACAGTGAACATTGGTTATCAATGTTAACAGTGAACGTTGATGATAATCTACTATATACTAAATACAAAACATATTATATATATATACAACTAAGTGTTACCAAGACATAAACTAAAGATATGAATAATCACGCCACCCTACTTAAGGGGTAGAAGTTAGTTTGTGTTTGTAACCGATTTTGATAGGACTTTTTGTAGTTTACTCAGCGTTACCAAGAGTTACGATATCATCAGATCATCACGCTAACTAACATAGGGGGTAGGCAGGGACCAAATGAAAAATGAATGTTTGAACTGATAATGACGGAACCGTTTTTATTGAATTCTGTGCTACCTGGAATAACTTAGAATACATTTCATCACGCTTCTTTATTTAGGGGTGCAACACCCAGAGCTTAGAGTGCTAGGAAGTGTCGTCAGCAATTTAACTCATAATGTGTGTTGTGTTTTAATAATCTGTGAATCATATATACACGTGCACTGGAGCGGCATAAGTTTCAGAATGGAAGGGAGGAAAGGAACAGAAGCGACTGGAATTATTCATGGACGGGAGGAATCGATAGGACTGGACAGACGTGATGACTGTTTAGGGACGCGTGTGACGGGTAGGATAGGGACGTGTGAGGAACGATGACGGTAGAAAGGGTTTGACCTTACTTTTTTACGTTTTCGGACCAGACCCACAAGACTCTGCAGATAATCACGGGTGGACGAAGGAGAAAAACTTCGCAGACGAAGTCGCGGGTAAAAGCTACTTAATAATAATCAGCCTATCGTCTTAACAACAATCGTATGATAAGATAAAAGTTATTTTATAAAAGAATCGGTGTGTTGTTCGATGACTAATAATACATATCTATAGTGCAACGTGTAAACAGAGAACAGAATAGTCAAGGTGTGCTTAATAAAGTGATAAATAAAATACAAAATAAAGAAATTCATGCGGTTTAAGCTCAGTGAACAGCGTGTGCGTGTGTGTGTATGTAAAAAAAAGAGATAATTTAACGCCAGATTGTACAAAGAAAAACTTGGAAAGAAAATATAATTATGGATCCCCCCGAAAGTTTTAGTAGTTTTAAAAGTAGTCGTCCTCTTAGGTACCAAAATATAGAAAAATCAGATGACAATGACACAACAACAGAAAAAAATATCTTATCTTCTACAAGGGTATGCAGCTCAAATCCTAGCTATGAAGAATCAGAAAGATCACAAGAAACTATCATATCTTCAAACAGTGAAAGCATATCTACAGATGGAGTTTGTAGCACTTATCCTAGCTATGGAGAATCAGAAAGATCACAAGAAACTATGATATCTTCAAAAAGTAAAAACATATCTACTGATGGAGCTTGTAGCTCTAATCCTAGCTATGAAAAATCAGAAAGATCACAAGAAACTATCATATGTTCAAAAAGTAAAGGCATATCTATAGATGGAGTTTGTAGCTCTAATCCTAGCTACGAAAAATCACAAGATTTCTTAAATATTGAAAACAGCTACAGCTACAAAGGAGCAGAAAAAGAGAAAGATGTACCATCATTTAATAAAAATGTGTTACCTTCCCACGCTAATACGTACCAGTTGGAGAGGTTTAAACGAAATGCAATTATAATTTTTAATCACGAAAAAATAGATGGTTATGATATTAGAAAAGGCACGCAAGAAGATGAAAAGACACTGCGTGATACATTTTCGAACTTTGGTTTTGAATTTCACAAAACGAAAAAAAATATGAAGAAAATTGAAATTTTGAGTGCTTTAAAGGAGTGTAAGTAGAAAGAAAGAAAGAAAATTAATTAATCGGTAATAACTTAAAATTCAATTACCCCACGAAGCTACTTTACAATAGGTACTTAAAATAGAACCATATAAGTTTGTTCTTCGCTGCCTGTATTTTTAATTACTGAATAGGTTAGCTTCTTCCATTCTGGTCTAGGAAAGAGAGAAAAACATAGAATGTGCCAGCTGCATTTCCTCCCGGTCATGCTGTAAAAATCAGCTAAGGGATCCGAGGGTTTCAGTATATTGCAATTTAGGCGAAGGGTTGACAACCTGTCACTAAAGCAATATACCTACAAATCTACCTTAAATAACTTTCAAAACTTTGTCAGACGTGGCGGAACGACCTTTGTTTAGATCGGTTACGCTCTGCCTACCCCATTAGGCATAAAGGCGTGAATAATCATAGATATAAATGTATGTATATAATACGTCGTGTTGCCGCTGATACCTTTATTCTCGTCATTCTTTTTTATAGCTGTCCAAAACGTATATTTGATGAATCAAATCATGCAATGCAAGGATCCTTTTAATCTTTATCTGCTGCAATATGACATGACGTTTTCTGTACCCTATTACATAACTATTTTTTTTAGTCAGCGCGAAAAATTTCACTGATTATGGCTGTGTAGTCATAGCCGTACTTACGCATGGCGCCAGAAACGGTCTCCTTGAAGCTTCAGACGAAGGCAACGTCTACTCCGATCAGGAAATTCTCAGCTACTTCAAAGCTCGAACGAGAGGAACACTGGTCACCAAGCCAATCATTTTGATAATTCAAGTGAGTAAAACTTGAGGAATACATACATACATAAAATCACGCCTTTTTCCCTTACGGGGTAGGCAGACCGTTAAACCCTTAGTGAAAGCTTTTACGCCACGTCTGACGAATATTGATGGCAATCTTAGATGGTAATTTGTATCGCTATAGTGACAGGTTGTCAGTCAATCGCCTAATTTACAATACACTGCGACACTCGAATCCATATTGCTGACTTCTACAGCATGCCTGAGAGGAAGGGCAGCTAGAACATTCTATGTTTTCCTTTCGCTCCCAGTCCAGCATGGAAATAATTAACGTTAGGAATTGCCACAGAAAAGCCTTAATAGTAGGTATGTCTGCTTTATGGGGACAGCGTACCGAAAACTGATAGGGGTTGCTCAGAAAAAGAAACCGAAAAACTTTCACCAGGAAATTAATTAAATGGTTTTTCTTCACAAATTGTCAAATCTAGGCGGTCATTTTGTATGGGAAAGTCCTTTATTTTAAATGATGTCCTTTTCCAGGCTTGTCGCGGGGAGAGATCTACAAAAGGCGTAGAAATCCGAAATATAGCGCTAAGGAGCAAGACTATACCAAAAGATGCCAAAGAAGAATTCGAGACTTACTTCCTGCCATTGGAGTCGGATATGCTCGTCTTCCACAGCTCGTATCCAGGAAAATCTTCTTACAGGTTAGAAGAATGTGGTTTTTAGAATTGAAACTTCTAGCTTGGTAGAGACTCTCTACCAAAGAGGATGGCAATCACAACCTGGCCTAACATCAAAAAAATATTTTCAGACCTGAAGATGGATCATGGTTCATACAGACCCTCTGCAAACAGATTAATCAGCTCTACCGTACACACGATCTGGAATCCATCTTTACCGAGGTGAAGAGAAAGGTGGCTATTGATAAATTCGACTCGGTATGGAATCCCAACACTGATGAACACGACATTCACAAACAGATGCCCACTGTGACATCGACTCTGATCAGAAAACTGTATCTCAGAGAGTATAAAGATAGACCCCCAATAATGCCTGCTTTTGTGCCACAAGACTTCGCCAACCAAACATTCACAGATTTAGAACTCCAACTCGAAAGGCCGCTTTATTGTGACTGTTATAAAAACATCTTTGATTATATGAAAACATGTCTCAGGTAAGAATTGAATCACCTACGTCTGTGTATGATTTTATGTAACTAGGCAGTTGTAGAACAAAACAACTCTATCAATAATTAATTGATACCACTTGACCACTTCCTCTGTGGTCTAGTGTTTAGAGCCATGCTTTCGATCCGGAGGTCCTGGCTTTAATTCCCAGCGCGCAGCGGGACACAAGGTTGATATTTGTCAATTTATAAGTTTGTGGGGTATTCCCCAGTTTGGTTAGGGCATTTCTTCCATGCTGGACTGGAAGCGAGAGAAAAACATAGAATGTGCCAGATGCATTTCTTCCCGAGCATACTGTAAAACCGGCTAATTGATCCGAGGGTATCAGCATATTGCAAATTAGGCGATGGGCTGACAACCTGTCACTACAGCAATATACCTACAAATCTATCTTAAATAACCCTCAAAACTTTGTCAGACGTGGCGGAACGACCTTTGATTAGGTCGTTTACGCTCTGCCTATGATGGGGTCATTAGGGATAAGAGCGTGATTATATGTAGGTATGTATGGTTAGGGCATTGCACGCTGAATCACCTGATTTTCTGTCCCGGTCGCTGTCTTTGACAGTGATCGTTACTCGAAAACCGTATCAGGGGCCTAATGGCTGTGCTACTAGGCGGTTTTGAAAACTCTGACACTAGGGTTCATCGGGTCGTTTTTCGAATTGAGAATCCACTCGCTAAGAAAAAAACACTTAACGGCCAATTAAAATAAGATCATACATTCAATAAATAAGAATTAGATACTTTGAAAAACCCTACACTTGGCTCGCTTTGGATTTTAGATCTTTTCTGTGCATATCATTGCAATGGAGACTTGTAATATTTTACAGAATATTTTTGTTAGAATTGGTTACTTTCTCTAAATTCGTAGTTTCGTAATTATTCAGTTTTGACTGAACTAAAGTTTCAATACCTTCCAGTTTACAGAATACTAAATCTCCCTAGTACCGGAAATGATGGATTATTCTAACCTCCGCCTTTTATTTTTTACTTGAAATGGGTTTGCTCTTGACTCTAGACACAAAGGTCAGGGATGACCGTGACAGAGTTGATGATGGAGCGAGCTCACCCAGCTGGCACCTGATGTGATAAGTAACATCCATCGATTCTTCGAACCTGTTGCCTTATCATGATGACGACAAAAGTAAAGTAGATAAATCGGGAGTTCCCCTCACGGTTTATCTTACAGACATTTATTTAACAATTAATTGCACACACGATCATACAAAGGACACAAACATAAAAAAAACAATAGCACAACAGGTACAGCTTATCTCTAAAAAGAAATCTCTTCCAGCTGACTTACGGTAGTGAGAGGGCATAAGTGCAGTCCACCCTCGACTAGTACCTTTAGGCGTGTCATAAACCTACATAAATAATAAATAAATACATAAAGTTTTAATAATTCATATATATTATTAATATAATAATACATAATTAATATAAATAGCACATAACTAGTAAACTTATAAAAATATGACAATAACGAATTAATTTGGAAGAGAAAGATAGTACTCTTTTACTCGTTTTATGAATACTGTGATAGAAGGACTATCACGCACCGTGTGCGGGAGGGAGTTCCACAGTCTGGCTGCAGGTACAGTGAAGAAATCTATACATATAATAAATCCCTCGAAGGTTCGTGCCTGTACATTGATTATTTTTACAAAAAAATAATTGCAGCAGGCATTATTAACGATATTAAGATCAAAACTTTAAAAAAAAATTGTTGTCTGTCTGTCTGTATGTAACCATATAACGCCAAAAGTACTGAACCGATTTCGATGGGCCTTCTTTTATTCAACTGTGTGTTAACCGGGTTGCAACTTAGGATACCTAAAATCACGCTACCTGGCTTAGGGGGTAGGCAGGAAATTGAAATTTGGCTGTTTCTTAACCAATTTTTATGGAACTTTTTTCATTTGACTGAACATTATTGAGTGACTTAGAAGGTAGGTAGGAAAATAAATTTCGGTCGTTATAAACCGATTTTGATGGAACTTTTTTTGTTTGACTGAGCATTAGGTACTTAAACTCAAAGTTATGATACAAATAATCACGCCACCTGACTTAGGAGGTAGGCAGAAAATTGAACTGATCGTGTTATTTGACTGAGTTTTTTTAATTACCTGGTATCCAGCCTAGGTTAGAAATAATCACGCAAACCATTCTAATATTGAGTGAGTAGCCCAGTTTGTATGGAAAACACGCAGAGAACATACTGAAAACGCTTCGGTATCGAAGCTCGCGGAAGCGTGTTTTCCATATAAAAACAAAGATCAGACAATGCTACCGCGCGCGGGTTAGCAGAGCCCGCTCCTACAGAGAGTTTAAGTATGTTCGACACGGCGTGTTTCCCATTCAAACCGAGCGTACGAAGTCGCGGGCGCAGCTAGTACAAAATAAACTATCAGCTTTCAACGTCTTAAACTTATCAGACTGAGTCAGAATTGTTCAGGATATCGGATCTTATCATTGTCTTTTGGGTACACATATTCGGATCGACACTTTCTATTTGACTGTATTTCTGTTCACATAAACAAGGCTGAGCAAAAGATTGATTGGTGATTCAGAGCGGCTTTTTCACTGTTTTGTTTAACACACATACATATAATCACGCCTTCATCCCTAATGGGGAAGGCACAGCGTAAACGACCTAGATGAAAGGTCGTTGCGCCACGTCTGACAAAGTTTTGAGGGTTATTATAAATATGTACGTATATTGCTGTAGTGTAAGGTTGTCAGCCCATCGCCTAAATTACAATATACTGAAACCCTCGGATCCCTTAGCTGATTTTTACAGCATGACCGGGAGGAAATGCAGCTAGCACATTCTATGTTTTGGTCTCACTCCCAGCCCATTATGAAAGAAATGTTTAACACCAGGTTCACAAAGAATTAACCCGTGCAAAATTTCAAACAATTGTTGTCGATTTTACAGAAATGTCGTCAAGAAATATCCGAGGGATGAAATAGCGAAAACTCTACTGAGTCTTGCCGAAACGGAGAGTGGAATCAACGAAGACGACGTAAAAAACAAGCTGAAGATCATCTACTACCACATCAGAACTCATTACAAACATGAAGATTTTCACAAATTCATATACTACATTAAAACTGAGAATCAAATAAGCTGTGCTCAAATAGACACATTGAGGACCAATGATTCGATATTCTTTAAGAAGTGGATTGATTGTTGTAACACAGAATCACTCTCAGAATGTTGTACTCTGAAGAATATTGCATTTATGTCTATGGCAGGTGTAATTGCTTATTATTTTTATGGATCGTTTCGAGCCAATTAGAAAATTATCTTAGGGCAGCTGGGTAAATGAATTTCACAAAGCGATAGGCAAGTTTGTCAAACAATGCAAAATATTTTTATGAAATGGCGAATACACCTTTTACTAAGCATCTTACGCTCTGCCTACTCCGTAAGGAATAAAGACGTGACTTTATTTTATGTACCTACCTATGTGCAGACTAGTTGTAATAAAAATTAACAAAATTAAAAACCTTTTTATTTGGGATGTTTTCTGAGGCACAAGTTGATGGTCACGCAGCTATCATCAGAAAAAGGTGTGTTTCCATACATGACCGGGTCCGCGGCATGCGACAACCCGAATAGAATACTGAGCGCATTGGTAGATACTATAAATTAATCATAAATGATTAATTACGACATTATAAATTATATTATATAAATTAAATTAATTATCTTGTATTTTAAAATGACATGACATGACTAATTCTAAAACAAATTTTGTAATTATGTTATTAGTATAATGCATTATGCGACGTGTAAAATTATTATTTTATAAATAAAGTATTGAATTGAATATTTAATTAAATTGAATTAAGATACATAGGTGGGATTCCCCCTTCTTGGAGAGGTGGATAAAAGTGCATATTAACTAAGCCACTAATGGCATGCTAAGACATTACTCCTGGTAGAAACATAGCAGCCAGACATAACACAAACAATGTCAAATATCTTGCGGGCTGTTTAATAACTTTAAAATCTGTTTTTGTACTGGCATCTTCTTCTTCTTATCTTATTTAGCCCACACCATCCCACTGCTGGGCAAAAGCCTCTCTCTTCTCCCTCCACTTATCCTTATTTTGAGCCTGTACTGGCATATATTAGTAAAATTCGCTAGAGCTTTAGAAAATCAAACTTCATCTGGATCGCTGAGCCAATACAGCGATATGTGTAAATAAAAAAATAAGTAAGTTGAACTTACACATTCTTCTGCAAATAACATATTTGAGCCACATTGTACAGAAATAACCTGCGGTATTTGCAATTCTTCAATTGTAAATTTTATTTGGATTTTAATTCAATTTCAAAATCAAATTATTGCAAATTATTATTCTGGCTATCTTAATTTCTTCTATATTTTATTTTATTATCCCGAATTAATGTAATGAATATGGATTTTAGTCTGTAATAAATAATTTGAATGAATTTAAATGTATGTATTTTCTTAAATATTCCAATAGTGTCTTTCTTTTAGCGTGAAAATAAAAAAACTTTTTTCTTTCTATAGATCAGCATAATATGCGGTAAAGTTTGCAATAGGTACATGAACATGACTTTAACAATCTCAGTGCAGTCAACAAAAAATCTGCGCTCCTTTCAGTAGAAATAATGTACCTAATTAGTCCAATCATCCGCTCCGCTCCACTCGATTCCGCCCGAATCAGTGAAAACCTTGGAAGCCTTATTTTACTCAGTGATAGATATTCTATAGTTTTTTCAGTATCGTGAACCCACACAAAATTTTTATCAACAACAGGCCCAATTGCATACTTTGATTCGTTATTTTTGCCTTTGTGAAGCAACTGCGAAGGATTTATATTTGGACACAAATAAACTCTTCAAGATCAAGAAATTCTTTATTTACCACGGTCAAGTAAAGCGTGAGATGTTAACTATAACGCGTAACTGGACCGTCTGTTTATTGTTTGAACATGGGGCCTTTGTGGTCTAGTGGTACGGGCTTTGGGCTCTTTATTCGAAGCTTGTACGTTCGATTCCCACGAAAATGCATACCAATAATTTTCTATCCTTATAAAATAGAAAGGGACGACAATATTGACAGCCTTGTAATAGTTAAGATTTATAGTGTTCTTTTCTGATTAATTGTAGGTAGGTATGTATGTTTTCCTTGTATTTTCTTATCAAATTAATGCCGAATCGCCGGAATTAAATCATTGCCCTCGATGCATGCATGGGCTTTATGGGCCTTGACTCTTTGCCTTCCCATATAAGGTGAAAAAAAACAACAATTGACAGTCACAGGACAGGGGGGTACGTTCATACGGCCAGGATAAAATACTCATCTGAAAATCAGTCTAACGGGGGGTCTCTCCGATAAGGAATTTCTCTCCGGTAAGGAATTTTCTCTCCGATAAGGAATTTCCAAGGCAACGCCATAAGCCAAGGTTTGAGCCCTAGTAGCTCGAGCCTTAGGCAGTTATCATTTGCATATAATGATGTAGATTGCGTGTAGCAACTCCCCGCTCTTCTCTTTGTAGTATGGTGCAAATAGGTCCATAGGTGCGATGGTGAACCTCCGGATTGTATGCACATACAAAGACGATGGAGTGATCCTTTGTGCAAGAGAACACAACAAAAGATGTATTAAGTGCTTGCCCTTGAGCAGAAGAGCGTGCCCGTCTCCAAGCCTTGTTGAAGTAAGAGTCTGGCCTCTGGCATAATGCCTTGCCGTCAGCCAACTTCGGCACACTACTCAACGGCTGCACTCTTTCTGTAGCCATTGGCCTTCAGTTGGATCTCAGGATAAACCAGCCTCACCAGTGCAGATGGGGTTCGACCGTCGACAAACAAGGCCATCATGGGCTTTCATGCCGTAAGAAAGCAAGATGCATCCCACGTCACTCAGCCTTAAATGACGCCCTCCATCGGGCACTTGTCTCAACGAACGTTCCGACAATGTTGGAACCAAACGGAATCGTTGATTCTGATAGCAAGAGGCCCGATGGAGTAACGCTCAATCCGTGACAGCAAAGCAAGGCAAGTGCTTGGTGTGTGGATATAGCGTTGCCAGGCGTCCGGCTTTAGCCGGACATAGTCAGGCTTTTTGATTGCCTGTCCGGCCAAAATAAGCGTCGTCCGGCCTGTCCGGCTTTTGTTAGGCTTTTTAGATTTTAAAATTCGCGCGCATCCAGACCGAATTCGACTCGACTGATTAATAATAAAGTACTTTTAGACTAATTTGGCATTAGTTTTATTGTAAATTATCAAAAAAGCTTGGTTTTCATTAATTTTCTGCACTAATACCAAAAAATCCCCTAAAATGCAAAGAGTCCGGCTTTTTTACCAAAATGTTAGGACAAAAAAAAATGATTTTTTACACGAATATTTAAAATTGTTGAAAATGCAGGATGTCCGGCTTTTTGACCCAAATGTTAGGCCAAACTCACAGCTCTGTCCGGCTTTTCGGTATGAGGACCTGGCAACGCTATGTGGATACAAGCCAGGTGCGCAAATATGAGGAGATTTCCGGGAGCCATATTTTCTCCCCAGTAAGTTTTGAGAAGATGCGTCGTTGGGGTTCTGTGGCAAAAAAAATGTGCAGAGCTTTTCAATGAGACCACTGGCAACCTAGAGAGTAGAGCTGGCGGCTTCCTAAACCAAGGTATTAGTTTGGCCATTTAAAGAGGGAATGCTGCCAGCCTATTTGGGGCATGTCTGATGGGGAAGCGCTGAACGATTTGTTTTATTTTAAGTGTAGCTTGTAAGTTTTTGTATCTTGTAAAATAAATTTAATATGTATGAAAAAATATCCAAGCTATTTCGTCAAAAGTTTGTCTGTATTGTATCTGTCAATTTAACATATAATACGTAGGTAATTTCGATTTAGCTAAATCTTCGCCTTTACTTCGGGTATGCTCTGATTGACTGGCACAATTTAAGCAGTGATACACTTCTTCCGAAATCGATTGGAAAAATAATAGAATCACTGTTTAATAAGGGCTTTTGTCGTTTCATGTAACTGGCAAACACAAACACCGCTGCTGAATAAACTGGTTTTCGCCAGATGAACGCCTCTGAACGTACCCCTGGCTGACAGCTGAGCTGACAAATATAGATAAGAGAACATCTCAAAAGGTTAATTTAGTAAATACAGGTTAATCTGTTTTAAACCAAAATTAAAGCATTGCAATGACGAAATTAACAAACAAAGATGCTGAACGTTTAAATCCCTGCTTGAAGGTAGTATTACTAAATGCATTATGACTAAAATACTCGGACTCTATAATCCGAAAGACTTATGCAAAAGAATGTTGTTTTTAGGAGCAAGAAGCGTCGTATCAGTGTTTAAATAAGAATAATTTCAATCAGGAGAAATGCGAAAAGTATTTTGATAATTACAATACCTGTAAGAAGTTTTGGGTAAGTCGAAATAAGCACTTTAAATAAAATTTATCAATCAAAATCAATACATAACTTATGTATTAAAGGTTACGGTCTACCTTGCTATCCCTCTTGACTAACTCTGATAACCACTGTAATTTACTTCCATGCTGGCCTGGGAGCGAGAGAAAAACATATAATGTTCCAGCTGGATTTCCTCCCGGGCATGCTGTAAACACCAGCTAAGGGATCCGAGGGTTTCTGTGTATTGCAATTTAGGCGATAAGCTGACAACCTGTCACTACAGCAATATATCTTAAATAACCCTCAAAACTTTGTGAAATGTGGCATAACTACCTTTGTTTTGGTTGTTTATGCTCTGCCTACCCCGTTAGGGATATAGGCGTGATTATATGTATGGATATATTTCTCTTGCCTAAAAAGTATTGTTCATGTCATAATGTAGAACAAACACTTTCATCTTTCACATTATGTGCATTTGCAGAAATGTCATACTTGTTGTATTTAATAATCTTTACAATCATACCTACCATATTGATCATAATTTACTTAAAACCTAATATTATGTAATAAAAATTTATCATTTTTTCCAAGCTGGACGGAGTGATGGAAAAACATATAATGAGCCAGCTGCTTCTCCTCCTGGGCATGCTCTAAAACCAGCAAAGGGATTCGATGGCTAGTGTAATTTAGGCTATAGGCTGACAACCTGTCACTAGCGATACACATTTCCACCTAAAACTGCCATTATTTGTCAGACGTGGCGAAAACACCTGTCAACTGTGTTCTATGCTCTGCCCATAATAATAAAGGCGTGAGTTTATGTATATTTATTTGTTTATAGAAAGTCATTACATTACATTAACCAATGATATTTCAAGAAAGATATGTTACGTTCATACTGCACGCACATTTTAATTGTTCCGCGACACATATACATACATATTTATAACATTGCATATCTAAACAAACGCTGAGTGCGACACAAAATAGGCAAAGCGTAAGAGTGAAACAGATAGCTATTTGTAATCAGTGCAGCCTTGAATATAATTTACCTTTTTTTCTCACTTCGCAGCTCGCAGCTCGACTGCCTAAAATGGTCACAATCAGGACCATTTGACGGCACGAGTTTCACGCGATGGTCACGTATCTACCTATATATAATATCATTGACATTAACCATTTCTTTCAGGGGAAGGTGTACAAAGAAAGAAAATCCCAGGGAAAGTACCCTTATTTGCCAGACGTTGATGAAAGGGCCAAAATCAAAGATGCATACATTCAGAGTGTCAAAGCATCGCTACCAAATTAGCAATCAGTCTAAAGAGTGTAATTATAAATCAATTTCAAGATTGAGAGCAATATTCAGTATGGATTTAACAGGCCATTTTGTACTGGAATAACATATATTTGCTTCGATGCTGGACTGGGAGTGAGAGAAAAACAGAGAATGTGCCAGCTGCATTTCCTCCCGGGCATGCTGTAAAAACCAGCTAAGGGATCCAAGGGTTTCTGTATATTGCAACTTAGGCGATCGGCTGACAACCTGTCACTACGGCAATATACTTACAAATCTATCCTAATAACCTTCAAAACTTTGTCAGACGTGGCGGAACGACCTTTGTTTACGTCGTTTACGCTCTGCCTACCCCATTAGGGATAAAGGCGTGATTATATGTATGTATAACATTTCTGATACAAACTCAAATTGGCTGTCAATCTTGAGATTGCTTTATAGATACGAACATTGAGTTATCAATTTATCAGAAGTTAAGAATTTCTTAACGACATATTTTGTTACAAACATGTTTTGCGGTTGACTTTCTTTAATGTTGTAAAGAAGAAGTAGTTTATGGCCGCAAAATAAGTTGGTATTGATAACTGAACATTAAAGAAACTTTATATAATACTTTTTACTTAGCTTTAACTCTACCATTGCTGTAATTTTTTTAAAAGAACATACCAAATGGTTCTGAGTAATTTGTAAATGAAATACTACTATGTAATAATTTAAATACCACATTCAGAGAAATATATGTTATTTTAGTTATTATTGTTATTTTTTTTATTCTATTACATACCTAATTTAGATCAATTTATTAAATTTCATGCTTAAGAAAAACAAAGAATGTGCCAGCTGCATTTCCTCCCGGGCATAGGCCATTGAACCAGCTAAGGGATCCGAAAGTTACAGTATATTGTAATTTAGGCGATGGGCTGACAACCTGTCACTTCAGCAGTATACCTAAATCTATCTTAAATAATCCTGAAGACTTTGTCAGACGAGGCGGAGCGACCTCTGTTCTGGTAGTTTAGGCTCTGCCTACCCCATTAGGGATAAGGGCGTGATTATATGTATGTATTCAAGAATTAAAAAAAATACTCTGGTCATACGAGGCACTTTATTTTGTATGAATAAGTTGTATAAATTAAATGTACACAAATAAAAAGAAACTACAAGACATGAGATTACAGATGTTAATAAATATTAACCCTTAGGTTTTATTGCTTTACAGTCCAGAACTGTGATTAATTAAACAAAAAATATATTTAGTAAATCAATCATTTGTATATACGGGGTGTAAGGGACAGCGTCCCGTAAACTGATAGATAGGTGTATAATGCGTGTATTGTGTTCTATATCAATTGGATCATAATGTACTAAAATATATGTTTTGTTTTTCATATTGCTATAAAATGTAAGTGATTATACCTAAAATCAGTGGGTATAATTTTGCATAACAAGGCTATAAAAAAGAAAAAAAATCCAATTTTTGAATGATTGAATATTACGATCAATTAAAAATGGAAATAGATTGTGTCTTACAAAAAAAATATTCAAAATCCTGATCGGTTTTTCAAGTTCTCATCTGCAGTAATTAAATAAATTATTTAAAAAAATCGTTCAATTAATACTGAATCAACATGACGTCACTAAGTAGATATTTATACATAGTAATACACAAGAATATAATTTTAAAACAAAGAAGTTATTCAATGAATAAAATATAATCGCTTAAAACTAAATACCGATAGAAATCCCTCTCAGCTCAAAATGTCCTATTCGCAAAATGTCCTGCGCTTTTGCGAATATGATATTTTGAGAAACAACGTTTTGCCAAAAGCCATTATGAGCTGAGACGAGACAATCTACCAGGTGTGAGGGACAGTGTCCCGCAAACTGATAGGGGTTGTTGAGTCAATGATACTGAACAACTTCCACCAAGAAATTCTTTCAGGAAATGAAAATAAAAATTGGCTTTTCCATACATGAAATAATGTCCGCCTCGATCAGACATTTTATAAGGAAAAGCCATTTTTATTACACTTCCTGATGGAAGTTGTTCAGTGTCGTTGACTTAGCAACCCCTATCAGTTTGAGGGACGCTGTCTACACCCCGTACAATATAGGTCAAATTAATATACTTACAATTAAATATACTGATACTGAAATTGGCCAAATACAGTATTTTCAGTGTGCAATAGTTTATTTATAACAAACACTATCAAAATAAAATGTGATTGCATTGCAAGAAAAGCGCACGCACAAGTTTTTAATAAAGCCGTGAATCCCGCTCTGAATGATTACACGAAACATACCCTCGCGGGGCAGAGAGGGGAAGGGGACAGAGTATATAATAGTTCTACATACAGAATGGCCACGCACCTCCCCTCCCCAGTCCGACATACGTCACACTCCGCGCCGGATTGTGGGTCACATTGTGCGTACGCTTAGCGGGCATGGCGCGCGCATGGTTCCCAGTGTAACGTAAATAATAAAGTTTAGTGTCCCAAAGATGGTTAGGTACTGTTCCGTGTACGGATGTTTTGACCTATATATAAGAATAACTGGAAATTAGGGAGCAAAATAATGGTTTAAGATTAATTTAAAACTCGGTTTAAAAAGTGAAGATTTACTATCGATATTCGATATGAACGAATGTACTAACGACCCGCCCTGACTTCGCACGGAAATTATCAGTGTTTCTCTACTATAGTATGCATGTATTATATATAACTTCCTCTTGAATCGCTCTATCCATTAAAAGAAACCGCATCAAAATCCATTGCGTAGTTTTAAAGATGTATGCATACATAGGGGTAAAGGGACAGAGAAAGCGAGTTTGGTTGTACTATGTAGTGATTTCTTTACCTAGAAATTGGTCTAGCGCTGGTTGCAATATTTTACCTGCATTGCTTGGCGGCGAAAAGGTTAAACCCTTCCTCTCTCTAATTTAGCAATATTTTATTGCATAAACGCATATACCTCTAAAGATATGCATATATTTATTTTAGTTTTTAGTTATTCTTATTTTCACTATTCTATTTTTGTTGTATTTAAATATTTCCTATATTTCAGCACTACTCTCTCCTCTTTACATTCTCCTCTACCCAAAGGTTGTCTGGAAGAGATCGCTTCCAGCGATAAGACCGCCTTTGTGCACATTAATTTAAGTTTATTTTTGTATTTCTTGTTTTTTGTGTACAATAAAGTGTTTTACTTACTTACTCTCTTTCCCGCGGGGGTATGTTTTAGTGCGCTGGAGTCACGGCTTAATAAGTAATACTAATAAATAACATAGAATGTACCAACTGACAATCATTCACATTACAAAATCACAAAATAATGTGAGATAATACAAATGTATAGGTACTTTGTTATGTATGTATTTCCAACTAAGTTTTAGAATAAAGGTAAACAAAGTTTAATGTCTTTTTATCAAAAAAATATATTTTATTAAGGGATCCGAGGGTTTCAGTATAATGTAATTTAGGCGATGGGCTGACAACCTGTCACTACAGCAATATACTTACAAATCTATCTTAAATAACCCTCAAAACTTTGTCAGACGTGGCGAACGACCTTTGTTGGGGTCGTTTACGCTCTGCCTACCCCATTAGGGATAAAGGCGTGATTATATGTATGTATGTTATTAAAAAACACATATCAAAAATTATTTATACGTGTTAGCAAATTAGTGAAATTACTAAACTACTAAATTACTAATTACTAAATAAAAATAAAATACTATTTCATTATTTTGACATGTCTTATGGCTAAAACTCATTTTAGAAACAAGATTTTCGATTAAAAGACATGAAACTTTGTGTACCTTTATTATGTAGTACTATTATATATTCTGTGCCTTTATTTATAACTGAGCCAACTCAGTTTTTATTATACTCAGTATTTCCAAAAATACTGTATGTACATGGTATGTACTATTATAATTTAACAGTGTAATTCAATGGTGGCGATTCTGTTACATACACAACTTATTTTAGTTTTGTCCTGTCATTTTGTATAATTTGAATAAAATAGAGACAGAAATATAACATTATTTTTCTTCCATGCTGGACTGGGAGCGAGAGAAAAACATAGAATGTGCCAGCTGCATTTCCTCCCGGGCATGCTGTAAGAACCATTTAAGGAATCAGAGGTTTTCTGTATATTGCAATTTAGGCGATGGGCTGACAACCTGTCACTACAGCAATATACCTACAAATATATCTTGCGTTAACGTCACTTTGACGGGATTATAGTCAGCTGTTATATCTCTGTTTCCATTTTATCTAATTTTAGAAAGTGACAGGTTTAAATTAATATAAGTAATGTTGTGTTTACAACTGAATCGGCACCGATGTAATATTATGTACTTATTGAAAAGCAAAAGCAATTTTAGTCACGCAGAATCGGTCCCGTGCCTACAATCTAAAATTAACATATTATCTAAAAATAAACGTATAAATAAGACAACGCTTACTCGAGCCCTTAGACATAAAAGAATTGTACAGGGTCTGGTAATGACAAGATTAAATTGCATTTACAAATATTACAGTAAAGGGAATAAATATTGCACAACGGATAGATTCTACTTTGAAGAGAGGTATCTCTGTCGCACTTGTACAATGAACGAAATTTTCAGACTCTTTTAAATTACGAAGTGCTATATTTACCACCCCATACTGCACTAGTTAGAGGCAGACAAACTGACTGTATAGCAACATTATGCAGTTTTGATGCAATCAATTTATTTGGTCTCTAAATACGGGGTGTAAGGGACAGCTTCCAGCAAACTCTGATAGGGGTTGCTCAGTTAACGAAACTGCACAAATTTCATCAGGAAATTGTTTCCAATATAATTTAACTTACCCATATAACCTCGTCGATCGGGCAATTTGTATGGAAAAGATTTTTTTTAACTGTTTGAAAAGATTTCTTTGTGAACGTTGTTCAATTTCGTCGACTGAGCAAACCCTAGATATCATTTTTCGGGAAACTGCCCCTTACACCTTATATACGTGGGACACTCAGAAAGTTTTGCGACACTAAAAAAAATTGTTCTACAGGTACATATATTTTTATTAAATCTTTTCAAAGTACTCTCCACCAGCCTCTATACAAAGATTCATGCGTCTGAACCAGTTTTCAAAACACTTTTTCCAGTCCGCCGTAGACACCTCGTTTACAGCCTGCTCGAAGGCAGCCAGCGCATCTTCCGGCGACGAAAATTGTATCCCCTTGGGCTGATTTTTTATTTTTGGAAATAAAAAGAAGTCATACGGTGCTTGATCAGGGCTGTAAGGAGGGTGACCCAGGAGTTTGACTGGTGTGCTGTCCAGGAAGTCCCTCGTTTTGAGCGCGGTGTGTGCAGGCGCATTGTCGTGGTGGAGCAGTAGTCCGCGGAGCCCTGTGTTTGGTCGCTTGTTGCTCACAACAGAAAAAACTTCTGGTAAACAGTTGGTAGTATACCATTCGGCGTTAATGCTTCTTTGATCTCGTAAGGGAATTGAGACCAAGTGGCCAGTCAAATTAAAAAAGCTGGCGATCAAAATCTTCCCCCCGCTTCGAGATCGCTTCACTTTGGTAGGCGTTGGTTCATTTTGAAACACCCAAACTGTCGACTGGCGCTTGGTTTCTGGATCGTATTGATAAATCCAGGACTCATCACCTGTTACGATGTCGTAAACACGCCGAGACGAGCCTGCTTCAAATTTGTTCAGCATATCACGGCACCATTCCACCCGGGCCTGCTTCTGAGCGTCGGTGAGGTAGTGCGGCACCCAGCGCGATACTATCCTCCTCACGCGAAGATGCCCTTGTAGAATCTCGTGAACGCTTCCCGATCCAATCTTTAATATGTGCTGAATCTCCTGATATGTAATTCGCCTATTATCTTGGATTAAATTTTTCACTGCTAGCACGTTTTCTTCCGTAATAGCCGTCAAAGGGCGACCGCTTCTTTCTTCATCCCCCAAGGTTGGTCGACCGCGCCTAAATTCGTTATACCAACGATACACGGTTGCCTTGGAGGGGCTTTCATCCATAAATGCCATTTGAAGTCTATCGAACGATTCATCCGGTTTCAGGCGACACTTGAAATCGTAAAAAATCATAGCTCTAAAATGTTCCCGGCGCAGATCCATTTTTCAGTAAGACACGATACTTTGAATTGGCTCGCAAAAAATGTGGAGGGAAATTTTGAAAATGGAACACATATATTTTTACTTACAAGTAATCATATTTTCAAAAAAGATTCTAACCGGCCAGTCTGCCATATATAAAAACTATTTATCGCAATACTTTCTGAGTGGCCTGGTACTAGACGAAGTGCAAATTCTTTTACAAAATGTAACATAACGGTTTACAAAATATATCAACATAAATGTACTTAAATCATGAGTATTTCCGTCGGTCCCGGTTGCTGTTTGATAGTGGTCGTTACTCAAACCATGTCAGAGGCCTGATAGTTGTGCTACTAGGCGGTTTAAAAACTCTGACACCAGGGTACATCGGGTCGATAGACTCGATACCCACTCGACAGAAGAAAGAGAATGAGTATTTCAGAAAATAGCTAAAAAATACTGTAGGATTAAAATCATTTATAAGTTTTCATATTTTTTAATATAAAATTGATGATTTGAAAAATACATAATTAAAATAATTATGACATGTAAATATAGAAACCATTTTTTTTCTTCCATGCTGGACTGGGAGCGAGAGAAAAACATAGAATGTGCCAGCTACATTCCCTCCCGGGCATGCTGTAAAAATCACCTATGGGATTCGAGGGTTTCAGTATATTGTAATTTAAGCGACGGGCTGACAACCTGTCACTACAGCAATATACCTACAAATCGATCTTAAATAACCCTCCAAACTTTGTCAGACGTGGCGGAACGACCTTTGTTTAGGTCCTTTACGCTCTGCCTACCCCATTAGGGATAGAGGCGTGATTATATGTATTTATGTATTTTTTTTACTTATTAATGCAACCGCAGGGCAAGGCACTTCTGTTTTATGGCGTCTGAGTCGTGAGATAATTTGATATTTAGAATTTTCACGAAAACCCTGAGGATATTGCGAAAACACGGATAAATAGAAATTTCACGAAAATTCAAATTATGAAATCATCCGCAACGTCAAGTGTGGTCAAGTTACGTTTTAGCTTGTATTCGACACGTGAAGCTCCTACCAAATGAAAGGAGTTGTTCAGTCAACAACACTGAACAAATTTGACAGTCATTTTAGATCTAGATCAAATTGTCTTGACAAAGAAACAAGTCATTTTTATTTAGATCAAACTGTCTGATCAAGGTAGTCATTTTGTATGGGAAACTAAAAACAATTCTTTTCGCAAACAATTTATTGGGGAATTTAGTTCAGTTTCGTTGACTAAGCAACGCTTATCAGTTTGTAATAAGCTGTCCCTTACAGTGACCACACATGACGTAGACGCTCTTACCGTCCATTTTTTTATTACAAAATACTACTGATGCTAAGTTAGTATCTAAACTTTTTGAACATGTGAAGGAAGTCTTAAAGCTAGGTGTCACCTACGTGCAACCTTAAGTGCCTTTAAATTAGCTATTGGCGTCGACATTCGCAACATATATCTTAAACAATCCTCAAAACTTTGTCAGACGTGGCGGAACGACCTTTGTTTAGGTCGTTTCCGATCTGCCTTCCCCATTAGGGATAAAGGCGTGATTATATGTATGTATGTATGTATTCGCAACATAATCCTAATACTAATTCTTAGCTAGCGCTGTCACTTTCTTAACTTTGACATAAGAACAGGATAGCAAATAAACACATGACTTTGACATTCCTTATCTGACATAAGACTGCTTATTTGACGTAAAATAAGGAAGCACGTGACTTTGACATTCCTAATCTGACAAAAGACTGCTTATTTGACGTAAAATAAGGAAGCACGTGACTTTGACATTCCTAATCTGACATAAGACTGCTTATTTGACGTAAAATAAGGAAGCACGTGACTTTGACATTCCTAATCTGACATAAGACTGCTTATTTGACGTAAAATAAGGAAGCACGTGACTTTGACATTCCTAATCTGACATAAGACTGCTTATTTGACGTAAAATAAGGAGGCATGCTCTATGCTCAGTTCTTTTATAAAGCGTCTTACGTCAAATAAGAAATGTCAAAGTAATGTGTTTACTTGCTATCCTGTTCTTATGTCAAACTTAAGAAAGTGACAGCGCTAGCTAAGAATTAGAATTGGGATTATGTCGCGAGAATCGACGCCATTGGCAACACTCTGCTAATAGGTCAGGGGTCACAACGTGTGGTATGCGGAAAGCTATAGAATAATACTTGTACATGGTGGTAAACTAGGTGTAAGGGACAGCGTCCCGCTAACTGATAGGGTTTGCTCAGTCAATGATACTGAGTTCTTCCATGCTGGACTGGGAGAGATAGAAAAACATAGAATGTTCCAGCTGCCCTTCCTCCCGGGCATGCTGTTGAAGTCAGCAAAAGGGACTCGAGGGTTACAGTGTATTGTAATTTAGGCGATGGGCTGACAACCTGTCACTATAGCAATACACATTATAATCTAAAATTGCCCTCAATTGTTGTCAGACGTGGCGAAAGCGCCTTTTACGAGGAGTTTGACGCTCTGCCTACCCCGTAAGGGATAAAGGCGTGATTTTATGTATGTATGTATGTATGATACTGAGCAACTTGCGCAAGAATTGTTTTTTTGAGGAAGTGAAAGAAAAATATTGACTTGCCATACAAAATGTTCGCCTTCTTTTTCACATCCTGAAAAAAGTTCCTTGTAGAAGTTGTTCAGTGTCATTGAATGAGCAACCTGTATCAGTTTGCGGGACGCTGTCCCTTACACCCGGTACAATGCATGTGTCGCTGGAAAATGGCGAAATCCCTAGGAACATCGTGAAATCACGGAGGAATGTGAAATTCCTTGCTTATTACGCCTATTCATTAAAGTGTAAAGATTTTTATATTATGATTAAGAGTTGTAATACATTATGTTGGTAAGTGTAAGGGACAGCGTCTCGCAAACTGATAGGGGTTGCTCAGTCAACGAAATTGAACAACTATCACTATATAAATGTAATTCAATAAAAATTGCTTTTCCATACAAATTGTTTGATCAATGTGGTAATTTTGTATGGAAATGTATTTTTTTTTCCATGTTCTGAAAAAGTTTCCTAGTACAAGTTGTTCAGTTTCATTGACTGAGCAACCCCTGTTCGCGGGACGCTGTCCCTGCACCCGGTATACTTAATCTGTGTTTTTTTTTTACCACATGTAAGAATGATTGATTCCGCCTATAAGCCATTATCAAAACAACATTTAAGTCTTAAAAACTATTTTTTTAACCCCTGCGCAATTATTGAAATGATAAAGTTAACACTTTGCCTGCCTGCATTAAAGTCCAACTATCTAAATTCTACTCGAAAACAGATATGTGTAGTTAAAGAGAAAATACTATAAAGAGCTGATATTTGGACTCAATTGTGGATGTCACTTTATAAATAAATTCAAATTAATTCTGCCACATTCAGTTAAATAAAAATTCAAAAAGGGGAGTACGATAAGAGTACAAATATTTACTAAAATTAATCGAGTGTTAAATAATAACTAAATAAAAAAAAGAGATAATTAAAGTACGTTTAGAAAAAGATATAATTCCGACTGGTATCATAATTTATTTTTCTATAATAATATGTCATAGCATGATTTGATAATTCGAAATTTCGCGGATACCCAAAGATATTACAAAAACACGGATAATTGAAAAATGGTATAAACATTTCTCAATCTCACTAGAATGTTTTTACGATTGCCTAATAGTGTCTAGGGTTTTCTCTAAAATTCTCATTTTCAAAAACCTCCTACGACATATAGAAAAAAAATGTGATCAGTTAAAATAACATTAGATCTTTTTTTAGCATTTCGCGTCGTAATTTAGCTGAATTTTTGTCATTATCACTTTTAATAAGATGAATCCAAATGGATCAAACAAAAAAATATACTAAAACGGCGTAAAATCGTAGAGACAAAAGCTTTAGGTATTATTTAAATTTAATTCAATTAAAAATGTCAGTGTAAAGGCACTTTGGTACAGCCCGATGGTGTAGTGAATAGCGCCGCTGCCTCCTGAGCGGGAGGTCGTGGTTCGAATCCCACCACGTACGAATGTGTTTTTCGGTTTTCGAATTTCATATGTACGTTTAATCGGTGCTTTTGCCGTGCTTCGGAAGGCACGTTAAGCCGTTGGTCCCGGTTAATATCGTTTAATACCGTAGATATTAGTCGTTAAGCCATTTCAGAGACCAGTGCTAAGCATTGGCGGCTTGAAAACTCTGACCTAATCTAGGATAGAGTCTGGTTTCCCTTCTGGGTTGCGGAGGTCAGATGGCAGTTGCTCTGTGTAAAAACCAGTACCCTCGTTCAATCCCCTAGATTAGGAAGCCGACCCCGTGAGATACGGGATAAGGCTAGGGAGATGAGTGTAAAGGCACTTTGGCCTTTGTGATGACTGTGAGAGAAAACGAAACGCAACGGTTCGTCGTTTGTTGACCACTGCTTCGTCTTCATTCCGACTCATCAGATGCGGAAGTGTCCGCATCAACAAACGCCAAAGTGCCTTAACACTAAACATTGCATTATCTCGACAGGGATACACGTGGGAAAGGGCCCCGTGCAACTGCCTCCGCGGTCTAATGTTTAGAGCCATGGGCTTACGATCTGGGTTCGACTCCCAGGGGGAACACACAAAGTTGATATTTGTCAATTTATCACTGTGTGAGGTTTTTCCCAGATTGGTTAGGACATTGCAGGCTGAGTCACCTGATTGTCCGAAAAGAGAAAAGATTCCGTGCTTCGGAGGGCACGTTAAGCCGTCGGTCCCGGACGCTGTCTTTGATAATGGTCGTTACTCTAGCCATATCAGAGGCCTGATAGTTGTGCTACTAGGCGGTTTAAAAAAAAAACTCTGACACCAGGGTTCATCGGGTCGATAGACTCGATACCCACTCGACAGAAGAAGAAGAAGAGGCCTATTAGCTGTGTGCTGTGTGCTACTAGGCGGTTTGAAAACTCTGACACCAGGGCTCATCGGGTCATTCGACTCGAGAATCCACTCGCTAAGAAGAAGGGCCCCCTTACGGGGAGGACTACTCTGCGGAGATCATACTTAACGGCTGCTCCTAAAGAGTTGGAATCCGTTCCGATCCAAACAAGCTAAGCTCACAAAAGCGAAGCACTTTCAAACTAAATGTGACAGGATTATTTTAAATTTATCCTCAGAAAATACTTCCAAAATTAAGCCCACTGTCAATGTTAGCAGAGTTCGAAGATTGTTCAAATTACCAACCACCAGAATCCCCTTACTCGTTGGTTATTTACAGTATACCGGGTTTAAGGGACAACGCTGTCCCCTATCAGTTTTAGGTACGCACCGAAAACTGATAGGGGTGTCTCAGTTCACGAAACTGAACAACTTTAAACAGGAAATTCACTGACTGAAAATGACTGACAATTTGTATTGAAAAGCCATAGCTTTTCTTATCTGAAAGAATTTCCTGGTTAAAGTTGTTCAGTTTCGTTAACTGAGCAACCCTCATCAGTTTCTGGTACGCTGTCCCGTACACCCTTATGTTAATTATAATAATCTCATTATTTGTTAGTATATGTTAGCGACAAATTAGCGACAAATATATTTTTTTAAATCTCTAATATCACATTTAGCGGGAGATATAAGTAAAAATATTAGAGATTTAACGTAACACTTCTTGTGGGGTAGCACAGCCTATTAAACTAAACAACTTGATTAAATATATTAAAAGACTTCCATGCTGGACTGGAAGCGAAAGAAAGACATCGAATTTACCAGGTGCATTTCCTCCCGGGCATGCTGTAAAAACCAGCTAAGGGATCCGAGGGTTTCAGTATATTGCAATTTACACGATGGGCTGACAACCTGTCACTACAGCACTATATCTTAAATAAGCCCTAAAATTTTGTCAGACTTGGCGGGACGACCTTTCTTTAGGTCGTTTACGCTCTGCGTACCCCATTAGGGAGAAAGGCGTCATATATATGTATGTATAAAAAAAACCTAATTATTTGAACCTGCGACCTTTGAATACCATCCCAACGCTCTGCCAAGTGAGCTACCGTGGTGCTTTCTCGACCTGACATTTTTTTATATTTCTTGTTACTTTCAAGGTCACAAATAATAATTTTAGATGTATTTTGCTACTTGATTGTTTATAACTTAATTTAGAATTAAATACTCATTTATGTAAAATAACTAAAAAAAATACGAATCGCAAATTATATTTAGGATTTCATAATTTCTTTGAGGAAGGAAAGGCATTTTTTTTTTTTTCGTTCCCTGCATAAAAATCTTGGCGGAAGTTGTTCAGTTTCGTTGAATGAGCAACTCCTATCAGTTTGCGAAGAGTAACATTTTAGCCAACGGGCTGTGTTACTCCAAAAGATGTTTTACGCTAATATAATTGACAATATCAGCTCTTTAATAAGTTTTCTTATTTCAACATGGTCGCAAATGTCCCTCTGATTTCTTAAAGTCCTTTTAGTAGGCCCACTATTTGATTGTATCTAAAAGAGTTATTTTGCGACCAACAGTCATTTCTTCAAAATGGTCATTTAGCGACGTAAGGTATAGAATAATCACTACTCGTTATATACAATAGCAGTACATAATGTTGTTTATGTGTTATGTTATGTTACTAGCAAGCGTTGTCATCTAGGAGTCAATCGGAGCGTTGTTTTATGTGGAAACACCTTATTCGGAAGTGTTCGCACATTTGACGTACCTGGAAACAAATACACGATCAGCAGAGGTAGATTTAATAGATGTGTATGGTCGTGTGTGTATGTATGTTATTGTGTGTGAGTTTTTGTGTATGTGTGTGTGTTTGAGTGTGTGTTAGTGTGTGTGTATGTGTGTGTGTTTGAGTGTGTGTTAGTGTGTGTATGTGTGTGTGTTAGTGTGTGTGTATGTGTGTGTATTTGAGTGTGTGTTAGTGTGTGTGTATGTGTGTGTTTGAGTGTGTGTTAGTGTGTGTGTATGTGTGTTTGTTAGTGTGTGTGTGTGTAAGTATGTGTGAGTGTATGGATGTGTGTTTGTGTATGGATGTGTGTTTGTGTGTGTATATGTGTGTGCGTGTGTCTGTGTATGCATGCGTGCGTGTATGTGTGTGTGTGTGTGTGTACTCACGACAGAGGCGGCGTAGTGCGCGTGCGCGGCGAGGGCGAGCAGCGTGAGCGCGTAGAGGGCGAGCGGCTCGTGCTGCGGCGCCGCGAGCGCGAGCGCGCACGCCAGCACGAGCGGGTACAGCAGCCACGGGGCCAGCGAGCAGCGCGTGTTCGACATCTGCGCCACTATCAGCCGACACTGCGGGCAAGCGGGGCGTCATCACTACATAGTATAAAACAAAGTCGCTTTCTCTGTCCCTATATCCCTATGTATGTATTAATATCAGTTCTTCCATGCTGGACTGAGAGAGATAGAAAAACATAGAATGTTCCAGCTGCCCTTCCTCCCGGGCATGCTGTAGAAGTCAGCAAAAGGGACTCGAGGGTTACAGTGTATTGTAATTTAAGCGATGGGCTGACAACCTGTCACTATAGCAATACAAAATACAATCTAAAATAGCCCTCAATTTTTGTCAGACGTGGCGGAAGCGCCTTTTACGAGACGTTTTACGCTCTGCCTACCCCGTAAGGGATGAAGGCGTGACTATATGTATGTATGTATTAATATTTAAACTACGCAACGGATTTTGATGCGGTTTCTTTTAACATAAACTTTTTAACTACATTTTGTCGGCTGCAGCCGCTGCCGGCAAGTCGCGGGTTGTCGGCTATACCCGACTGTGGCGGTGAAAAGGTTAATGGATAGAGTGATTCAAGAGGAAGGTTTATATTTATAATACATGCATAATATAGTAGAGAAACACTGATAATTTCCGTGCGAAGCCGGTGCGGGTCGCTAGTATTTAACAAAAGAACTCACTCACTACCAAAGAAATCACGATAATTTCGTTCAAGAATCTTGTAAAATGCATAACAAATTTACTAAAAGAATACAATTCTACTCTGAGTATTTGAGTGAGTCATCATCATCTCCCTAGCCTTATCCCGTATCTCACGGGGTCGGCTTCCTAATAGGGGATTGAACGAGAGTACTGGTTTTTACACAGAGCGACTGCCATCTGACCTCCGCAACCCAGAAGGGAAACCAGACCCAATTCCAGATTAGGGCAGAGTTTTCAAGCCGCTAATGCTTAGCACTGGCCTCTGATATGGCTTAACGACTAATATCTACGGTATTAAACGATATTAACCGGGAGCAATGGCTTAATGTGCCTTCCGAAGCACGGAAAAAACACCGAATAAACGTACATATGAAATTCGGAAACCGAAAAACACATTGGTACGTGGTGGGATTCGAACCACGACCTCCCGCTCAGGAGGCAGCGGCGCTATCCACTACACCATCGGGCTCTCTTAAAATTAATATTTGTTCTGATCACTCACGGCAACGTTGCTGAACACGGTGCCAATAAGCAGGAAGAGCGCGCGCGGGTCCCTGTCCGGCAGCCGGCCCGACCGGTGCACCCACACGGAACACACCACGAACACCGACAGCAGGGACCACAGAGGCCGCAGCGCCTCGCCGAAAGAACGCATCTTGCCTGTGCGTAGCTTGTATGATCTGAAAAAAAAGGAGATTTTCAATTAAATTGTCAACAATGTTTAAATAATTGGTTATCAATTTTCAATTAATTTGTTAATAATTTTCAGTTAATTGGTTGATAATTTTCAATTAAATTGTCAAGAATGTTTAAATAATTGATCATTAATTTTCAATTAATTTGTTAATAATTTTCAGTGAATTGGTTGATAATTTTCAATTAAATTGACAACAATGTTTAAATAATTGGTTATTAATTTTCAATTAATTTGTTAATAATTTTCAGTTAAGTGGTTGATAATTTTCAATTAAAATGACAACAATGTTTAAATAAGTGGTTCTCAATTTTCAATTAATTTGTTAATAATTTTCAGTTAATTGGTTGATAATTTTAAATTAAAATGACAACAATATTTAAATAAGTGGTTCTCAATTTTCAATTAACTGGTTGATAATTTTCAATTAAATTGTCAACATTGTTCAACTAATTGGTGACCAATTTAAAATTAATTTGTTAACAATTTCAATCAGTTGGTTACCAATTTTCAATTAATTTGTAAACAATTTCCAATCAATTGGTTGTCAATTTTCAATTTGTCACTACTAAGCGCACTGTCACTACTTAACGATATCACTGCAGAGAATTTCGATGCAGATGTGTATGCCGAAAAAATCAAAATATATTTAAATATAGCTTACGAATATTTATGTAAAATTACGGGAGAAATTTGATAATTAATTGTTTACTTGTGGAATTGTTTTTGTTTTAGGCATGATTTATAAATTATTTACATTATTGACATAACGATTAATTGAGAAATTGTTATTTACTGAGTTGAAGACATTTTTAATTTATTGAAATTTTATTAGTATTTTTATTGATTTTTATAAGTGTCGTAGTTTTAAAGTGTTTTGGCGATGCTGTAAACCGCATGTTATTAAATAAATAAATTTGTAAATAAAACATACTCACTTGTAAGTATTATACAGGGCGACAGGTAGATTTGTAAACACCCCTGTCCCATATATGACCCACTCGAACACATTAGCCACCGTGTACCCGCCAAATATGTACCTCTTGTAGAACCCAGTACCCTTCCAGCCGGTCAGCAGGAAAATAAACGTTGACGCCTGTAAATACGGATCAGTTTTAAATGTACAATTCAGGTAATACTATGTTGGCAGAAAGTATTTATTTACTGTTTATTGTACACAAGTAACATGAGTATTCATTCAGGTGTTTTTTTTTTGCCACATGGCTGACAGTTCTTTCTTGAATTAATAATACCGGATGTAAAGGACAGGCGTGATTATATGTATTTATGTAAAGGAAAGCTTCTCGCAAAAATAGAGGTATTTTTTATTATGCCCTTAAAGAATTTCTTGGATTTCTGTTTCATTTCCAGTTTGCGGGAAGCAGTAAGGGAACACCCCATATGAAAGAGATAAAAAATAAGGTAGGTTTTACCACTGTCAAAATGATGACACAAGGAAATTATGGGTTTATTAATATAATTTAGAAAATATATATTTCATAGAGAATGCTCTAATCTGTTGCGTAATTTAAACAATCTTATGTCACTTTGTCCATACATACATACATATAATCACGCCTTTATCTCTAATGGGGTAGGCAGAGAGTAAACGGCCCAAACAAAGGTCGTTCCGCCTGACAATGTTTTGAGGGTTATTTAAGATATATTTGTACGTATATTGCTGAAGTGACAAGTTATCAGCCCATTGTCTAAAATTACAATACACTATCCCTAACCCTCGAATCCCTTAGCTGATTTTTACAGCCTGCCCGGGAGGACATTCAGCTGGCACATTCTATGTGTTTCTATCACTCCCAGTCAAGCATGAAAGAATTATATTTATATCTTGAAGATAGGCAAATTTTTAGTGTAGGCATATATATTTTAAACTTACCCACATACTAAAGTCGTACCCCCAAGGTAAAAACAACACCCCAGTGTTGTATTTCTCCCAATGACTGAGGTAGAAATTCAATAAGATATTCCACATCACGTAATACATTCTGAAACCAAATTCATATTTTTTTATAATATAAGTAGCTTCAAATATGTATTGAATCCATCATAAAAAGTGTCTATTCATAAGTCGAATTTTCAGTGTTGCGCTCGTACGTATTGATTCGGCTTTGGTCGAATGTGGCGCTCGCTTCGCTCGCGTGATGTATTGATTCGCTTTTAGTCAGATGTAATACAATACAAATATTCTTTATTGCAAAAACAACACATTGTACAGGAACAAACAATACAAAACAAACAGAGTTCAATTAGGCGGCCTTATTGCTAGGGTGACAATTTCTGCCAGGCAACCTTTGGGTAAAGGAGTAGTTTGCTAATATTAATGCCTGCTTCGCTCGTGCTGTCGCGTAGCGTATTGATTTGGCTTTAGTTAAAATGTCGCGCTTGATTCGCCCGCGTAGCATTTGGATTCGGTTTAAGTCGAAATGTCGCGCTCGCTTCGCCCGCGTATCGTCTTGATTCGGTTTTAGTCAAAACGTCGCGCTCGCTTCGCTAGTGTGACGTACTGATTTAGCTTTGTTCAAATGCCGCGAATAGTAGGGCTTTGCTTGAGTTTTTATTTGTTTCGTTCAAACATCGCATCTAATATCTCATCTCACCTAATAGGCGGTATGGAGAAGTCGAGCCGGCCGAATATGGAGTAGAGACAGGCGGGTATGAAGAATACTGAGTAAGAGTCCAGTCCGTGGTCGAACAGCTCGCCGAGCGGGCCCGATGTCTGTGTGCGACGCGCTTGCTTACCGTCTATACCATCTGGAAATAATGCATTAAATGGGGTCAGTTCTTAAAGGCAGAGAGAGAGCACGATGGTGTAGTGTTTAGGGCCGCTGCCTCCTGAGCTTGGAGGTCGTGGTTCGAATCCCACCACGTACCAATGTGTTTTTCGGTTTTCGAATTTCATATGTACGTTTATTCGGTGCTTTATGCTTCGGAAGGCACGTTAAGCCGTTGGTCTCGGTTAATATCGTTTAATACCGTAGATATTAGTCGTTAAGCCATATCAGAGGCCAGTGCTAAGCATAGGCGGCTTGAAAACTCTGACCTAATCTAGGATTGGGTCTGGTTTCCCTTCTGGGGTCGGACGGAGGTCAGATGGCAGTAGCTCTGTGTAAAAACCAGTACCCTCGTTCAATCCGCTAGATTAGAAGCCGACCTATTATTGGAAGCCGACCCCGTGAGATACGGGATAAGGCTAAAATAACTAAAATGAGGTTTCGCCACGTCGTTTGACAAATATAGAGGTCAGATTCAGATGTTTGTAACGTAAAGGTTGTCCCAGCCCATCGAATCGCCTAAATTACAATATATGTAAACATCAAATCTCTTTGCTGGTTTTTACAGCATGCCAGAGAGAAGCAGCTAGCACATTGTATGTTTTTCTATCGCTTCCAGTCCAGCATGGAAGCTTCTATGATTTTCCATCGCTCCCAGCAGGGAAACTACATCCGCCCTACATATTTTTTATATTTTCCTAAGGGCTCAACCTCAGCTTAGGGCGTTGTTTTAGGACGGAGACAGACTAATCAAACAGTCTTACCTTTCTTATGTTGACGACCCGTATAGCCTAGTTGGCAGTGTATCTGCCCGCTACGCAAGGGATCCGATTCCCGGCCGGGCAGATTAATGGTCCTCCCACCGATTTTCGGTGATGGCGGCCAATCTCCCAGAGATCGGCCAACTGCGCAGGACTAGTTTTTAGTACCCAAGTGTTTGCGCTACAGACAGGTGCACTCTCTATTCCTTCCATCTCTTATTTTGATAGGACAGATTAACTGACACGACCAGAGAGAAATCAGGCGCAGGACCGACTATTTACATGCACATCCGACAGCATGGATCATCTTACTTTTCGAACATTCAGGTGATCAGCCTGCAATACCCTAACCAAACTAGAAACCACAACACAAATTCATTCATTCATTCATTCAACACTAAATAAATAAATAAATAAAAAAAAAAAAATTGTCTCCCGCCGGGAATCGAACCCAGGACCTCCGGGTTTAGAGCCCATGGCTCAGACCGCTAGACCACGGAGGCAGTTTGGCCGGGCAGATATTTGAATGATGAATATAAATATCTGATTCTGGGTGTTCTTTGTGGTTGCTTCTATGTATGTCCATGGCACCCCGATACAGGGAATCCTAGTGGGGGCTATGAGTGTGTTTTTTTTCTTTACCTAAGGTGAATCCTAGGGGCGCTATGAGTTTGTTTTTTTACTTACCTAAGGTGAATCCTAGGGGGGGCTATGAGTGTGTTTTTTTTCTTTACCTAAGGTGAATCCTAGGGGGGCTATGAGTTTGTTTTTTTACTTACCTAAGGTGAATCCTAGGGGGGGCTATGAGTGTGTTTTTTTTTTACTTACCTAAGGTATAAGCAAGGAATAGGAAGATAGCTAGCACGAACCAGAGGCTCTTCGGTATAACCTCACTGTGGCCATTGAGAGGGGCCGAAGCCGTCTCCGTGCCATTGAGAGCACTCGCCGCTACATAGTTGTAATCGTAGTAAGATAGTAGAACGAAATCTAACACTGTTAGCAGGAAACCGGCGAATGTTAACACGTTGGGCGCCACCCATCTTGGTACGAGCTGGAAATGAGAAAAAGGTGAAATTTTTAAAACATGAGAATTTACGAACATAGACATAGAATCACGCCTTTATCCCTAATGG
The DNA here is from genome assembly GCA_949820665.1 of Scrobipalpa costella. NCBI lineage: Eukaryota > Metazoa > Arthropoda > Insecta > Lepidoptera > Gelechiidae > Scrobipalpa > Scrobipalpa costella. The sequence goes on from OX463315.1 coordinate 14,634,935, forward strand.
GGTAGACAGAGCGTAAACGAGCTAAACAAAGGTCGCTCCGGCACGTCTGACAATGTTTTGAGGGTTATTCAAGATAGACTTGTAGGTATATTGCTGTAGTGACAGGTTGCCAGCCCATCGCCTAACTTACAATACTAAAACCCTCGGATCCCTTAGCTGGTTTTTACAGCATGCCTGGGAGGAGAAGCAGCTGGCATATTCTATGTTTTTCTCTTACTCCCAGGGCAGCATGGAAGTGATGATAAAATAGGTAAAAAAAAAGTTTTTTGACGTTCAGTGAATTTTGTAGAGAAAAAATATCGCTTATTTTTATGTTAAGCATACAGGAACAAATAAAAGCGACCTTCGGCTAACAAGATAGATTAGAAAAATATAGATATACGCCAGAAAAAAATAGTAAAAAAAAATACAGTGCAGACTGAGAAGGAAGGTCACATTCTTATCAAACTTGGTTTGTTTCTTTGTACGTTGTGGCATTCAGTAAATTCATTAATTTCCGCTTCATTCAGATACAATACATTTTAACCTGCGTATTCTTGTGTAGGTAAAAGCACATTGACATAGTGTGCCTCCGTGGTCAGAGCCATGGGCTTACGATCCGGAGGTCCTGGGTTCGATTCCCAGGGGGAAACACTTTGTCAATTTATCACTTTGTGAGGTCCAATGTCCTAAACATTGTTGAATCACCTGATTGCCCAAAAAAGAAAAAGGACTCCGTGCTTCGGAGGGCTCGGTAAGCCGTCGGTCCCGATCGCTATCTTTGATAGTGGTCGTTACTCAAATCACGCCAGAGGTCTTATAGCTGTGCAACTAGGCGGTATGAAAACTCTGACACCAGGGTTCATCGGGTCGTTCGACTCGAGAATCAATTCGCTAACAAGAAGAAGAAGAACAAGATAGTGTGCGTAAACTCGGCATAGTAAACCTGTTTTAACGTACACATAGGCGCGTGTCTGTACGCACAACCACAAATATGGCCTAGTGGCAGTCATGAGATAAAACAATTTGTTTAAAACTTTCGCGCTTTGTACACATCGTTTTATTCTTTCTGGTCTCCGAGCTGACTGCTCACGACCACGATTGTTGTAATTGTAACACAATCGAAACGTCGGGCAAAGATATATAATATTTTAATAGCGATCTAAATTAATCCATGCTAAGACAAAAAAAAAACAATTTCCTAGCTGTACATGTATGTGTACATACAAACATACAATTACGCCTTTATCCCAAATAGGGTAGGCAGAGCGTAAACGACCTAAACAAAGGTCGTTCCGCCACGTCTGACAAAGTTTGAGGGTTATTTAAGATAGATTTGTAGGTATATTGCTGTAGTGAGTTATCAGGATATCGCCTAAATTGCAATATACAGAAACCCTCGGATCCATTAACTGGTTTTTACAGCATGCCCGGGAGGAAATGCAGCTGGCGCATTCTATGTTTTTCTCTCGCTCCCAGTCCAGAATGGAAGTAAGCTAGCAGTGTTAGTACACTGCTTAACTGAACATAATTATTACTTTGGCGGTAAATGTTAAATCGATATCCCATAGCAGCCCTACTTTCCAGTTGCCCCTTTCTTGATAACCCTCACATCACTTCAAATTCAAGGTCATTGCCAAAATAATTGGGTCAAGGCGATACATTCCCAACCGGACTGATAACTATAGATTAAAAGTAATTTAAAAAGTTCAAAAGCCCAACTTCGTAGGGTACAAAGTGAGCTTTAAAACTTCAAATCGTTATAGATCTTAAGACAACTTCTTTAAGACCATCTTGGAAGGAAAGATAGAGGGAAAGAGAGGACGAGGAAGACCGAGACGAACTTACATGGACCAAATAAAAGAAAAAGCTGAGGTCGTGTCGTACCAGGATGTCAAGAAACTTACATAAAATCGATCCGAATGGCGATTACTTCACAGACAAGAGCCCTGCTCTTAAATTAAAAGAAAAAGAAGATCATAAGCGGTTGTTCAAAACGAAAGATGATGTTTCAAATCTAATTTTTTTCACATACATACATAAATCACGCCTTTATCCCTTACGGGGTAGGCAGAGCGTTTAACGCCTCTTAAAAGGCGCTTTCGCCACGTCTGACAAAAATTGAGGGCAATTTTAGATTGTAATATGTATTGCTTTAGTGACAGGTTGTCAGCCCATCGCCTAAATTACAATACACTGCAACCCTCGAATCCCTTTTGCTGACTTCAACAGCATGCCCGGGAGGAAGGGCAGCTGGAACATTCTATGTTTTTTTATCTCTCCCAGTCCAGCATGGAAGAAATTAAAATCATTTTTTTCACTATTGAAAATTATAATCTACATTCATCAATTAAATCAATGTTACACAACTTAAGGTATCTAACTTACAGTCAAGGGTACAACAAAAACGTCAAAACAAAATTATGAACCAAAAATGGCATCCAGTGCATCCCCGCGAGACATGGTGCCCAGCAGACTGGCAGCATTACCTCTTTGGATAACTGCCTCCGTGGTCTAGTGGTCAGAGCCAAGGGCTTACGATCCGGAGGTCCTGGGTTCGATTAACGCGGGGGAACACAAATTTGATATTTGTCAATTTACCACTTTGTGAGTTTCCCCCAGTTTGGTTAGGACATTGCAGGCAGAATCACCTGATTGTCCGAAAAGAAAAAGGGTTCCGTACTTCGGAGGGCACGTTAAGCCGTCGGTCCCGGTCGCTGTCTTTGATAGTGGTCGTTACTCCAAACCATGTCAGTGGTCTAATAGCTGTGCTGCTAGGCGGTTTGACACCAGGGTACATCGGGTCGTTGTTCGACTCGAGAATCCACTCGCTAAGATGAGACCTCTTTGGATAGCTAGACTTATCCTTTGGCCCAGAAAGCTGCCAGCCCTGCGGTCACCAGAGGTCTCGTTGAGACCATTTAAATTCAAATTGATTTTCAAATAAATATTCAATGATACCCCACACCTTATATAGTTCGTCGACTTTCATTTTTCTCATTTTCTCAAAATGGCGCCTAATTGTCGCCAACAATCGCCAACAATCTTTAAAATCGACCCACGCGTTTCGTATCTAGAGCGCCACAGAGGATCAAACATACATACATAGATAGGCTGATCAACACATTACTCTCCTTTGCGTTGCGCAGTCGGGTAAAAAGGTCAATAACTAGGATCATAAATAACTACTTTATTGTATGTGATAGTGGAATATTGATATAGTATTCAATTTGTTGCCCACTTACAAGTTTGTAATTATCAATATTTATTAACGATAATAATTGTAAATAATTACTCATTTGAAGGAGGCACGTGTCTAAGTTTATAAATCTCTGTATGTCATTTAATTATATTGCCAGTTTTATCTTAACTTTATTGATAAATTTTATGGTCCAGACTTAGTTATACGGTTACTAGCGACCCGCCCCGGGTTCGCACGGAAATTATCAGTGTTTCTCAACTATATTTTGCATGTATTATACATATAAACCTTTCTCTTGAATCACTCTATCCATTAGAAGGAATCGCATCAAAAGCCGTTGCGTAGTTTTAAAGATTTATGCATACATAGGGATATAGGGACAGAGAAAGCGACTTTGTTTTATACTATGTAGTGATACCACTCAAAATCAATTGGTTCCACGCTGGCCTGGGAGCGAGAGAAAAACATAGAATGTGCCTGCTGCATTTCCTCCCGGGCATGCTGAAAAAACCAGCTAAGGGACCGAGGGTTTCAGTATATTGCAATTTAGGCGATGGGCTGACAACCTGTCACTACAGCAATATACTGACAATTATATCTTAAATAACCCTCAAAACTTTGTCAGACGTGGCGGAACGACCTTCGTTTGAGTCGTTTACGCTCTGCCTACCCCATTAGGGATAAAGGCGTGATTATATGTATGTACGAATAAATAAATAATCATACCCATGATTCATAGAATTTTGCATAGCTATTACCATCATCATTGCTCACATAGAATTGTCATTAATAAAGATTACATTGGGCTCGATTCTAGATGTGCCGGCTAAAACAAAAATTTAAATCTATTTGTCACTTTCAGACTAAAAACTGAAAGGGGCAGGAGATCTATTCTCTCCAGTTTTCGATTTATAGCCGGTGGTTTTATGCGTTGTCTGTCATTTTTACTGTGGAAACGTGCAAAATCTAGCGGACATAGTGTAAAACCATAGAGTATAAATTGCCTGTCCTTTTTCAATTTTATTATTTTGAAAGTGACAGATAGATTTTAATTTTAGTTTTAGCCGGTGGTATCTAGAATCGAGCCCATTATCATTATGTCCTGATAAAACCTTACCTAATACTTCGATAAACTAGTTCTATTCATGGTTAAGGTTGCTTCTTCTTTCGTGTGGGTTTCGAGTCAATCGACCTGAAGAACCCTGGTATCAGAGTTTTTACACCGCCTAATAGCATAGCTAATAGGGCTCTGACACAGTTTGTGTAACAGTCAAAGACAGCGACCGAGACCGACGGCTTAACGAGCCCTCCGAAGCACGGAATCTTTTTTTTCTTTCAGACAATCAGGTGATTCAGCCAGCATTGTCGTAACCAAACTGGGGAAATACTCACAAAGTGATAAATACTAACTTTTGTGTTCCCCCTCCACTGGGAATCGAACCTAGGACCTCCCGGATCGTGAGCCCACGGTATAAGATACGTAGAATTTCTAGGCAAGCCAAGCAAGTGGGTAATATCCATGCTAATATTATAATATTTATAAATATGACAGTAACTCTGTTATGTCTGTCTGTCTCTTTGATTGTTGTTCTTTCACACCAAAACGGCTGGACATATTTCAGTGATGTTTGGCAGGACGGTAGATGGTATATTAGAGACAGATATATCGTATTCAATTCTGATCTGTGAAAAATCCATATATAACGGATATGGATGAGTGCACAAGCTGCTAGCTCATACATTTATTAGGTAGGCCAATTCGGATTCGAATCGAATACGGAGCAGTGCAAAAATGCCCATAGGCTGCTTTTACTACAGGGAAAATCCTAATTTCCCATGTCCTGAGACTGTTATATCTGCTTCTCGTTATCAAATCTCACTTCTGTAAGTCTGCTGTAAGAAATTTCTTCATAGAAATAAGCATTGCCTGTTGTGTCTTTTTTCTTTGTATTTGTGTTTTTTCACGACTTTTATTGTGTACAGTAAATTGTTGAACAAATAAATGTTAACATCTTCAGAAGTGCACTATTGTGCTTGTTACAGAAACATCATACGGGTTATAAAGTGAACCCATGAATGGACTTATATGCACACTGATAGTGATAAGAGCACAGTATCAATTATCTAAACAATACGTTAGTGTCTGATAACAAGTCGCGCGATACTGATAAAGGAATGTACGTGTGTTCTGTTGCATAAATAGAGAATGCCGTAATCTTTTATTTATTATGTGACTTTTGCACATCTTTCTGGAAGCAATAAAAACCCAAAATGTGTCTGTTTGCTTCTCCTCCTGGGCATAATGTAAAAGGCAGTAAAAGGGTTTGTCATGTCATATCAAATAAATATGTCATGTCATGTCATATTAAACAAATATTTCATGTCATGTCAAATAAATATATCATGTCGTATCAAATAAATATGACATGGAATGTATGAGACAGACATAAAATAAAAAAGCAGTATGGAAAGAAATTTTCCTATTTTCTCAGTGTGTTAAAATAAAAACAGAAAAAAGATACAAAAATAGCAAAAAATATCTACACTTAGAACTTACAGTTCTTAGAAAGAAACAGTCTTAACTTTTGTATTGATAAACAGAATAGCAATTGAGTTTGACAGCTAGTTTGAGTTCATATCAAAAAAGTCATTTCAGTACAATGTGACCTGTCAAATCCATACTTAATATTGCTCTCAATCTTGAGCTAGCTTTATAAATACGAGCCCTAGTTTTACTTACCTCAACAACTTTGTTCCAAAACGGGTGCATCACATAGACACTGAGCGGACTTGTGTCTATTGCCATGTACTGAAAAAAGAGCATTCATGAACTTTTACAAATAAAACTATGAAAATCTAATCTTCTTTAATATCAGCTACTGAAATAGAAGCAATGAATTAGTGTATTTTGTAACTTTTCAATTCATAAAATATGCACTATATGAGGTGTAAGGGATAACGTCTCACAAACTGATAGGGGTTGCTCAGTCAAGGACACTGAACAACTTCCACCAGGAAATTCTTTCAGGAAGTGAAATAAAAAAATTGGCTTTTCCATACAAATTATCTGATCGAGGTGGACAGTATCAAGCTTTGTTTAGTGTTAGCATGTAACAGGAAAATTTTAACTTATGTTTTAAAAAAATAGGAACCACTAACTTTCCTAATTAGTATATTTTATGCAAACACACATTCACCTAAATGAAATTATCTGATAGCAAATTTTTAATTACAACTTATTTATGAAATGATAACAAATTATGTTAGACTGTAATATTTTATATTCTATGCTTCTCTTGGAAAGAAATAATTTTAAAATATTTATATATAATTCTTTTGAACTTTTAAAAAGTATTAGGCCAGAGATTCAACTTCATAATAGTTGCATAAAATCTTGTTTTTGTACACTTGACTGATAACTATTTATTGCGGTTGGAGATTGTACAAAATTTTAGTCAAGAAAATAAATATATTTTACTAACTCTACAAACTAATGCTAACCAACAAAGTATCCTAATATCAGTAAATTAAGTTAGTTCGTCGTTTCCGTAGTCAACACAAGCCAAAACATAAATTGCAGCAGTTTTCCTATACTATTAAGTAAGACCGCGGCGGCACAGCGAAAAAATCAATATTTTTTGGTTACTGGCTACTGCATTGATCGATTGTTTATACAAAATCTACGAAAACCTGATGTAACCAGTAGATCCTAACCTCATACCGCATTTCAACCAATTTGTTAGCCTAATTAATTCAAGAATTTATTATTTTTACCTTGTAGTTGTCGAAACCCTCCAAGTGTTCCCGGGTTAGGTATTTATAATTCCACATTTTTCACTAATTTCACTAACACAAATGACTGAAATATTATTAAATTGATATAAAATGCTATGGACAAGCTAGACACGGCTTAGTATTCATTTTTTAATTTAAATTAATCGAATTAAATCGCAATTGCATAGGCTCCCCATGCGAGTCGGCCTCGGCTGACAAGTTTGGTGTGACCAGCGGAACTGCCATAAAAACTCCAAAATTCAAATTAAGCATTTTATTATTTTACGAGCGTAGAAATGTTTATAAACTGTTTAAATTCCTTTGTAATTTTGCTCGTTTCTTCTAATATTTACACACATAAACAAATTGCAAATATTTAATTACAGTACGACGCAGTTTTCTATGAACGACGTGGCTGGCGCATGGCAGGAAGGCGGGAACGCTGCTGCAGTATAATAACTGAACAGTCAAATCTCAACATTTCCCTTATCCAACTCTACACGGTCTTCTTCAAAAACACGAATAAGATCTTGTTTAATATCAGTATAATAACTCCTTGTACAAATAAAAACGGTTACCTAGTTCGTTTGCCAGTATTGATATTGGTCGCTTTATTACTTAATGAGATTTTCGTCGGTCAGGACAATGGAGGCTGAATCTACATACATACACATAGTCACGCCTTTATCCCTAACGGGATAGGCTGAGCGTAAACGATCTTAACAAAGGTCGTTCCGCCACGTCTGACAAAGTTTTGAGGGTTAATGAAGATAGATTTGTAGGTATATTGCTGTAGTGACAGGTTGTCAGCCCATCACCTAAATTGCAATTTACTGAAACCCTTGAATCCCTAAGCTGATTTTTTACAGCATGCCCGGGAGGAAATGCAGCTGGCACATTCTATATTTTTCTTTCGCTCCCAGTCCAGCATGGAAGAAACCTAATCTAGAAGAATCTACCAATTGTATATACAAAAAAGATTACGGGCTTCGGAGGGCACGTTAAGCCGTCAGTACCACCATCCCACCAATCATCACCATCATCATGATCAGTTCATATACGTATACGTCCCCACTGGAGGGCTCGAACCGCACGTTTCTATGCAGAAATAGAGTCTACGAGATAATTTTGCCATCATATTTTCTCGCGCGTTGCGTATAATTCACACTGAATAACGTCTCGTTTAACTAAATTAGGTGCAGTGAACTTTTCTGTACAGGGTGACAAAATTATCTCGTGGCGTAAATGTTAGCCCCACTGGGCTCAAACTAACTCCAAGTCTTTGTTTGAGTCGATCGACCCATTAAAGTAACAAGACCCCAATCAAAAATATAAAAACCTCAAAAGGTGGTGTAATTTCATGAAATAGTAACACTTTTTTGACAGTTGTAAATGCTGAAAACGCCAAACACGTTCCATTCCATGCGTTATACCGACTGACCACATACCCATTCATTTCGTCCAATAACGTTTTTAATTTTGCATGGAACGAAACGTTTGGACAATGGGATAGGTCAGTTTTCTATTTCATGGACAGAAATTATTGTCTTAACCAATGAAATCATAGATGACATAAAGAATCTAGTTATGATTGGTGAATTATTACTAATGCATCAAATATTTTGTAAATGAGAAAAGACTTATCCAAAATTACGACGACGCGAGAGTTGAATTTATGAACTGAATAATCTAATAAAAACTTTGATATTTTACAATGTTGTGTTGGAAATTAAGTGAATAAATGTTTTGATATTTGTACTTTAGGATAAGTGCTAGTTAATAAATGCTTTCGAGATGTCTAAGAACAAAATAGCGGCTCGAATTGACAGCCAAAATGTTGAAGTCAAAACGAAGGTGAGTGGGGCAAAATTTCTAAATTTCTCTACGATTTATCATACTATACAAGTTTTCAGACCTAGATTAAGGTCTTAGAAATCGGCAAACTTGTTTCCAAACGTAATTAACCTTCAAACTTATCTAGAATTCCTTACTTTGGCCTTTTAATTTTAGTTAATTTTACAAACTCTAACGCTTAAAATTACGCTTAATTTGAGTTTTTGGATAGTTTTACAACTTAGATCAACATGGTATTACGTTTTATGGGCTTATTCTTATAGAATTAGTCATATGGCTGATTCATGTGGACTATTAATGCCTGTAAAGTACCTCTATGCCTGCAATGGATTGGTTAGAAATGTCTGTAATACTTAAGAAGCATTAGATAGGTATCCAACCAATTTAGAATACACAATAAAATACTTGAAAAGTTTGTCTAATAAAAATTGTTTACATACCATTAACGTTTTGCCTAAACTAACAAAGCTAGTCTTGATGCTCAGTCTTTTATTTTAAAGGCTCCAATAATGAGATTGTCAATATTCTGAACCATTCAACAGGTATCCTACTAATATTATAAATGCAAAAGATTGAATGATTGTGACTCAATTACTCTTGAACCACTGCACTGATTATGATGAAACTTGGCACACTCATTAAGTCCTGGAATGTATGCTTTCATTCCCACAGGGAAACTCATTCAATGTGTGGGTGGTGGGAAGTGAGTTATTTGCACATAAAATTCATTGCTGAAAAATACCAAAACTATCAAAATAAGGAAAAACATACATAAAGGTTTTCCTGTCTGTTCTGGGTGTCATCAGTATATTTAATATTAAAATCAATTGAAGTGGTGTTTCAAGTCTATGTTTGCTAGTTTTATCATAAAGCAATATATAATTTCTAATTAATAATAAAATAAATTAATATAATTTCTTCCATGCTGGACTGGGAGAGATAGAAAAACATAGAATGTTCAAGCTGCCCTTCCTCCCGGGCATGCTGTAGAAGACAGCAAAAGGGACTCGAGGGTTACAGTGTATTATAATTTAGGCGATGGGCTGACAACCTGTCACTACACATTAGCAATACACATTACAATCTAAAATTGCCCTCAATTTTTGTCAGACGCGGCGAAAGCGCCCTTTACGAGGCTTTTAACGCTCTGCCTACCCCGTAAGGGATAAAGGCGTGATTTTATGTATGTATGTATCATATAGCAAATACATGGACATGACTGAAAAACATAAGAATATTAGTTTAGTATTTTCTTTTTTTGCAAAATTATGTGAATTGACTTAATCACAATGTCTGACAATGTGTCAGGATGTCTGTCTGTCCCTATGTATGCTTAGGACTTTAAAACTATGCAACTGATTTTGATGCAGTTTTAATCAATAGATAGAGTGTTTCAATATGAAGGTTTATTTGTATAATAATAGTATAAAAACAAGTTACTTATAAACCAACTTTCTGCCTATAGCTACACCTGTACCTAAATTTAGTTTCTTCTTGTTTGGAACAAGATAATTTTCTGTGATTATATTTTTATTAATCCAAGTCACAATCAACCTGTATACGAAATTTAATTTATCATACTTCCATTTCGAATAGACCATACAAAATACATACTTAAATATAAGTAGTAGGAAAGTAAATATTTCATTGCTTATTTTCTTTTTTTTTGCAGTTTGACGCAGAATTCCGAAGGTTCTCCCTCAACCGAACGGAGAAGCTCAAGTACGAAGACTTCAAAGGCCTGATAGAGAAGCTGCACAGGCTGCACGATGTGGCATTCCTCATATCCTACACGGATCCTAGTGACGGAGACCTGTTGCCGATCAACAATGATGATAACTTGGCCCGGGCGCTCCTTACAGCTAGGCCGTTACTACGAGTCATTGTACAGAGAAAAGGTATGCTGTTTTATTGTAATATTTAACAAACTTCATAATAATGGAGAAAGTTCTTTACCAATTTGTCTTACGTAGCAGATTGTCCCTTTTTGCAAATTGTCACTGTTTGAAATTAATCCACCTAAATGAGGCATTTTGCGGAAGGGACAGTTTGCAACCAAGGGATATTTTTCGCAAGGAACATTATGAGAAAGGGTACATTTAGCAACCAAGAGACCTTCAGACCCCTGTGCTGTAGTGGGTAGAGCCGCTGCCTGTGGCGAATCCCACCACATACCAACGTGTTTTTCGGTTTACGAATTTTATATGTACATTTATCATGTGTACCAGTGGCGAGGGGTGCAATTTTATCGAGGGTTAGCCAAAGCAAAATTAAACATTCAAGTACTTTATAGTTTCGACGTATTTGACGACCCGCGCAGCCTAGTTGGCAGTGTACCTGCCTGCTACGCAGAGGGTCCCGGGTTCGATTCTCAGCCGGGGCAGACATTTGAATGATGAGTTTAAATGTCTGTTTATGAGTGTGGGTGTTATTTGTGGTTGTTTCTGTGTATGTACATGGCACCCCGATACAGGGAATCCTAGTGGGGGCTGTGAGTGTGATCGTGATCGTGTATATCAGGATTTGATGGAGGTGGGAATTCTTGAATTTCTTCCATGATGGCCTGGGAGCTAGAGAAAAACATAGAATGTGCCAGCTGCATTTCCTCCCAGGCATACTGTAAAAATCAGCTAAGGGATTCGAGGGTTTCAGTATATTGCAATGTAGGCGATAGGCTGACAACCTGTCACTACAGCAATATACCTACAAATCTATCTTAAATAAGCCTCAAAACTTTGTCTGACGTGGCGGAACGACCTTTGTTTAGGTCGTTTACGCTCTGCCTACCCCATTAGGGATAAAGGCGTGATTATATGGATGTATGTTTGTATTCTTGAAAGGGAAGCGGACGGGAATCGGCTTGTATGGACCCTTCGCCATTGATGTGTACGTATATATATTTTTTCATGCTGGACTGGGAGCGAGAGAAAAACATACCATATGCAAGCTGCATTTCCTTCCAGCTGTATCAAACCACAGAATCTTTTACATAAAATCAGATGATCCAGCCTGCATGGTTCTAACCAAACTGGGCAAAAATCTCACAAAGTAACATGTATTAACAAATTTCAACTTTATGTTCAGACCCTTGTAATTCAAACCCAGGACTTCTGGATCATAAGCCCATGGTTCAGATCACTAGACCACAGAGTCAGTTTATTAGAATAAACACCTGTGCTCCTGCATACAAAAAAACAATAAATAATTATTCAACTACTCAAAAACAATACATTATACCGGCCAAGGTCAAATATATACCATACAATGGGTACGCGGGCGTCTAAGAAATTGCCGTGTAATTATTACGTTTGCACTTGCAAAGGAAGATCATTATCATATGGGGTGTAAAGGAATGTAGAATGTGCCAGCTGCATTTCCTCCTGGGCATGCTGTAGAGGCTGGCTAAGGGATCCGAGGGTTTCAGTATATTGCAATTTTGGCGATGGGCTGACAACCTGTCACTATAGCAATGTACCTGCAAATCTATCTTAAATAACCCTCAAAACTTTATCGGACGTGACGGAACGACCTTTATTTAGGTCGTTTACGCTCTGCCTACCCCATTAGGGATAAAGGCGTAATTATATGTATGTATGTGTAAGGGACAGCACAGCGTCCCACAAACTGATAGGGGTTCTCAGTCAACGATACTGAACAACTTCCACCAGGACTATTTTTCAGGAAGTGAAAAAATATTTGGCCATACAAATTGTATTATTGAGGTGGACATTTTGTATGGAAAAGCCAATTTTTATTTTCACTTTCTGAAAGAAATTCTCTTAATCTATCTTCTTCTTGATGGAAGTTGTTCAGTATCGTTGACTGAGCAACACAATCAGTTTACGGGACGCTGTCCCTTACACCCGGTATAATCTTATATGACATAACATAGTGCAATAAGTAGCTAGGTATCCCGACCAAGGGTCTTTAGCTTTAAATACAATATCCATACATATCCTGTATCCCTGATGGGGTAGGCAGAGCGTCAACGACTCAAACGAAGATGAAAATGTTGCAATTCATTAATAAGTATGCTAAAAACTGGAAGTAAAGCTGTTTTATCAGTAAATTTGATATTCCTTCTAAACTATTAGGAGCACTTTTACTGCTCCTTTGGGGAATTATCCGTATTATAACTATCTACCTACAAATCTATCTTAAATAACCCTCAAAACTTTTTTAGACGTGGCGAAACGACCTTTGTTTAGGTAGTTTACGCTCCGCCTACCCCATTAGGGATAAAGGCGTGATTATATGTATGTATGTATAACTATCTTTTTTTATTCCGACTCGTAGTTTTTTGAGCGCTTTTTGCACATTTTTGACGCGGCCACGGACGTAACCGCCACGCCGTAGCGAGCGCTGATTTGAACCATATTCTAAGGCATTACGGACGATGGTTGCATATCTTGAAATCTGCCGGCAGGATACACTTTAAGAGAGGCAGGTTGTCTGCCCATCGCCTAAATTAATTAATTTAAATACCGGGGGTAAGGGACAGCGTCCCGCAAACTGATAGGGATTGCTCAGTCAACGAAACTGAACAACTTTTAAAAGGAAATTCTTTCAGGAGATTTAAAAAAATACGTTCCCATACAAAATTACCTCCTCGATCAGACAATTTGTATGGAAAAGCAATTTTTCTTTTCACTTCCCGTAAAAAATCCTGCTAATAGTTGTTCAGTTTCGTTGACTGAGCAACCCCTATCAGTTTGCGGGATGCTGTCCCTTACACCTTTGAATCCCTTACACTACTGAAACCCTCGAATCCTTTAGCTGAAATATAAATGTTATTTCGCTCAATCCCCGAATTGGCTCAATAGCCAAAATAGGTAATTTTAATTTCGCGGACTGTCGTTTCGTAATGCACATTCCGCGAAATGTCCCTTTCGTCGGCCAATAAGCATTGCAAAACGCTTATTCCACGAAGTGGCAATCGCCAAACACACAGATGCCTCATCAGACCCGACGACTCACATTGACCCGACGACCCATATCAGCCCGACGACTCACATTGACCCGACGACCCATGTTGACCCGACAAACCATGTTGCATGTTTAATTTAAACGTTTGCAGTTGGTGAGCAGTAGCGCCAACTACATCGTGCAAATGCACTTTTGTAATGCTGTTCACATGCAGTTGCATACATACATACATATAATCACGCCTTTGTCCCTAATGGGGTCGGCAGAGCGTAAAAGACCTAAACAAAGGTCGTTCGGCAGAACGTCTGACAAAGTTTTGAGATTTATTTAAGATCGATTTGTAGGTATACTGCTGTATTGACAGGTTGTCAGCCCATCGCCTAAATTACAAAATTTCGTTATTTTTACCCTCGGATCCCTTAGCTGATTTATACAGCATGCCCGGGAGGAAATTCAGCTAGCATATTCTATGTTTTTCTCTCGCTCCGAGGCCAGCATGGAAGAAACATGCAGTTGGATGGATATTGCAGTTGAAATGCTGCCCGTCTACAGACATGAAATGCAACCTTAGAAGTAGTAAGAAGGCGTATTTACTATTAATATAATATGTGAAATGAGTAATACAACACCTGGTTTCATTCATTGCGAATATGTATTTGGAAATTTATCTTTAAATGGAAGGTTGCTGCTATTTATGAGATGCGAATGCTGAAAAGGATGTGTGGAGTAACAAGAATGGACAAGATTAGGAATGAGTACATAAGGGGAAGCTTGAAAGTTGCGCCCATAACAGAATAATGAGAGGAAATCGGCTTGCGTGGTATGGACATGTAATGCGGAGGGAAGAAAGTCATATAGGTAAAAGGGTATTTATTGAATTGGAATGTGGACGGATATGTTCGGAGAGGACGACCGAAGAAAAGATGGATGGACTGTGTGAAAGATGATATGTTGAAAACAGGTGTTAATGTCGAACTGACGGCTGACAGGGATGAATGGAAGAAGAAAACTCCAAGTAATGGGATAAGGGCAAGGGAATGATGATGTTGCTGCTATTTATCAAGCTAGTGTGCATTACTGTAGTAACAAGTTGTCAGCCTATCTAAATTACAATACTTACATCAAAGTCATCGAATCATTTCACATAAAGTATGGTAAAGAAGCAGATGGTACATTCTATGTTTTACATAAACACATATAGTCACGCGTTTATCCCTAATGGGGTAGGCAGAGCGTAAACGACGTAAACAAAGGTCGTTCCGCTACGTCGGACAAAGTTTTAAGGGTTATTTATGATATATTTATAGGCCAGTTTGTCAGTCTTGAATAACCCTCAGAAGTGTGTCAGACGTGGCGGAACGACCTTTGTTAGGTCGTTTGCGCTCTGCCTACCCCATTAGGGATAAGGGCGTGACTATATGTATGTATGTATTGTCAGCCCATCGAATAAATTATATACTGAAACCCTTATTCAATTACATTCCTAAGCATACTATTTATTAGTTTATTCTGAGCTAGTATGAGTCATTTCAAGGTTAAGTAGGTACTAGTATGTACCTCGTTGTACGTAGTTAAATAATTGATCAATTAATGTACCTAGTAAACAAACTATTTAAAAAGAGCCCGATAGTGTAGTGGATAGGGCCGCTGCCTCCTGAGCGGGAGGTCGTGGTTCGAATCCCACCACGTACCAATGTATTTTTCGGTTTTCGAATTTCATATGTACGTTTATTCGGTGCTTTTTCCGTGCTTCGGAAGGCACGTTAAGCCGTTAATCCCGGTTAATATCGTTTAATACCGTAGATATTAGTCGTTAAGCCATATCAGAGGCCAGTGCTAAGCATTGGCGGCTTGAAAACTCTGACCTAATCTAGGATTGGGTCTGGTTTGCCATCTAGGTTGCGGAGGTCAGATGGCAGTCGCTCTGTGTAAAAACCAGTACCCTCGTTCAATCCCGTAGATTAGGAAGCCGACCCCGTGAGATACGGGATAAGGCTAGGGAGATGATGAGTAAACAAACTATTTACGAGTAGTCTAGTCTAGAGGGTTTATAGAACGTGTAACAGAAAGGGTATATGCATCGCGAAAGGTGCGAATCTACCCATGAAACTGAACAATTTTCCCTAAGGAACATAGTTTGAAAAACGAAAAGCTTTGGCTTCCATACAAAATGCATTAGCTGATAGCGCATTTATTTGGCAGTAATTTTTTTTTAGATATTCGGTTTATGTTCCTTAGGAAAAGTTGTTCAGTTTCATTGGTGGATTCACACCTTTCACTCATTCACGCCACATTCGCGCCAGAGAATAGTAAAATAAATTCTATCTTCTTCTTCTGTCGAATGGGAATGGAATCTATCGCCCCGATAAACCCTGGTGTCAGTTTTTTCAAACCGCCTAATAGCACAGCTAATAGGCCTCTGACATAGGTCTTTGTAACGACCACTATCAAAGACAGCAACCGCGACCGACGCCTTAACGTGCCTTCAGAAGCACGAAATCTTTTTTCTTCCAGACAATCAGGTCGTTCAGCCTGCATTTTGATAACCAACTTTTTGTGGGAATCGAACTCAGCACTTCCGGATCGTTAGCCCATAGACTCTGACCACTAGACCACGGAAACAGTAAATCAATTTTAATGATATTTTTTTTCCATGCTGGCCTGGAAGCGAGAGAAAAACATAAATGTGCCAGTTGTACTTCCACCTGAGCATGCTGTAAAAACCGCTAGGGAATCTGAAATCCGAGGGTTTCAGTATATTGTAATTTAGGCTATAGGCTGACAACCTGTCACTACAGCAATATACCTACAAATTATCTTAAATAACCCTCATAACTTTGTCAGACGTGGCGGAACGACCTTTGTTTAGGTCGTTTACGCCCTGCCGACTCCATTAGGGGTAAAGGCGTGATTATATGTATGTATGTAGTACCTACAAGCGTCACGCTTGAGAGATCAGATGCATTATTAAGCTGACTGTACTCGTTGTACCGTGACTAATCAGAGGAGGCAATCTGTGATTTAAACACTATACATACACATAGTCTTCTATCCCTTACGGGGGAGGTAGGGCGTCAACTGCTTACTAAATAATTAAACTAAAATAACTAGATAAAAAATCAATTTATTGCCAAAACTACAAGTACAGTTTCATAAACTGGAACTAACTAAAAAAGAGAAAGCGCCTCTGTGGTCTAGTGATCAGAGCCATGGTCTTACAATCCTGAGGTCCTGGGTTCGATTCCCAGGGGGGGAACACAAAGTTGATATTTGTCAATTTATCACTTTGTGAGCTTTTCCCCAGTTTGGTTAGGGCATTGCGGGCTGAATCACCTGATTGTCCGGAAAGACAGGATCCCGTGCTTCGGAGGGCATGTTAAGCCGTCGCTACCGGTCGCTGTCTTTGATAGTGGTCGTTACTCAAACCATGTCAGAGGCCTAAATAGCTGTGCTAATAGGCGGTTTGAAAACTCTGACACCGGGGTTCATCGAGTCTCGACTCGAGAATCCACTCGCTAAGAAGAAGACTAAAAAAGAACATTACATATGCTCACATAGGCAAAAGGAGCTGTCTTAGCTTATCCTTGTATGGAACGGTGCTGTTCCATTCAATGCTGACTTTCAGCATTGTATGGAACCCCTTCTCCCTTAGTTGTAAGGCGGGAGATTCTGACATAGATGGGCATGTGTTCGAATATTAACATAATAATTGATTAAATCTGCTTCTAATTGAGTTTTACAATACTAGGTGTAAGGGACAGCTTCACAAAAACTGAACTGAGTTCCCAGTTGGGTTGCTCAGCTTTTACAACTTTTACAAAAAGAATACAATACAATACAAGATACTTCATTGCACAAAGAAACACAAATACATACAGCAGAAAAGTAAGGAACAAAACAGTACAATATAGGCGGCCTTAATGCTAAAGCAGCAATTCTACCAGGCAACCTTTGGGTATTAGGATAGTACATAGCAGATATATATAAAAATACTATCACGCTTGTATCAGTAACGGGGTAGACAGAGCGTCAACGACCCAAGCAAAGGTCGTTCCGCCACGTCTGACAAGTTTTGAGGGATGATTATGATATTTTGGACTTCTCCATACAAATGACCATCTCGATCAGACGATTTGAATAGGGAATGCATTCTTTTTTTTAATTTCCTGGACTATTTTCTTCGTTGTTCAGTTTTGTTGAGCAGCTTAACGTGGCCCCCGAAGCACGTAATCTTCCAGATAGTCAGGTTTCAGCCTGCATTATCGTAACTACATGCATATAATCACGCCTTTATCCCTAATGGGGTAGGCAGAGCGTGAACGACCTAAGCAAAGGTCGTTCCGCAACGTTTTGAGGGTTATTTAAGATAGATTTGTACGTATATTGCTGTAATGTCAGATTGTCAGACCATCGTCTAAATTGCAATATACAGAAACCCTCGGATCATTTAGCTGGTTTTTACAGCATGCACGGGTGGAAATGCAGCTGGTACATTCTATGTCCTTCTCTCGCTCCCAGTCCACCATGGAAGAAGATTATCGTAACTAAACTGGGGAAAATCTCGCACAGTGATAAATTGACAAATCGCATGCAACTTTGTGTGCCCCCTGGGAATAGAACCCAGGGCCTCTCTGCAGATCGGGAGACACGTTTGTTCATGAACCTTCTATCTTTCTTTCCAGGAGACAGTCTTGAAGAGCTGAACGGCTATGGCACGATGCGACCGCGAAACATCATCTCTTCAATACTGAGTGGCACACCAGCGAAAAACAAGGGCCTGGCCATATCCAACCCTCACGACTTTAGGATGGTGAGTATCCTCATATTGAGGGTCCTACAGGAAAAGCCCTTGGTTTAATGCTGTGCAGAAGGTCGTGGTTCGAATCCCACCACGTGCCAATGTGTTTTTCGGTTTCCGGATTTCATATGTACGTTTATTCGGCGCTTTTACGACTAAACAAAATATCGTGACGAAATCTGCACACACTTACGAAGAAATTCGAAGGTTGTGTGTGAAGTCGACCAATCGGTACTGGACCCACAAGGTCGACTAAGGGCGGATCGCTCGATCTAGAATTGAGTCTGGTTACCCTTCTGGGTTGCAGAGGTCCGATAGCAATCGGTCTGTGTAAAATCCAGTATCATTCAATACCCTAGATTAGGTAGCCGACCCTGTTAATACGGGAAAAGGCTAGGAAGATGCCAGGAGACAGTCTGGACGAGTTGAAAGGTTATGGTACGATGCGACCGCGAAACATAATCTCTTAAATATTGAGTGGTACACCAGCGAAGAACAAGGGCCTGGCCATATCCAACCCTCACGACTTTAGGATGGTGAGTATCCTCTTATTCAGGGTCATACAGGAAAAGCCCGATGGTTTAGTGCTGTGCAGAAGGTCGTGGTTCGAATCCCACCACGTACCAATGTGTTTTTCGGTTTCCGAATTTCGTATGTACGTTTATTCGGCGCTTTTTCCGTGCTTCGGAAGGCACGCTAAGCCGTTGGTCCCGGTTAATATCGTTTAATACCGTAGATATTGGTCGTTAAGCCAAGTCAGAGGCCAGTGCTAAGCATTGGCGGCTTGAAAACTCTGTCCTAATCTCGGATTGGGTCTGGTTTCCCTTCTGGGTTACGGAGGTCAGATGGCAGTCGCTCTGTGTAAAAACCAGTACCCTCGTTCAAGCCCCTAGATTAGGTCGCCGACCTCGTAAAATACAGGATAAGGCTAGGGAGATGATGTTTATTCGGCGCCTTTACGGCAAAGCAAAATATCACTTATGAAGAAATTCAAAGGTTGTGTGTGAAGCCGACCAATCGGTACTGGGCCCACAAGGTCGACTAAGATTCAAGGTAGGCTCGTGCCTCTCGGTGGTTCTTTTTTGAGCTGATGACGAAGCGAGTTACACAGGAAACAGTATGGAGGATCTGAACGGTTATGGTTGTGTACGATGCGACCGAGAAACTTCATCTCTTCTATACTGAGTGATGGTGAGACTTATACCCGTTTAGTTACACGCAGTTGGTCACAGCACAAACCTCCCTGATGGGTTAAATTTAGATGGGTCGGTTTCCGTCGAATGACTGATCGAATCGTAAATCGCCACAAAAAGTGGAATCACCTCCTTATTTATACATACATACATATAGTAACGCCTTTTTCGAGAGAGCCCGATGGTGTAGTGGATAGGGCTGCTGCCTCCTGAGCGGGGTTCGAATCCCAAAACGTACCAATGTGTTTTTCGGTTTTCGAATTTCATATGTACGTTTATTCGGCGCTTTTTCCTTGCTTCGGAAGGCACGATAAGCCGTTGGTCCCAGTTAATATCGTTTAATACCGCAGATATTAGTCGTTAAGCCATATCAGAGGCCAGTGCTAAGCATTGGCGGCTTGAAAACTCTGACCTAATCTAGGATTGGGTCTGGTTTCCCTTCTTGGTTGCGGAGGTCAGATGGCAGTCGCTCTGTGTAAAAAGCAGTACCCTCGTTCAATCCCCTAGATTAGGTAGCCAACCCCGTGAGATACGGGATAAGGCTAGGAAGATGATGACATATAGTAACGCCTTTATCCCTAATGGGGTAGGCAGAGCGTAAACGACCTAAACAAAGGTCGTTCGCCACGGCTGACAAAGTTTTGAGGGTTATTTAAAATAGATTAGTAGGTATGTTGCTGTAGTGACAGGTAGTCAGTCCATCGCCTAAATTGCAATATACAGAAACCCTCGGATCCCTTAGCTGGTTTCTACAGCATGCCCGGGAGGAAATGCAGCTGGCACATGCTATGTTTTTCTCTCGCTCCCAGTCCAGCATGGAAGAAGCTAACCTATTTATACAGGGGTTGAGTAAAATGGATTCCTATCTATTTGATCCTTCAAATAAACTAAAATTTTACGAATATGACTCATGCACAGGGATTGAAAATGGCGGCCGAAGCTATAGGGTTGTCGGCATTTTCGGATCCTTTCTGCGTGAATTATTTTTTTGTTTGTTTGTTGTCCAGGTGTCAGCAATCATAGACGTGGATATAGTGCCGGAAACGTGTCGGAGAGTGAAACTTCTCAAACATGGATCAGATCGACCGCTCGGATTCTTTATCAGGTCAGTAATAATAAGATTCATCAGTCAGTCAAGACACTCAACCTTCCATCAAACATCTACAACATCTTACAAAAGCCGTTATCTTAAATACATGCCGAATAGTAAGAAAATTCCTGCACAACTAACAAATCCATCCAGATCCACCGCAAACTTCCACTCTCATGCAAGCCACACAAAATACCTTTCATTATATCTCACAATCCATGCTAGACTGGGAGTGAGAGAAAAACATAGAATGTGCCAGCTGCATTTCCTCCCGGGCATGCTGTAAAAACCAGCTAAGGGATCCGAGGGTTTCTGTATATTGCAATTTAGGCGAAAGGCTGACAACCTGTCACTATAGCAATATACCTACAAATCTATCTTAAACAACCCTCAAAACTTTGTCAGACGTGGCGGAACGACCTTTGTTTAGGTCGTGTACGCTCTGCCTACCCCATTAGGGATAAAGGCGTGATTATTTGTATGTATGTATGTATATCTCACAATCACAACCACCTACAGTACAGGTTAACATTGACCAAACATATCCCAAAACACGCTGACAATCAGACGACCTGACACACAATACACTCTGATCTTAATTATTAACCCTGGTATACACTTGGCTTAGGCCCGTGTATAGCAGTATTTACCGGTGAAAGAAGAGATAAACAAAATAAAACGAAAATAATAATAATAGGTTTTTATTCCAGAAACAATGTCCATATTACAATAAATAAATTAATAAAATTAGGGTCAGTCATTAACATTACATTACATTACATAAAATAAACATGTTAAAATAAATTAAACAATAATAAATTGAGTTACATTATAGTACAAGGTGGCGCAAAAGAAGTCATCCGATGTTGTTTGGCTCTCATTTTTTTTCTAAATGAAAAACTTCGAATCTGTTTTTTGATTATATTTATTTGCACCTTTAGAATTTTACTGGTCAAGTCGAGAAGATGATATCGGCCAAATGGGCGCCGTTACAATTGATTGCCATACGGGCTCGTTTTATGGCATTTTTCATCACTTCGGCGAGAACTTCGGGCGACAGATTCTCGCACTCGTGTCGAATGTTGTCTTTGAGGGCTTCCAAGGTCTCAGGCTTGTTGACGTAAACACGAGACTTCAAAAAACCCCATAAAAAGAAGTCCGGGACCGTTAAATCGGGCGATCTGGCCGGCCAGTGCAAATCGCCAAAACGAGAGATTAGGCGACCCGGAAATGCCGCCTTCAGAATGTCGGTTGTGGCTCGTGCAGTGTGCGCCGTTGCCCCGTCCTGTTGGAACCACATGTCCTCCAGTCCCAATTCGTCCAATTGCGGCAGAAAAAATTCGGTCAACATGGCCCTATAGCGCGCACCGTCCACTGTTGTCGTTTGACCCGCGGCGTTCTCGAAAAAAAATGGCCCGATGACTCCTCCAGCGTGAACAGCGCACCACGCAGTCACTTTGAGCGGGTGTAACGGCTCCTCGTGCATCACTCGTGGATTCTCGGTGCCCCAGAAGCGATAATTTTGCCGATTCACGTAACCGCTGAGGTGGAAATGAGCCTCATCGCTCATGATGATTTTGGTCGAAAAATTGTCCAATTCTTCCTCGAGATTGAGGATGGCTTGGGCGTAGGTTACGCGCGTTTGGCGGTCGGCAGGCAGCAGCTGATGCACGGTCTGGACTTTGTAAGGAAACATCTTCAAGTCTCGCACCAAAATTCGCTGCAAGGACCGCCGGCTGAGGCCCAATTGCGTGGCACGTCGTCTGGTCGATGTTTCGGGGCTCACTTCAACGTCCTCGGCTACAGCGGCGATATTCTCGGCAGAACGGGCGCTCCGGGGCCGGCCACTCTTAGCAACGTCTCGTGTGGTCCCATACTCTTCAAGGTTGGTGGCTAAACGTCGCAGTGTTTGCGCAGTCGGTGTCGGACGGCCGGGGAATCGGCGACGGAATTCGCGCTGCGCCAACACCACAGACGAATTGTTACTCAAAAAAATAGACACGATTTTTCCGCGTTCTTGGGGAGTGTATCGCTCCATGGCTTGTTCACTTGTATTCTGCATCTGTCTAGTCCACAAATGTCAAAACAGATTTGACATTGGCGGCCATTTGCAAAAATGAGAGCATCTTCCAATAGGGTGATTTCTTTTGCGCCACCTTGTATTAGTATGTCAGTAACGAACTATTAATTCAGCTTCTAATAACACTAGATGTGGGTGTCCTCTAATGTTTTGTTACTGATCTTTAAAATTACTGCTAAATGCTAAATGATGATGCAGTGGGTGAAAATACAGATGGAATGTTTATTATAATTTTCGCAATAAATATGATGGGAGTGAGAGAAAAACATAGAATGTGACAGCTGTATCCTTCCATGCTGGACAGGGAGTGTGGGAAAAACATAGTATGTGCTAGCGGGTATGCTGTAAAAACCAGCTAAGTGATCAGAGGGTTTCAGTATATTGTAATTTAGGCGATGGGCTGACAACCGGTCACTACAGTGATATACCTACAAATCTATCATAAATAACCCTCAAAACTTTGTCAAACGTGGCGGAACGACCAAGTTTAGGTCGTTGACGGACGCCTACTCCATTAGGGATAAAGGTGTGATGTTATGTATGTATCAAATCTTCGCATTTATGCCGTAATATTTATATATATATATATATATATATATATAATATTTGTATAATATTGGGATTCCACTAAAGTATAAGACAAAATTGTGTTGATCTGTGGAAAATAACGAATCGAATGAAGTGAATCAAGTCACAGGCGGATAGCTAGTTTTAAAATAACCTTGCTTATATTTTTCACGTGCAGAGACGGCACGTCAGTACGCGTGACGGCGCAAGGCGTGGAGCGTTCAGCTGGTATCTTCATATCGCGGCTGGTGCCGGGAGGGCTGGCAGAGTCCACCGGGCTGCTGGGGGTCAATGATGAGGTCTTAGAGGTTAACGGCATCGACGTCTCCAACAAAACCCTCGACCAGGTACGAAAATCAAGAAGATTAAAGGGACGCTCTAACCAACTGAACTACCAAGCTACATATAGCGCCATAATACTAGGAACTAACCAGCGCCATCTACTATCGTTGAGCAGAACTACGTGACTACGCAACGCGCTCTATACAAACTCCATTAGTAGTTCAGATGGTTACAACTAAATGGAGCTACTAACACAATACAATATGCTGTGTTACATAAATATGACACACATTATAAATTATTCCGTGGTTCGGAGGGCAAATGGAGCCGTCAGTCTCGATTGCTGTCTTTAGTCATCACGAAAACCATGTCAGAGGCGGTTTAAAAACTGACACCAGGATCCATCAGGTCATTTGTCGAGTCGAAAACCCTACTCTATTGAATAGTAATATGCATCTTCATATCTTGGCTGGTGCCGGGAGGGTTAGCAGAGTCCACTAGGTACGAAAATAAAGAAGCTATAGTATTTCCAACTCAGTTTTAGAATTAAGGTAAAAAAGTTTCTTGTCTTTTATTCAAAAACACATTTCATAAATAAATTATATGTGTTGGCAAATTAGTTACATTACTAGAACTAGCATTTCATTATGTTGTTATATCTAATAGCTAAAACTTATTTTAGAATCAAATCAATTAAAAGACGTGAAACTTTGTTTACCTTTACTCTAAATCTGATTTGGAAATACTAGAGAATGCTAGGAACTGACTAGCGACATCTAGTATCGCCGACTGGGACTACGTGAGCTCGCAACTTTGTTAGTAGTTCAGAAGGTTTCAGCTAGATGGAGCTACTAACATATGACATGACACATCAATGTCATTTCGTGCTTCGGGGTAAGTACCGATTGCTGTCTTTAGTCATCACAAAAACCATGTCAAGGGTGGTTTAAAAACTCGTTCACCCGGATCCATCAAAACACTTCACCAGGTACAGTACGGGCAAAATAAGTTAAAAGAAGATTCCTTTAAATAGAAAAATAACAGCGCCATCTAGTGGCAATACGAGGAAATAACCAGCTCCATCTCGTATCATCAAGCAGAACTAAGAACAGGCAATGACATATGGAAAAAATACTTTGCAAAATACGTCAGTGCATTTAGTATGAGAAGACTTTTATTTCTCACATTTTAACTAATGTTCCTTAGGAAAAGTTGTTCAGTTACACGGGCAGATTCACATCCTTCAATACAATATATTATTATTAGTATTAAATTCTTTATTGTTTTAAAAAAATAAACATAAAAGTAGACTTAAAAATTAAAACAAAAGGCGAGCTTATCTCTATAAGAGATCTCTTCCAGCCAACCTAATGAGGATGAAAGAAGGGAAAATCACGGGAACATATATAATAAACGTCATAACGTTAATAATTATAGTAATACTAATACACACTAATATATTTCAATAAAATAAACTAATACATAACAATATCAATATGATATATAATTAAATGGTATAAAAGATATTGAAATGAATCTAAATATATAAATGCCATAGAGAGTTAATAAAATGCTCTTTCAGTCTCTTCTTAAAGGTGAAACTCGAGGGACTCTCTTGTAGAGTTTTAGGTAATTTATTCCAAAGTTGTATGGCTCTTACAGTGAAAGAATTAAAAAAGAATTTGGTATATACCATTTCTGTTACACCCTGCATAATAGCCTGTTAAATAACCTCATTGTCTTCCCCAGGTGACAGACATGATGGTAGCGAACTCCTCAAACCTCATAATCACGGTGCGGCCAGCCAACCAGTGCGCCGGCGCCCCGCCCCCCGCCGCGCCCCCCGCCGAGACCGCCTCCCGAACCAGCCAGCACGAGTCGGAGCCCGACGACGAGAGGTAACAAAAGCAGCCGATAGATGGCGCCACAACACGAAACACAAGTCCTAAACGCGGTATCGAAGTTTTCTCACCGATCTGCATATATACAAGCTCCAAACATGTCCCTCCATGGTCACAACACTTGATCAGGCAGGTAGCTACTCTTCCAACTGGCCTTTAACAATAACTCCCAAATAAACTATTATCTCTCATAGGGCTTATTGTGCAGCAATAAGGGGCTATAAAATCACTAAGTGATAGTTTATATACACTAGATGAGGGTACAGGGATACAGTCACTAAATGATAGTGTAATGTCAGTAACTGAGGGTGATGTCATGTCACTAAATGACGGCACAATGTCACTAAACGAGGGCATAATGTCACAAAATTGGCCATAATGACACTAAATGAGAACATAATGCCACTATATGAAGGGCATATTGTCACTAAATTAAAATAAATTAATCGTTTATTCACTTTGGCAGTACAGTTTTACAATTTTAACAAAATCTGCCAAACTATACAATAGTTTGTTGGCAGAAGTGGTATATATTAACCCATAACATTACAAACTGTTTTTTCTATATTAAATAAAATGTTTTACATACTGTTGTTATATGTTATATTTAAATGAGGGTATGATGCCACTAAATGAAAGTATAAAATAGATTATAATTAACTTATCATGATACATACATACATAAATCACGCCTTACGGGGAAGGCAGAGCGTTTAACGCCTTGTAAAAAGCGCTTTCGCCACGTCTGACAAAAATTGAGGGCAATTTTAGTTTGTAATATGTATTGCTATAGTGACAGGTTGTCAGCCCATCGCCTAAATTACAATACACTGTAACCCTCGAGTCCCTTTTGCTGACTTCAACAGCATGCCCGGGAGGAAGGGCAGCTGGAACATTCTATGTTTTTCTATCTCTCCCAGTCCAGCATGGAAGTACTTATCATGATAATTTTCCTTAACAGATTTGATCGTGACGACGAACAAGACGAGATCGTTGACCTCACGGCGGTCACACTGGAGGAGCAGCCGGACGCCTTCAACCTTCCCGACAAAGACGACGGGCATGTACTGCATCTCTAGTATATACTCAACAGGTATCGGGCCCACAGGGCTGGATGGGGTACCACAGGGCGTGCTAGCGGGACTAAAGGTCTTGGTAACGGGTCTAAAGGTCCTGGTAATGGCGCTATATCGTCTGGTAAAGGGCCTATAAAGTCTGGCAAAGGAACAAATATGTGATGATTAACTAATGTGGTACCAATCATTATTGATGACGACAATTCAGCTCAAAACTAATGTGTTCCGAAAATAATATCATATGATATCGGCCTCTGAATATCGTCAACTTATAAAAAACTGCTGTAGGATCAGCCAGATGCCTTCAACCTTTCCGACAAAGATGGCGGGCATGTACTGCATCTCTAGTATATACTTAATAGGTCTCAGGCCTGGTACCGAGCGTATTGGGGCTAGTAACAGGCGTATTGGGTCTGGTAAAGGGTTTATAGGGCCTGGTAACAGGTCTATAGGGCCTGGTAATGGGCCTAT
The DNA here is from genome assembly GCA_949820665.1 of Scrobipalpa costella. Taxonomy (NCBI): domain Eukaryota; kingdom Metazoa; phylum Arthropoda; class Insecta; order Lepidoptera; family Gelechiidae; genus Scrobipalpa; species Scrobipalpa costella. The sequence goes on from OX463315.1 coordinate 14,662,128, forward strand.
ATCGTTTGGTCAAGGGCCTATAAGGTCTGGCAACGGGACAAATATGTGATGATAAATAGGCATGATAATCAGCTACTTTTTATAACAGAAAAGATTTTTATAGCTTGGTAAAGACTTTTGGGGCCTGGTAGTGGGTCTATGTAATCTGGTATCGAGCCTATGTTGTCTGGTAAGTGGCCTATGTATTCTGATAAGTCGCCTATATTGTCTGGTATTAGGCCTATATGGTCTGGTGATGAGCCTGTGTGGTCTTTTCACGAGCCTAATATTTTTGTAACGGTCCTATAGGACCTGGTAATGGGCCTATGTGCTCTGGTAATGGGTCTATATGGCCTGGTAACCTACCTATATGGTCTGGTAACCTGCATAGGGCATGGTCACTAGACAAATATGTGGTGAGAAATGCAGACGATCTATTTCGAAAACAAAGATCATATTTCATATAATGGTAATTAAATCAGCCTTCATATTTCAGTATACATATATCGCCGACATATTAAAAAAAAAACAGTTTATATAATCAAATCCAAATTAATCATCACATATTTAGTTCCATGCCAGTCTTGGTAAACTACAATATCACTAAGAAATAAGTGTCAATTTACTGAAGCAATCCTACCAACATTCCATTTTATAGCAAAATGAACTTTATGGTGCAAGAAATAAGGCTCGAACTCCACTCGAGATTAGTTAGTAGAGACATTCCATGGTATGCCTTATTTTATTAGCAATATGTGTCAAAATAGACTTCTATGTAGTATTGTTTTTGCAAAAATAGCAACACTGTTTACCGCCTCGTGGGTTGAGTGTTGAAAGCTTAGAAAATGAAACAGTATTTGACATGTACTTATTGTAAAAAAGCGTGCCTAATTTTTTTTTATACTTATATATTCGCGTATATTGGATATAATCAAATCACGTATTTAAAAGCATATCAGCTAAATATAGGCTCAATTCGACTATTAATTCATTAGATGCATACCAGGTGTAAGGGACAGCGTCCCGCAAACTGATAGGGGGTTGCTTAGTCAACGACACTGAACAACTATCAGCAGGATTTTTTCGTCATGAAAAAAAGAAAAACTTTTTCATACGAATTGTCTGATCGAGGTAAACAGTATTTTTTTCCTGAAAGAATTTCCTGGTGGAAGTTGTTCAGTGTCTTTGACTGAGAAACTCCTATCCGTTTGCGTACCCCTGGTATAAATAAAAAAAAAACATAATTAATGCATTAAAATAGTAGTTTGTTGAAATAGTGCACTTACATGAAGTAACCTAATATTGAAATGATAAAGTTTTATTTCAACTTATATCCATAATTTTATTCAATAAAATAAAAATCTTCAAAATCGCACCACTGCTCATAGGGTTTAGAATTTGATTTTTATATGCGGACAATAAAAAAAAAAAGATGAAATCTTAAATAATTTTTACCTATTTGATAAGTGTCAATTTCCATCCATTTTGTTAGAGTATTAAATAACAAAACAGTTTGTTTCATTATGAAATTTTTATATGGACTGCATTTGTTACAAATATAATTTCCCACTATAGTTAATTTGTTTTGGTATTCAATTAGATGTTCTCTTGATTGTATATTTATTATTTTAAATGATAAACAAATACTGGGTTCGAGTCTAGATCCACAGGCTAAAACTAAAATCTATCTGTCACTTTCGAAATAATAAAATTGAATAACGGACAGGCGATTTATCACTTTGTTTAACACTTTGTCCGCTAGATTTTGACGCGCATATTTGCACGTTTCCCCAGTATTTCTGGCAATTTTATCCGCTATATCATATGACGGCGAATAAAAATGACATATAACGCATAAAACCACCAACTATAAATCAAAAACCAAAGAGAATAGATCTCCTGTCCTTTTCCAATGTTTTTAGTCTGAAAGTGACAGATAGATTTTAATTTTAGGTTTAGCCGGTTGAATTTAGAATTTAGCCCACTATAATAGTATACTTATACTTTTAAAAATACAGATAAGTAAAAAAGTCAAGGATAGTTGGAGTGACAAAAGTTTCTTTGAATACCTAAACAAATTGACTTGACTTTGGGCTAACAGTAAATACGTTGTTGTTATCGAAACACGAAAGTGTAGTCCATTTTCTGTAGTTTTTATACGTTAAATTGTAGGTTTAGTATATCGTTAATTATTAAACTACCACTTCCTATGGAAGGTGCTAAATCAATTTACTTATCCTTTGAAGTTATAATTATGAAGTTTCAAGACATCTTTTGTATATTGAAATCTTTAAAAAGATATTATTTTACATCACTGTTTAAACTTAACAAGCAATCGGTTTGTATTTTATCAATTTAAGACTTTAGTTTAAATAATAAAATAACTCATTCCATTTTTAAAAGACATCGTGCCTTGTATTTCTATTAGGGTTAAATTCCACTTAGACGCCTATCTTATAGGCTTTTTGTGCAAGATCCATTTGGCATTAAAGAAGTATAGCTAGGTATAGTTAAACCAATGCTAAACGCTATAACTCTTGTCAAAGTTTTATTTCTGATAAGTTGCTATAGTATTTCCAACTCAGATTTAGAATAAATGTAAACAAAATTTCATATCTTTTAATCGAAGATCGTGTTTCTAAAATAAGTTTTAGCAATTAGATATGACAACATAATGAAATAGTAGTTTTAGTAAATTAACTAATTTGCCAACACGTATCATTTATTTTTGAAATGTGTTTTTGAATTAAAAGACAAAACTTTGTTTACCTTTATTCTAAAACTAAGTTAGAAATACTTTAGCAGAGGGACACAATACAATCTACATAAAAAAAGGTAGCTAGCTACTCTTAAATTTTTAAACTTCTATTTCAATAATAAATTATACAACACATTAAAATAAAAAGTGGAAATTAAACCCGAATAAATGTGTTCCAATTAGCAATATTTTCAGTAACTATGACTGCTTTGAATATAAAGGGCCTATTGCAGTGCCTTAATATCATAATTATACATAATTTTAGAATGCTTATGATTTTTTTGGATCACAACCGTTTTTAAAGGATATGTAGCAAGTCTTATTATTTTAATCAGTTTATTTTTTTTCACGCATAAGTCTAAAAAACATTTTTTGTTTAAAATTAGTACTTTTTATATTTTATCAGGAATCAATTTAGTTAGTTAGTACCAACAGGTAAACTAGATCAAATTATGATTAGTTTTCGAGCTTAATTTAAAGAAATGTGTATTTAATTTTATTTTGTAAGCAAACTTAGTAGAGTTTAAGAAATCTTAGTAACATATCGGCATAAGTAGGAAGGGAAAGCTCCTTCTGTCAGCTTTTGTTAGTAATACAACTTTTAATACAAAATTGTACGTATCCATTCTCTTTGCTCTTTCAATTTTAATGTTATATACAATTCGGAAAAATATTTTAGGGGATTCCCGGTGCACGCCGTCGGCTTCATCGTTAAAAAAAACTTTACTCAGTGAAAACGCAATTAATCGAAAATCAGGTAGATTAGATTGAAGTATAGGTACTGAAGTTTATTTTAAGCATTATGAAGCATATAATTCAGTGTTCACTGCAGTTACAGATAGCAAAAGTGCTAGAAATGTTTTGGTAAATTTTCTATGTGTAATTACAACAAACTATACTAGTTGCAATTTTATGAGCGTCTAAAGAACCTTCATTGCTTTAACCTCAGTCTGATCTACCGGATTTTGGATTGATTGTGTTTTCAGTGAATTATGATTTTTTGACTGATGACTGATGAGGGCGAGGGCGCACTTAGCCCAGGATTGAGATTTTTCCTAATTTTATATAACCAGTCCATTTTCCTTACGATAAGTCAGTTTTACCTATAATAAAACATAATAAACGCATTTATATTTTCGATTAGGGCAAATGCTGTCAAAAGGAGTTCAGCCCTTATTCACAAGTAGAATGCGTATTGTATATTTTCTTTCTTTTTGTAAGCTTTTTTTCTATAAAGGCCTTATTATAAAAACAAATGTATTATACTTAATTTTTCTGTATTTCAATCATGTATTTTGCAATCATGTGACATTATTTTTTTATGAATTTGCGAATATGTACTTAATCTGTTTTTTATCACACGTTGCCTGTAGTGTTCGTCGTTTTTGTACGAATATGTACTTGTTTTTGCTAAATCGGCTCAAATTATGGTCCAAAATCAATGGTGTTATAGTCAAACGGTTAAACATACTTTATGAACGTTATTTACACTCATAAGCTGATACACTAGTGTTGTATGTAATAAATAAAATATATTCTTATTTACATGATTTTTTATTTATTTATTCCACTGAAACATGCACGTAACAAAAAACGCAATAATAAAACGCAATCACTCTTCATGGCGTTTGTGTATTCATCCATATTTAAGTATTTCCAACTCAGTTTTAGAATAAAGGTAAACATAGTTTCATGTCTTTTAATCGAAAATCTTGTTTCTAAAATAAGTTTTAGCTATTAGATATGACAACATAATGAAATAGCAGATTTACTAATTGAACTAATTTGCCAACACGTATCATTCATTTATGAAATGTTTTTTTTAAATAAAAAGCCATGAAACTTTGTTTACCTTTATTGTTAATCTGAGTCACTCATTCATATTACGTTCACAAAACATACATTCGTATACAAAAACATATGAAACGTACCAGGCCACTCAGAAAGTATTGCGATAAATAGTTTTTATATATGGCAGACTGGCCGGTTAGAATCTTTTTTGAAAATATGATTACTTGTAAGTAAAAATATGTGTGTTCCATTTTCAAAATTTCCCTCCACATTTTTTGCGAGCCAATTCAAAGTATCGTGTCTTACTGAAAAATGAATCTGCGCCGGGAACATTTTAGAGCTATGATTTTTTACGATTTCAAGTGTCGCCTGAAACCGGATGAATCGTTCGATAGACTTCAAATGGCATTTATGGATGAAAGCCCCTCCAAGGCAACCGTGTATCGTTGGTATAACGAATTTAGGCGCGGTCGACCAACCTTGGGGGATGAAGAAAGAAGCGGTCGCCCTTTGACGGCTATTACGGAAGAAAACGTGCTAGCAGTGAAAAATGTAATCCAAGATAATAGGCGAATTACATATCAGGAGATTCAGCACATATTAAAGATTGGATCGGGAAGCGTTCACGAGATTCTACATGGGCATCTTCGCGTGAGGAGGATAGTATCGCGCTGGGTGCCGCACTACCTCACCGACGCTCAGAAGCAGGCCCGGGTGGAATGGTGCCGTGATATGCTGAACAAATTTGAAGCAGGCTCGTCTCGGCGTGTTTACGACATCGTAACAGGTGATGAGTCCTGGATTTATCAATACGATCCAGAAACCAAGCGCCAGTCGACAGTTTGGGTGTTTCAAAATGAACCAACGCCTACCAAAGTGAAGCGATCTCGAAGCGGGGGGAAGATTTTGATCGCCAGCTTTTTTAATTTGACTGGCCACTTGGCCTCAATTCCCTTACGAGATCAAAGAAGCATTAACGCCGAATGGTATACTACCAAATGTTTACCAGAAGTTTTTTCTGTTGTGAGCAACAAGCGACCAAACACAGGGCTCCGCGGACTACTGCTCCACCACGACAATGCGCCTGCACACACCGCGCTCAAAACGAGGGACTTCCTGGACAGCACACCAGTCAAACTCCTGGGTCACCCTCCTTACAGCCCTGATCTAGCACCGTGTGACTTCTTTTTATTTCCAAAAATAAAAATCAGCTCAAGGGGATACAATTTTCGTCGCCGGAAGATGCGCTCGCTGCGTTCGAGCAGGCTGTAAACGAGGTGTCTACGGCGGACTGGAAAAAGTGTTTTGAAAACTGGTTCAGACGCATGAATCTTTGTATAGAGGCTGGTGGAGAGTACTTTGAAAAGATTTAATAAAAATATATGTACCTGTAGAACAATTTTTTTTAGTGTCGCAAAACTTTCTGAGTGTCCCACGTATATATGGTCGACTGCTGAGTGCACAAACTGTTATAGGAAGGCCAATTTGGATATCCGAATTGTATATACGTTTCATATGTTTTTGTATACGAATCTAATATGAATGAGTGCAGAAACGCCCTAACTAGTTGAACCATGGATTTTGAAACGGTTCTTAGAAAGTTTTCACCGGCATATTATTTTCAAAGTCGTTTTTAGATATTTATGTTCTGTTACGAAGTGTAATTTCTACAGTAGTTAAAAGAAATGCTGATCATATTTAAGGGTGTGATCCTACCCATGAAACTAAACAACTTTACCCAAGGAACATAGATCAAAATACGAAAAAAAAATTGGCCCTACCATACAAAGGGTGTCAGCGGCTCAAGTCAATTTGTATTGGAGGTCCAAATTTTTATTTTATTTTTCGTCCTATGTTCCTTGGAGAAAGTTGTTCAGTTTCACGGGTAGAATCACGCCCTAAAATATGGTCAACTATTTCTTTTACTCCCTGTATGTGAAAAGTATTTTTTAATTAATTTCTCAGAAGATATTTTGTGTCTTGTTTCCTAGTCTAAAGAACCACTTTCAAATCATGCTCTGTCTCCGAAATAAAAATAACCAAGTATATTACTAAACTCGGTCACGGGCATATCAGAAATTATATCAACTCGGGCAGTATAAATCTTTCTACTAGCTTTTCCTGGCTGTAAAAATATTTCGTCTACTAAATGTAATCAACTTCGCAATTTCTACATTTTATATAGCGCGGCGGTATAAAACTAAATTTGTACTATACATACATATAATCACGCCTTTATCCCTAATGGGGTAGGCAGAGCGTAAACTACCTAATCAAAGGTCGATCCGCCACGTCTGACAAAGTTTTGAGGGTTATTTAGATAGATTTGTAGGTATATTGCTGTAGTGACAGGTTATCAGCCCATCGCCTAAATTGCAATATACAGAAACCCTCGGATTTTTACAGCATGTAGCTGGCACATTCTATTTTTCTCTCGCTCCCAATCCAGCATGGAAGTTTGTACTGTATGCACCTATTATTAAGGTTGAAAGTCTGTGAAGATAAGTTGTGTTATTCGATGACGTCACTACAAGATGGAAACTATTTTCGTGCCGAACTGACACAGTAAACTTTCTAATGAATTTAGAGCGAGTCTTGAATTATCAATACACTAGCGACCCGCCCCGGCTTCGCACGGAAATTATCAGTGTTTCTCCACAATATTATAGAAGTATTATATATATAAACCTTCCTCTTGAAACACTATCCATTAAAAGAAACCGCATCAAAATCCGTTGCGTAGTTTTAAAGATTTATGCATACATAGGGATATAGGGACAGAGAGAGCGATTTTGTTTTATACTATGTAGTGATTAATAACTTCTAGTTCATTCGGAAGTAGAATATCATTTAACCTCGATTCGAACCCTTACATAGCTGACCTAAAACGAGTTCATACCTGTAATTTTCTGTCAATGGAAAACAGAAAGGGGCGGCTATACCCGGTGTAAGGGACAACATCCCGCAAACGGGTTTGCTCAGTCAACGAAACTGAACAACTTTCACTTTTACGTCAAAATATGCAGTCTTATGTCAGATTAGGAATGTCAAAGTCATGTGTTTATTTGCCATCCTGTTCTTATGTCAAAGTTAAGAAAGTGACAGCGATAGGTAGCCAAGAATTAGGATCATTCTACCAGCCTACACTTTTGTTTAAGAGGTATATAGTATTTCCAACTCAGTTTTAGGAAAAAAAGGTAAATAAATTTTCATATCTTCTTATTCAAAGACACATTGCAGAAATAAATTATATGAGTTAGTAAAATTACTAAAAGTACTATTTCATTATGTTGTCATATCTAATAGCTCAAACTTATTTTAGAAACAAGATCTTCGATTTAAAGGTAAGAAAATTTGTTTACATACATACATACATAAATCACGCCTTTATCCCTTACGGGGTAGGCAGAGCGTTTAACGCCTCGTAAAAGGCGCTTTCGCCACGTCTGGCAAAAATTGAGGGCAATTTTAGATTGTAATATGTATTGTATTTATGTATGTATGTATGTAAACAAATTTTCTTACCTTTAAATCGAAGATCTTGTTTCTAAAATAAGTTTGAGCTATTAGATATGACAACATAATGAAATAGTACTTTTAGTAATTTTACTAACTCATATAATTTATTTCTGCAATGTGTCTTTGAATAAGAAGATATGAAAATTTATTTACCTTTTTTTCCTAAAACTGAGTTGGAAATACTATATACCTCTTAAACAAAAGTGTAGGCTGGTAGAATGATCCTAATTCTTGGCTACCTATCGCTGTCACTTTCTTAACTTTGACATAAGAACAGGATGGCAAATAAACACATGACTTTGACATTCCTAATCTGACATAAGACTGCATATTTTGACGTAAAAGAAGGAAGCATGCTCTCAGTTCTTATTTAAAGCGTCTTACGTAACGTAAAAAATATTATTGAAAATACACATTCTAGGAGAAAAATAGACAAATCTGTTGGAAATATCACCACATAGTATAAAACAAAGTCGCTTTCTCTTTCCTATATACCTATGTATGCTTAGATCTTTAAAACTAAACAACGGATTTTGATGCAATTTCTTTTAATGGATAGAGTGCTTCAAGAGGAAGGTTAATATATATATAATACTTGCATAATATTGTGGACAAACCCTGATAATTTCCGTGCGAAGCCGGGGCGGGTCGCTAGTTATTTAATATGAAACGAATTTGAAATATGTACAGACAAACACATATTTCGTTCTGTTGTATAACAAATAGTAAAGACAAATAAACAGCAAGTACCTAAGTATCGATCTATCGAGTCATTAATAAAACTGATCATTCATTTTAATACGAATGTACGAGCTTCAAATAAATTTAGACTCTGTTGTGGGTACTTAAAGTGTAAATTAGTATGGGGATGCGGCTTTATTGTTTTGGCGAGACAGATTGGCTTCAACGTGACCGAATTTGGTAGTGCAATAGGTAAGGGATGGCAAATCTGTAAAAAAAATGCAAATGATAACTGTTGATTGTCCATAAACAAATAAATAGGTACCATACCTATTATTTTTCTTCTTATTTATTTCTATTTAAATATTTTTTAAACATGTCATAGAATACAAAAATTTCGTACAGCTCCCTCCTGTATGAAAAGTTATCGACTAATTGTGACCCTGGATTATAACTGACACGATCAAAATCAGTGCATCTATCATGAGGTGTAATTAATTTAAATACCGGATGTAAGGGACAGCGTCCCGCAAACGAGATAGAGGTTAGGTACTCACTGCTCAGTCAACGAAACTGAACAACTTTCACCAGGAAAAAGAAATTTGAACTTCCCATACAAAATTACCACCTCGATCAGTTTTGACTTCCTGAAAAGATAACCTGGTGATAGTTGTTCAGTTTCGTTGACTGAGCAGTGAGTACCTAACCTCTATCTCGTTTGCGGGACGCTGTCCCTTACATCCGGTATTTAAATTAATTACACCTCATGATAGATGCACTGATTTTGATCGTGTCAGTTATAATCCAGGGTCACAATTAGTCGATAACTTTTCATACAGGAGGGAGCTGTACGAAATTTTTGTATTCTATGACATGTTTAAAAAATATTTAAATAGAAATAAATAAGAAGAAAAATAATAGGTATGGTACCTATTTATTTGTTTATGGACAATCAACAGTTATCATTTGCATTTTTTTTACAGATTTGCCATCCCTTACCTATTGCACTACCAAATTCGGTCACGTTGAAGCCAATCTGTCTCGCCAAAACAATAAAGCCGCATCCCCATACTAATTTACACTTTAAGTACCCACAACAGAGTCTAAATTTATTTGAAGCTCGTACATTCGTATTAAAATGAATGATCAGTTTTATTAATGACTCGATAGATCGATACTTAGGTACTTGCTGTTTATTTGTCTTTACTATTTGTTATACAACAGAACGAAATATGTGTTTGTCTGTACATATTTCAAATTCGTTTCATATTAAATAACTAGCGACCCGCCCCGGCTTCGCACGGAAATTATCAGGGTTTGTCCACAATATTATGCAAGTATTATATATATATTAACCTTCCTCTTGAAGCACTCTATCCATTAAAAGAAATTGCATCAAAATCCGTTGTTTAGTTTTAAAGATCTAAGCATACATAGGTATATAGGAAAGAGAAAGCGACTTTGTTTTATACTATGTGGTGATATTTCCAACAGATTTGTCTATTTTTCTCCTAGAATGTGTATTTTCAATAATATTTTTTACGTTACGTAAGACGCTTTAAATAAGAACTGAGAGCATGCTTCCTTCTTTTACGTCAAAATATGCAGTCTTATGTCAGATTAGGAATGTCAAAGTCATGTGTTTATTTGCCATCCTGTTCTTATGTCAAAGTTAAGAAAGTGACAGCGATAGGTAGCCAAGAATTAGGATCATTCTACCAGCCTACACTTTTGTTTAAGAGGTATATAGTATTTCCAACTCAGTTTTAGGAAAAAAAGGTAAATAAATTTTCATATCTTCTTATTCAAAGACACATTGCAGAAATAAATTATATGAGTTAGTAAAATTACTAAAAGTACTATTTCATTATGTTGTCATATCTAATAGCTCAAACTTATTTTAGAAACAAGATCTTCGATTTAAAGGTAAGAAAATTTGTTTACATACATACATACATAAATCACGCCTTTATCCCTTACGGGGTAGGCAGAGCGTTTAACGCCTCGTAAAAGGCGCTTTCGCCACGTCTGGCAAAAATTGAGGGCAATTTTAGATTGTAATATGTATTGCTATAGTGACAGGCTGTCAGCCCATCGCCTAAATTACAATACACTGTACTGTAACCATCGAGTCCCTTTTGCTGACTTCAAGAGCATGCCCGGGAGGAAGGGCAGCTGGAACATTCTATGTTTTTCTATCTCTCCCAGTCCAGCATGGAAGAATTGTTTACCTTTTTTCTAAAACTAAGTTGTAAATACTATAAGTCCTTTCCTTTCACAACTTATCCTTTTTGTAATTACAACTTGACGAGCGAGAAACCGCAGGCACATGTTAGTTATATTTTCATTACGGGATGTAATGATGTGCCAATCTTGCCAATAATCTGATGGCCATGGCACTCGCCAAATGATAACTCCTCAGTGCAACTTTTGATTTCAGTGCTTATATCACCGGTCATTCGATATATTGTTTATTAGTATTACCCAATACGATTTGTTGGTTGTCTCAGCAGAGATCTCTGAGTTTTGTCGCAAGTGGAAAGCCAAGGAAACCAGGGAACATGTCTATGTCACCTGTGATTGAATTGAGTAAGTATTTTAGAACATCTCTTTACTTATGTTTATTTAATCGACTCAACCATACATACATACATATAATAACGCCTTTATCCCTAATGGGGTAGGCAGAGCGTAAACGACTTAAGCGAAGGTCGTTCCGCCACGTCGGACAAAGTTATGAGGGTTATTTAAGATAGATTTGTAGGTATATTGTTGTAGTGACAGGTTGTGAGCCCATCGTTTTAATTACAATATACTGCAACCGTCGGATCCCTTAGCTGGTTTTTACAGCATGCCTGGGAGGAAATGTATCTGGCACATTCTATATTTTTCTCTGGCTCGTAGTCCAGCATGGAAGTAATAGTTTCTTTACTTATGCTTATTTAATCGGCTCTACCATTCTTAAGTTTAATGCTGTAACTAAACATTCAATAGGCATTTTTATTTTAAAACCAACGATAATACTTAGTGCAATAAAGATTACGAATTAAATAACAAAAGAAAAACTTAATAAAACCAATTTAAAAAAACAACACATAGCTGAACCGAAACAGTGTTTTCAGGGCCGTCTATACGTGGGGGCGCAATACGCCCTGTCGGGGGCACCTGCACTCAGGGGCGACAAAAGCCAACGATAGCTGTCAAATACTCTCGAAGCGACATAAATCCTACGATTTGAAATCCTGAACGTACACAGACATAAGCTACATTTCCTGCCTGTAAACATAAAAAAAAAACATTTTTGCCATGAATTGCGCTCTATAGTTAAGTACCTACAACAACACTTAAAATATTGCCTAATACCTTCATAACAGGGCGGGGTGACTATTAATAATGGGACGCTTTTCTTCCTAGAGACGGGCCTACATTTTCGAAAACGTGACCAACCTAAAGAGGTTGAAAGTCAAGCCACGTGTTTGTGTGTTTACCTATCTACCCACCAGCCATTTTGTCTTTTGAAGATCAGGGACATCACAGCTACAAAATGCACATTAAAGCCTTGGCAAACGTACTGTATAATAACTCTATTATAAAATTAACAACCCATTAGATGCGCTCATAACCGGACGTGTAAACAAATCATTCAAAATGTTGTTAGCGGATATTCTGCCATTTTGTACGTCATCGCCTCATTGAGCGCGTCAAGATGGCGTCATTGGCGAAAAAACTTGAATCGAATTCATCCGGTATCATTTATTATCTGCTAATGATTACTTTTCCCTAAAAGTTGGCGCAGTCTTGATCCCATTTAGTTGGCAAGGAAAGTCTCAGGAAGTCAAGATGGTTCCGTAACGTAATTGATAATAAAATCGTCATTTTAAATAGAAAGCTTAATTAGTCTTTAATTTAGACATCATCAAGTTCAATTTACTAGTACTACTAATTCGATACTACAGATTATATTCCCTTTTACATACCAACTTTTGAGCTGACTGTAATCAGTAAAAAGATTCACCAAACAAAATTAGATTGGTTGTACTAAAAATAATCCGCAACTTTACATTAATTAAACTTTAACCATCTTTAACGCAGGGAATCCTAAAAGTCAAAACCGTCTGCACACGCGTAATGCTATAGAATAGAATAAAACACAGTTGAATGGCGAAACACGTTGGCAATGGAAAAGCCGTGGTCAAGGCTCCCTCCAGAAATAACACTATCCTCTCCAGAAACACAGTTCTGTGCCAAATGTGCCCACCTTAACGTGGCAACTTCAGTCAACACATAAAACTCACGGCAAATGGTCAGGCGTGAAAGTCGGTGCCACTGCGACAAGTGCCTGTGTCTGTATTTGTGAAAAATATTAAAAAAATAAAAAGAAAAAATAAATCTTTCCCGCCATTACGAAAAAAACTATATCTGTCAGTTTTCCGCGCCATTTACAATAAAAAGAAAAACTAACTTTTTAATTTTTGTGGCAGTAAAATTAGGCGGTGACGACGACGAAGAAATGGAAGAATACAGCGTGGTGACGAGAATAGAAGATATCACTGAGGAGGACGATAAAGCCCTCGCCGGCGCCAAAAAGGAACACAGAAATGACCTAACAGTTATCATACCGGAAAACCCTTTCCCTGAAATCGAGGTAGACGCTTACCCACCTATGAAGTTCTCTTGGGTTATCCCTAAAAGATTAGCAGCCATGGCTTTTCCTAGACATAAGGAGAATGTGACGTTTTTGGTGAACCAGGGGATTACGCATCTGGTCACACTGACAGCTGGTAAAAAACCGCCGGTCGATGATGTTGCCAGACTCAGGTGGACGGAAATACCGATAGAGGACTATGAAATACCCTCAAATGAGCAAATCAAGAACTTCATTGATGTTTGTAAGAAATCGGACAAGAATGGTGAGGTAAGCAGTTTGTTTACATATTATATTTTTATTTGATAAGAATGAAACACATAAACCGAATGATACAGGATGTAAAGGACAGCATCCTGCAACTAATAGGAGTTGTAAAGTCTTATAAACTGTCTGAGCCCTCGATCATGGTTTTGTATGGGGAATTATTTATTTAAATATTCTGAAAGAATTTCCTTGTATTTGTTCAGTTTCGTCTACTGAGGAAGCCGTGTCAGTTTGCGGGAAGTTGTCCCTTACGTTAAGCCAATATTATTGTATTTATATGCAAAAGACTATTCACTAAGTAGATTAGACACATTTTTGTTCGATTAGGTTTGAGTGTTGAATGATGATCTGTTGATTGACTGTGAATGTGCGGCGTAATACATATAGAATACACATAGTTAACATAAGTAGGTACGACAGTCGGTACCTACGCCGGTCAGTACAATAACTTATTTGAAATAACCGTCAAAATAACAAATGAAAAGGGCTTTTCATAATCCGTCAACTGTGGGATATAGCTGTGTTTTTATAATGGAAGTGCACAAGTTATTATAGGTATGAGATGTGTGAACGTATTGTGGTATAGCCTGCAAATAGCAGTCGTACACTGCTGGCAAGACCAGGCGCGGTCCGTAGTGCTGCTAGCTACCCCGTAAGGGACACAGGCGTGATTGTATGAATGTTAGTAAGTTGGTTAGTTAGTGAGTGAGTAAGTAAAGTAAGTTAGTGCGTAAATAAGTAAGTTAGTTTGTTTGAAACAAATCACCCTCAATTGTATTGTTATAAGATATAGTCGTACCCTTACGAGTCTCAATAGTTCGTCGTGGAGATTTGGTCTTTTTGTTAGACGTTGAGCTGCGTTTATCCCGTAAAATACCCATAATTTTGTTCTACCCGCAGGTTGTTGGCGTGCATTGTCGACAAGGGCGTGCGCGTTCTGGGGTTCTGCTGGCTTGCTACCTGGTCCACTTTCACCGGTTCCTGCCAGACCAGGCGCTCAGCGTCATACAGATGATCAGGCCAGGTAAATATAAAAACATCACTACATAGTATAAAACAAAGTCGCTTTCTCTGTCCCTATATGAACGCTAGTTAGGTTATATAATACTAGCGACCCGCCCCGGCTTCGCACGGAAATTATCAGTGTTTCTCTACTATATTATGCATATATTATACATATAAACCTTTCTCTTGAACCACTCTATCCATTAAAAGAAACCGCATCAAAGTCCGTTGCATGGTTTTAAAGATTTATGCATGCATAGGTATACAGGGACAGAGAAAGCGACTTTGTTTTATACTATGTACTGATGTATAATATATAATATGCCTAACCTGTATTTATCATTCTCCGCGATAGTAATTTTTTATCACATCTGTCAGTCAAATTGTTTGGAAATTGACAGATCGCGCGGTGGATACTACGGGGGCCAATGCCTTTTCTTTATGTATGTTGAACGAAATAAAAGATCCTTTAAAGTTTCATAAAAATCCTTAAAAAGGAACTTCATTTCGACCTTCTATTGAGTTTCAGAGTTTTTAAACCGCTTAATAAATAGACCTCTTACTCCTACTCCGTAGTTCGTGTAAAGACTTACTTACATAATAATAAAAGTGACCAAACCTGAGGGCTTAACGTGCCCTCCGAAGCACGAAATAAATCGGACTTGTCAAACAACCGGGCCGGGTGTTTAAATAGTTATCCTAACCAAACCGAGAACAATCTGACATAGTCATTTCGTTATATTAATTTTGTATGTCTGCACAAACCTGAGAAGAAATTCAAACTTTCAAAGGTTGTGTGTGAAGTCGACCAATCCGTACTGGGCCCACGTGGGAGACTAAAGATCCACTACCGCCCTAATTCAGGGTAGGCTCGTGCCCTTCAGTGGAGACGTAGGTACCTATAACGGGTGTAAGGGACAGCGTCCTTCAAACTGATCGGGATTACACAGTCAATGAAACTAAACAACTATCACCAGGTTCTTTTTATTCAGAAAAAAAGAAGATATTGGCTTTTCCATACAAAATGTCCACTTACAGCCCGTATATGAGTTGATGTCTACGTGGTAATCAAACCCATGACTTCCAGATAGAAAGCCCAAGGCCCAGATCGCGGGACCACCGAGGCTCCTAGATAATGAGGTCTTTGAAAAACTCTGACAACAGGGTTCATCGGGTCGTTGTTCGACTCGAAAGCCCCCTCGCTAAGAAGATCTTTTTCTTCTGTCGAGTGGGTATCGAGTCAATCGACCCGATGAACCCTGGTGTCTGAGTTTTAAAACCGCCTAGTAGCACAACTATCAGGCCTCTGACATGGTTTGAGTAACGACCACTATCAAAGATAGTGACCAGGACCGACGGCTTAACGTGCCCTCCGAAGCACGAAATCTTTTTCTTTTCGGACAATCAGGTGATTCAGCCTGCAATGCCCTAACCAAACTGGGGAAAAATTCACAAAGTGATAAATTCTCAAATATCAACTTTGTGTTTCCCCCCTGGCAATCGAACCCGGGACCTTCGGGAGTCCATGGCACTAGCCACTAGACCACGGAGGCAGTTAAGAAGATGAGGTCTTCAGATAAACATTTACTTTATTTTCCAGGGTCCTGTGTCTTCCCGGAACACGAAGAAGCTGTGAATATGTACTACGTTCATCTCTCAGAAGATAACCCAGTCAGATTCGGCGTCAACGAAGACGTTTTAGAGGAATTCATAGAAAATGCTAAGAGTGCCACCAAAGCCGCTTTGAAGGACGATCTAAACGGCTACTGAAGACAAAAGAAAGTTTATATTAAATTTAAAAAAAATATAACGTAAGATAAGACTTGGATATAGGGCGCAAAATTACACATACATATTTACATACATAACACACATAAAACACTTACATACACATTATAACACTTACACATTTTAATACACACACATACATATAACTCTAAACACACATACACACACTAAAAACAACACATATATAATCTATGTCTAGTCAATATAAAGTGATGTGCAAATAAGTGAAATAAGTGTGATATAATATAAGTCAAGAATGATTTTAATTCATAATTAATTTTTAAGTACCTGAAATGAAAAACGAATAAAATACTAAGTTTAGAACTCATCCAGTCTTATTTATAGACTAGTTTCCCTGAGTTTTCCTGTAAGAATTATCAGATATTTTCCTGTGGGAAAAAGTAGCTTAAATATAGAAAAGGAACAATTAATGTCAATTTGTTTCAGAGTAATCACACAAAAAAGGTAAAACTGAAAAATAACAAAAAATAAAAGCGTCTCGGGCCAAAGAGATTCATCTATATTCTTGGCACGTTTTAATATGATACTAAAATAGTTAAAACGAAGTAAACATCCGTCACAAAGTTCCTTAACTTCTACATCTGTCACCATCTACTCAAAACCTACGCGGAGACTTTGCCCTTAGCTTTAGCCCGCTAAATATAGCTGTAACATTTACTTCTAATAAATTCACATTGGCAGACCGAAAGGCATACAAATCAGTCTTAAATGTCAAATCTAACTCGGTCGGCCAAAGATTTGCTGGCTTGATTCCAAGTCGCCGACAAGCAAGCCCGGTCTATCCAGCAAGCGCAAAAATAACCAGAAGTACTGTAAAATTTAATGTAGTATTGTTCCGGATGTGTTTTTCGTGTTTTACTGGTATTTAGGGCGATTTATTAGGTTAATAAATGGGGTAAAGTGATTCTTCATTGTTACTAGTTAAGAGAGAGTGTTCATATTGTGCGTTATTATAAACCTACCTACTATTTTGTTAAAAACTCAGTTTCATGCTAAGGTCAGTTATATTTGTTTTGATATAATTTCAACTGACATCTTATTCTGAAATATTTCAACATAGTTGTTGTAATTTATCATGAAGATAGCTATAATTTATTGCAACATTTTGGGTCTATTTCGGTTACATTTAGGTACGTTGCTTATACATTTGGCTGGATCAGTTTAATTGATTTGTGCGCAATTTCAGATTACTTCGAGAAGGAAATTAATAAGCCTGATCAAAAGTGATCCTTTTAAAACAAGTGACCATATAAACTAAACAAGTGAAAGATGTCTTCAGTACCAAACAGATTTAACGCAAAACTAGCCAGATTGTTTTACAAATATGGCGAAGAACACGAACAGAGAACAGCAAAAATAAAAGAAGAACATGAAAGGGAAACAAAAGAGTACGAATGTTACCCTCCATACAACTTTTCGTGGCTCATCGAAGGCAAAATAGCAGGCAAGTCATAAAACTTATTCAAAAGTAGGACTTGTTGCAGCGTACGACTTTCTCTTTTCTTTTATGTACGTAGATTCATAATGATATTTAATAAATAATTCTTATCAAGAGGGTTGTTGCCTTATGATCTGATAAACCCTCTGTCATGGTTTGTTTAACGACCACTGTCAAAGACAGCGACTTAATAAATATATCATGAAATCTATACCAATGAATAAATTATTAATTTTTTCAGGCATGGGCTGGCCACAGACTGTTGAAAACTTGAACTACATAGCAGATAGAAGGATAAATCTATTGATAACACTGTCCCCTGAGAAGTTACCGCCAATTCTAGACTGCGAAAAGAAGCTGAAATGGGCCGAGATTAGAATAAAAGAGTTTGGTGTGCCGACCCTCAAGCAGATCATCAAGTTTATTGAGATTTGTGAGCGAGCTGATATCAGAGGCGATGTAAGTTTATTTTTTTTTAGCGTGCCCACGGAACTTCTTCCATTCCCAAAGAATTCGCGTCTGTCGTCTGAGAAGAGAATTCACCTTAAAGTCGAAAGTGGAAACCTACTAGTAATGTTGTCTAGATGGTCTGCCTACGACATGTCTGTCTACGCTTCGATATTAATCTTTGTTAATTAAGCAGTAGGTAGGCAAAAATATGAAAAAGAAATGCTAATGATGCTCAAACTTTGTCACTATGCTGCACTGCTCCAGATTTTTGCTAGGAACTAAACTATTTATTTGTGTTCTAAGTGTTCGTCAAAAACGTAATACCAACGCCTGATCTGTATTGTAGCGCCTGTTACAAACGCAATAGCAACGTCTCAATCGCCTGTTGTAAACGCAATAGCAACATCTCAAACGCCTGTTGTAAACGTAATACCAACGTCTGTTTGGTGTTCCAAGTGGTGGGCGTCCACTGCAAGCATGGACGTGGGTACCAAGCTCGCTTGCTACCTCGACTAGTGATAGGGCCTGTTGCTAAAGCAATACAAACTAACGATACGTATTCCAAGCGCCTGTCACAAACGTAATAGCAACGTCTTTTCTCTGTTTCAGGTGGTGGGCGTCCACTGTCGGCACGGTCGCGGCCGCACCGGTACCATGCTGGCTTGCTACCTCGTCTACTTCAAGAACATGGCTCCGGAACGCGCCGTGCTCACGGTCAGGGTGCAGAGGCCAGGTAAATAACTCATTTTGGAAGAGATAGAGGCTTTATTAACTTCCATGCTGGACTGGGACCAAGATAAAAACAAAGAATGTGCCAGCTGCATCTCCTCCAAAAAACCAGCTAAGTGATCCGAGGGTTTCTGTATATCGCAATTTAGGTGATGGGCTGATAACCTGTCACTACAGTAATATACCTAAAAAATCTATCTCAAATAACCCTCAAAACTTTGTCAGACGTGGCGGAACGACCTTTATTTGGGTCGTTTACGCTCTGCCTACCCTGTTGGAGATAGAGGTGTGATTATATGTATGTATGTATTTATTGACTACTCGTAACTCAGTTTGTAAATGTCGACTTTTAAATTTCTAATAAGTTTATTTCTGTTTCGTACAAAAAAGGTTAGAGAATACCTCAAGTATTATCTTCCATAGAATTTTTACACCTGTTAATTTATTTCATTAAAAGATCAGGGAGGAATAAGAAGTTTAGACACTGTCTAATAGACAGCTCTAGCTCACTTCTATACTACTATGTATTTTTTATTCTAGAAAAGAGCTTTGCGTTGTTTCATTTATTCTATTTTTCTACAGGATCCTGTGAAACATACGAACAAGAGAAAATGGTCTGCCACTACCACGATTGTTTGAGAGGAACCATTCCCAAACCAGCCTACCGTTTAGTTGAAGACAAAGTCTACTTTGACAGCGCAATGAAACATTTGTTCGATGATGAAGAAAGACTAGATAGTGATGATGACGATGGAAGTCTAGCCGGCACATCAACCGTTAAAGTAGTTGAAAAAGTTAAAAAGGAGAGGATAAAATCAAACGCTATGGTTATACATCACCACATTTATTTTTAAGATTTAAAATAATTACAATTTTTAAGACTTGGTTTGCATTGAAGTTAAACATTTTATGCACTTTATAATTTTTGTAAAGAGTAAAATAAAAGTATGTTAAACAATTAAAAAGTTGTTTTTTTAAATAATGTAAAACACTTATCAGACCGTTAACAGGATTTTAACAATAGCAAACTTGAATTACAATCCTTCCAATAATAGAAAAGTTTACGATGTATCTTGAATTTGGCAAAATTTTCAAACATACACATACACATTACACACTATTTACAGTGTAACATGAAGTTTCAAAGTATTAGTTGCCCCTTCTGACAATTTGGCAGCCAAGCAGGCCCTGTTGTCCCCAACGTCTAGGAGTAACTGACAGGTTTAATACACTGTTGTTGCGCCGCACCAACACACGTATATTCTGGCCGATGGAGTGGGTGACGATGTTGTGAACTTGCATTATGTCCACAAAGTTGTGGATGTTGACAGAGCCGAATTGGAACACTTCATCTTGGGCACACAAGCCCTGAAAGAAATTGAAAACAAGGTTGTTTTTACTTCTTTATGGATTATTTGCAAATGTAAGTATCTTAGCTTCATAAAATTGTAATAACTCATAGTTTGTCTAAGCATCCGTCGACAAACCAAAATATGATTGGTTCCTCAATTTTCATATATGGGGCTGAAACATGGTGCTTACGAAGCCGGGACTGCGGTAAATTCACGCATTTGAAATGTGGTGTTGGAGGAAGTCGCTTAGAATACGCTGGACTGACTTTAGAAATAACAAGTCCATTCTGCAGGAGCTAAACATCAAAACCAGTCTCCTAGACACTTGTAAACAGAAAACCTTAACTTTCTTCACCTAAACACAGCCTGGAGAAGTTCATAATTACTGGCCAAGTGGAGGGTATGCGAGCTCGAGGCAGAATGCCCATGCGTTGGTCAGATGCAATAAAGAAAGCAACAAATACCTCTATATATATAGATAAGAAAGATCGTTTGTCTAAAACAGAGTGAGTCAGGAAAACTTACAGCTAAATTAGCAGGAGATCCGTCATAGACAAATGTAATAGTTGCAAATCCTTCATCATTCTCTTGGATACTCATAATGTCATCACCGCTGTGGCTGACCCCATTCAAAACATGGCCGTTGGTGAACGCACTGCCATTAGACATGGACATGCCTTGGTCTCTTCCGTTGGGACGTAACTCTGAGTGGACTTCAGCCAAACCTTGCTCAATGCGTCTCATTATGGCCTTGTGGTCGTTTTGAAGGCCTAAAATTAAGAATGTGGGTAGACATTAAAGTGAACTTAATATAAGGTCCGGGAGTCAACTACAGTAAGCTTTGAATACGTGGAAATTAAGGCGGTTTTCTTTTTTTGATGGTACATCACAATGCTTAGTCACTATAATAACCTCTAAAGTCTTTGGTAAGTTGTAGTTGATCTACTTACAAATGATGGTGTGTCTTGCGTGCCGCACTTTGTAGACATCTATATCCGTTCGTGGATAACCCTCGTTGTCCACCAAAGGGTCGTGCATACCCACATTATTGGTTTCTAAAATCATATTCTGATCGCGAATTTCACTCTCTATTCGGTCCTTCTCCGCCATCAACCGTAAGACCCGTTCTCTTGCAGAACCATCGCTATTTAATCCCACCATTTTGACTTCTATGTTAGTGTTATTCACAATATAATTTGATTTTGAGGACAAAAACAACAAATAAACACAAACTGCGACAAAACTTTATTTGACGTTTAGCACCGTGGGTTACCATTGCACAAAAATGTATAACGTTAGTGAATAACGGTTATATTATTCATAAGGCTTTATATCCTCGCTCATGAAATATGTGACCAGTCTTCCAGTTTTTTAGATTGCATTATTATGATATGAATATTATAAGCAATACTAATTTTTAACCATGTTTCAATGCTAAAACATGACTAATCTCATCATATTATAAGTATTAATAACTTCTAATCATTTGGAGAAGGAGAAGAATCATTTCTTAAATTCAAACTAGGTTTCTTAGCATATAATCATCAATATTAATTACATTTTCCATATTATAACTTTTCTCAATAACTGTTTATTATAACTATAATTGTAGTGCATTGTCTAATAGCGACTTGGTGTACTAACGCCATACGACTAAATAAATAAATAACTGTAAAGGCCAAGGACTATCTATGTACAATAATATGGTATGATGTTGTGTGTAAGTCTTTTAGTATGCCTCCGTGGTCTAGTGGTCAGAGCCATGGGCTTATGATCCGGAAGTCCTGGGTTCGATTCCCAGGGGGGGAACACAAAAGTTGATATTTGGTTAGGACATTCCAGGCTGAATCACCTGATTGATCCGAAAAGAAAGAGGATTCCGTGCTTCGGAGAGCACGTTAAGTCGTCGGTCCCGATCGCTATCTTTGATAGTGGTCGTTATTCAATGTCCGTAAGGATTGAGGAGCCACATCAGATTTTTAAAAGCTGATCTCAACATTATTTAGCAACAAAGTAGCTGATTTAGCAGCAAAATATATCACTAGTTATATTAATTCAAAAGTGGCTCCTCAATCTAAACATCTGAATTGAGGAGCTCTACTTATACACATGCTTGTCCTGGTTTCATTAATACGAGTATAATATGGTCACCCTTCACTGCGAATTCATAAGGAAATAGTTAAGTATTGTTATTTCAAAATTCAAAATATATGCACTGCTGAACTGTTCAGATATATTTAGAAGACATTTCTGCTAAATGTTGGTGTCTCTGACTTTTGAGTCCGTTGAGATCTCAGGTGGCTACAGTTAATCATATAAAAGTAGAACGTCAGGATTGAGGAGCCAAAGAAAATTTGTTCATCTACATTTTTTTTTTTTAAATATGATGTTGCTCCTCAATCCTTACGGACATGTTATTCAAACCATGTCAGAGGCCTAAATAGCTGTGCTACTAGGCGGTTCTAAAACTCTGACACCAGGGTTCATCTGGTCTATCGACTTGAGAATCCACTCGCTAAGAAGAAGTATCAGTATCAAGTAAACGCAACTCAGGTATTAGTAGTCACGTCACTTAGTTATTTTATGACAGTAGATATATGTATATTTATGTATTAGTTTATTTTACAATATCTATGTAGTAGCTTGTACCTAGTTTATGTATTATATGTAATGTAATGTATTTAGGATATATTTACTAGGTTTGCACTATCCCGCTTACCACTACGCATTTTTCTTTCACCCAAAGGTTGCCTGGAAGAAATTGCTACCTAAGCAATAAGGCCGCCTATGTTGTACTTGTTTTTTGTTGTTATCTGTTGTGTTGTATGATTTGTATTCTTACGTGCAATAAAGTATTTTTATGTTATGTTATAGACAGAATTTCATTACACTCCTGCCTGCATAGCTAAAAGGGTTCGATATTAAAAATGAAACCGTTTTTTATTATTTGTTATTCTTTATTTTTATATTTGAAATCAATAATGAGATTTAAAACTGTAGCTCTTCAGAATCATTACTTTATACAAAAAAAAATGTAAGCTTAGTAGATTTGCTTTGATTTTACATATAACAAATACAACAATGATTTAAATAAATGACCAGATTAATAGTTTTATAACTCTAATAATAAGGACTTAATCGTAGAGTCAGATTTATATAAAAAATTAACAAATAAGTGTGAGTGTTGGTTAACATTTTCATAAATGAAGAAAGGTTACATATTAAAGCGTTTAATTTTTATCAAAGTATTCTTAGATTTTATTAAGTAAATGTCTTTTGCGACAAAGTGTACTTTAGTTAAATCTCTTATAAAATAACGTCCGCTATGGAATTTTTTCATGAGCAGATTTTTTTTTTGGTAAATATAAAATTATACGTCACAACTCTGGCGATAGTCGTGGGTATTCTTTTGTCATTTACCAACCGAATTACAATTACCGTCACAACAAAGATATTGTGCAAACAACAATGCATAAAGAACACATACATAAAAATGTACATACGTACTGTATAATGGATGACAAATTATTACTAAATAATTTCAACCAACATTTCATGAACACAAAAAGGACCTAAAATGAAAAGAAACATGATTGTGCATTACAAAAAAAAAATACTCATAAATAATCCTATTATCACCTTATCAGATCTCAAGAAACTGATTTCTTTTGTGAATCTACCCGCACAGGCTGGCGATCCTGCACAAGAGATTATAGACTCGAGAAAGCGTTTCCTCAAAATCACCTATCCTCATAGTTCGTTAACAAAATGGTCCCTAATGGAAAAATATTACAAAAAAGTTTACAAAATCACACTTTCTTTCGGTCTCTATAGAGAGACTAATACGTATTTAACATACAATCATACACTAACAATTATGGCAACGTTTACAATAAATAAAAGGAGAATATACACATCGATACACAAATCTCGGTTTGGAAATCCACTCGACACGACGGGACGTCACGGGGGAATACTGACAGCACTAAATAAATAAACGTAGTCCAACGTGCACAACGATGCACGGATCGTAGAAAAAATAAGTATACAAGGCAACAAGTGCAGACTTTATGTTTTACTACTACCATCTATTTATTTTCTTAACTACAAGCCACATTCGCAAATTCGATTTTTTATTAAGCTTAGCTTAATTCGCGAATAGGTTAATAATTCATTGTTAGTATTATTATAATAATATCGGCACTCGCCTATAACATCAATGCGAGTCGTTTTGATCATTTTCAAAGTTCATTTAAAGGTGGGCGTATATTTACGTTATTTTGGCCTAAATACTGAATACAAATTTGGAAAAAGATGCGTGTAACAATAATTAAAAGAAAAAGCCAAAACGACTCGCATAAAATTGGTAAATCTAAGGTTCTGAAACCCCAACTCTGTTCTGAAATCCAATTTAAAATTTCAATTTTAGAACGGTATTGAGGAGTCAGACTGGCATGTATATTTGTCGTCTAGAGTCGGAATGGTTCGCGTTTGTCTGTCGTGGACCGCGAGGGCGTCCCGCGTCGCGACCCCGGGGTCGCGGGCGCGCCGCTGTCGGACGCGTCAGACGGCTTCCGGAGTAGTCGCGAAACTGCCGTCTGTTGTCCTGCTCTCACTGGTGTGGTACTGCCCGACGGAGTTCTTTGCCTGTTTTGTACAAAATATATTAACAATCGTATAACTGCAAGGTGCACTCCCATGCAACAAGCACTACAAACCAACAAAAATAACACCACGACTAAAAAAATTACCTGCATATTCACAATAATTATTATTTCCGTAAACCAAAAACAGGATACTAAAAAAATAATATTAAGGTAACAAAGAGATTGACAACTTGAACAACTACAAAAAAGTACCAAACAAAAAATAAAAAGCATAAACATAAAAACGAATATAAAGCATAAACAAAGAACAATCAAAGCACAAACTACAAAAAGACATTACCTATTAATATTACTGTTAGTATGGTGATCCTTTAGTACTGGAATGCGACTCCGGCCGGGCGTTTGGCCCTCGGTGGAGGCAAACGACCCACTCCTATGTGGGTTAGCGTGATAACACAAGATACATTAGTTACAGGACAGAGAAGACATTAGACAACTTTGTTACTGCACATGCCTGGTATACATTCTGTTCCATCTGAATAGATCTCGTTTATAGTTGTGATTGTATTTACATTGCAAGATCTATAAAGATGTACGAGTGGCAAGATTTATCCGTTTTTGAAATATTAGGAGTAAAAGCATGGTGTGCTGGATACTGTGCTGATATTCTTACAGTACATGTGCATTAACAGAAACAGAAAGAAATATATAAACAAAGAAGGCATTGATGAATGTTGTAATGTTGCAACAAATGTATTT
This sequence comes from Scrobipalpa costella, assembly GCA_949820665.1. Taxonomy (NCBI): domain Eukaryota; kingdom Metazoa; phylum Arthropoda; class Insecta; order Lepidoptera; family Gelechiidae; genus Scrobipalpa; species Scrobipalpa costella. The sequence continues at coordinate 14,687,917 of OX463315.1, forward strand.
ATTTAATTTAATATTTGCGGAGGTTTATTGTACAGATGGCTGATTGATGATAAGAACAGGGTCAGGAAATTTCAAAGCACATATAGATTTAAAGAAATTAAAAAGAATTCTGATTATGTTAGTTGATACATTTTTAACTTATGCTTTATGTGAGAAAAGTATGAAAAGAAATGTGTGTAAGAAAAATCCTGGACCTGGTTACTTTGATATTTTGAAAAGCAGATTATAATTTAAAATCTGGTTTCCAATAAGGCGAGAAAGCTTGTAGTTGTAGAAATGTTGACATGATTAAAATTTAAAATATCGAAGCACAACAATGATGAACACATTCTACTATGGATGATAAACCTGCAAAGCTTGCTTTTAAAATAAAATGTTCTTATAAAATAATGTTAGTAATAGCAGTGCATAAACATAACAATGTGTAGGTATATTATGATGAATATGGCGACTAATGGCGAGGACGAGGGCTATGATGATTAAATAGAGTGGCAATACTTGAAACACTACATGGTAAAATGGTTGAATGAATACTTTGATCTAAACTCAAGAACGTACTATTGAATTTACATGAATGGCGATGAGGCAAAGACAATGATACAAAAACTAAAAGATTTTCAAAATCCAACGAGCATAAAACGGAACGGGCCAAAATCGAAGCTAGCATTCTACAGGCTTGTCAGATGTACCCTTTGATTCGCTGCGTTGGCTTGGACTCTCCACTCGACTCGCTTATATTACTTTCGTATTCATTGTCGCTCGTCATTCCAGATATGCTGAATAGCGAGGAGTCGTCTTCTGGACTTCTTTGTTCAGACTTTCTTGAAGGGTCTATGGAAGTGGGACTAGGTTCCAGGGAAACTTCTCGGGATGTTGACTGCGACTTTCGGGATTTGATTTTTCTTTCAACAGAGGAAGGACGAGTACCCACATAGACTGGGATTTTGGTGTGACCTTGAGTCTGGAATGCAGGATGTGTATGGGATAAGGATTTAGGATGTTCCGATGCCATCGAAGACGGCTGGGAATGTGTAGAGCTGTTTTTATCCGTTTCGTAATTGCATGCGAAAGGAAAAAAAATATTCATTTAATAATCGCCTTAAAAATTGTGTTTCTTGTGAGTTAGTTCAAACCAAACCGTGTTCTTTAAGCTGTGTTAGTTATTTTGTCTATCGATGGGACAACATGCTGGCGCTTCTAGCGGCCAAAATATTATTTTTTCTCTTTAAATGCCACCCGCCACCAAAGCTGCATACAAGACGAACATCTCGATATTTTCACAATACAACGGCGCCCTGCGGTGTGTCCATTTCTACAATCTACTGGTGGCTTCAAGATGCTTCCCCATCGAACTAACCTACTACCTAAAGCGCAGACGTGCTTTTCCAACAATTTGTTTCACAAACTTACGACCAAAATTTGCTTTTGCTACATATTGATTAACATTTACAAAACCGATAAAATACAATTATTTATTTAGTAAGTTTCAACTAGGATAATAATCATAATTATAAATATTCTTCTTCTTCTGTCGAGTGGGTATCGAGTCTATCGACCCGATGAACCCTGGTGTCAGAGTTTTTAAACCGCCTAGTAGCACAACTATCAGGCCTCTGACAGGGTTTAAGTAACGACCACTATCAAAGATAGCGACCGGGACCGACGGCTTAACGTGCCCTCCGAAGCACGAAATCTATTTCTTTTTCGGACAATCAGGTGATTCAGCCTGCAATGTCCTAACCAAACTGGGGAAAAATTCACAAAGTGATAAATTCTCAAATATCAACTTTGTCCCCCCCCTGGGAATCGAACCCAGGACCTCCGGATCAGGAGTCCATGGCACTAGCCACTAGACCACGGAGGCAGTCAAACATTAGGATTGTTCCTAGTTTAAACTTGTAAAAATCGCAATATTTCAATTAAACCCGAATCTCGTTACTTAAGCAAATGTTGGCCGCGTCAACCCAAGACAATCACACCGCGATGCGCGCAAACAGTCTGTGTACCTCGCTAGCGCCGGCGCCGGAGAGAGCGTCGGTATGCTGGACGTGCGGTACATCGCGCCGGCATGGTACCTGTCCGTGCGTACATACATACATAAATCACGCCTTTATCCTTTACGGGGTAGGCAGAGCGTTTAACGCCTCGTAAAAAGCGCTTTCGCCACGTCTGACAAAAATTGAGGGCAATTTTAGATTGTAATATGTATTGCTATAGTGACCGGTTGTCAGCCCATCGCCTAAATTACAATACACTGTAACCCTCCAGTCCCTTTTGCTGACTTCAACAGCATGCCCGGGAGGAAGGGCAGCTGGAACATTCTATGCTTTTCTATCTCTCCCAGTCCAGCATGGAAGTAAGTTTCCAGTGTCCGTGCGTAGTGCCGTTTAGTTTACATATACATCTTGTGTCGTATTACCAAATGTAAAGTTTTGGCTAACGAAGGTAGCTTACATACGTGGAACATGAACAGGAGTAAGCAGTCTTGTTTTTACTGTTTTAAATGTTCCCAAACACAAATCACTACAATTATTTAATTATCTAATTTTTTTCTGGTTTCACACAGGTATCTCGTATCTACGTCAACCCTTTATTATAATCCCATCTGACTGTTAATATGACGACCCGCGCAGACTAGTTGGCAGTGTACCTGCCTGCTACGCAGAGAGTCCCGGGTTCGATTCTCGGCCGGGGCAGACAATTGAATGAGTTTAAATGTCTGTTTCTCGGTCTAGGTGTTCTTTGTGACTGTTTCTGTGTATGCCCATGGCACCCGATACAGGGAATCCTACTGGGGGCTATGAGTGCGAGTGTTTTTTTTTCTTTTATTTTTTGACGTGACAACGTCTTATAATTCGATGTCGCCGGCTGCACGCACGAAAAAACATGACTCATGCGGCGTTACCTCGCTCTGAGGCGTTCCATTTAAGGCTTGAAGTGCAAGCGAGAGCGCGGAACGAGCGACAAAGACACGTTGTCACGTTCAACTATCGTCAGACAACCGTTTTTTTTCTTTCTTTTCTTATTTTCTTTTTTTTTCTTATTTTTTTTATATATTTTTTGTTTTTTTTAAATAAACACGTACCTTCCGCTAGCAGGCGTCAAGAAGCCAGTGGGCGTGCGCGGCCGGGAGCCGCCGTTGGGCGTGGCGCTCCCGTACTTGGTGGCGTTGGCGGCCGCGCGCGCCTGCGACGTCTTCGTGTTCGTCACCTTGCGCATCGGAATGCGAGACGGTGTACCTACGTCATCTGTCGAATAAACAATAGGGAAAACTCATGATTTTTTTTAAACTATTAGTAAGAATTATTGTCACCTATAATTATTGTCATAGATGAACGGATGTGAAGAAATTTTCGCAAAATATTCATTAGTTTAAGAGTTATAATGCCTTAAAGTGGATAGTTAAAAAGAGAGGTCCGAACTGTCATGTGACGTCATAAGACAGGAGCGCCATACTAATTCCATATAAATTGTCGTTTCGAAGAGAGAGATAGATAGTCTATCTTCATAATGGTATATCTCGGTGATTATTTGATCAATTTTATTTCTGTTTTCACTGTTCTTTTCATAATTTAAGATGTTTTTAGACAATAGGTTCAGGAACTGAAAATATGTTATATGCACGTTCTCTATTGTAAGATGTGAAGGTAGCAGGGGCGGAGGGTGAATTTTATCAATAGGGAAGCCGGAGTAAAATACAAATACTTATGTTACTCCGTATATCATAGTTTTAAGTTCTACACCAATATTCAAAAATACAATTTTGCTGCCTAATAAATAAATAAACCATTTTCTTAAGATAACAAATCAAACACCTACGATTTGGATGATTTTAAAAGGGAAGCCCCTTAATAGAGACAATAAGAAACGTGTTAATAGAGATAGAGCCCCTTAATAGAGACAATAAGAATAGTGTAAAGGTATGGAACAATATACCGCCACCAATAAGAAATATACCCACATTAAGTGCCTTTAAATATAAATATAAAGCTTTCCTTACTGATGGCGTTATAAGAAACGAGGCGTGTATCTGAGTCTGCAGTATGAGAAATATTTTAATATTTTTTTTTTATAGGTAGGTACACATACATTGTTTTATATAACATTATCTAATTTATGTAAGGATATAATATGTACGATAGTATATAAATATAACTATGATATTATTATTATTGTTTACTCATGATTATGTATGTAAATTTATATCCATCTACTCAAATTGTTATTTTATTACTATCTATGTATCTCCTCTAAGGTATTACGATATTAAAATATATTAGGTAGGTACATGACCACGTGACGTCATTCTCCGTAGCGATTCCGACAGGTTGTCACCACGTGGTGCTGGCAGAATACCAGCGTCGTGGCTTCTGCTGCGACTTATGCTGAGTCAGCTCCTTTTCTCTGGCGCAGTACATAGCATAGCAGTTGTAGTAATGGTTTTACGTTGTTTACATGTTTCACACGTTGTTGTAATTAATAGTGTTACCTGTTTTAAGATATTTTGTATACTGTTCTATGATTATGTTGTGTTTTGTACTGTGAACCGGAGAATAAAGTGTTTTCTATTCTATTCTATTCTTAATGGACACATTCTTAGTTTAGTCTACCTAGCAAATTAAGTCATAGTAAAATTACTCATTAGCTTTAGATTAGGCTAGATCGTAATTTCTAAATGTTGTTACCTTAGTAGGTAAAATATTTACAAAAAAAAAAAAAGGTATGCGGTCGGGAATCGTGTTATATGAACCCTTCGCCACTGGAAGGTAGTCTGATACTTAATCCAATGGAATCACAAAATGTACGGTTGAAGAACAAGTGTTGTACCTACCTGTACTATCAAGTGACAGATTGGATCCATGTCTTGAAGGTGGTTTGGATCCTGCTCTAGATCCCGGCCTTGATCCTCCAGGTGTCAGGGTGGACCTGATAAATACATACGTAGTCAACGCAAGTTTAAATAAAAAACTTGTAGTGTCATATTCTATAACGATATTACATACATACATACATACATATCATCACGCCTTTAACCCTAATGGGGTAGGCAGAGCGTAAACGACCTAAACAAAGGTCGTTCCGCCACGTCTGACAAAGTTTTGAGGGTTGTTTAAGATGGATTTGTAGGTATATTGCTGCAGTGACAGGTTGTCAGCCTGTCGCCTACATTGCAATATACAGAAACCCTCGGATCCCTTAGCTGGTTTTTACAGCATGCCCGGGAGGAAATACAGCTGGCACATTCTATGTTTTTCTGTCGACGATAACGGTAATAGAACATTATATCATGCGGTTCACTCTGATATTGACGTTTTTAATAAAATGCCTACTTATTCTTGTTAGTAATAGTAATATACCTTTAAATCTATCTAAAATAACCCTCAAAACTTTGTCAGACGTGGCGGAAAGACCTTTGTTAGGTCGTTAACGCTCTGCCTACCCCATTAGGGATAATGGCGTGATTATATGTATGTATCATCATCATCTCCCTAGCCTTATCCCGTATCTCACGGGGTCGGCTACCTAATCTAGGGGATTGAACGAGGGTACTGGTTTGTATGTATGTTATTCTTGTTAGTATAATATTTGGAATTTACCTCGGAGCACTGGGTTTCCTATATCTCGCGCCAAGTCCGCTGGCAGCTTCGTTGTCGCTTAGAGAGTCCGGCGTGCCCGCGCTCAGCGAGGATCTTGACGCCCGACCGGCAACGGTTCCAGCCGACATCGGCACTGACCGAGCCGTTCGCTCTCTCACCTACACGTTATATCAAATGTTAGAGAATTAAATGGACTAAGGTTTGCTCACACAAAAAATAATGATAATGAAACGACAATTGGACTCGCAATTATGTAGCGATATCAAACTTGAGAGCAATATTAAGTATGGATTTGACAGGCCAGTTTGTACTGAAATGACGTTTCTGATACGAACTCAAACTGACTGTCAGTCATGAGCGCTGATTATAAATACGGCCCTAAGATACTAATTCGTTTTATAATTTATACACATTTCCAATACAGTAGATCATGCTCAACGATAAAATGGACTTGACGAATGAATCTACGACATCAACCAAATAACTTAAACAATGGACAAATAAACATAAAAGGCTGAAATCGAATGATTGACTTCAAGGTGCAACACGCCACTTTCACTATAGGCATTACCCAATGGTATCCCTGGTATCCTGGAGAAGGCTGGTATCCGTGATGTGTGTAATGGTGCGCGCCCGGCGTCGTCGACCCCTGTGATCTCGAGTGGCCGTATATGAAGGCCTGTTTCGTGCCATGCGTCGACCCCACGTGTAGCGGGTACGAGCACGGCAACTCCTCGCGCTGCCTCAAAGCCTCAAATATAGGCCTCAGCTGCTCCATAAACTCCTCAGCTAAACGCACGAATACAAACCGGGACACATTAAGGAGGGAAGGGAACGTAACCGTCAAATAAACCATTTTTGTCTTCATAGTGCCAATCGTTTTCCGTATCGCGTTTATTTTCAATGTTTTTGACGAGACGATGTTACGATTAGTCCACACGCATAGTAAAACTCAACGAACGCGCGAAGTTTTGCGGAGGAGGTGTGATGGGATCTAGCGGGGAAGATGAAACGAAATACATTACCAAAACATCCATTGCGCTGACGTGCCACCTCTCCAATGCAGTGGATCCAATGAGGTATACTAACAAACAACACCAAACACTACACGAGCCTGTGCTTCAATGCATAGCGAACACTAATGCAAACGACAAACTCTACGAGCTCAACACATGCGTCACTTTCCACGCACCTTGCAAATGGATTCGGCAATCCATGTGCAAGTTGCAACATTGAAAGCGAAAAAAAGTAAAGTCCCAAACCGATTGCTCCCTCCAACAACTACGGTGCGCTAATGTGTAATGTGTGCGAGATTACAACTAATTTCTAAACTTATAACCTGTAGAGAGAGATTTGTAAATTAAATAAGTTTAGTAAAGTAGTATCTTTAGCTACTTACCCCAGTGATGGGTCCAATTGATGGAGGAGTGTTTGTGTTCGAGCGGGGCGTACGCGGTCTGAACGCTGCCATGCTCTGAGATACTCCATCAGCCAGAATGAACTGTTCCCTCAGTTCGATGTTGGTGCGTCCCTTGGCTGCATGCAGGCGGCGTCCGGTGCGGGGAGAAAAGGGGCGGGAACGGGCAAGGTGAAAGAAAACCGTTCGGTAATAGGAAAATCAGAAAAATACACCAAAGTGTGACGGGACAGCGTGCATGGTAGTGAGGAAAAGGAAAAAAAAACAACAAACAAAATCAGAACAATATCAAACATAAACAAACAAAACGCAATAATCAAAAATTTAAATCAAGGATTTTTGTGTGCGGTTAGGAATAGGAATTAAAATACAATTAGTTTATTCTCCACCAAATAATTATGCAGTGTATAAACTAAGGGCAAGATATTATAAAATCGACACATTTAATTATAGTATTTTAAATGTGCAATGGTATGGTACTGCATGGTAGTATACCTAACAGCAATAATGTATATTGTATTTACAAAACATGAACAATCTTGCACTTGTTTTATACCTAACAGCAATAATGTATATTGTATTTACAAAACATGAACAATCTTGCACTTGTTTTATACCTAACAGCAATAATGTATATTGTATTTACAAAACATGAACAATCTTGCACTTGTTTTATACCTAACAGCAATAATGTATATTGTATTTACAAAACATGAACAATCTTGCACTTGTTTTATACCTAACAGCAATAATGTATATTGTATTTACAAAACATGAACAATCTTGCACTTGTTTTATACCTAACAGCAATAATGTATATTGTATTTACAAAACATGAACAATCTTGCACTTGTTTTATACCTAACAGCAATAATGTATATTGTATTTACAAAACATGAACAATCTTGCACTTGTTTTATACCTAACAGCAATAATGTATATTGTATTTACAAAACATGAACAATCTTGCACTTGTTTTATACCTAACAGCAATAATGTATATTGTATTTACAAAACATGAACAATCTTGCACTTGTTTTATACCTAACAGCAATAATGTATATTGTATTTACAAAACATGAACAATCTTGCACTTGTTTTATACCTAACAGCAATAATGTATATTGTATTTACAAAACATGAACAATCTTGCACTTGTTTTATACCTAACAGCAATAATGTATATTGTATTTACAAAACATGAACAATCTTGCACTTGTTTTATACCTAACAGCAATAATGTATATTGTATTTACAAAACATGAACAATCTTGCACTTGTTTTATACCTAACAGCAATAATGTATATTGTATTTACAAAACATGAACAATCTTGCACTTGTTTTATACCTAACAGCAATAATGTATATTGTATTTACAAAACATGAACAATCTTGCACTTGTTTTATACCTAACAGCAATAATGTATATTGTATTTACAAAACATGAACAATCTTGCACTTGTTTTATACCTAACAGCAATAATGTATATTGTATTTACAAAACATGAACAATCTTGCACTTGTTTTATACCTAACAGCAATAATGTATATTGTATTTACAAAACATGAACAATCTTGCACTTGTTTTATACCTAACAGCAATAATGTATATTGTATTTACAAAACATGAACAATCTTGCACTTGTTTTATACACAAATTAGTATCTAAACTACTAAATTAAAATATATGCTAGAAATGTTAAATGCAAATAAAATCGATAATCATGCTATATAAAGCAGATCTAAATCTAGGTAATGAACCGTTCGACTTAAACCATTTGACTGAAAATATTTACTTACAAAAGATTTTTATTTTTTTAAGGCATAACTACTGTGCGGTTCTGCACGTTTGTTTTACATGAACAAAAGCATCTAAACTACAAAGAACAGGTAAGCATTGTTACATCTATTTTGAGAAAAATATATAATTTTGATAGCAAAGTCAATTATGCCGAAAGAAATTTCTAAAGCCACACCAATATAACGTCCTGCAATGGAACCCAATTTTCAATGACCAAGATTAAGAAAAGCAACTGAAATCTTCAAGCGACTTCAAAAAATAAAAGCGTGCATTCTGATACTTTGAAATAGTTTTATGAAAGTGACTTGATTATTTTTCAATGGTTAACAAAAATTACGATAACCAGCTTGCGTTGCAATTCAGAAACACTATTTACACAAGCCTGTTTTACATTGAAGTCGCTTTTGAAATAATTTACAAAGAAAGGGTTCCAAGCAGAAACCGTTTCTTACCGAGCGGGCAACAAGCTTCATGCTGCTCCGGTCTATCCGGATCAGGCAGCGGTAGCACTAATGATACTACTCATGTAAGGGATTCAGGATTTAACGCAATAAAATGAATAACAAACGTAAACAGGGACAGGGACGGTGGGTTTGGACAAAGCGAATACGAATTAGTAAATTAGTAGCAACATCAAATCGTGGATTTGCTCGCTTACTTTATTTTAGCTATGTGGTGTTGCTGGTATCTAGCGGTTGTTGATTTGCTTCACAAATGATCGTGGGTTTGGGTGTGATTTATCTAATTGCGTAATTATTCCATTGCGATATATTACCTACATATTTATTATATTATATTTATAATATTAGGTATACGTATTTTATTATGAGTTCGTTTTTTGAAGTTGTGCTGACTCATTTAACTTGTAAGTAGTAAAGTGATATTTTAATTTAATTTAATGGAATTCGATGAAATTTATGAAGTAATATTTGAATTAAATAATTTATTACACGAATTGCACAAATGACTTGGCTCTACCAAACTTTGTAGAATAACAACTCATTATCGTATCGAAATAACGCGTTAGTTAGTCAACTGGCAACACCGTTTACTGCGCATGTCAAAATTGTCAAACGCGTCGCGTCGGGAAAACAATGGAACCGTGTGATATTTTCTGATTATTTCCAAAATTTAATACATTTTCATGTTGAACGTGTATAATAAACTATAAAAATGACCGGAACAATAATCGAAAACTTGAGTGGGCGAAAACTCGCCGTGTTAGTGACCTTTTTAATGCTATGCCAGATAACGTGTTTCTTGATCGGAGGTTTGGTGGCGCCGATGCCTGCAAATGTCCAAAATATCCTCGGAACGGTGTGCAAGGACACTTCAACAATGAAAAATGACACAACCAAATGGTTCTACAACCGCGGCAAGGGCAAATGCCAGACCATCGACCTGTCCAACATGCATCAAGATTTGTCGGAGACCGACATCGTTTTCGCGTTCCAAATGCCGGTTCCCCGCGAAAATAAGGTGTTGGACTACTCTAGATGGCAGCAGAACCTCATAGGAGTGCTGCAGGTTGATATACGGTATCATTCGCAGATGGAAATACAGCCGCGGAGTACAATAACTATCGACGCGCGTCTAGCGTATCGGAACAAAGGCGATCCAGACGACGCATGGAAATTATACACTCAATCGGTCGAAAAACGCAATTTAGACTGCGACATTGAGAACAAAGCTGAGGAATATCTATACAACTGCTCAGCTATCCCTTTGTTTGAGTTAGGCTCTTTGTATCATGACTACTATCTACTCAACATTAGGCTACCTGTGGATACGCCAGAGATGAATGCATACATAGGGCATGTGCAGGACATGTGGTTGACTGTCATCAACCAAAATGGAGGATTTACTAAAGTTTGGGTGTCTCTAAAAACAGTTTTCTTCCCAAGTATTATCGCTATTCTCTGCTGGTTTTGGAGAAGAATTCATATGTTGCAACGTAAACCGGTACTGCTAGAAAAGATGCTTCTATCTTTAGGAATATCTCTTTGTGTTTTAAACATGCCTTTAGAGTATTTGACTCTACAATTTGACTTGCCATTTATGTTGCTTCTCGGAGACATTAGACAAGGAGTTTTCTATGCTATGCTGTTCTCATTCTGGTTAGTTTTCGCTGGTGAACACATGTTGATACAGGATGCATCTGCTCTCAGCTCTTTGAAACAATACTGGCGTCATCTAAGTGCTGTTGCTATGGGCTGCATTTCTTTATTCATCTTTGATATGTGTGAAAGAGGAGTGCAACTAAGGAACCCATTTTATTCAATCTGGGTAACAGATTTAGGCACAAATCTAGCCTTGACCTTCATAATATTAGCAGGCATTTCTACTGGAGTATATTTCTTGTTTCTCTGCTACATGGTCTGGCAAGTTTTTATCAATATCGGTCAAAAACGTCAGTCTCTTCCAACTATGAGTTCAGTGAGACGTTTGCACTATGAAGGAATAATCTACCGTTTTAAATTTCTTATGTTGGCAACTTTGTTATGTGCTGCATTGACTGTAATTGGCTTTATTCTCGGGCAAGTCGCTGAAGGACAATGGAAGTGGGATGAGAACATTGAATTGGAATATACTTCAGCGTTTTTCACTGGAGTGTATGGAATGTGGAATATCTATATCTTTGTGTTGCTGGTTTTGTATGCTCCGAGTCACAAGCAATGGGCTGTTACTGAAAACACTGCGGACACTCAAAACTTGAGCGAAGAGATAGAGTTTAGTCCGTTACCGAGCGAGAGATCAACCAGTGAGATATCTTCATTAACTTCCTTTATTAGGAAGACAACCATTGATTAGATTTTGCATTTTATCTCTGAATTACTTATTTAACAGGCAGCAAAATGTAGAATTAAGTAGTAGAGGTAACTTTGTATAACAATAACAGTATTAACAGAACAAATTTTGTAATGTTTGCAAAGGGAGGTGTATCCCATATTTAGAATACCTTATCTATATGTAGAAAGACTTGAGTGTTGAGCAATAGCTTAGTTGTAATGTGATTTAGCTTCCAGTTATATTTAGACTATTCTTTTTGTAAGAAAGACAGTGTATTCAGAATCTAAAACTACTGCTTTTGATGTTTATAAGAGAGATTATCATCATATGACTCAGCCCAATTTTGAGAAACACTGTAGGATATAAACGCCTACATAACTTAACTCTGACTCATTTTAAATTTGTAAAAAAACTGGTTTAGCATTTGATCTCCTGTGTGCTTCCAAAATAATCTGTTAGTTGCCAAAAACAACATTTTAGACTTTCAAGGCTAATCTAAGTTGATTTTGTTTTGCCTAATTAAGTTGATGTATTTAAACAATTAGAATAAGAACAATTTTGCTATTAATTTCTTAAAATTATTTTCTGTGATAATTTTTTAAATGATTTTGCATTTACTAACACATATTTTAGGAATAAGTTTTTATACTCTTTTGTTTACCTAGCCAGCACAACCTTTTATTAAAATGTGTATCAATATATTTTTTCCTTCATTTGTATTTTTATAACTATAAATTGTAATTTTAGAATTGTACGAGTATTAGAAATTAATAATAAATAATTCTTTCGGAATTTGTTATTTTTGTTATTTCACACACATATTAGGCCAATATTTTCGGGTATTTAGTGAAAATGTTGGCCGTATCTCCCGGTTAAAGTTAATATGACGTCACTAATAATATTCTCCCTGGTTAGAGGGTTAAACACAGATTATTACGTTATATTTTACCCGTTACGTTTCTGATTGACACTCTGAATATTAAATTAAATCTAATAAATAGTTCACAATAAAAATACCAAGCTTCGCATTCTTTTTACAAATAAAACAGTATTATATGGTATTATTTCCTTACTTCGTTTTCATTTTTAAAAACATGACTTTTGTTAAGTTAATTATTGAGCTCAGCTTGATATTTTTATAGAAATTGCAAAATGAGTTCTCAAAATTATTCTGAACGAAAATTCTAGATTGCAATTTCATAGAAAATAAAATAAATAGGTATTATCTAAAAATATTCCATAGATCTCTGTAAACATATTCCCCATCAAAACATTAACAAGTTATGAATTTCATATCAATATTATTAGATTAATTAATTAATTAGAAGATATCCAATAAAAAGTTTAATTATTTGAATAAGTAATAGTTTTCTTGAAGAAAAGATAAATAATTGTTAAAATATTGAGTTTTTCAGTTCATATCAGTAAAATAAAATAGAAATATCTGAAATTAACATTTTAATTTACTGAATAGGCAAAGAATTCTCCCCAAAGAAAATTTAAAGTGCGATGCGAACCAATCAAAATGCTTGAGCAAGCCAGTGTTGCCAAGAAAGTGGAAGTTTTTAAAATGTACAGTGGTAAGATTTCGGTAGCTTCGGGAAGATTTCTTTTTTCGTGCCCCCCTTGGTAGAAATTCGGTGTTGCAAACACAACTTAACTAAATCAGTCTATATCTGTTATTTTCTATCATGAGAGAACACAAAGTTACGGAAAACATTTTAGTCAACCATCTATATTTTGGAAAGTGACTCAGTGTTAATAATAACGTCACACTTGAACGTTTTAAGAGTTTACAAGTTTTACTGTTTGGTTTGTATCGCTTAGTGGCTCAGTTGGTTAGACCGTTGGCACGGTAAACCGGATATCGGAGGTTCAAATTCCACCCGATGGTAATTTCTAGCTTATTTATTTTCAAATTTAAATTTTAGTCAAGATTTGGTTGAGTTGCAGCCTCACCGAATCGCTATCATTATCCCCACGACCCCCGCGTGTGATTGGTGTGGGTACGTACCTCTGCACGGGTCGTTCTTGACCAGGAACTCGTCGAGCGCGACCCACCCGCCTCCCACGCGCACCATCACGGTGGAGCGCAGGATGCGCACGAGACGCAGCTTTTGCGAGTCTCCGAACTGTTGGGATATTCAATTATTATTGAAAAATATGATAGAAGATGGTAATAAATGCAGATCTTATAATAAAAAAAGTAGGTACTGATTAAGATCACTGGACAGAACCATAGAGCCATCGGATTCTAAATTTGGTAAGGTTAGGTTAGTTTTGCATGGAGTAAGTAATATAGTTTTGTAGCGCTACAGTTTCGGCGGGCCAAAGTTTCTTGTTTGCGCTGGCCGTCTTTCACTATCTCCATCATGAAGAATTATCTACGACAATAGGAAGGAAAAAGTATCTGAAAACAGTGTTGGCGTGAGCTAGGCGTCGTCGATGTAAAATACAACTAAAACCTAGTCTTTTAAAAAATCTAGGATGTAAGCAACTCTTGTACGTACCCGGTACTTGCCCTCGCCGACCTGGAACACCCTGAACTTCTGCCTGCAGGTGCAGAGCATCACGAGCCGCTTCACCTCGTCGTGGATCTTGTCCGCGTCCGTTGGAGGTCCTCGCGGCCGCTCCACCTGGTAAACAAGGAAATTTTAAGATTGGCAATAGTTTGAACTATTTTCTAGTGGAAAAATCTTGTAAACGCCTTAATTCTTTTCTTATTTAGGTTCCTATGTAATTTTCTGAAAGTTCTCCTTGAAATAGACGAGTACTTACACTTACGGCCTGCTCGCAATCCAAGGATGCAAAAATGGCAGAAATTACAATTTTATAATTTGTTCTTAATTCGATCATAATGTATTTTTTGTAAAATAAGAATTAGGTGCTCATTTTAAACTAAAATTCCGGTATTATTATTTCGTATTTTTTGAACATCTAACATAGTTTTTACTTGCTAGTGTTGCCATAAAACAAAATGGTAGTTTTTCCACCAACATTTTTGGTAGTTTTCGTAAACTTACCCAGTCGGGCCTGAGCGCGGCGATGAATTCTTCCCAGTCGATGAGTCCGCTGCCGTTCCTGTCGAACAGGTCGGCCACGGCGCCCATCTCCAGACGGGATGTGTCAAATTCTATAGACAAATACAGCTGGTCAATTCTTGGGCCTTACATGTGTTTAGTTACAGAAATAGATAATACAGAACACTTTATTCCCACAAAATGTGATAAAATACAAAGTTAGACACAATCACACTTAAATCAAATATAGTTGATCTAAGCAATCACATAAAATAACAAACAACAAAAAGGTACGCTCAGAGTTTTTTACTTATTAGAAAGGCGTGGACACAACTTGGCTGTTTTTAAGTCCACCGTACGTCAGGCATCAGAGTGACGCCAGAATCGACAGTAATACAAACAATCTCTACTGCCATTTAAAACCCAAAATTTGAAGAAAGTTGCGTCCTCAATTTATTTTTACTCTTTCTTGGCAAACTATACAATAAGTGAGACACTCACTGGTGTTGATGATGCCGTCTATGAACTCGTTGCGCGGGATGTAGCCGTTGTTGTCCTTGTCCATCTTGCGGAACAGGTCCGTCAGGCGGGACTTCTTGTGGTTCATGAACTTCAGGAACTGTTGGCGAAATGGGAACATTAAAATAAGCACAAAGCAGTTTAATGTCCACAGATTACAGATGCATGTTTAGATAAGAAAAATAAGCAACGGTTCATAAGGTGCTGCTACCAGCTCTAAATGAACATTCCAACATTGGTACTCGTAACTAGAACATCAATTGTGGGGCCCAAAACTATAGAGAAATCTAACCACATTTTTTTCTAAAAGCGACAGATTTAAGTTCACCTTTAAGCAGATGGCAACTTCAGCCTATTATCAACTCACCCGCTTCCTCCAGTCGTCCCAGCTGAAGTTGGACACCCGCTGCAGCTCCTTGAGATGCGCCAGACGCTCGTGCAGGCGTCTCTGTCGCTCCCACGCCAGCAGCCACACGTTGCGCCACTTGTCCCAGAGGGTCTTCACGCGCGGCGAGCGGAACTCCGGCTCCGCGCCTTTGCTGATGGTGGAAGGTTGTGTTAGAAGATTGTTGAGTAGGTAATCTTTGTAACAGGATTCGAACCTGTATGCTTCGTTTTATCGTATACCGGGTGTAAGGGACAGCGCCCCGCAAACTGATAGGGGTTCCTCAGTCAACGACACTGAACAACTTCCACCACGAAATTATTTCAGGAAGTAAAAAGAAATACTGGGTTTTTCATACAAATTGTCTGATCGAGGTGGACATTTGGTGTGGAAAAGCCCATTTTTTATTTAACTTCCTGAAATATTTTTTTCGTGGAAGTTGTTCAGTATCGTTGACTGAGCAACCCCTATCAGTCTGGTGGCGCTGTCCCTTACACCCGGTATAGATTTCTATAAACATAAAGTGAATGCTCGTAGAAGTGTTTTGACACATTCACATCAAGCAGGAATATTTTTGTAGACAATAGTAGCTCACTTTATACGAAGACGATCTAGCATTTAAAATGATATCGTTTTAAATAAGGCATAGATTAAAATCAAGTTGAAATAGGTCATGCCAAATCTTTGTGAATTAAAAATTTCAACTTAGCGCACTAATGCAATATAGGTACTAAATACTCTATCTACCATTACTTGTATAACTACAAAATATGATTAAGATATTTTTTACACTACTTAGATTACAAAACAATTGAAACCACAGTCATACAGGGTTGCCACACGCAAGAAATATTCACACAGCATCAAACGTTTCGACGAATGCTTAAAGCTTTGCCCCAATGATTAAAGCTTAGGTATTTGATATTTAAAAGTAATGATTTATGTCAATGTTTTACCCTCCAGAAGCTAAGAATAGAATTCTTTAATTTAATGTATTGAGATCGACAGAATTGTGGCGGTAAAAGTTGAACCGAAATTGTAAACTTTATTTACTGATTAATTGATTTGTCACTTGTTTTTTTTTTAATTCTACCATTTATTGATTATTTGTTCTATATGGCAACACATTTTTCTTGCAATGCATTTTAATTCGCAATCAAAACAATTCTTAAGGTATTAACCAGCCACAACCCGTCTTACGTCACAATATTGGTCAGCAGAAACAGCAAGCCTTACCTTCCTTTTGGCGGGAATCTCGGCCCGTAGTGCGGCAGGACTCGGTCGGGCGTCTCTCGGCCAGGGCTCACGCGACTGAATAAACGCATCGGTATAGACACACGCATAACACGCAACACCACAACCCAGGATGGTAGGAATTCAGTTTTAGATGGGGCAACATTCATGTTAGGTTGGCAGTACTGCTGTTAGTTTTGGCGGGAATAATGATTGAGTGTTAGTGTAAGATGAAGGTTGTTTTTTTTTTATGTGCGCGAGTGTGGAAATAAATGATTTAGTGGTTGTTAGTATTAGTGTTTATTTTTATACGATATTGAAGTAAAAAACTGTAGACGAAATTGTGTTTGTGTTTTACCAAAACCATGCAAACCTGATACCACACTGGTTTTTATAAACATTTTTATTTTTATCAATATAATGTAAATTCCAACATTTTCAACGTATTTCCTATTTTTATTTAAACTCAATATTTTCCTGTGGATCTCTGTGGTCTTAAAATATGAATCAATGTTATTGAACTTAATCTAAGATAAATAAATATTTCTATTTACCTATTATAATAGAATCCAAAACGACTGCTAAGAAAGCGAGAAAACGAAGAAAATATAATATAAAACAGTTATAATGTGTTTCCTGATAAAAATATAATATTACTAAATACTTGTAAATAATACAAACATTTATGACTAGTCATGCTACATCATGATAATAATATTTTTTTAAATATCATTTATGTCAATCATGCATTTCAAAACTCATGCTACCGTCATTTAAAACTCAATACTACTCAAAGCGCTAAAAGCTCTAAAATCATCAAAATAAAAGACAAAGACGTCTAACCTTCCTCTCCTATATCTCGTGTGGATCCGGGATCTTGGGTGCGAAGCGTGTCGGACGAGACATAAGCACATTTACACAAGTTAGAGCGAGACAAAGCTATGTCACTTAGTACATCGTTAGAGGCAGAAGTTATGCATCCTGGGCACCAAAATGTAACATGATAGCTGTGACATTTGCCATTCCTAAGGGTTCTTTTTTAAGGGTTTTTCTTAGAAATAACATTAGTCACAGTCACAACTATCATATTACAGTTATAAGATTAAACAGATTTATATAAATTCTTCCTCTAACACAAAACACAGTTAAAACGGTGAAAGCAAAATGAAGGTTAAAATCACCATGAAGTAGTGTGGGTAAGTTTGAAATTAAATAAGTTAGAAATATTACACATTTTTAAAGTATTTGAGACTTTTTGAAAATAAGGAAATTGTTGTAGAAGGGAGTTTGTTATTTTCAATAAAACTCAAATAAAAATTAAAGAAATTCATCAAAATGTAAAGCAAAAATTTCAATTAAAAGAAAATCATATTTACAATGACAACACTGAACTGAATAGCAAAAGAATTCAAACAAATCTCATGTTATTGCAAATAAAATGAAATGAAAACAAACCTGTAACGTCTAGTGCCGTAGTAATCAGGAGAAACGGATCTCTCCCGGTTAAGTTCGTGTTGTGATCCGCGACTGCTTTTTTTCAAGTGGCAACATAGATTTTTTCACGTGGCAACATTGAACACACCATGCAATGACGTCATGAAGCGATGAGCGTGCGTGAAGGAACGAAAAGAGACAAAACATAAAATGAGAACGGGAACGGAAAAACTAAATGGATGTATGCGGTTTTATGTACTCACTAAAAACAAACATCGAATGGTCGTTGGTTTAATATTATCAGAGGAAAAATAAAAGTAAAAAATAAAATTTTGGTAATGGCATCTAACATATTTTGGATACCAATAAATAAGTTTATTATTATTAATCTTAATGGCACCCTTAAATTAGAGTAATGTGTAATACAATAATTATCTAATTTTATTAATTTATTTCTTGTAATATGGACATTGTTTCTGGAATAAAAACCTATTATTATTAATAATAAAGCATAGATACAAAAAAAATGGAAAATAGAAAGATTGAATTTAAGTACATAAGTATTTCTGCTGGCTGAATATATGTACACCATTTACAGAACGGTTTAATTTAGGTCAAGAGGAAAGTAAAATCCATATAAAATATCAACAGTAACTCCATCTGATAATATTAAGTGACCTCTACATGAACACAGATAAAAACAATAAAATAACATAAAATACACATTTACGTACCCAGGTGCTCCCTTGGTAGCGGTCTTGGCAGACACCTTGCGTGGCGTGGACTCGCGACCGATGCTCACACTCTTCACCTACGAATGAGAGGTAAAATTTTAATAACCTTTCTTCCATGCTGGGAGCGAAAGAAGAAACAAAATGAGCAAGATGGTTCACCTCCCGGACATGCTGTAGAAGCCAGCAAATGGATTGGAGGGTTACATTGTATTGTAAAAAAGGCGATGGGCTGACGACCTGTCACTATAGCGACACACATTTTGATCTAAAATTGTCTTATACTAGGCGTTTTACGCTCTGTCTAGACTATAAGGAAGGAATAAAGGCGTGACTTTATATAAGTCCTCGGACCTTGGTCTGCCTCTTCTGAGTATTCTCCATCAACTCCTTGTGGTTCTCGATTAATCCTTCCAACAACTCGATAGATTCCGGCATAGTTTCGGACTTCAATACTGTTACTTATGGCGCCAAGAGCGCACCATACCTTGCAGTATGAAGCAAGCCTTACAATGAACACTGCAAGCACACTGACCTGGTAAGCCTTGCAGACGCGGTCGACCTCAGTCTGTCTCTTCTGAGTGTTCTCCATCAACTCCTTGTGGTCTTCGATCAGACCCTCCAACAGTTCTATAGACTCCGGCAGAGGCTCAGATTCCAATGCTGTGAAAAATAAAACAGTTTTTAATGATATGAAACTTTCAAACACCCTGGCCATATAAAGCCGGATTCGGTTAGCAACGTTTAGATGCAAAAGGTTCAAGATACAAAATATGCGGAGGTTGCAAAATGACTAAATCGCGAAATGCCCGTAAAGCACAAATTACAAAAAGACTAAACCAGAATGTTCACGTCAGAACTTTAGAGTTAGATCTCATCCTCAACTGACAATTCACTCACTTATATTTTGTATTTTGTTAGTCAGTGCACATTTTGCATCTTGTCCACCAAGCAATTTAAAGGGTAGAATTGATAGGTGTTTCTCCAGGTGACAATAGCAGTCAATACTTACAGAGCAAGGTGTGCTCCCGGCCGGAAAGCCATTGCAGCAGCTCTTCCAGCACAGAGTCCAGGTCCTTGAGGCTCTGCATGTGAGCCTCCAACTTGCTGCCGCGCTGCATCGCCCATTGCCACACCTGCAACACGGATACACGGTTCAGTTGCTAGCCAGAACTCAAACGGCCCATTCACAGTGGCCAGTTAAGTTCCGAGTGAGTAAGAGGTATGCTCATAACAAGGGGAATGAGTAAGATACGAGTTGACCTATATACTACTTGCGATGCCAATATCTTGTCTACATGTTAATGTGCCTTAAGGGGATTCCTCCCGACCAATTGTAGTGTTTAAGAGCTTATTTCTCCTAAACGAATCTACGGAAAATTCTATAAAAATATACACCTAAGTAATGAGTTCATGGCCTGCAATTGCAACATTTTAAAATATTCTAGTTCATAAATAAGTATGCTAAAATAAATCTGAAAGTAAAGCTGTTTTTATCAGTTAATTTGATATTCCGTATAAACTATTAGGAGCGCTTTCACGGTTCCATCAGGAAATTATCTAAACATAGCTTTTTGTAAATCCGAGTTTCTATGGAACATTTTTGACGCGGCCAACCGCCACGCCGTAGCGCGCGCTGATTTGAACGATATTCTAAGCCATTACGGGCGATGGTTGCATATCTTGAAATCTACCCGCTCATCTGCCGGCAGAATATACCTTAAGGTCATGCATAAAATACACATACAACACTCAATCAAATGTATAACCAGTTATTTATGTTTATCAAAAGTATTTACAAATGAACGGATTGACAGCAAAACGTTTTGACGTAAATGGTTTTGACCTTAAGCTTGTCTAAACGTATACCTTGACTCTCCTCCACAAATCAAGTAATTCAAATTATTTCCATAACAGTTGGATAATTATACCTGCACTGGTGTAACTTTACTAAAAATTCTAATCACTGGGAGAACACCAAGCTTATTCATACTTCAATTTTCTTTTTTAACTTTCTTTTTGAACCACTAATAGTTTAGAAAATATTTATTGTTTATAATTGTACGAACTGCAATAAAAACTGTTGATACGATACGTTATATTTTAAGTAAGATTGAGTAAAAACAGGTTCGATTAGATTATTTTGTTATCTGAAATCACAAGGTTTTGTTTTTGCGCATGTTTTGATTAGTACTCAACTAGTTCGAATGCACAGATAAAAATATTTGACTTTATGGTCCGAATCTTTTTGATATGTAAGGTAATTTCGTGCTTCGGAGGGCACATTAAGTTGTCGCATCGGTCCCGGTTTTTGTCTTTGGTAGCGGTGGCTAGACTATCTTTGTCAATGGCCTATTAGACGGTTTAATAACTCTTGAAACCGGTTGGAGTTTGTGTCTCCTACGAAATCTGTCCTAGCTAACCTATGAGTTGTATAAGAAATCAAAATCTACGAAAAGGCGACCTTGTTTCTCTAAGGAATTAAATGTCTTCCAGCTAACCTGTAAGTTTTAAAATAACGGGTTTACTAACCTCGTCCCATCTGCTCTGTATGATGGTGATCCAGTGCTTGATCACTGTGACAGCATCTACGTGCGCCTTGCTCAAGATGGAGTGAGCGAGCGATATCGTGTCGTCCTTGTCGCGCTGCTTCTCCTTCAGCTCGCGAATGAATCTGGGGTGAAGGTGGTTTTGATAAGTGTCTTTCGATAATCACCACATAAAAGGTTAAAATCATCATAAAGGTTTTCGAGGGTTGCGGATCCCACTTCTGACGACTTTTAAGATACATTACAACTTGTCCAATGGAGCATTTGATTTAATTTTGAGAACATGAAAATATTACAAGTGCGAAAGAAATGGCTTTAAACATTTTGGAGTCACAATTTATCACAACATGTTGTAACACACATACAATAGCTACTAAACACTGTAGAATAGCAAATAACGTTGCAAAATAGTAACTAAACACTGTAGATTATGTACTTTGCAGCACGTTTTTGCAAGATTCAAATACCACTTGTGTATTTTTTTGTTTCTATGTACTCGTGAACTAGTTGCTACCTATTTGGGAGTTATATGTTAAGGCCAATTGGCCAAGTAATAATTCCTCTGTCGTGTGGGTTTTTTTGAGTCGATAGATCCGATGAACCCTGGTTGGGCCAAATGATGATGCGTGCGTGTTGTGACTAGGAAAGCAAAGTGTTCTGCTGGCCCAGACAAGTTTGAAACTCGTATATACTGGGTGTAAGGGACAGCGTCCCGCAAATGATAAGGGTAGCTCAGTCAACGACACTAAACAACTATCAGCAGAAGATGAAAAAAAAATGAACTCCCCATACAAAATGACCACCTCGCTCAGACAATTTGTATGGAAAACCAAATATTATTTTCACTTTCTGAAAAAATATCCTGCTGGTAGTTGTTCAGTTCCGTTGGCTGAGCAACCCCTATTGGTTTGCGAAACGCTGTCCCTTACACTCTGTATGCAGATCGCTGAGCAAACTTCGATACCGCGTTTCAGAGCATGTGTTCCTTGTAGTGGCGCCATCTCTCGGCTGCGGCTACAAACCCTCACCTCTCGTGTTCGCGCAGTTGCTGCTGCGTCTCTATGTCTCCCTCGGGCAGCTGTCCGCTGAACCTCAGCTTGGTCTCGGCATCAGACAGCCATTCCAGCAGCATGTTCACCGATTTGTGCAGTTTCTCAGCCTGGGGGAAAACGTACAGGTTTTTATTTGCCACGGAGATATACCTATTAAATAAAAACTTGGGAGATAAAACCTGAAGTAGGTAAATAATTAAATATTAAAACGACCTGTTTCAAAAAGCTGTTGCTAGTTACATTGTGAAAATAAACGGAAACACTGTTCTAAAGTAGCTTTATTATAATATTAGTTACTTATTTGTGTTTTCACATTATTTGTGTTTTGTATGTACTGTACATACAATAGTAAATAACCACTGTGGAATAATAGGTAAACGCCGTAAAATATCTAATAAACGTCGTAGAATAAACAGTCAACTCTTTAGAATAATTAGTAAACGTTGTAGAATAACCAGAAAACCCTGTAGAATAACAAATAAACGCTAAAGAATAGCAAGCAACATACATACATACATATAGTCACGCCTTTATCCCTTACGGGGTAGGCAGAACGTTAAACGCCTCGTAAAAGGCGCTACCGCCACGTCTGACAAAATTTGAGGACAATTTTAGATTGTAATTTGTACTGCTATAGTGACAGGTTGTCATCCCATCGCCTAAATTACAATACACTGTAACCCTCGAGTCCCTTTTGCTGACTTCAACAGCATGCCCGGGAGGAAGGGCAGCTGGAAAATTCTGTTTTTCTATCTCTCCCAGTCCAGCATGGAAGAACGTAGCAAGTCTTCTTCTTCTTCTGTCGAGTGGGTATCGAGTCTATCGACCCGATGAACCCTGGTGTCAGAGTTTTTAAACCGCCTAGTAGCACAACTATCAGGCCTCTACGTAGCAAGTAAACACGGTAGAATGTGAAATAAACACTGACCTCCTTGAGAGCGCCCTCCAGCTTGTGCGCTTTCTTCTCGCTGAGCTGCAGCACGCTCTCCCACGCGCTCTGCAGCTCGCCGCACTGCTCTCTGATGCTCGCGGCGTCCTCGCGGGGCACCTGGTATACCGACATAACGTTAATAAAGCCGATATTGAGAACAAAACTAAAGAAAAGATAAATGAACTTAGTGAAAGATGTATTGTAGTCATTTATTTATAATCAAATAAACTTAATTTATTATAAAATTCAATACAATTGTCAACTTAACGCTAAAACTAATTTTAAAAATATACATTGTATAACAGAATAAATCGAAAGCTTTAAGTAAACATGTTTATGGAATGGGTACATGATACATACATACATACATATAATCACGCCTTTATCCCCAATGGGGTAGGCAGAGCGTAAACAACCTAAACATAGGTCATTCCGCCACGTCTGACAAAGTTTTGAGGGTCAGTTAAGATAGATCTGTACGTATACTGCTGTAGTGACAGGTTGTCAGCCCATCGCCTAAATTACAATATACTGAAACCTCGGATCCCTTAGCTGATTTTTACAGCATGCCCGGGAAGAAATGCAGCTAGCTATTCTATGTTTTTCTCACGCTCCCAGGCCAGCACGGAAGAATATATAGGTGTATGATACTTACGGTGTTTTCCAGGTCTTTGCCGGTCTTCAACACGGATTGCATTTGTTGTTCGCGAGAGTGCAGGTCTTCCTCGAATTGCTGAAAAAAAAACATCGTGTCAGACATAAATACTTCATAACATCAATGTGTATTTCATGGATGTTGAATAAATATAGTATGAGAGCCAATTTACGGATGTTGAATGAATACAGTACGCAAGTGAAGCGAGCGCGTTACCTCACGGAAGTTGAATGAATACTGTACGCAAGTGAAGCGAGCGCGTTACCTCACGGAAGTTGAATGAATACTGTACGCAAGTGAAGCGAGCGCGTTACCTCACGGATGTTGAATGAATACAGTACGCAAGTGAAGCGAGCGCGTTACCTCACGGAAGTTGAATGAATACTGTACGCAAGTGAAGCGAGCGCGTTACCTCACGGAAGTTGAATGAATACTGTACGCAAGTGAAGCGAGCGCGTTACCTCACGGAAGTTGAATGAATACTGTACGCAAGCGAAGCGAGCGCGTTACCTCACGGAAGTTGAATGAATACTGTACGCAAGTGAAGCGAGCGCGTTACCTCACGGAAGTTGAATGAATACTGTACGCAAGTGAAGCGAGCGCGTTACCTCACGGAAGTTGAATGAATACTGTACGCAAGTGAAGCGAGCGCGTCACTTCACGGAAGTTGAATGAATACTGTACGCAAGTGAAGCGAGCGCGTTACCTCACGGAAGTTGAATGAATACTGTACGCAAGTGAAGCGAGCGCGTTACCTCACGGAAGTTGAATGAATACTGTACGCAAGTAAAGCGAGCGCGTTACCTCACGGAAGTTGAATGAATACTGTACGGAAG
Source organism: Scrobipalpa costella (assembly GCA_949820665.1). Lineage (NCBI taxonomy): Eukaryota > Metazoa > Arthropoda > Insecta > Lepidoptera > Gelechiidae > Scrobipalpa > Scrobipalpa costella. The sequence goes on from OX463315.1 coordinate 14,712,868, forward strand.
TGAAGCGAGCGCGTTACCTCACGGAAGATGAATGAATACTGTACGCAAGTGAAGCGAGCGCGTTACCTCACGGAAGTTGAATGAATACTGTACGTAAGTGAAGCGAGCGCGTCACTTCACGGAAGTTGAATGAATACTGTACGCAAGTGAAGCGAGCGCGTTACCTCACGGAAGTTGAATGAATACTGTACGCAAGTAAAGCGAGCGCGTTACCTCACGGAAGTTGAATGAATACTGTACGCAAGTGAAGCGAGCGCGTCACTTCACGGAAGTTGAATGAATACTGTACGCAAGTGAAGCGAGCGCGTTACCTCACGGAAGTTGAATGAATACTGTACGCAAGTAAAGCGAGCGCGTCACCTCACGGAAGTTGAATGAATACAGTACGCGAGTGAAGCGAGCGCGTCAACTCACGGAAATTGAATGAATACAGTACGCGAGTAAAGCAAGCGCGTCACCTCACGGAAGTTGAATGAACACAGTACGCGAGTGAAGCATCGACATCATCAGGAAATCGAAACAGTGCTTAACACGAGCGAAGCAAGCGTGACAATTATTTTACGAAAATGGATAGATATTCCCATCACATAATAGAAGAAAAGACTTCCCAGCTACTTTGCTATGCCAGCAGTTGTAATGTTACCTTGTGCTGCTCGATGAGCGCCATGACGGTGTCCAGGTCGCCGTGCACGGGCGCGTCGGCGGCCAGCTCGCGCGCGCGGCGCCGCAGCCACTCCAGCAGCGCCGACATCGCGTCCTTGAACTGCCCCGAGTACAGCAGCGCTTCTTCCAGCTTGCGTTGTCTGGAGAAAGGGCAGACGTTACAGCAAGGAATAGTACATTACTCCGACCGAAAAAAAAAAACAATTTAAGGTCGAGTAAATTTGGAAGGCCTCGACTGGCAAACGAGACCATAAATTGCCTAATATGTATACCAGCCCACTAGTTCAACTTTTATTTTCCTGTACCCTAAGGTTGCCTGGAAGAAATTGCTGCTGCTTAGCAATAAGGCCGCCTATTTGTACTACTATTTGTTTCATTTAATTTTATTTTCTCTTGTGTCTTTTTTGTGCAATAAAGTATATTCTTATCTCATCTTAAATTGCTATTTCGGCTGAGAGAAGTATAGTACTTTTCCCTTTATTTTGAAACAAAACACTTAAATACAATACAATACAGTACAAATATTCTTTATTGCACATAAACAACACATTGTACAGGAACAAACATTACAAAACAAACAGAGTACAATTAGGCGGCCTTATTGCTAGGGTAGCAATTTCTGCCAGGCAACCTTTGGGTAAAGGAGTAGTTCTAATATTATGCGGGATAGTGCAGTTACTATTGTTGTAAATTTAAATAGAATGCATATAATACATATACATATTAAAAACAAACATCAAACTTGCGAATCCTCCATAATATTTTGATATTTAAGATTTGCATGGCGCCTTTGACAGGCGCACATTCCGTTCATTCATTAATTCCATTTTGTAAATTTAAAAAGCTGTGTGCGCATTAAACCTTAAAATAAACAATAATGTGAACTAAAAAACACCTCAACCATACTAATGTGCCCTTAAATGCTTCGTGAAGCGGTCGTTAATTAAATTGTTGTCGTTTGAAGAAATTGCTGGCGTCTGCGAATTTGAGGACCGAAAAGAGTGAATGTAGGGTTTGTTATTTTTTAAATAATGAAGCTTTTTCCGAGCAAATGGGAGAAAAAACGGTTACCTGTCAACAGCCTTGGAGCAGACGGTGGTCCACTGGCTCTTGAGATCAGTGAGCATGTTTCTCAAGGTGACCTCGTCGCCTTTAGGAGCCTTGTCCTTGAGGGTCTGGTGGTCTACCAGCTGGATCTAATACAAGCAATGCACATACCTGTCAACAGCCTTGGAGCAGACGGTGGTCCACTGGCTCTTGAGATCAGTGAGCATGTTTCTCAAGGTGACCTCGTCGCCTTTAGGAGCCTTGTCCTTGAGGGTCTTCCCTGACTTCATGGTCTGGTCGTAGACCGGCTGCTTCTGGGCCAGCGCCTTTTGGAACTCGCGGTGTTTGTTTAGTCTGTGGACAAGTTAAATATTAATATCTATAGTAAAAGACTGGCGTAATGGAGATGTGGGATGAAAATAATGATCTTCTTCTTAGCGAGGGGATTCTCGAGACGATCGACCCGATGAACCCTGGTGTTAGAGTTTTCACACCGCCTAGTAGCACAGCTATTAAGCCTCTGACATGGTTTGAATAACGACCACTATCAAAGACAGCGACCGGCTTCACGTGCCCTCCGAAGCACGGAATCATTTTTCTTTTCAGACAAGTGATAAATTTACAAATATCAACTTTGTATTCCCCCCCTGGGAATCGAACCCAGGATCTCAGGATCGTCACTAGACCAGGGAGGGAGTTAAAATGATAATGGCTAAAATTAATGTTACGAAAAAAGAATGCTTTTTTTTTAAGTTCTCACTACTGTACCCAAGTAAATGAGTTGTTTTGTTCATAAAATAGAATATTCCAGCTGCATCTCTTCCCGGGCATACTACAGAAATAAGTAACAGTAGGACGAATGTAGGTTTAAATCTCACCCAAGTATAACTTTATAAAACAGTAGAAAGATTAGGTGTATTGTAATTTAAATGTAAGACTGACAACCTATCACTTTATAATAGCAATAAATAGTTTGATCTTTCTCAAATAACCCTCAAACCTTATCAGACGTGGCGAAAACGTCTTAAGTCATGAGGCCGTTGACACTGCCTATCCTACACAGGATAAAGGCGTGATTATATGTTCATTTTATTATGATCTAATCAATGATATTTACCTCTGTTTGATCTTGTCAGGGTCGTTGACGGTGGGCTCCGCATTGAGTTGGTCTAGTTGCTTCTCCGTGTCTGACAGCCAGTTCATCAAGTTGTTCCTGGTAAAGAAGATAATTAATTAATGTTTCGAGTAGTTTGACCCGATGAACCCTAGTGTCAGAGTTTTAAAACAGACTACTAGTAACAGCAAATAGGCATTTGGACGGCTTACGTACCCTCCGAAACATGGAATCTTTTTATCTGCTAGACAATCAGGTGCTCATATTCCTAACAAAAGTTGAGAAATTCTCACAATCGAACCCAGGACCTCCGGATCCATGGAGACCACTAGACCACGGAGGCAGTTCAGATAAATATTATAAGGACAGAATATTAAAAGTAAGGGTTTTTACATATAAACAACGATAGAACTTTAAAAGTCATATGTGCGCAAAACGGGGACATTTTTAATGCCGTATGTCACTGTGTTGAGTTCGAATTTGGTTAAGTCAGTAAAGCATTATTGTCAAGAATATTGCTATTTAATAGCGACATCTAGTTAAAACCATTTGAATTTCTAGCACAGTTTGTGCTGCGCGGGCTTTGTTGTCATGTAGTTCCGCTCGATGATATTAGATGGCGCTGGGCAGTTCTTAGTATTGCCACTTTAAGGAATCTTACTATTACCAGGCTCCAAATTCTTTCAGCAGCCTTTGCGACCACTCTCTCCCAGCGATGGTGTACAGAAGGAGCCAAGTTCCGCTTATGTTCTAATCTATCTACCAATTTCTCTGATATATAACATAGAGTATCCTATCTCATGTAGCATATATTATGTATTAGTTTATGATAAGATATGTATCAGTTTATTTTATTGAAATATTTATTTAATAGTGTTTAAATATTGTCTAAGTATTATATGTAGTAATATGCACTATCCCGCTTTCTGCTTGTACAATTTCTATACCCAAAGGTTGCCTGGTAGAAATTGCTGCTTTAGCAATAAGGCCGCCTATATTGTACTGTCACGTTTGTTCCTTTTTATTTCTGTTGTATGTGTTTCTTTGTGAAATAAAGAATTTTGTATTGTATTGTATGTTAATAGCGCCATCTAGTTGAAACCATCTGAACTACTAGCACAGTTTGTTAGGTGGGACCTGCGTGGTCAACTAGTTCCGCTCGCGATACTAGATGTCGCTGTTATTTACTATTCTCAAGCTCAAGATTAGTAGACTTACCACATGTCGCTGAACTCCTTGGCCTCCTTGAAGCCATGGTCCAAAGCCCTGGTCCTTTCGGCAGCCTTGGCGACCACTCTCTCCCAGCGATGCTGTACGGAGACCAGCAGGTTCTTGATGAGGATGACGTCCTGCTTCTGGCTGAAGTATTTCAGGTGTGTTCCCTTCTTGTCCAAGTGGAGCATGGTCTCGCGGTGTGTAGCGACCTCCTTTTGGAAGGATTTGTGCTCTTCAATTTGCGCTGTGAGGAGAAAGGTTTTGGTTTAGTTTGGACATTCAGGAATAATTTTTATGTGGTTTTATTTTTTGATCACATTTTCTACTTATATCCGACACTAATTACTTTTTAAAAAGCCTGCAATCGAAACAGAATAAAACTCTTGCTGAAATCAAAGCAACAAAGTCAGTCAACGATTTCTGCAAATTTCTGCAAAGCGGAAGCTCAATTGGACAAAGTTTTCATCTTTTAAACCAGACTACCCGCAATGTCTCATACAACCCATAAATAGCTTTGCCCAATAAACAGTTATTGATTGAATAAAGGGTCCAATAGATCAGTTTGATGTTTCTATACTTACTGAGTAACGTCTCCATGACTCTGGAGACTGGTTTGTTGGAGCTGAGAGTCTTCTCAGCGCCCGTGAGCCAGTCCACAAAGGCTTGAAGTGCGTCGTGGAATTCTGTGGCTTCCTTCAAAGCTATCTCCAACTTGATCTTCTTGTCTGACGCTCTGTTGGGAATAAAAAAAAGGTATTATTTTCTCACAAATATTAACATTACTTCAGTAAAGAGCCATAAAAATTGCATATCAGGTAAGCTCAGCGTTACAGAGCGATATCTTCGCTGCACTTGTACAGCAATTGGCGAACGTCTCGGTTTCTTTCCAAGGGTCGATTTGCGATATCAACGCCCCCGTACTGTACAACTGTCAATTAAATGAACCAATAATTTTGGTTACGTTTTTTTGCTGTACCAGTAGAAAAAATTGGTGTTCCTTTTCTAGACTTTATGGTATTCCCAGTTGAAATAATTTAAGTTCCTATTTTAGACTTTTGCGTCCTCTGTTATAATTCTAATATCCAAACCGGGAAAGCACAAACATTGAAACTCGAACACGCCATTTTGTTTTAAGTCTAATTTCTAAGTCTCACCTTGCAGTGACGCTGTCCCATCTGGTCTTGAGGTTCTTGAGGTTGTGATGCAGCTGGCTGGTGGGGTTGGGCTTCTCCTGTCGGCGGAGGTACTCCTGGCCCTGCTGCAGGACAGCTTCCACCTTCGGGCGGTTCGCTTCGATCTCGTTGTATACCTCCTGTTTAGGGGGTAGATTTATGATATAACATAGGTGATGTTGGCATTTTTAATAAACCCTTACATAATTTTAAGTCGGCAACCCTAAGTTACCTTTTTGCATTTTATGTTTATTATAGTAATCACAGATTTATAAGTAATCAGTAAGATATATTTTTTGTAAGACGTTTAAACTTACACTTTATGTCAATATTTTTGTAAAACATATCGGAAACTATAGGTCTACAATTTAAAACATGCTTATTAAAACTATATTTAAGTGACTGTTCGTTTCAAATTCAATAAAATTCAAAACAACATATGGGTAGATAGGAAACAATTTGATAACCACTTTTGTAAACACTGTTGTGGGAAGCATTCACACTCCGACAGTAAGTTTACTCTATCCTACTCTTATGAGATAGGATCTAGTTTGAGAGTTAAATCTTGAGGCCAAATGGCCGAGAGACAACAGATAAGAAAAGGGTAGCTACCCGTTTGGTCATCAAACAGTCATCAGATTGACACCAACGGGACCGAAGTTTGACCGGACATATTTTGAACTTGTCTTCTGCAGCGCATTGAGAAAACTTCGATACCGCGTTTCAGAACTAGTATCTCTTGTTGTGGCGCCATCTATCGCTACGTCGGAATAACGAACTCACCATGAATCTCTCCAGCTGTTCGGAGGCGGTCTCTGGTAGTCCACCGACTGGCTTGGAAGCAGCTATCACACTGTCTACTTCAGATAACCACGAGAGTAAGTCACCGATCTCCGCGTTGAAGCTGTTATAATAATAATTGGTTAAGTCAAAATAAAAAAAGCATGAATAAAAAAATATTCAAACAAAGAACTAATCGGAAATATAACAATAACTATTTGTCAATCGGTGTACTATACACTGAGAAATATGTACAAAAAAACCGCGCCTGTCCTCTTCGTGCAAGAAAAAGACAGACTGCGCATTCTGTCATTGGCTGGAAAGAGACAACCATGCATTAGACCATCGGTCTTTAGAAAAGCTGCCCACCTTTGTGCCTCTCTAAGAGCATCCTCCAGCTCGGACTGTCTGTCTCTGGCCTTCTTCTGCAGCTCGCGCCACTTGCGGTTGAGGGTGTTGAGCTTCTCAGCTGTCTCACCGGCTTCTTCCGTTCCTGTGGGGGGTCGTGAGTTCATAGAGTGGGAGTTCAAAGGTGTTATCGATGACTTGGCCATGTAGGTAAGTATTTTTTTATAATTAAAGTATGTAAAATGTAACGTACGTATTAGATAACATTGTAGGTAGACTGAAAATAATGCGAGCTTTCGAGAACAAATCTAAACGGTAAATTAAAGCATGTAATTTAAAACAGCGATAGGAATCTCTATAGGAAAAATAATATAGACAGAAAAAATAGTGTTTACCTTGTCTATAGCAAAACTAGATTATAAAGCCTTGACTACAACTCTGAAAGATTACACGAAACGTACCCCCGCGGGGCAGAGAGGGGAAAGAAAATGTTTGTGCAACCCTTTCCCCCTGGTGCGCTGTAGTCACGGCTTTACAGAATTTAAAACAAAATTATTCTCATCATAAGTAATAGTTACTAAAAGTAACTCAAAATGACGAATTTAAATCTAGATATTGAGTGTAACATTTTGGTTTTCTAAAAATAAAAATAGTTTGTGATTACGAAGTTAAAACCATGATCATTTTATTAAAAAGATTTCTGTGAAAAGGTGTGCTGAGTAGTAGTTTTTTAAAGAGAAGGAAGGAGAAAAAACTTGATGATAAGACGAACACAGACAACATTTAAAGCTAAAGCATTAGAGCCGATTGCAAAACGAATTCGATCGAAGAAATTAAATTTTGAATTTTGATTTTATATAATGATTTAGAGAAGGTCTTGTAAATTGCAGCGTGTGGTAATTTTGACAGCTGTATGTATGGTTGATTTCTGTGTAAATATCACAGATTTGTATTTAATTTCCAAACAAAAACGAAGATATAGCGTGTTCGAAATTCAAAGGAATATTAAGCCTCCTGCTCTTAAACAAAACACGAAACATACCTCCGCGGGGCAGGGAGGGGAAGCGAAATGTTTAAGGAACCCTTCCCCTCTTTGCCCCGCGGGGGTATGTTTCGTGTTTTGTTTATGCGCCTCTGCTTTACAATACTTTCATGCTGTACTGGGAGCGACAGAAAAACATAGAATGTGCCAGCTGCATTTCCTCCCGGGCATGCTGCTAAAACCAGCTAAGAGATATGAGGGTTTCTGTATATTGAAATTTAGGCGATAGGCTGACAACCTGTCACTATAGCAATATACGTAAAAATCCTACCTACAAATATCCATCTTAAAAAGCCCCCAAAACTTTGTCAGACGTGGCGGAACGACCTATGTTTAGGTCGTACACGCTCTGCCTACCCCATTAGGGATAAAGGCGTGATTATATGTATGTATGTAGAACATTTATTTATCATCTAAGTGTCCACACATCAGAAAACAAGTTCCAAACCAAAAAAAAAGTAGACATCAAATTTCGAACACGCCACTCTATTTAAAAAAAAGACAAAAAAAAAAGTAATGGTAAAAAGCTCAAGCGCGCCGCACATACCCGTACCCTGCTGTACGATCTGCGCGCCCGCCTCGTTGAGCGTGTCCACGCTGGCCTGGTGCGCCGCGATGTCGTTCACCAGGACCTTCAGCTTGGCTAGTTCCACCTCGAGGATCTGAGGGTCGCCGGCCACCTGTGGGGGATTCGGGGTTTGAAATGGAGGGGTCACAACAAGTGTGGATCAAATTAAGTCGATCTTGTTCTTCTTCTTAGCGAGTGGATTCTCAAGTCAAACGACCCGATGACAGCACAGCTCTGACGTGGTTTGAGTAACGACCGCTATCAAAGACAGCTACCGGGACCGACGGCTTAACGTGCACTCCGAAGCACGGAATCCTTTTTCTTTTCGGACAATCAGGTGATTCAGCCTGCAATGCCCTAACCAAACTGGAGAAAATTTCACAAAGTGATAAATTCTCAAATATCAACTTTGTGTTTCCCCCCTGGGAATCGAACCCAGGACCGCCGGATCGGGAGTCCATGGCACTGGCCACTAGACCACGGAAGCAGTTATCTCATGACAAAATAAGCCAAGGTTTTCAGGTCTTTGCTATAGTCTTTCACATGTGGGGAAAGATTTGGGTTTAGATGCTTAACAAGTAGATAAAAAGTGCGGATCAAATTAAATCCGATCAGCGGGGCTATGATGGGCACTGTACACTTCGTTTTGTCTGCACATTATATCTTTCGTTGCGTACTTCACAACGGAACAGGACAGGGATTAATGATAGTGAAGTATGCAACACGTGTAGACAAATCTAAGTGTACAGTGCGCATTATAACCCGGCAGATTACAAAATTAGCCGAAGTTGTCAGCTATCTTGTCTTGCCAACAGTCTATGAATTGTAAATTCGGCGTTGAAAAAGATACGTTTTCTGTCATGAGAACTAGAGAACAGTGAGATCTAGTTAAGTCGTGGTTTCACCGAATTGTCCTCGTTGATAAAGTTAATTCATCGGATCGTTCGTCAACTCGAATACCCACTCGATAAGTTTATGAAGTGACAGTGTTATTTTAAAATCAGCTAAAATATGCCTCATCCAGAATGGAAGGCTCTCGATTCTGACGGTACCATACTGACCGGAACACTATGTTCTAATCTATAACATACCGGTGTGAGGGTATCCAGAGTATCCGAAGTATTCTGGATCCAGGTCAAAAGTTCCCTTAAGGCGTGTTGGAGTTGCCCCAGTCTAAGCAGAGCTCTCTCCAGCTGTTGCTGCCTCTCCACCATGGATCTAAGTAAGGCGGACCAGCGACTGTTGACCTCTGTCAAGGGTTGTTTGATGGCAGCCGCTTGCTCGGATGATGTGCGTTCTGTGAGCTCTTGGGCTTGTCTGCAGGAAGATAAATCATTATTAGATTGTTTTATATTCTTCTTTAAATAAAACGGACAAAGATTATGTTAAAGCCTTAAGCCACAGACAGGTTAACTATTTATTATCGTTTTTTTTTTTACAAAATACTTAAAAGTTAAAAAGTGCCACAAATTCAATAAAAAACTGAATGAACTAACATGCAATATTGAGATGTAAAACATTAAAAGCGTAGGTATACAATGCGAATTCTTTCTTCTTTTATCTTTTGAAAAAAAAAAAACAATTTGATTAATAGAAACATGACTACAAACTAACAATATTATTAAAATATGAAAGAAAGGAAATAATATACCCACAAATCTATCTTAAATAACCCTCAAAACTGACAGACGTAGCGGAACGCCTTTGTTTAGGTCGTTTATGCTCTGCCTTCCCCATAAGTAATAAATATGTATGTATGTAGAAAATAATAAATGCATTTCTGGTAGGACTCGAAGCTGCGTCTCTGGAATGCTGGTCCATCACTCTACCAATTGAGCTACAGAAACGGTAGCGGGAGTAACTATTTTCTTTCTTTCATATTAAATTAAAAAAAATCCTCAAAAAAAATATTAAAGGAAAAAATAACAGGGACGCAATATTACTACACTAAATACAGCACGGGGCCATAAACATTATGCGTGGCTAAATTCGACTTTGCATAGTACCGCCCCGTACTGTATGCTATAAACTCCAAGCAAACACTCAAATCAATTCTTGCCTCATAAGACTCCTGTAGCAACATCGGGTCACGCGTTGGATAGAGAGAAACATAGTATTAGTTCACAGTTAAAATAGGACATAATAAGGTAATGTGGACTGAGAAAAACCATTTCTGTATAAATATTGCCATAAATTTGACTTTTACTTTCAACGAAGAAATGAATGTATTATTGTCGACCTTTATAAACGCGACTAAGGCTCGCATTTGTAAAACTATCTCAAGATTGAGAGCAATATTAAGTATGGATGTGACAAGCCATTTTGTACTAAAATGACATTTCTGATACGAACTCAAACTGTAGGCTCTACCAAGTGCTCTTCTAACTCAAGCACTAGGCTCTACCAAGTGCTCTTCTAACTCAAGCACTAGGCTCTACCAAGTGCTCTTATTTGACCTTAAGCTGTTATATTTGACCTTGACTTTAAAAGGTCAAATGACGATCTTTGACCGCTTGGAGCTTCACCATTTATGTCGATGTCTAAGACCAGTGTTTTATTCGACCTTGAGCGGATATATTTGATCTTGACCCCATTAGGGATAAAGGCGTGATTATATGTATGTATGTATGTTGACCTCAAAGGTCAAATGACGTATCTACTTAGCGCATCTTTCTTATGGGAATTAATTTCTTGCATGAAGACAGCTAGCTGCGAGATTTATTATTTGACAGCGTCCTATACGACTGTTCTTTTGACCTTGAATTGTTATATTCGACATTGACCTCAAAAATCATATGACGTACCTGTTGAGTAATTAAACCTTGATCATATGTGGGTCAACCTCTTGAGGCGGTTAGGTGTGAGTTCCCGTGTTTTAGTTTTATATGACCTTAAGCTGATATTTTTAACCTTGAAGGTCAAATAACATACCTGTTGAGTGCTTCGACCTTCACCATATGTGGGTCGACCTCTTGCTTGAAGGCTGCAAGTTGCGAGATCTGTCGCTTGACGGCGTCGATGTCTGAACCCAGGGTTCCCATACGAGAGAATTTGTCTTCCGCTTTGTCCAAGAATTCTTGCAGGTTCTGGAAGAAAAAATAATATTGTAACATGATTTGTTGTATTTGTTACTATAACGGGTGTAAGGGGACATCGTACCGCAAGCTAATAGGGATTACTTTGTGTTTCAGGAAATGAACAAATAGCTTTCATTTTCTGATTAAGGTGGTAATTTTGTATAGAACAGTTATTTTTGTCATTTTCTAAAAAAAAATCCTAGTGAAAATAGTTTTATTTCAATGACTAAGCAACCCCTATTAGTTTCCGGTACCCGTTATAATTATTTGGTCCTTTAAAAGTAGAATTAATTACTTATTCTTTAAATTAACTAGGCCATTGAACAGTAAAAATAAAATAGGCGCAGGGCTCCAGCAGAAAGGCGTTTGCATCATCTCATGAAGCTTACTACTGTTGAACTGCTGTGTCACATGGTCACATCAGATTTAAAACAAATAAGTACTAACCTGCAAAGAAAAATGAGCCCGATGGTGTAGTAGATAGGTCCGCTGCCTTCTGAGTACCAATGTGTTTTTCGGTTTTCGAATTTTATATAAATGTTCATTCGGCTTTTCCGTGCTTCGGAAGGCACGTTAAGCCGTTGGTCCCGGTTAATATCGTTTAATACCGTAGATATCAGTCGTTAAGCCATGTCAGAGGCCAGTACTAAGCATTGGCGGGTTGAAAACTCTGACCTAATCTAGGATTGGGTCTGGGTTGCGGAGGTCAGATGGCAGTCGCTCTAAAAATCAGTACCCTCGTTCAATCCCCTACATTAGGAAGCCGACCACCGTGAGATACGGAACAAAGCTAGGGAGATGATGAAGTACTAACTTGTAGAGTATCATGAAACCCATAGACACTTCAGGATATATCAGGTAGCTCGTTGACCCGAAGAATCTATATTGACCCAAAGAATCTATATTGACCCAAAGACTCTACACTAACCTGTAGAGTGTCATGGAACTCCATAGCCTTCTCCATGGCGTCAATGAGGTTCTCCTCCCTCCTGGCGTACAGCGCGGTGATGTTGTCCCACGCGCTGTCCAGGTCCTCCATGTGCTTCTTGACCTCGGGCTTGTCTGGCTCCCCGCATAGCGACATCAGAGTCGAGCCTGTCTTGCGGACTTTCTCCACCTGGGCGGAAAATGGTATATGACTTTTACATACATTTTTTTAAAGAGTTTATTCAAGAAATTTTGTTAGGTACAGTGTTTATACTTAAAATAAGACGCTTAAATCTAAAACCTAAGTAAGGTTTATGCGAAAAGCGAATGAAATCGTGCTCGCCACATTTTACATTTTACATTGATTTATAAATAAATAAATAAGAGGCAAAAAATTTAACTTACATCAAGATACATTTTTTTTAGTATAACTTTGCATTTCTTCATGTTATTAAATACATTTGACAGCACATCTTTTGGTAATTGATTAAGAATATCTGATAGTATATATTCCCATGTCCTCATACATATTTGTGGTTTTTGGTAGTACATGAGGTAGACAGAGCGTGAACGACCTAAATAAAGGTCGTTCTGCCACGTCTGACAAAGTTTTGAGGGTTATTTAAGACAGATTTGTAGGTATATTGCAGTAGTGACAGGTTGTCAGCCCATCGCCTAAATTGCAATATACTGAAACCCTCGGATCCCTCAGCCAGTTTCTACAGCATGCCGCTGGCACACTCATGTTTTCTCTCGCTCCCAGTCCAGCATGGAAGTTTCTCGCTCCCAGTCCAGCATGGAAGTTTCTCGCTCCCAGTCCAGCATGGAAGTTTCTCGCTCCCAGTCCAGCATGGAAGTTTCTCGCTCCCAGTCCAGCATGGAAGTTTCTCGCTCCCAGTCCAGCATGGAAGTTTCTCGCTCCCAGTCCAGCATGGAAGTTTCTCGCTCCCAGTCCAGTATGGGAGAAGTTCAGAACCATGTTGAAACCGGTATTTTCTACTTGTTATCTCACCTCTGGCTTGGTGTGGTCGATCTCGTGCCGGATCTCCTGCAGCGCCACCTGCTGCTGCTGGATGGCGCGCGGCTGCGCGGCGGGCGCGGGCTGCGCGGCCAGCGAGTCGCGCAGCTCGGCCAGCGTGCCCATGACCGCGCGCAGCGCCGCCCAGAAGCGTTGCGCCACCTCGAGCGCGGACTCCAGCGAGTGGCCGCGGTCGGTCGTCGCCTTCTGCACTTCGTCCCATAGTCTGGAAGGAGAGGTTTGTTTAGTATTTATTTATTGCATACATACATAAATCACGCCTTTATCCCTTACGGGGTAGGCAGAGCGTTTAACGCCTCGTAAAAAGCGCTTTCGCCACGTCTGACAAAAATTGAGGGCAATTTTAGATTGTAATATGTATTGCTATAGTGACAGGTTGTCAGCCCATCGCCTAAATTACAATACACTGTAACCCTCGAGTCCCTTTTGCTGACTTCAACAGCCCGGGAGGAAGGGCAGCTGGAACATTCTATGTTTTTCTATCTCTCCCAGTCCAGCATGGAAGTAATTTATTGCATTGGCACAAATAATAACGTACGGTCTTAAATTAAGAGTTTCTTTCATGCTGGCCTGGGAGCCAGGGAATAACATAGAATGTGTCAGCTGCATTTCCTCCCGGGCAGCGTAGCGTAACAGCACTAAAATCTGACTTATTAGTTTCAGTTCCTTTTTCCAGATCTTATTATTTTTGGTTTTAGTTTAGCTTTAAAATTGGTTTCAGGGATTTTCATTTATCAATTTTTCACACACAAATGAATTGTTTGATCATGATTTTTTTTATATATTTGACCTTGAAGTCAAAGGTCATATCTGTTGAGTTTATACCTCTATTATACAGCAGTTGCATAAACAACTACAATGATACATACATATAATCAAGCCTTTATCCCTAATGGGGTAGGCAGAGCGCAAACGACCAAAACAAAGGTCGTCCCGCCACGTCTGACAAAGTTTTGAGGGTTATTTAAGATAGATTTGTAGGTATATTGCTGTAGTGACAGATTGTCAGCCTGTCGCCTGAATTGCAATATACAAAAACCCTATGATCCCTTAGCTGGTTTTTACAGCATGCCCGGGAGGAAATGCAGCTGGCGCATTCTCATATATTTTTCACTCGCTCCTAGGCTAGCATGGAAGTACAAGTAGCTAGCTGTGGTGTCTTGATTCCTATGTAATTGTTCTGTGTATGTTTCTGTGTACAATAAACTGTTAAATAAATAAATACAATGACACAATATGACATAATATCATAATACTAGCTGACCCGGCGAACTTTGTTCCGCCTTAGACGCCATAAATGAGCAGATTTTTGATTTTAAAAGAATCCGTTTTAAACGTAATTTTTTTTTTCATCCTCTGATTATATTTGCAGCACGCATTCAGTCAATTCTATGTCAAATGTCTTAATAATTTTATATGGTGGTTAAGTAATTTTAAATTTTCTAATTAACCGCGCAATTTCCTTAATTTTTTCTTTCATAAGAATCTTCTCCTGATAATAACGAACAGAACAAAAACAGAATTAGCGAAATCGGTCCAGCCGTTCAGCCGTGATGCCGTGACCAAGGGAAATAGGGATTCATTTTTATACATATAGATAGATGAGTTATCTTACTTGTTAAGTTTGTCGAGCTTGCTGCGAATGTCCCTGACGGCCGGGTCGCTCTTGTTGGCCTTGCCGATGACGTCACTGGCCGCGCGCCGCACCGCGTTGTACGCCTCGGCGCGCTTGTCGAGGTCTTCCACCAACGCGTTGTTCTCTTCGATCTGGTCTCTGTAATGGGCGGATAATGTTAATGTTCCGTTTTTATTAGCTTTGTGTGAGCGTGCTTGTGTAATGTGTATGTGTAGGAGCGATGTCCCACAATAATGTTAAGATGTTGATGTTAGGATGTTTTATTGTTTGTTATACGGAGGAAAAGTCACAATAAAAGTAATGCGTCCGATCCGTAGAACATTTAATGTTCACACTGACGTAAGTACATGGTTCAATGCGCTTAGTGCGCGATCAGCGTTTATGTAGTATATTGAAATGTATTAAATAGGTAAATATAGCGTTTTACAAAATAATGTCGAGCTAGCTCGTACAGTATGTGTTTGTCTCTCGCTACCTCTTTCTTTTTCTGTCTATGTGCGTGTATGTGTGTGTGTGTGTGTGTGTGTGCGCGTGTTTGTAATAATAATAATATTAAAAAGTTTTATTGAATTCACACACAAAGAAAGTTACAGCTAATAATAAAAAACTAGTCTATGTTGTGGTTTCTTCCATACTGGACTGGGAGAGAAAGAAAAACATAGAATGTTCCAGTTGCCCTTCCTCCCGGGCATGCTGTAAAAGTCAGCAAAAGGGATTCGAAGGTTACAGTGTATTGTAATTTAGGCGATGGGCTGACAACCTGTCGCGATGGGCTGACAACCTGTCACTACAGCAATACACATTACAATCTAAAATTGCCCTCAATTTATGTCAGACGTGGCGAAAGCGCCTTTTAGGAGGCGTTTTACGCTCTGCCTACCCCGTAAGGGATAAAGGCGTGATTTTATGTATGTATGTATGTTGTGGTTGCTACAGGTGGGACAAATATTATAAACCCTATCTCTTAAACGAGATAGACCTGTATCTTAAGAGATAGTGTTAGGCCAATTGAAAAACTAAAATACAAGCGAGTGTAGTTTGACATTGTCAATTTATTTTGAAACAATAGGTAGGTATTCAAGTATTTAATTTAACGTAATAATAACTGTGTATGTATGTGTGTGTGTGTATGCGTGTGTGTGGGTGTGTATGCGTGTGTGTGAGTAACATGATGCCATATAAAAAACCACAAATGTGTGGTTTGTGTATATGTTATGTTTGTGTATATGTGCGCTTGTGTGAATGTGTGCGTGTATGTTGGTACAGTTGTATACGTACTGTATCTTGGGCGGGTGCGCTGACACGGGCTCGGCGCGCTGTAGCTGGTCGTGAGCGCCGGCTAGCGCGCGCAGCATGCCCTCCAGCTTGTCGGAGAACAGCGAGGATTCCTGCAGAGCCTGGGGGAGAAAGAAGTAGAATTAGTTTCATTCATTCATCAATTTTGAATAAACTTGATAACCAATTTTATCGCACTAAAGACGAGTCCCCAATATTGAGTTAATATCGATAGGTCAATATCAATACATCAATGTCAATGTGTCAACATCAGTATGTCAATACAAAAAAGTCAATATCAGTATGTCAATATCAATATGCTAGTATCACTATGACAATATCAATATCAGTATGCCAATATCAGTATGTCAATATTAATATATCAATATTAATGTGTCAATATGAATACGTCAAGATCGATATGTCAATATCAAAACATGTCCTTTAAATGCCTGAAAAACATCTCTCACCTACTCCAACTCCTGCTGTCTCTGTCACAATCTTGCTCCACAATGTCCTGTACTTTAGCGGAGTCCTCCTAGCCTAATAGTCTAGATAGCGCTTCTCCGGTCTTGACTAGATTTTACTTAACGTTTACAGTTGTCATATTGAGTCAATGTCAAGACCTTAATATCAATACGTCAACCAATATCAAAACGTCAATGTCAAGTTGTCAATATCTACGTGTCATAATATCAAGTCTAATATTGAACCGTCAACACTAAATCGTCAATATCGAGCCAGCTATATCCAATGTTATGTATGACTGAAAGAAAGAACATAAATATGCCTGTCTCACCTGCTCCAACTCCTGCTGTCTCTGTCTGAGCTCAGCTCTGAGCGCGTTGTATCTCTCACAGTCCTGTTCCACGATGTCCTGTACTTTAGCGGAGTCTTCTTCACCGCACAGCCTAGAGAGTGCCTCTCCGGTCTTCATCAGCTTGTCGACTAGAGGCTTGTGCCCGGCGATCGATTGCTGCAGCATCTGTAAGAATACCAAAATATTGCTAGAGAAAAGAATACAAAGAAAACTACTTTGTATTTTACAAGAATGTTTTTAGTTCCAAGTGACCTGCTAATAAGCGACTTGACTTGATTCTGAATAAACTGGTAAGGAAGAGAAAGGGTACTAGATATTTTGTGAGAGAACACTTCATGTTGAAATTCAATAAAAGAAGAAAAATATGTGTTTATTTAAGCTTTGGATTCAATTTAAAGTCAGCATTTTACTTAGTGGTGGTTAAGGGTCCATTTCGGCCGCCATTTTGAATTTTGAGCTAGGGATACAAATTCCGGCTCGGCATCCTTTAAAATTGGATGCAGCAGACTTTTTTGGCTAGGAAAACACATGTTGCCAGAATGTCTCAATATCATTTGTTTAAACAGAAAAAAAGAACGTTTTAGCAGAATTAACTTCCAATCCATCAATTTGATATATGATTTTGACTTCTGTCAAACCTATCATGAAAAACAAATAGTCTGAAAACCAACCTCATTTTTGTCTTGCTGCTGGGCAATCTGTTCGGGTCGCAGGGCCGGCATGGCCAGCATCTGGATCTGTTTCTCCATGTCGTCCAGCCACGAGGACAAGCTGCAATAAGTAACAAGAGTTAGGGCTGTGACGTAGTGGTTACGAAATAAATCCTGAACGCATTGAAGAAGTTTTTTTTGGAAATCATACTATTCGTACCCTTCAGGTATTCTAATTTACCGGAATATCCATTTCCTTGAACTTCCATGCTGGCCTGAGAGCAAGAGAAAAACATAGAATGTGCCAGCTGCATTTCCTCCCGGGTATGCTGTAAAAACCAGCTAAGGGATCCGAGGGTTTCAATATATTATAATTTAGGCGATGGGCTGACAATCTGTCACTACAGCAATATACACCTACAAATCTATAAAAATTGTCAGACGTGGCGGAACGACCTTTGTTTTGGTCGTTTACTGAACGTTGAAAAGATAGTCTATTCCGGGAAATCGATAGGCAGAAGATGTCCAGCCTTAGTCTGATACTGATTGCTGTCTTACCCGTGATGAGTATCGGCGAAGTGTTCAGCCAACGGCAAGGCTTGTTCTAAAGCGGCTAGCCTCTCCGCGCTGAGCTGGCCGACTTCTTCCATCATCTCTTTAAGCTCCTCGCTGCGGTCGCGGATCACGGCTGTCTCTTCTGATGATTGACATTCGCGGAGGACCTGGGAGAAGATAAGTGGATTAGTGATCGGAAGCCAAGGTGTTAAAGCCTCCTTTTACACAGTACTGTTTAAGATGGAGTTCTATGCGGTGTGCAAGTTTGTGGCCCTTAGGTAAAAAGGTAATAAACATATGTAGGGAAACCGAAACACGTATTGGTCGGTACGTGGTGGGATTCGAACCACGACCTCCTGCACAGTGCACAGGAGGCAGCGGCCCTATCCAGTCTAACCACCGGGCTTTAAAATGAGTAACTTCGTTCAATCCCCTAGATTAGGTAGTCGGCCCCGTGAAACACGGGGAAAGGCTAGGGAGAGGATGTCTTACCTTCTTAGCCTGACTGAGCAGATCCCTGACTCTGACTCTCTGCGCCGCGACCTCGTCGTTGAGCGGGCGCTGTTCCTTGAGCTGCGCGCGGACGAGCGCGGGCTCGCAAGATGGCGGCTCGGCGTCGCGCAGCTGCGCGTCCACTGAGCGCAGCCACTCTAGGAGCTCTTCCATGTCGCCCACTACCTCCAGGGAACGCTGGGGGGAAAGTCGGGAATCAGTCAGAAATTATGATCAAGAACTACATCGAGTCATAATCATCTTTAGCTATATTGGGGACAAGACCTAGATACTTAGACCAAGACAATAAAGTTATAAACGAAGTGCATATGTGCCAAGCAAGTCCCATTTGTGTGCTTTGAAAAATTCTGGTTGTAAATGAGACTATTTCTTTAAGGGAGTTTTCTTTATTACAGATGTTGTCTCGGCTATCGAGAACTTATCCATCAAACCGCATTTTTTTCATTGAAAATGTTCATCTTAAAGTACAATAATATGTCCCTTTCATGAAGCTTGAATAGACAAAATAATTAATGGCTTTTTAGTATTAAAATGGCAAATACCTTCTTGCTCAAGAGCAATCTCTCGGCCTTCCTCTGCACCTGCTCGGCGATGGTGTCGAAACGTCGGTTGTCGCGCGTCACGATGCCCTCGATGTGGGTGGCGCCCTCGCCGGGGGAAATCTAACAAATCAAATATAAACATATTAGAATCACTACATAGTATAAAACAAAGTCGCTTTCTCTGTCGCTATATCCCTATGTATGCATAAATCTTTAAAACTACGCAACGGATTTTGATGCGGTTTCTTTTAATGGATAGAATGTTTCAAGATGAAGGTCTATATATATATATATAATACTTGCATAATATTGTGGAGAAACACTGATAATTTCCGTGCATGAATTAGCATTAACTAAGTTTATAGCTGGCATCCTTGAACTGTTTTTTTTCTTAACGAAACAAAATGTAATGTATTTAGGATACTTATTTGACTAGGTTTGCACTATCCCGCTTATATTTTTCTTTCACCGAAAGGTTGCCTGGAAGAAATTGCTACCTTAGCAATAAGGCCGACTATGTCGTACTTGTCTTTTGTTGTTATATGTTGTGTTGTATGATTTGTATTCTTACGTGCAGTAGAGTATTTTTATGTTATGTTAAAAATCTCTAAAATCATTCATTATGATTGAATCAAAAGACTAGTCCGTCATCCTTTGTATACTAAAGGCCCAGACTATATAATAGTACTACATACAGAATGGTCATTCGACTCCCCTCCCCAGTCCGATATACGTCACACTCCGCGCCGGATTGTGGGTCACATTGTACGCGTACGCTCAGTGGGTATGGCGCGCATGTTTCCCAGTGTAACGGAAATAATAAAGTTTTGTGTTCCAAAGATGGTTAGGTACTGTTCCGTGTACGCATGTCTTTCTACCACAAGATATGACTCCAATAGAAACTGCTTTAAATTCCACAATGATGAGAGACGGTAAGTAAATTCATACAAAATATGCAACCTAATCTATTCTAACTATTCAGTTACAGTGAACTACTTTAAAACGTTGGTTTAATCAAGAACCAGATTAATCAAGTGATGATTATGACCGGTATAACAAATTTTGTCAACCCTTACAACGCCCAACACGCACACAAACGCACGCCAAGTGCAACATGCCGTCTGTCGATGTGTGACCAAAATGACATTGTAGTTAGGAGTGTCCGAGCTGTGCTGTGTAAGGAGAACATTCTTGAAGACGTTTAAAAATTATGCCAATCTAACACTCGCACTTAAGAGCTAGAATTTTAGGTTGAATTTGCATTATGCGGATAGTTACTTTACTATAGTATGTTACCTGGCACAGCTGTGGTCCGATCAGGTTGATGTTGTCCAACACTGGGCGGTACTCCTGGATCTCGGCCTCCAGCCGCAAGATGTCTTCCTCACGAGGCTCCACGGATTGTAAGCACGTCTCTGCGCCCACCATCCATTCGGTCAATCTGCAATACAGGGGTGAATGTAAGTAAATAACATTTTAATGAAGTATAATATATCGCTTATAAATATTCAGATATATTTGTCGCAGTTTACAAAACAAGCGACAAAACACTATGAAATAAATATTAGGATACCCGTATACAAAGGATGTGAATCCGCCTGTTCGAATTGCTGGCTCGATCAAATATCATTTCATATAGCGACTAATTTGGCTCGATCACATATCATTTCATATAGCGATCCCCTAGATTAGGAAGCCGACCCCGTGAGATACGGGATAAGGCTAGGGAGATGATGATAGCGACTAATTTGGCTCGATCAAATATCATTTCATATAGCGAATAATTTTTTTAATTTTCTTGTGTAGATCTACATAGAATCACTCCCTTCCACTTTGAAGTCGTGACTACAGCGGGGGTATGTTTCGTGTAATCTTTCAGAGCAGGAGTCACGGCTTTAGAGGAATGAAAATTTACCATTCATAAACAGAATCCGTAATGTACCCTATTATGGTGCTATGTCAGACCTGTTATGACTGTTATATAGCTGTTGAACCAATGGCAAGGTTTTAGAGGCAATTCTCAACAACTCAGATCCCTTCGATGTAAGATCATTGTATCTCCTCTGTAGGGCATCCAACTTGTCCTTGAGTTGAAAAGCCTCGTCTCCAAATAGCTGTTATAACCTGTTATAGCTATTATTACTAACCACTACTACCAATGATCGGTTATAGCTTTTATCACTAACCTATTATTCCTATTATCACTGACCTTTTAGTGCTATTATCACTGACCTGTTATGACTGTTGTATAGCTGTTGAACCAATGGCAAGGTTTCAGAGGCAATCCTCAGCAACTCTGCGCCCTTCGATGTAAGGTCGTTGTATCTCCTCTGTAGGGCATCCAACTTGTCCTTGAGTTGTAAAGCTTCGTCTCCTGAGATGTGCTTCATGAGCTCAAGTCCTGACTCCACGGTGCTGTCGACGGCCTCTTGCTTGGCGGAGATCTCTTCTGTCTTTTCCTGGGGATGGAAGATTGAAGGTAAGTTGTGGTTCTTCTTCTTAGCGAGTGCATTCTCGAGTCGAACGACCCGATGAACCCTGGTGTCAGTTTTCAAACCGCCTAGTAGCACAGCTATTAGGAGTCTGATATGGTTTGAGTAATCAACGACCGGGACCGATGGCCCTCCGAAGCACGAAACCCTTTTTCTTTTCGGACAATCAGCTGATTCAGCCTGTAATGTCCTAACCAAACTGAAGAAAACCTCACAAAGTGATAAATTGACAAATATCACTTTTGTTGTGGTTACTCAATGGTGTTGATTACTACCGATTTTGATGGTCTAACCTTTTATGGAATGTGTAAAGAAAATTTAGTTTGTAATCGTCAATTTTTCGAACAAGAATTTTTCGAATATAGTTCTCTGAATCGTATGCACTTGTTAGAGCTTAAGTAGTTCTCAACAAGTAAGATAGATGGCGCTCGCATTTGACGTCTCGTAGTGTTGGGACACATCGCGGCTATAAATGTACCGAGGCAGATATTTTAAAGTCATTATATGAAAAAAACTTATAAAGGATAGATTAAGGAACACGTTTGTAACCTTTAAAATGTTTAATATTTGTAAATTGGTGGCAAATTAATATTTTCTATTCTATTCTATACTTAGGAAGACTTAAGCCCGATGGTGTAGTGGATAGGGCCGCTGCCTCCTGAGCGGGAGGTCGTGGTTCGAATCTTACCACGTACCAATGTGTTTTTCGTTTTTCGAATTTCATATGTACGTTTATTCGGTGCTTTTTCCGTGCTTCGGAAGGCACGTTAAGCCGTTGGTCCTGGTTAATATCGTTTAATACCGTAGATATTAGTCATTAAGCCATATCAGAGGCCAGTGCTAAGCATTGGCGGCTTGGAAACTCTGACCTAATCTAGGATTGGGTCTGGTTTCCCTTCTGGATTGCGGATGTCAGATGGCAGTCGCTTTGTGTAAAAACCAGTACCCTCGTTCAATCCCCTAGATTAGGTAGCCGACCCCGTGAGATACGGGATAAGGCTAGGAAGATGATGATGACTTAGGAAGACTTATCAAGGATTAGTAGGGGTTTTCATAGCTCTAATTTCAAGATGTACTTACAGCCAGCTCATCCATCTGTCTGAGAAGTTTGTCCATGTGGACCGGCAGGACCTTCCTCTTGTTGAGGAACTGCTCCATGCTGTCCATCCAGGAGGACAGGTCCTGGTACGTGAGGACTAAATGACGAAGACCCTTGCGGGAGTTGTCCAGGAGGTCGCCGACCTCTAACGAGTGGTCTACTAGGGCTTGGTATCTGGTGGAAGGAGGGAAATTAAGATATACTCTTTGATTATCAACATTAGACGCCTATATCCCTTATGGGCTTATTGCGCTTTGTTCTAGAGACTGGTTGCTTCAGGTTTCTTCCATGCTGGACTGGGAGCGAAAAAAAACATAGAAAGTGCCAGTGGTATGCTGTAAAATCCAGATAAGGGATCCGAGGGTTTCAGTATATTGCAATTTAGGCGATGGGCTGACAACCTGTCATTACAGCAATATACGTTCAAATCTATCTTAAATAACCCTCAAAGCTTTGTCAGACGAGGCGAAAGACCTTTGGTCGTTTACGGTCTGCCTACTCCATTAGGGATAAAGGCGTGACTATATGTATGTATGTTACCTGTCGGTGGCGGCTTGCAGTCTGTCAGCCAGGTTGGCTGCCTCATCGTCTCCCACCAGAGACATCAAAGTGGATGCCGTCTCCGTAAGTTGTTTGAAGGCGGGCTGTTTAGATAGTATGTCCTCGTGGATCGCCTGCGAATAGTAAGTACATGTAAGCTAATAGTGTCAAGAAAGGGATGAAGCTAAATGGGCAATAGTGTTGAATTGTATTGAACGCTAACATCAGGAAAATCAAAATTATTTAGTATTCAATACCCCACAATTTAAGTTTAATTAAAAATAATAATAATAATGTTCTTTTTGTCAACCGATATGATGAAAGCGCAGAGAAAGAAGAAAAAGCTTGATGTGTATTGGATAGGGCTACTGCTATCTGAAGTCATATTTTTGAACCGCTCGTATGAAAACTGGAAACGCATACGAAAATGTACGTGTACGAAATCAATTTCTATCACACACGATTTTACATATTTTTGAAGCAGTAGAAATCTGTGTTGCCATAATGTCTAATCCCATAAATTGTTTTCGTTCTACGCAGAAATACACCTACTACACCACCACTACCACTAACGAAAATCGTTGATTTGAAAAACCGGAAATAAATCGCAGAGAAAGGGAACGTAAATTCAAGTAAATTAAAAAGTTAAAGTGTCACTTGTCAAATGATTGTCTGTGTCACTGACATGATCATAGACTACTTAGGTTTCGAGTAATAGACAAGAAAACGAGTAGTTTGGACCACTCGTTGCAGAGTCGCATACATATGAGTATTCAAAAATAGTGATTTTGGGATATCGTATGCGAATGTTGCTTTTTCGTATGCGAATTCGGATACGAGCTGCTAAGCTGGTGGTCGTGGTTCGAATCCCACCACGTACCAATGAGTTTTTCGGTTGCGGAGGTCAGATGGCAGTCGCTCTGTGTAAATACCAGTACCCTCGTTCAATCCCTTAGAATAGGTAGCCGACCCCGTAAGATACGGGATAAGGCAGGGAGATGATGATGATGAAAGCGCAGGTTTTTTTTTATCATAAGTTCACAATAAATATGACAATGACAGAGAACCACTCCAGCATATTTCCTTACCTTGTGCTCCCTGATCTTGCTCTGTATCTTCTCCTCATCAGTAGGCACCAGCTCGAGGGTCTTAACCTTCCGTTCGGTGGTGGTCAGCCATTCTACTAAAGGTTGCAGCTGCTCTTGGAATTGTTTCGCCACCTGATAACAAAATGGGGATATTGAATAGAGAACTTGTTCACATAAAACATGTACTCATAAAAGTCTTGTAAAAGTTAAAAAAAAAATTGTTATACAAAAAAAGTATAATTACGTATACTTCCATGATGGCCTGGGAGCTAAAGAAAAACATAGAATTTGCCAGCTGCTTTTCCTCTCGGGCATGCTGTAAAAACCAGCTAAGAGATCCGAGGGTTTCAGTATATTGTAATTTAGGCGATGGACTGACAACCTGTCACTACAGCAATGTACCTACAAGTTATCTTCAATAACTCTCAAAACTTTGTCAGACGTGGCGGAACGGCCTTTGTTTAGGTCGTTTACGCTCTGCCTACCCCATTAGGGATAAAGGCGTGATTATATGTATGTATGTAGTATAATTACGGGCGACAATTTTTTGGTATACCAGGTGTAAGGGACAGTGTCCCGCAAACTGATAGGGGTTGCTTAGTCAATGATACTGTCCCTTACACCCGGTATAAATTGCTTCTATAGGAAAATTTTGTGTTACCAGTTGTGATTTTGTTGTATTTTAAACCAGTACCCAATAAATATATGCAATATGAAATACCCTCGTTCAATCCCCTAGATTAGGAAGCCTACCCCGTGAGATACGGGATAAGGCTAGGGAGATGACCAGTTGTGATTTTGGTTCCTTTCTAGACATTCACATAAGTAATCATAGATCAAGTCACTGTTTCTCGAAGCTTAGTGTTTTTTGATATCGTGATGAGTAAGAGCAGTGTTATGCAATAGCTTACCTTCATAGCCTGTTCCAGATCCAGCATCCTCTGCTGAGCTCCGTTAGTCAAAGCATCGAATCTCTGCATGAGTCCCTTGAGTTGTTTCTCAATGGCTTTCCTCTCTCCCGGCTCGCAGCCCGCGGCCACCTCGTTGCCCATCGCGAATAGGGATGACATCGAGTTCTGACGGTCCATCAGCATCTTCTTCAGGAACTGTTGGTGAAAATGGAAGTCAGAAAACGTTCTAGATAAAATTTAGGAAATTGAAAACTGTCAAAGATGTGTTTAAAACAATATTTTTTTGAAAAATCGCTGGACTTTTTGAGAGCCCAAACACAAATCTGTTGCATTGAAATAAGCCCCAATGAGTATTTATTACTGTAAATGTATTTGAGTTTGATTCAACTCGTGAAATATCCAATTTCAACGTCGACTCTTTAGAATCTAAATCACTACTCATTTGAACAAGAGCTGAGTACTATTACGTATTCAGTGCTAGTGCCAGCGAATACAAACCTTCTGTTCCTGCAGTTGCGCCTTCACGACCTTGTAGTCAGCCGAGGGTGGTTTCTGGTTGTTGACCATGTCCTCAGTGTCAGCTAGCCACTTCTCGAGTCCGGCGAGCGCTTCGGCGAACTTGCCGGATTGTAGAAGTCCGACATCCAGGCGACGCTCGCGTTCGTTTGTCTGTCGGAAAGGAAACATGAATTTACACATGATTTTTAACTTACTACAACCAAAAGGTAGATAAACATTTTATTCGGTACCAGTAATTAAATTACGATTAAATAAGTTTTAAAATTAAATATAGCCTTATAATTACAGTAGATACCGAAAAGGTTATATGCATACATGTGATGCAAATCATACAACCCGCTGATTCCATTCTGGATGGGTGCTTTTTGTCATTATTTCTATGTACCTTCATGACACCCCAAAACAAATAATCCTAGTGCGGGTTATCTTTCATAGATAAGACTAGCTAGACGATTGATCAAATGAAGGTAAAAAATACTGAAATCAATCTTATACTAGCAAATTCAATAGTTAGTCAAGTTAGACCTTTACATGACGCCGGTTTCTAGGTCTGAAACATACCTTTTCTTTGAGCGCGTTCCACTTGTCATTCATCTTCTCCAGGTCTTTCTCCAGCTGTTGCGTGGAGACACCCTGGAGAGCTGACCTGACCAGCCCCTGGCCGATCTTGTTGCAGTGGGCCACGTTCTGTCCGAGGGGTTCGAGGGTTCTTCGCTTCAGTTCAGCGAAGTCCTTCTGTTGGACGCGGATTTGGTCCACTTCTGAGGATACGGGCTTGAGGCTTCGCACTTGGTCTGCCGCCTAGGGGAATGAAAATTAAGTATTGAGAGAGGTGGAATGGATTGAAAATAAACATTTAGACTTTATACTTTCATTACTAAATTTATTTTAAATAGGAAATGGGAAATTAATATGTAATCAGTTAAAAATATTCAGTTAATAATCTTGAATTTTTTAACGTTTTTGTTCTGTGTCAGAGATTTGTACCTTCTAAATTTTAGATCGACGAGCAACATTAAGTTGTAAAATCACATCGATTTTTAAGATATCTTTTATTGACTTTTAACAAACTTTATGTAAAAGTTGTACCAGCAAAAACCAAAATGGCACATTATTATATTTGATAAATACATATAATCACGCCTCCATCCCCAATGGGGTAGGCAGAGCATCAACGACCCAAAAACAAAGGTCGTTTCGCCACGTCTGACAAACTTTTGAGGGTTATTTAAGATAGATTTGTAGGTATATTGCTGTAGTGACAGGTTGTCAGCCCATCGCCTAAATTGCAATATACAGAAACCCTCGGATCCCGTAGCTGGTTTTTACAGCATGCCCGGGAGGAAATGCAGCTGGCACATTCTACGTTTTTCTCTCGCTCCCAGTCCAGCATGGAAGAAAGAAAGAAATGAACAAATAAGTTTACTTCTTAGGTCTGTAAGACATTTAATTTTAGAAATAAGCTGTACCTGTTGTGTCTTGATTCCTACGTAATTGTTCTGTGTATGTTTCTGTGTACAATAAACTGTTAAATAAATAAACAAGTTTACCTCTTGCACATCATCCATGACGGAGTCGTACGCCTTGTAGAAAGCCTCCAGCTTGCTGAGCGTGTCGTCCAGGTCCTGCTCCTTGGAGCGGGCGCGCTCGTCCAGCTTGCCCAGCTGCTTGCGGAGACCTTCCACCTGGGGAACAGAAATTAATGTCATTTCTTATTGACATCAAACTTTGTACGAGAAGTAGTGTAGTAAGGATGGAACATAATTGATTAGGATAGAATTGAACGGAATAAGTTGGAGTAGAATAGAATAGAGTCGAATGACATGGAATACATACAACGTGTAACAGAAAGGGTATATGCACCGGAAAGGATATGAACCAGTCCATGAAACTGAACAACTTTCCCAAAGGAACATAGGTAAAATAAAAAAATAAAAGTTTGATCTTCCATACATAATGCATCAGCTGATAGCGTGTGTAGTATGGGGAGTCAAACTTTATTTTTCGTTTTTCGACCTATGTTCCTTTGGGAAAGTTGGTCAGCTTCATGGGCTGGTTCATATCCTTTCGGGTGCATATACCCTTTCTGTTACACGTTGTATAATCACGCCATTCCCTGATGGGGTAGGCAGAGCGTAAATGACCTAAACGCCTTACTTGCCATCGCCTAAATTGCAATATAATGAAACCCTCTGATGCCTTAGCTGGTTTTTACAGCATGCCCGGGAGGAAATTCAGCTGGCACATGTTTTTCTCACGCTCCCAGTCCAGCATAGAATGAAATACATACATAAATATAATCACGCCTTTATCCCTAATGGGGTAGGCAGACCGTAAACGACCTAAACTAAGGTCGTTCCGCCACGTCTGACAAAGTTTTGAAGGTTAATTAAGATAAATGTGTAGGTATATTGCTGTAGTGACAGGTTGTCCGCCCATAGCCTAAATAGCCCATAGCCCTCAAATCACTTAGCTGGTTTTTACAGCATGCCCGGGAGGAAATGCAGCTAGCACATGTTTTTCTCTCGCTCCCAGTCCAGCATGGAATGAAACCTACCTGTCCCCTGGTGTTCTTGGAGTCGCCGCTGTGCCCGCTGTCGGCCAGGTGCTCCGCAGCCCTCTCGGTGTCAGCGATCAGCTCCTCGGCGTTCTCCAGGCGCTTGTAGAAGCGGCCGATGTCGTCCAGCTGCTGCTTCACTGTCTTGATGTCGCGGCCAGGAGGCTTCATGCTGTCCAGCTCTTTCTCCAGCTCTGATAGGTCGTGGGACAGGCCCTTGACTTTCTCCTGTGGACGGAAAGGCAATTTTAAGATTTTTAAACTTTCTTGATTAAACTCTTTGTCTTTCTCTGTAGCAGTCTTTTTATTTAAAAAATAGTGACATAGTGCCGCTAATACTCTAGCTACCCTCAAACTAATTTTATTATACTCTTTGTTTTTCACTACAGCAATCTTTTCATTTAGAAAGTAGTGACATAGTGCCGGTGATACTCTAGCTACCCTCTAACTAGACAATAAAGTAGTATGTATCTGTATAGCTTTACATTGAGTCGACAGTAAATCTATACCTGCAGTAAGAGATATTTTAGTATCTGAAGACTCAAGTTCAAATTATCCATGACGTCTTTAAATTGATATAACTACACAAATTAATAACACTTTATATTTTTTGGCGCTTTTATTTTACTCACAAATATGCACTGATTTTTAATTATAAATATCATAATGTGTGCTACCGGTATGAGATCTCAAAAGAAACTAATCATCAACATAAGGAAACAACTTAATCTAATAATTAACATAAAAAGTTCAAAATAGTTATAATAAAACCAGTTTCACGATCTAGACTTTTTAAGTGAGAGTGAAATATATGCGGAATTATAAATTATTCATGGTATTTTTAATATGTTTGGGAAAATTAACTGGTGCAGACATACAATGCAATTAATCAATTTCATGAGCTGACAGAATTCTATAAACGTTTACTTTTTGTAAGAATTGACTATGACAAGGTTCTATTCACTACGAACGGGTAATCTTCCGTTAGCCTCATTGGCGCGGTCATTCAGGTCATTGACCTTGGCTCCCAGCGCCTGTGTCTCTTCTTCTAACACATGCCTGACTTCTACACGAGCTACAATTACTTAGACAAGGTTGTATTACTGTATATCTCCAATACTCACTTGGAACTGTGACATAGCAGCAGCAGCACCGGCTAATCTTCCCTTGGCCTCGTTGGCGCGGTCTTCCAGGTCATTGACCCTGTCTCCCAGCGCCTGTGCCTCTTCCTCCAAGACATGTCTGGCTCTGGACGCGGTGTCCGGTCCAGCGCACTCCATGGCGAGGGTTACGATGTCGTCTACCGCTGAGTTTATGCTCTGTGGAAGAGATTAAGATGGTTAGTGTGGATTAAAGATTGAATTTAATTCGTAATCATGAAAGGTATTGATTACCTTGTAAATATTAAGATTTACCTACGCTATCATAAATGTTACTATAATTTTTAATTTACTAATAAACAGGAACGCCAATTTTAATTGATGAGAGTTCCTTTTTTCATTTGCTTTGCTTTTTTAAAAATTTTCATCTGGTTCCCGAACTCTAAACTAATAGACTTTAAATTATATCAATATACCTAGTAGTTTTTGAAGTAAATTATCTGAAGAGGTACCCACCCTATCTATGTATCTGATCAGTCAATCTTTCCACAGCTTCATCAGCGTGTACTGATAGAGCTGATAAAGCATATTGCAGCCTCTCTTCGCATCTGGACAAGGGTATGTCACAAGGTATTTCTACCATAAAACGGGATTCATTACATCGTAAGGGAATTATGATTTTCTTCGTATGCCTTTTGGTCTGGTTAACTCACCCGCTTTATTTATATAATATTAGAATAATATTTTCGAAATCGCTCTGCAGTCACTTAGTTATGTCTTACCTGCAGTGGAGCCCTAAGGGCATGTATCTGATCAGTCAGTCTAGCTACAGCTTCAGCAGCTTGGGCAGGTGGAGCTAATAAAGCATCTTGCAGCCTCTCCTCGCATCTGGTCAAGGGTGTGTCGACCGCGCGAACCTTCTCCGCGAACTCGCCCAGTTTGCGCGCCGTGGATTCCAGGAATTCCACTTGTTGGAACACTTCTGTTGAGAGAATAAAGGGTTAATAGGTATGTCTATTTTTGAAAATTGCTCTTTAAAGTGTGATCGACATTTTGAACAATCTCTAGATTCTCCAGAACAGGTCTCAAGACGTTTTTCCACACATTCATAGAGTTATTTAGAGTTGGACCATATTTATACGCCTGAGAATCTATCCTTTCCTAACGCTCGGAAACTTCTCTAGAGTGAGAAAGAGAGCGAAAGTGCTCACGCGAGCGGCAAAATCTCGGTAGGAACAGACAATATATTATGCTTTATTTGTGCACGCCTAATTTGCTTCTCAATTTAAGTCTTCACTTCCGTAGGTCACTTGGAAGAAATTTCTCAGTAAAAATAAGCTGTACTTGTTGTGTCGTTATTCCTTGTGTATTGTCTTTCTCATGTTACTTGTGTAAAATAAACAGTAAATAAATAAATAAATAGACTAAATGTATATACTGAAGCAAGCCGGCGAACAAATACTGACAGGCGCTGACAAACCCTTAGACTTCATTTAGATAGACAACACAAGTTCCTTCCATCCTAGTCTGGGAGCGAGAGAAAAACACAGAATGTGCCAGCTGCATTAAATTATCAGTGTTTCTCCACTATATTATACATGTATTATACATAAAAACCTTCCTCTTGAATCACTCTATCCATTAAAAGAAACCGCATCAAAATCCGTTGCGTAGTTTCAAAGATTTATGCATCCATAGGGATATAGGGACAGAGAAAGCGACTTTGTTTTATGTTATGTAGTGACAAGTACTGACCGTTGTTAAGTCTGTCCCAGCGCTCCTTCATGGTGTCGAGTTGATTCCTCACGATGTCCTGGTCGACGTCACACGCCGAGATGAAGGTCTCGCCGAGGGTTTTGTTGTTCTCGTATTCTCCAGACCTATGCAAGAAAGAAAACAAATTATTATTAGTTTTTTCGTAGGATTTTGACACGTGACACTGCCATGCTGGACTAGGAGCGAGAGAAAAACATAGATTGTGCCATGCTGTAAAAACCAGCTAAGGTCTCCGAGGGTTTCTGTATATTGCAATTTAGGCGACAGGCTGTCACTACAGCAATATACGTACATATCTATCTTAAATAACCTCAAAACTTTGTCAGACGTGGCGAAACGACCTTTCTTTAGGTCGTTTACGCTCTGCCTACCCCATTAAGGATAAAGGCATGATTAAATGTATGTATGACACGTTTATGAAATAAGATTTTTGAACTTTTTTTTGGTCATCAAGTAGAGTTGTTAGAAAGAAAATTATAAATCTTTTCTAGAATTATATTACCGTATACGTGGTCAGTGCACATCGACTGTCGGAATAATACAGTGAAAAAGAGTTGAATTTGTCGATGTACACCCAAGCCAAGGAATAAGGTACATAAGGGCTAATTTATTTATAGTATCGCCTTCGGTTTTCGAATTTCATATGTACGTTTTATCGGCGCTTTTTCCGTGCTTCGGAAGGCACGTTAAGCCGTTGGTCCCGGTTAATATCGTTTAATACCGTCGATATTGGCCGTTAAGCCATGACAGAGCCTAGTGCTAAGCATTGGCGGCTTGAAAACTCTGACCTAATCTAGGATTGGGTCTGGTTTCCCTTCTGGGTTGCGGAGGTCAGATGGCAGTCGCTCTGTGTAAAAACCAGTACCCTCGTTCAATCACCTAGATTAGGTAGCCGACCCGGAGAGATACGGAAAAAGGCTAGGAAGGAAGATGTTGATCGCCAGTGCCTGATGATAAACTTGCCTCTTCCAGATATCGTTCCTGATGTGTTGGAGCTCCCTCAGTTGTTTCTCCACCTGCTTCTTGTTGAAGGCGGCCGGAGGAAGCTTGCTGAGACGCTCTTCAGCATCAGACAGCCAGGGTAGGAAGGATTCTTGCGCCTTGCAGAACTTGCGGCAGTGCTCCTGTTAGGGATGAGAAAAAATTACGTGAGATTGGGTTAAATTCCAAAGCGCCATCTAGTTAATAACATGCTAAACCAATTCGCTATTATTACGTAACTGTCAAATGACATTTCTTAATTATTTTGATGCCTTTAATATTATCTATTTTACCCAATTTCTTCCATGCTAGGCTGGGAGCGAGAGAAATACATAGAGAAATACATATTGCAAGCTGCATTTCCTTCCGGGCATGCTGTAAAAACCAGCTAAGGGATCCCAGGGTTTCAGTATATTGCAATTTAGGCGATGGGCTGACAACCTGTCACTACAGTATACCTATAAATATATCTAAAATTACCCTCAAAACTTTGTCAGACGTGGCGAAACGACATTTGTTTAGGTTGTTTACGCTCTGCCTTCCCCATTAGGGATAAAAGCGTGATTATATATATGTATGTAATTTTACCCAGCCTATTGAAATTAAGTTAATTGAAATTCTGATGTGTTATTTTATGCGTTTTAGAAACGCCAACGGTTCACATTAGATGTTTTGGCAATGTCACAGACTGAGGTGATTTTTAACCACTCTCTGTAAATAACCCTTCCTTGGCAGTCGGGTAATAAGCTCACCATAGCGGTCTGCAGCCTGGTCTGTCGGTCGACGGTCTCCCGCTTGAGCTTGTCCCACTGCGTCTGAATGCGGTCCAGCTCCTTGCGCAGGCCCTGGTGGGCCGGCTTCTTCTCCATCTCTCGACCTGAGGAACATACATTCAATTAAGTTGAATTTTACCTTGAGAAAAATGTCATATCTTGAGCTCGCTAGTATATATAATTTGATTAATAACGTGATAATCCCGCTTGCTACGCTCACCACATAAGTGAATATAACTCGGTCAAATGATGTAATAACTCCCGCTCGCTACGCTTGCCATACAAGTGCTATACAGCGATCAATAATGTGATAGCTCGCTACGTTCGCCATATAAGCGAATATATATCCATCTTTAATGTGATATCTTACTCGTATTACGCTCGCGAGTTTAATGAATATACTTCGATCGATAATATGATGTCACGTGCTTGCTACGATCGCTTTATAAGTGAAATATATCTCTATCAGCAAGGCGATAACTTACCCTTTTTGTACCGAATCAAAAAACTCAGGTCAGAAGTACCCTAAACCGACGAGCGTGCATGAAAAGATTGATGAATGTAGATGAAGCGAAAGAAGTCTGCAAAGACCGTAGCAAGTGGAGTGATGTGATCTCTGCCTTCCCCTCCGTGAAAGAGGCGTGACGTTATGTATGTATGTATGACATCACATTTATCGCATTACCTTTATCGAGCAGCATGATGATCTCGTGCTCCCTCTGAGTGAGGTCCCTGTACAGGGGCTCGTGTTTGTCCAGTTGTTGCTGCAACTTGTTCCTGTCCGCCGACACCTGCAGTCGGCCCGGGAGCGCGCCCAGCTCCGACTGGAGCCAGCCCAGTGTGCGCGCTACGGTCTCTTCTAAGTTACGGCCGTCCCTGGGAATAATTAATAGGATTATTTCTCTATACTTGTAAGTACAGATATAGCCCGATGGTGTAGTGGATAGGGCCGCTGCCTCCTGAACGGGGAGGTCGTGGTTTTCGAATTTCATATGTACGTTTATTCGGCGCTTTTTCCGTGCTTCGGAAGGCACGTTAAGCTATTGGTCCCGGTTAATATCGTTTAATACCGTAGATATTAGTCGTTAAGCCATATCAGAGGCCAGTGCTAAGCATTGGCGGTTTAAAAACTCTGACCTAATCTAGGATTGGGTCTGGTTTCCCTTCTGGTTTGCGGAGATCAGATGGCAGTCGCTTTGTGTAAAAACCAGTACCCTCGTTCAATCCTCTAGATTAGGTAGCCAACCTTATGAGATACGGGATAAGGCTAGGGAAATGATGACTTGTAAGTTCCAAATATTAATGTTAAGCTTAAAGTAAATTTCGTAGTAATTAGCTTTATCCTGGTCTCTGCACCTTGGGTCTGGTTTCCCTCATGGAGTTCCGTTCTGTATAAAAAGCACTGTCCTCGTTCAATCCTCTAGATTACGTAGCCGACTCCCAAGAGATACGGGGTAAAGATACGAAGATGAAAATGATGATCCTGGTCGCGGCACCAAATATGATATATATTCCATTCAATCTGTACCGCAACCGTAATAAACACTATATAATATCAATACTCACTTCAAAGCAGCCTCAATCTCCGCCTTCCTAAGGTCCAGTTTCCTCTGCAGCGTGTCATACTGCCTGGCGACAGCTCCCAGTTTGCTCTGGATGTCCTGCCTGGAGGCTGGGTCGGAAAGTACGTCGCATAAGGCCGCGCCGGCTGATTCTAGGTCCGCTAAGAGAGGGCGCTGGCCTTCGAGTTGGCGTTCTAGGTTCTGTAGGAAAAGTAGATAAGTTTTAGAGGGGCTTATCAAAATAATAATACTAATATTTCAAGATAGAACTGATAGAAAATTAAAATATCTGTCCATTAAATTTCATTAAATTATTTTTTAATACGTTAATTTAATTCTAGGTCCTTCATCTGAATATTAAAACATCAGCAATACAAACGAGGAACGGGGAAAGTTATATGTATTATAGGGTTAGTTCAAAGGCAAATTAAATGAATTCTGAAGGGGAAAATCAAATGTATTTCGGGAAAAGTCAAATGTATTTTGAAGGTAGTCAAATTTATTTCGGGAAAAGTTAAATTTATTGTAAATAGGGGAAAGTGAAATATGTATTTCGAGGACAATCAAATGTATTTCGAGGATAGTCAAAATGTATCATCTCATAAAGTCAAAATGTATTTCAGGGAATGTAGGTGGAAATCAAATATATTTCATGAAAAGTCACATGTATTATCGGGGAAAGTCGAGCACATTATAAGGGAAAATCAAATGTTGTTCGGGAAATGTCAAATGTATTATCGAGGAAAGTCAATGTATTTTGGAGAAAGTCGAATGTATTTCTGGGAACGTCAAATGTATTTCGAGGAAAGTCAAAATGTATTTCAGGGTATATAGGGGGAAATCAAATAAATTTCATGGAAAGTCAAGTGTATTATCGGGGAAACTCAAGCACATTATAAAAGTCTAATGTATTTCTGGGTAAGTCAAATGTATTTTGGGGAAAGTCAAATGTATTTCGGGGAAAGTCAAATGTGTTACGGGGAAAGTCAAATGTATGATAATAACCTCAATCTTCCTGAGCTGTTCATCAGGCTCCTTCTCCAAGGCCACATCGTCCAGCTTGTCGCTGATGGTCTGCAGAGCGTCCCGCAGCCTGGCCAGACCGGCGTCGAACTCGCGAGACGTGTCCGCCGCCGCGCCTAGACTTTCTGCGCGTTGTTCCAGCCTAGGGACAGATGGATTATCAGTGACAGGTGAAAGGTTTAAATCCTCTACAACTTGTAACGATAGAGTAAAAAATAAAAACACATTTCAGGCGAGCCGGATTCGTACCCAGGTCTGATCTGTTTTGTAATTTTTTTCAGATAGCGACCTTTGTCCGAACCACTTGGTAACATTTTTGGTCTTTTTCAACGTCAATATGTGAATTTGACATAATGAATATGTAAAAACATAAAACACATATTTAAATACAGATCTTCATCCAATCAATCAATTAACCACTCATTTAACCAAACACAGCATAGAGCAGATATTAATCAATTAATCATTCAATCCAATCCATCATCCAACCAATCAATCAATCATCCCATCAATCTATCAATCAATCAACACTCACTTAACCAAACATTGCATAGAGCAAATATCAATCATTTAATCCAATACATCAACCAACCAATCAATCAATCATCCCATCAATCAATTAACACTCACTTGACTAAACATTGCATAGAGCAAATATCAATCAATCATCCAATCCAATATATCATCCAATCAATTAATCATCCCATCAATCAATCACATACCTGTAGTGTAAGTAGGTTTGTATCTCTGATGACATTCGTTGGGGAATGGATAATCAGCAGCTTACGGTGCTAGCCTTGCTAGATTTTAGCAATGCTTTTAATACTGTGGATTTTGACATCTTGGTGGGGCTGCTGCGTTCTCTTAACATATCTCCACAGACTATTGACTGGTTTCAGAGTTATCTCTGCGGTCGCAAGCAGCGCATCAAAGTTGAAGATTCCTTCTCCACTTGGTGTGATACTTCTGCAGGTGTGCCGCAGGGTGGCGTCTTGTCCCCTCTTCTTTTGACAATTTTCATTAACTCGATATCTTTTTCTCTTACTTCGTCTTACCACTTATATGCAGACGATCTTCAAATTTATTCACAAGCTTCAATGCCTGAGCTTTCCGAAGCTGTTCGCAAAGTGAACATTGATTTGGCTCGTGTCTCTGATTGGAGTCGCACTCATGGACTCAGGGTTAATCCCACGAAAACTCAGGTCATAATTATAGGCAGTCCTGGTTTTATTTCGAGAATTGACTTTGCACAGCTTCCTTCAGTAGTATTCGACGGAGTTCAGATCCCATATAGCGATACAGTGAAAAACCTTGGTGTAATTTTTGACAAAACACTCTCTTGGAAACAACAGGTTGCTGAGGACAGCAGAAAGGCATTTTATTCTTTTTGCTTCGTAATCTTTTGCCGACTAATACTAAAATTGCTCTTGCCCAAGCCTTGCTTTTACCTATCCTTGATTATGCTGATATCTCTTATCCCGATCTGACAGAAGAGTTGCTCAATAAACTGGAGCGATTGCAGAATGTCTGCATTCGTTTCATATTTGGCCTAAGAAAATATGATCATGTCTCAGCCTACAGAGCTAAACTCAAATGGCTTCCCATTCGCCTTCGTAGAGATTACCATCTTTTATCTTTTCTTTATTCTATTCTCTTCAATCCCATGTCTCCGCCTTATCTTAAAGAAAGATTCCCTTTCCACTCTGTTACTCTTAATCGCACACTTCGCCCTTCGCGCTACCTCTCTCTTACTATCCCATCTCATTCTACCAATTTTTACTCTAATTCGTTTACAGTTCGTGCAGTAAGGCTTTGGAATCTATTGCCTGCGTCTGTAAGACAAGCTTCTTCAATAGATTCTTTTAAAAAACACCTTATAGCTCACTATCTTTCTCTACCTTAACCGCTTGCACTTGCGTATTTCCCGGAATAATTTGGTTGTAACATTTTCTTTCATTAGTATTATATATATTTATATATGTATTATAGTATTTATGTATTTCTATGTAGGTGTAAGTAATTTATATGTATGACTATTTATTGTTATTAATTATATAAATACACCTAAGTAGCTTATTTACTTACCTATACAATATATTGCCTAAAATGTATACCAGCCCACTAGTTCAACTTTTTATTTTCCTGTACCCTAAGGTTGCCTGGAAGAAATTGCTGCATAGCAATAAGGCCGCCTATTTGTACTACTATTTGTTTCATTTAATTTTATTTTCTCTTGTGTCTTTTCTGTGCAATAAAGTATATTCTTATCTTATCGTTACGATCCGGTTCAATCAATAACTTACTTGTTAAGCAGATCGTTCCACCGGTCCTGCAGGCTCTTGACCTTCTGTTGTAATTTATTGTGGTCAGGATCTCTCGGGTCCAGACGCGCGAGGATACCACTCGCCACTTCTTCTAAGTGGGACAGCTGAGGCTGTTGGCCGCGGAACTCTTCGCGAAGAACTTGAACCTGGGTGAGAGGAATTTACATAAGATGATGATTTGAGAGTGCCGTGACCAGGATGTTTTTAATATAATCTGGGCCTTTTTATGGGGAGAGTGAATAAACTGTCTGAATGTACTTCGATGCTGGACTGGGTGCGAGAGAAAAACATGGAATGTGCCAGCAACATTTCGTCCTGGGCATGGTGTAAAAATCAGCTAAAGGATCCGAGGCTTTCAGTATATTGCAATTTAGGCGATGGGCTAACAACCTGTCACTACAGCAATATACCTACAAATCTATCTTAAATAACCCTCAAAACTTTGTCAGACCTGGCGGAACGACGTTTACGCTCTGCCTACCCCATTAGGGATAAAAGCGTGACTATATGTATGTATGTGAATAAACTGTATCTATGAACATAGTCTGCATCATCGCTTATCAGCAAGTCAGATGACAGAAAAAGTCGGAGATTGTTGATATGTAAGGTGACTTCAACTTACGCTTTAGTCAACATTAGATAGCCATTTTAGTGGCTTATGTAGTCGGTTTTTTTTGCGGTCCTTGTTACGTTAGGTATAATTTGTGATTCATTTATATCAGTTGTGTTGCTGCACCTACATTATTATCTATTATTTCTTCCATGCTGTCCTGGGAGCGAGAGAAAAACATAGAATGTGGCAGCTGTATTTCCTCCCAGGCATGCTGCAAAAACCAGCTAAGGGATCCGAGGGTTTCTGTATATACCTTCAAATCTATCTTAAACAACCTTCAAAACTTTGTCAGACGTGGTGGAACGACTTTTTATTTTTAGGTCGTTTACGCTCTGCCTACCCCATAAGGGATAAAGGCGTGATTATATGTATGTACATACCTGTTGGACTTGAGTCTGCACCATCCTTGAATCTGAAGAGATGGGTCCTAGCGCGGTCATCATGCGCTCCTTGGAGTTGAGCCAGCCTGACAGGTTGCTGTGCGTGTCGTGGAAGTCTTTGAGTTCTTCCATCAGACGGATCCTGCAATACAGAATAGGGTTAATCATCATTATCACTACATAGTATAAAACAAAGTCGCTTTCTCTGTCCCTATATCCCTATGTATGCATAAATCTTTAAAACTACGCAACGGATTTTGATGCGGTTTCTTTTAATGGATAGAGTGATTCAAGAGGAAGGTTTATATGTATAATACATGCATAATATAGTAGAGAAACACTGATAATTTACGTGCGAAGCCAGGGCGGGTCGCTAGTTAACTATAAATTATACGAAAATCGCTTCTAATTAGCATACAAAATTTTAAAAAAACAATACTGATATTACAATTTAGAGCTATGACCAGGATGTTTAAGGTTGATAATTGAGCGTAAGTATCGACATTTCAAAACTATTAGATGAATATACAATACGTTCATCAGCAATTCTAATATAAGCTTTAATATGTTTATGATACAATTTGGTGCCGTGCCCAGGATATTTTCCCCCTGGGAATCGAACCCAGGACCTCCGGATCAGGAGTCCATGGCACTAGCCACTAGAGCACGGAGGCAGTTTATACTAATATGGTAGTGGCTTACCTGTCCTTGAAAGCATCGTGTAGTGCCTTCCACCTGTTAGCAACGTCTTCCATCTCCGAGTGAAGCTTGTCCGCGCCTGCTACGCCTTGCTTGCGTTTCAGCAGCTCACGGACCTGAGAATATACATATAAAACATGTTAATATAGAAAACAAAACTTTCCACAGAAGGGATTTGAAAACACGACCTTCGAAAAATTAAGCCCCTTGCTCTACCCACTAAGTTAAGCTATGCGAAATGAGTGGTTTATTTCTTCACTAGCGACCCGCCCCGGCTTCGCACGAAAATCATCAGTGTTTCTCTACTATATTATGCATTAGTATTATACATATAAACCTTCCTCTTAAATCATTCTTTCCATTAAAAGAAACCGCATCAAAATCCGTTGCGTAGTTTTAAAGATTTATTATGCATACATTAATGGAATCACTTATTTTATTCTATCACTACATAGTATAAAACAAAGTCGCTTTCCCTGTCCCTATATCCCTATGTATGCATAAATCTTTAAAACTACGCATCAGATTTTGATGCGGTTTCTTTTAATGGATAGAGTGGTTCAAGAGGAAGGTTTGTATGTATAATACATGTATAATGTAGAAGAGAAACGCATGTCATAAAATCGAAAATTATATTAATATTTGTATATTAGTTTTAAGATTGACATTTATAATAATTTGTAATAATTGTTATTTAACTTTATTTAGTATTTTGACATGTTTATTTACTTATTATTAATTTTGACATTAAATTTATAAATATAAAGAAAGAGAAACGCTTATATAAAAGTATCGCTTGTATTATATAAATCTTTATTTAGCAATTGATGAATTAAGTTTCAGTAAACTTACTTGAGTCTTGGTTGAGTCCAGAATGCTCTGTTTCTCGTACATCTCCTCCAGCACCTGGCGCGCCGCCCTGATGGTCTTGTCGGCCTCCTCCTTGGTGCCGGCCAGCGCGTCCTTGGGCAGCTGGCGTTGCACCTGGTGGAAACATAGCATCGAATATAGCTTGTGACAACAGAACCAGTAACATGTACTTGTACGCTTATTATAAACAAGGTTTAGTCTGTCAGACTCTCTTTGTTGAAAATGTAGGTTCGATTATTCGTCCCCCCATTGAGCTGCATTTTCAAAATCTTTTTTTTAACGTTGATTACAGATAGATATGCATGTATTTTTCTTCTTTACTTGGTGACCAGATCAGTGGCAATGCAGACGACAATTTAGCAGTCTCGCTCAGATAACGCCTATTCACTTCAGCCTAGAAAATCCTAAGGTTATATCCTTATTAGAATATTATAGCACATAATAATATAAGTGCTTGAAACTTGAAAACTTGAAAATCACAGCCGAGGCGATATTGCTAAAAAACAAGAAAGCAGTGGCTGTAATTATCAAAACGCACGTATGTTATACGACGTTTTATAACATATATGCGCGGAAATATTTGTGAAATAAGAGACCCTTTACGAGCACATGTGTTATAAAATGTTATTAAAAATTAGAGGTCATTGTTCTATTATGTTCTTTTGAGGCAGATGTCATTGTTCTTTTGAGTCGACCTGCCACCATGACTTGTGCAACCGAGTCGAAACGTCGGGATAAAAGGTGATTCCTATGTTTTACTTAAATAAGGTTTGCGAGCTGGCCCGTTAGAAATAGTAAAATGATTTTCGATTTCAACAACAGACCTAGAATTTTCAAAAACCGAATGATAATAAAGCCTTACCTTGTCCAAGAACGTATTGAGCGCACGGAAGCTGTCCAAATGCTTCCTTATCTCCTCCTTGATAGAGTCCAGTTCAGCTTGTCTGTCTGCCAGCTTGGTTCCCAACAGGCTGTAGCGGTTGTTGATCTCTGATAGTTGTTGTTGTACGGGGGAAAGCTCTGTGAAAAAAAATGTGATTTATTATATTTAATAGGAAAGCACCAAAGACTGATGACCTGTGAAATTTCAAAAAATTGCTGTTCATATTGATGGTCTTAGCTGATCGAATCATTTTAATTCTACAGGAGGACCAAATTATTGTTTTTTTCTAATAGATTTTTGCACTATCAGTGCTATTTTATTTATGTAAATATTAGAATACAAATCAAAAGTTTGGACCCTGATGGGATTTGAACCCGCGTCTTTGGAAAACCGGCCCAATACTCTAAGCTACAGCAGCCATGTTGGGCCGGGTTCAAATCACATCAGCGGTCGATTTTTTGATTTGTTATTTCAAATATTTTCAAAAAGTAATTGTTTCTCCCACTCGCTCGGAAATAGCTTCATTATTTAAAAATAATAAAGCATACATTCACTCTTTTCGGCAATCGTGTTCGTAGCGGCCGGCAATTTCCGCAAACGACAATATTGACCATTACCGACCGCTACGCGAAATCTTTAAAGTATACACTAGTATGGATTAGGTGTTTCAAGTTCACAATATATTTTTTTAACTTAAGCAGAATGCAAAAAAAAAACCTCGTTTAAATTTACTCGACCATATACGGGATGTAAGGGACAGCGTCCCGCAAATTGATAGGGGTTGCTCAGTCAACGACACTGAACAACATCCACCAGGAAATTCTTTCAAGAAGTGAAATAAAAATTTGGCTTTTCCATACAAATTGTCTGATCGAGGTGGACAGTTTGTATGAAAAAGTCATTTACTTTAATTATTTCCTGAAAAAAAATTCTGGTGATAGTTGTTCAGTTTCGTTGACTGAGCAACTCCTATATCTGTTTGCGGGACGCTGTCCCTTACATCCGGTATGTAAGAAATAAGAAATCTTTATTTAAAAAAATATTAAACCAACTAAATGCACAACTAAACTCCGAGGTAGACTGTGTTTGCGGTGCAATTCAAACAATGGCACATCTGACATCGTGTCCTGCGTGCCCTAATACCTGCACGCAAGCGGATCTAATGAACGCCAGCCGATCCGCAATTCAAGTGGCAACGTTCTGGGCCGCCACTTTGTGATAGTTACGTGTTCCATCGACACGATAAGAAGAAGAATGCACAATAAACTCAGTATTAATTGTTTCTTTAAGCAATTATTTTCTCTTTGAGACTGTAGAATAACTTACCTTCAAGATGGAACCCGTCCTGGCTGGAGCGGCGCGACGAGAAGCCGCTGGACGTGGAGTGCGCCGAGCCCGGGCTCACCAGCGCGTGGCCCTTCGTGGGGGACGGCGAGCGACCGTCCAGCGAGCGGACTGGCGGAATAACATGGTGGTTAAAACAACAAATTAAAGTTTTTACTTCCATGCTAGACTGGGAGTGAACGTGCCAGCTGCATTTCCTCCCGAGCTTGCTGTAAAAACCAGCTAAGGGATCCGAGGGTTTCAGTATATTGCAATTTAGGCGATGGGCTGACAACCTGTCACTACAGCAATATACCTACAAATTTATCTTAAATAACCCTCAAAACTTTGTCAGACCTGGTGGAACGACCTTTGTATAGGTCGTACATGCTCTGCCTACCCCATTAGGTATACAGGCATGATTATATGTCGTGGGGGACGGCGAGCGCCCGTCCAGCGAGCGGACTGGCGGAATAACAAGAGCAGTTAGCAAACAAAGGCCGTTGACACTCTACTAACCCGAAAGGGATAAAGAACTTCGTATGTATTACTGAACAACTAACTACCTCCGTAGTCTAGTGGCTAGTGCCATGGGCTCCCGATCCGGACGTCCTGGGTTCGATTCCCAGGGGGTAAAACACAAAGTTGATATTTGAG
Source organism: Scrobipalpa costella (assembly GCA_949820665.1). Lineage (NCBI taxonomy): Eukaryota > Metazoa > Arthropoda > Insecta > Lepidoptera > Gelechiidae > Scrobipalpa > Scrobipalpa costella. Next base: position 14,756,021 of record OX463315.1, read on the forward strand.
AATTTATCAATTTGTGAATTTTTCCCTAGTTTGGGTAGGACATTGCAGGCTGAATCACCTTGTCCGAAAAAGAAAAAAAAATCGTGCTTCGGAGGGCACGTTAAGCCGTCGGTCCCGGTCGCTGTCTTTGATAGTGGTCGTTACTCAAACCATGTCAGAGGTCTGATAGTTGTGCTACTAGGTGGTTTAAAAGCTCTGACACCAGGGTTCATCGGGTCCATAGACTCGATACCCACTCGACAGAAGAAGAAGCATACGAATACAATAGAACACATTTATTATTCATGACGTCACAAACACAACACAGTAACAACACAGTAAATACATACATACATACATATATTCACGCCTGTATCCCTAATGGGGTAGGCAGAGCGTAAACGACCTAAACAAAGATGTCCCGCCACGTCTGACAAAGTTTTGAGGGTTATTTAAGATAGAATTCTAGGTATATTACTCTAGTGACAGGTTGTCAGCCCATCGCCTAAATTACAATAAACTGAAACTCTCGGATCCCTTAGCTGGATTTTACAGCATGCCCAGGAGGAAATGCAGCTGGCACATTCTATGTTTTTCTCTCGCTCCCAGGCCAGCATGGAAGTAAATACATTTTTAAACAAAAACAAATAAATAATGAAATGAGAATATCTATTATCTAATCTGTGATAGAGGTACCTAAAAATGAACATACACTTCCATGCTGGTCTGGGAGTGAGAGAAAAACATAGAATGAGCCAGCTGCATTTCCTCCCGGGCATGCTGTAAAATTCAGCTAAGGGATCCGAGGGTTTCAGTATATTGTAATTTAGGCGATGAGCTGACAACCTGTCACTACAACAATATACCTAGAATTCTATCTTAAATAACCCTCAAAACTTTGTCAGACGTGGCGGGACACCTTTGTTTAGGTCGTTTACACTCTGCCTACCCCATTAGGGATACAGGCTTCAATATATGTATGTATGTAAAAATAAACAGTTAATGCTACCGGAATGTACGCGTCGCGACGTCACAATAAAATAACCCACTCAGCAAATGCCGCGACGCTGGTATTCTGTGAGCCCTTTTAACGAAGGCCATTGATGCACAGCCTTACCCTTACATTCGACTAGTAATTTAGTATTATTAATACATTTATCTGTATCTCTATCTCTCAAGGATTTGAAGGCGTGACTATACGATTATTGTTAAAAAACAAAATCAATTGTTTTAACTAATGTTTTCTCTGCCTTGTCACTTTTTGGAATTTGTAGTTTACTTGTACTCGTATTTTGAAAAATTTAAAACCTTACTCGTATGTTTACATGTGTATCTATATAACTGTTTCACACAATGTTATCACAATGAAGGAGGACCGTCTTAATACGTAGTACTTCTATCTTAATTTATTTGATTAAAATAGGATTTATATGATTAATTTAATAACTGTGCCATTTTCGCCTAACAGGCCTGAGATGATTACAGCTGAAATTCAAAACGTTTATTCTAATTAAATAAATAAATAAAATAATAAACTTACTGGGTGTTTGCCTCTTGGTAGGGCTGTACAGCTGTCGCTTCCTGTGCGGGCTGTCGGCGCGCTCGCCGCGGGTCAGGGCTTCATATATAGCACCAGCCTCGTTCACCTGAGGGATATAAGGAGAAACATGTTCAAAACTCGATGCTCTGCAGACATTATAAGATGTGAAGGGCATATTCCAACACATGAAGCGAATAGTTCAACACCAAAAGGGAACATTTCAACACATAGAGGGAATATGCCAACACAAAGAGGAAAGAAAAACAATATCTGGAGGGAATATTTCAACATTGAAATATGAATATAAATGATTGGGTCTGGTTTCCCTTCTTGGTTGCAGAGGTCAGATTGCACTCGCTCTGTGTAAAAACCAGTGCCTCGTTCAATCACGTAGATTAGGTAGCCTACCCCGTGAGATACGGGATAAGGCTAGGGAGATGATGATGGAGGGAATATTTCAACACCTAGAGGAAATATTTTAACATGTTTAGGTAATATGTCCACACATGGAGGGTATATTCTATCACCAAAGGGGAATATTCCAACATCTGAAGGACATATTTTAACAGCTACAGGTAATATTACAACACCTGGAGGGAATATTTCAAAATCTCAATGAAAAAGATGCTAAAACATCTGTAGGGGAATATTCTAAATGCCTACCTGTATATCTACATGCCTACCTGTCCTGTTTGTTATGTTATTCTTGATTGTGTGTTTTTATTTTTTGTTATGTGTTTTGTGGAAATAAACTGATTTGTTTTTTTTTTCTAAATCTTGCAAGAGAACGGTAGATGCATACCTTGTCAATGGTGCTGGAGAAGTCTCTGTACTCCTTGGCCAACGGGCGCAGTTCGTCCTGCTGCTGCTTCACGAGGTCCAGCTCCACGGCCACGGGCTGCAGGCGCCCCACGCGAGTCTCCATGCTGTGCAGCCATTCCAACACCTGGGGGAAAGGATTTGTAAATTATTATTATTATTAGCCTATACAAAATACGCCGTAAGACAAAAGTCCCTGATATCAGAAGGCGTGTTGTCGAGGCAAAATGGCGATGGACGGGACACGTGGTTAGACGAGGTGATGGCCGGTGGAGTAAAGTCCTCACGGAGCGGTGGCCAAGAGAAGGTCGTAGGAATGTTGGTCGTCCCGCAGCTAGATGGGTGGACGATATATTAAAGGCAGCTGGTAAGACCTGGACGAGGCTAGACCAAGATAGGCAGTCGTGGCACAAAAAAGAGGAGGCCTATGCCCTGCAGTGGGTAGACAAAGAGCTGAAATGATAATGATTATTAGCCTATGCTGTCTTACTTGCAAATTAATAAAGAAAAAAATATACAAACCCGCCATCCGATCCGTTTTTGTGATTCTTATGTACCGTTGCTCTAACCAACTGAGCTATCGGCAAAATTTATGGTCTCGGATGAAACGTTTTTTAAAAGAACAGAAGCCGTATTTTTGAATCACTCGTACTCCAATGCGTTTTTCATACAATTTGCCGTGCGAATGTTACTCTTTCGTATGCGAATTCGATTCGAGCGGTTCCAAAATACGGTTTGCAAATGATAGCTATTTGATTGGCAAAGCTTTTTACAAAAAAAAACATCTTCTATCAACGTTAAGTCTATAGGCTCTTCTAATATTTAGATATGATAGCAGGTAAAACACATAATTGATGGAGATAAATAACTCATATCGCAAACGAGATATAGGCCCGTAATTATAATCCGCACTTGAGACTGACAGCCAGTTTGAGTTCGTATCAGAAATGTAATTTCAGTACAAAATGGTTTGTCAAATCCGTACTTAATATTGCTCTCAACTTTGAGATAGCTTTACAAATACAAGCCATAATTACACCTACGAGACACAGTATCTCATATCATAACGCGAGCGAAGCGAGTGTCAGCTTATACATTTTTGTGTAAAATTTGTACCGTAATAAGAAAAACATTTTACGAATTTTTGCTTACGTTCGGGGCCCGAGCGGATTACGCCCCTGATTTAAGAGGCCTAACCAACTTTCGCGACGGGCTGAAGTGACACACTTTTCACTGTCTCTGTCACTTTCACGTCACTGTCGGTTGCAGCGCGTTAGAAAAAGAGAGTAAATTCGAAGTCGCTCGGAATTAAAAACGTAACCGACAAATGACAAATTACATAGACAAAAAAAATATATATGTACTACGGATCAAGTTTAGAATGTTTTATGTTTTGAGAAAACTTTTAGGTAGTACTTCGGTTGTCTTATTCATTAAAACCTGTTATAAGTGTTTCGAAGACCTGACTTAACGACTTTTTTAAATATAATGACACTATTTTCATTGTGTTTTCGAAAAATTAGTCGGACAATAATTATCTCCAAGAACAATTTCACATTTCAGCAAGAGTAAGTGCTACACTTTTGCTAGAAAGCGTTTTACGCACCATCAATAAAAATACAAAGGAGTCTTAATATCGTGGCCTTACCTGACTCTTCAAGCTGTCATACTGGTTGAGCTGATCAGCTCTCTGCTTGCTGAGCTTCATCTTCTCCTCGAGGCTGGTGTTGAAGTCCCTCCAGGAGTTCTCCAGGGCCTTGAGCCGGTCGCGGACCGCGTGCGTGTCCGTCACGTCTTTCTTGGCGAGCAGGGCTTTGCCGTTGCGCAGGCATTCTTCTAGCAAAGGCATTTGCTTGTCTCTGTGGGAAAAGGACAGATTAGTAACCAAATATTCTTTATATTTCTATATCTAAAAGAAGAAGAATAAGATACCTGAAGGGAATAGTTCGATATCTGGAGGGAATATTTCAACAGTTGGCGGAATATTAAGATACCTAAAGGGAATATTTCAATATCTTGAGGGAATATTTCATCACCTGGAGGAATATTTCAACACTTGTAGGGAATATTTCAACACCTAGAGGGAATATTACGATACCTGGAGTGAATATTTCAATATCTGGAGGGAATTATCCAATAACAGGAGAGAATATTTAAACATACCTAAGGTATATTTTCTTAGGTAATATGTCTTCAACTATACCGATATCAATAAGGTTTGGATTGAAATACCATCACAGACGTTTAGAGAAAAGCATAATTGAATCGCTTATGATGTGGCTGTGATAGTGCTTATTTAGAGCGGAAGATAATATCCATTGAAGCTAATAGATCATTTCGTAAAACTTACATACATACATATAATCACGCCTTTATCCCTAATGGGGTAGGCAGAGCGTAAACGACCTAAACAAAGATCGTTTCGCCACGTCTGACAAAGTTTTAAGGGTTTTTAAAGATAGATTTATACGTATATTGCTGTAGTGATAGGTTGTCAGCCCATTGCCTAAATTACAATATACTAAAACCCTCAGATCCCGTAGCTGGTTTTTACAGCATGCTCGGGAGGAAATGCAGCTGGCACATTCTATGTTTTTCTCTCACTCCCAGGCCAGCATGGAAGCTAAACCGTAAAACTTAACAGACCAACAGATTGATATACAGTCTCTCTTCAAGTCGCAATCCACGTAGAATACGACAAAATCTAAAAGCAATGTAGAAAAACGAAACAAAATGTCGAATGACTTACCTAAAGTGAGCCAAGTCGCTCAACCTCGCTCTCAGCTCGTCGGCCGGCAACCTCGACAGATCGGCGTCGTTGAGCTGCGCGGCGGCGGCGTCCAGCTTGCTGGCTTGCTGACTGAACTGCGCCAGTTCAGCTGCTACTTCGTCCAAGAACTGAGCGCGTTTGATGGAACGCTCTAGGAGTTTCTCGTATCTGTGGAAAGAAGTAATACGATAAGAGATTTTTTGAAAGGGCCAATAAAAACAATGTTTTATTATTATTATTGTAGCTAGCCTATTAGACCCCACGGCTGGGCAAAGGCCTCTCATCTTTTATTATAAAATAAATAAATAAAATCTGTCTGTTATATTTCACTCAAAAATTTATATGTAGCCGACAGATGGCGCCATCGCCAGAAACACTCTAAAACGCGGTATCGAAATTCTGATTCTGAAGTTTTCTCAGCGATATGAAGATATACAAGTTCTAAACTTGTCCTGTTGGACAACGGTCCCCTGGTCACGTGGTCACAACACCCGACCAGGCGGGTAACTATCCTTTTCCTATCCATTTTCACTTGGCCAACTGGCCTTAATCTTTAACTCCTAAAAATGAAATAAATAAATAGAACGTATGTTATTTTTGAAATAAGTTTTAAAGACTTCGGATAAAGTCAATGGTAACAAACGTCCCAGTCTTAACAGCGTGCTATAACGCCATCTATTGACAAGTTTTCAAACTAAGATGTCCCAGAAACTAACCTAGCATAGATATCCTCAGCTCTTTGTTCCAATTTCTTCGCGATCCTTGCATTGGATGGGTTCAAAGCCGCGTCCCTGGCTGAAGACAGGAGCTTAGCTAACGTAGGTCGTCTCGCTTCCACTTCATTGTGAGCAATGCGGTGTTCGCGGACTTGCTCTTCTAGCCGCTCGCGGATGAGGGAAGCGGGCTTGGCTTGGTTCCTGTAAGTAAATGATGGTGGATTAGTTGTTGTTTATGATTTGAGTACATACATACATATAATCACGCCTTTATCCCTAATGGGGTAGGCAGAACATAAACGACCTAAATAAAGCTCGTTCCGCCACATCTGACAACGTTTTGAGGGTTATTTTACGAAAGATTTGTAGGTATATTGCTGTAGTGACAGGTTGTCAGCCAATCGCCTAAATTACAATATACTGAAACCCTCGGATCCCTTAGCTGGTTTTTACAGCATGCCCGGGAGGATGGATATGCAGCTGGCCCATTCTATGATTTTCTCTCGCTCCCAGTCCAGCATGGAAGTATATGATTTGAGTGACCTTCACTTAGTCAAAAGTGTACGATTGAGAAGTTACTCGACATATACCCCGACACAAAAGAGTATGATGCTCTGGAAGCGATAGAAAAACATAGAATGTGCCAGCTGCATCTCCTCCCGGGCATGCTGTAAAAACCAGCGAAGGGATTCGAGGGTTTCAGCATATTGTAAGTTAGGCGACGGGCTGACAACCTGTCTCTACAGCGGATTTATCTTAAACATCTCTCAAAACTTGTCAGACGTGTCGGCACGACCTTTATTTGGTACGTGGACGCTCTGCCTACTCCATTATGGAAACAAGCGTGAGACTATGTTTATATGTATAAAAGAGTAGACAAAAATGGGGGCGCCACTTTCTTTGCCCAGCCAGTTTTTATCTGGCAAAATATTGATTATTTTGCTTAGGTTTCCAGCTGCAAGTTATTGTACCACCTTCTGATCAAACTTCGTTTTAATCTGCATCATTCAATAGGATTGTCGAATTGACGAACGATCTGATGAACCCGATCAACCCTAGTGTCAGTGTTTTAGGGCTGTATTTATAATCAGCTCTCATGAGTGACAGCGAGTTTGAGTTCGTATCAGAAATGTCATTTTAGTACAATCTGGCCTGCCAAATCCATACTAAATATTGCTCTCAAGTTTGATATCGCTTCATAAATACGAGGCTTAGACAGTAAACTTACTTGAACACGCTCTCAGCCTGTCCCAGCCAAGTGGCCTGCGTTTTGCAGCATCTTGAAGACCCTGGCACTGCAGTAAGGCAGCCTCCAGTTCAGCACATCTTGACCCTGAAGCTCCGCTTAAGTCCTAATAGCTCCAAGCTATGATACCATCTTCTAAAGCTGATCAACTCACTTGAACACGCTCTCAGCCTGTCCCAGCCAAGTGGCCTGCGTCTCGGCGGCATCTTGCAGACCCTGGCACTGCAGTAAGGCAGCCTCCAGCTCAGCGCATCTTGACCCTACAGCTCCATTGAGGTCCTGGTATCTTGAAGACAGGTCCAGGACTGGCACTTCCAGCTGACGGATCTCTGAGGGTGTAAGGTTGCCTTCCAGGGATTTCACTAGTTGGTCGCATGCCTAGAAAAGAAGATTTTTCTATGATAAGTATAGACACAGTGAATGTAGGATAGAGAAATGGACAGTAATATAAGTGTAAAGGAGAAAAAACATTTCTTTTTTTAATGTGATACTATGATGATTCTTTTAACGGATGCTTAGAATAGTGTCACCATATTCCTTCCCACAGCTATCACTAGAGTCGACTAAATGGTATACTCAGATTCTGCATTAATTGCAGAAGTAACATCTTTTGTTCCGTGGTTCCCGAGTACCAATTTCCTTCTCCAAATCAGCCTAGTAGTGGATATTGAGTAGTTAAAATGACAAAAAATAACACTTCCATACTGGCCTGGGAGCGAGAGAAAAACATAGAGGGTGCCAGCTGCATCTTCTCCCGGGCATGCTGTATAAACTAGCTAAGGGATCCAAGGCTTTCAGTATATTGCAATTTAGACGATGGGCTGACAACCTGTCACTACAAAAATATACTTAAAAATCTATCTTTAATAACCCCTCAAAACTTTGTCAGACGTAGTGGAACGACATTTGTTTAGGTAGTTTACGCTCTGCCAACCCCATTAGGGTTCGAAGGACCAAAATGTACGGGACAAGGCCATTGCTGGCAAGGCCTGCACATGATGGCACCAAGCGGACGGGTTGTGAGGGAGCTCGCGGGTGCGAGGCATGGAGACAAAGAGTTCTTGATTCAGTCTGATTTATTTATGAAATGCTATTTTATATTGACGTTATACACACAATGATAGATTTATTTATGTATTACATGCGTGTAAGTTGCAAGCTCAGCATGTCACGCAGTATTGTCAATAATATGTAGTAAGCAAGTCGACGACCTACGCGACATGCTGCGGTAGATGGTTCGAGTTGGCTCGAACAATATGTATCTATGTATGTATACTTACATCCTTAGCGTTGTCAATGAGCCGTCCCTGCGCTAAGATCTCGTTGTGCAGACTCTTGGCCTTGTTGAGTTGGGACTCCACGGCCCTGGGCTCGCCGCCCACCGGCTCGGAGAGCACGGAACGGACTTGCGGCTCGATCTGACAGATAATGAGACAGGGAAATAAGATAAAGAGACAGAGAAATACTGGAAGTAAAAGAATTTGGACCTCCCATACAAATTGACACGATTTGTAGTATTGTACGAACATTTTATTTTCGTATTTTGACCTGTGTTCCCTAAGGAAAGTTGTTCAGCTTCATGGGTAGAATCACATCCTCAAATACGGCCATCTTTTTTTTACTCCTCGTATAGTACGAGTACACACATGACATTTCTCACAATTAGCTTTTTGTTTCATTACATTCATTGATCATTACCATTCCTACTGCTTTTGCCTCTAAATAGAGTTTAGAATGCCTTTGCTTGACCATTAACAACAACTCTTACCTCCTTCATCCACCTGCTAGCCCGGTCCAGAGCATCATTGTACTGCTTGGTAACATCAGCAGCTCCCCTCAATCTCTCCTGGAGCCTCTGTGCCCTGGCAGCCAGTTCAGCATGTCTTCTCTTGGCGAGGGTAGCAGCTTCTCTGACTGCGCTCTCTGGTGGCGGCGTGACGTGGGACAGACGGGATGGTAGGGAGGTGCGGTATTCGTTGAGGATCGAGAGGAATTCCTGTGGGAAAATAAGGGTTTTAGTAAAATAATTCCTTGCTTGACAAATTTAATTAAAATGCCAGCATTTTGCAGGAATGTAAGAAATGTTTCAGAAGTTTAGAAATGTCTCATAAGGTTTTTATCACATTCCTGTGGTCAAAGACCAGGAATTATTACGCCAAAAGGGCATTACGAACTTCTTCGTATGCCTTTTGGTCTGACTAACTCTCCTACCTTATTTCAACGTCTTGTAGATCAAATGTTCTCATCACTCCGCCAACTAACCTTGCTCTCATCCACAAACTTCTGCGCCGACATCGAGATGAACCTCAGGTCGGCTTGATGTGCGATGACGTCAGAAACGAACTCCCTTACGCCTTCACTCTGGTTGCCCAGGCTGGTCAGTTTGGAAAGAGCAGCCTCCTTCTCTTCGAGGGTACGGTAGGCGCCCTCCATCCATGTGTTGAACGAGTTTATCTCGTTACTGTAATGAAAAATGGTTTATAAGAATATTTAACGTAAGGTAATGTCACCACAGCATTGGCTCCAGAAGAGCTCGCATGACTTGCAACCATCCTACCGCCGGTCCTGGGTTCGATTCCCAGGGGGGAAACACCAAGTTTGGTTAGGAAAATGCAAGCTGAATCACCTGATTGTCTGTAAGAAAAAGATTCCGTACTTCGGAGTGCACGTTAACCCGGCCCCGGTCCAATGTCTTTGATAGTGGTCGTAACACAATCCTTTAGAGGCTTATAAAAGCTGTGCTGTTAGGCGGTTTGAAAACTTCGACACCAGGGTTCATCGGGTCGATCGACTCGAAACCTACACAAGTAGAAGACCGCAGTAACCAGCGTCTAGGAACTTCAATACTCACCCAAACTTATTAAGCTCATCTCTGGCAGCGGCCATGCGGCGTAGCATCTTGTCACACTTGTCGGTGCACTTGTCGCAACGCTGCTTGAGTTGACGCACACCACGCTCCAGTGCTGCCACCTATTAGGTAACAGAACAATTAGTTGATATCGTGAATCAGTATATATCGCTGGACTGGGAGCGAAAGAAAAACATAGAATGTGCTAGCTGCATTTCCTCCCGGGCAAGCTGTAAAACCAGCTAAAGGATCGGAGGGTTTAAGTAGACTGCAATTTAGGCCATGGGCTGACAACCTGTCACTACAGCAATATACCTACAAATCTATCCTAAATGACCCTCAAAACTTTGTCAGACGCGGCGGAACGACCTTTGTTTAGGTCGTTTACGCTCTGCCTACCCCATTAGGGATAAAGGCGTGATTATATGCATGCATGCATGTGAATCAGTAAATATAATAATAAATAAATCTCTATCCAAGTACAATCATCAATTTGACAAAGGTCTTTGTTTATGACAAATTAATTGTATAGAAGCCATTGAGATCTGTCAGACCATCAGACAGTTCCTAAGCTAGGAATAAACTCGTATTATAGGTATATTCATGATATAGCGTCAACTTTGTACTAATGAAAATATTTTTAATAAAATTCATCATTCTGATACTGCTAATCCCTATTCTGCAGCACAAAACAGCAGACAAAAATGGAAACGCAACATTCTTCACTCAGGCAGCTTTAATATGGCAACACATTGATATTTTTTTATGGAAAATTAGATAACGCAAAATGAAACAATTAAAGTTCCGTTTCAAAACTTTGTGTTGAAGTGTACTCACTGCCATTTTACTTTGATTCTTAAAATTAAGCAAAACTTTTTTTCAACTTATCGGACTATACATGTTTCCTTCCATGCTGGACTGGGAGAGATAGAAAAGCATAGAATGTTCCAGCTGCCCGTCCTCCCGGGCATGCTGTAGAAGTCAGCAAAAGGGACTCGAGGGTTAGTGTATTGTAATTTGGGCGATGGGCTGACAACCTGTCACTATAGCAATACACATTACAATCTAAAAGTGCCCTCAATTTATGTCAGACTTGGCAAAAGCGCCTTTTACGAGGCGTTTAACGCTATGCCTACCCCGTAAGGGATAAAGGCGTGATTTTATGTATGTATGTACGTACATGTTATGTTAGAAAGTTGGAGAAACTTACTTCATGAGGAGCCAGCACATCTCCGCCGGAGACCAGAAGTTGTTTGGCTTGGTCAGCACAAGCAGACACCTGGCGTTGGTGGCTTTCCAGGTCATCCTTGATCAGCTGACGAACAAATAATTGAATTTAGAATCTGAGTTGTATTGTACTTTAGAGAGGCCGATGGTGTAGTGGATAGGGCCGCTGCCTCCTAAGCAGGCAGGTCGTGGTTCGAATCCCACTACGTACCAATGTGTTTTTCAATTTTCGAATTTCATATGTACGTTTATTCGGCGCTTTTTCCGTGCTTCGGATGGCAAGTTAAGTCGTTGGTCCCGGTTAATACCGTTTAATACCGTAGATATTAGTCGTGAAGCCATGTCAGTGATAAGCAGTGGCGGCTTAAAAACTCTGACCTAATCTAGGATTGGGTCTGGTTTCCCTTCTGGGTTGCGGAGGTCAGATGGCAGTCGCTCTGTGTAAAAACCAGTATCCTCGTTCAATCCCCTAGATTAGGTAGCCGACACCGTGCGATACGGGATAAGGCTAGGGAGATAATGAGTTGTATTGTACTTTGATGCTTCTTAGTCTGGTAGTATAAATCTTTAAACTACGGTCATGGTCATGGCTTCCATAGCCTTAAGTCATACACAGCTTTGTGCTAGAATTATTAATTTGGTGAGGTCAGTACAAGCTAAATTAACAGATTATTGTACAAAGATGATTCAGTGCTTCGAAGAGCACTGCACTGTCTCTGACATAGGACGTTGCACAAACCATAGCAGATGCCCTAATTAGGCGGTTTAAAAATTCATCAAACATTGAACCTTAAGAGCCTGAGGGCGTTTGTCGACCCGAAAATCCGCTTGATAGAAAGAGTACTACAAATTGATGCCGTTACAGAAAAAAACATTATTAAAAAAAAAAATTGATGTAAAAAGTAACGGTACAATTTGAATAATTAATTACCTTGAGGATGTTGATCTGGTTCCTTAGTTCGTCTAGGTCTTCTTTCACGGCCTCCTGGTTGGCAAGTCGCTCTTCGACCACAGCGATCCATTCCAATAGCTTGGACAGCGTTTCATCGCATAATCTGTACTTCTCTTCTACTGCTTGCTACACATTAAAAATAAAAATATGTTTTAGTCTATGGTCAAAACTTTTGACATTCATGGGCGCATTTACAAAGCCCGTTTTGGCTTTCTTGTGCATTCAACTATCTACTTTAGCATTTACAAATGCAGCTATATTGTCTACTTTGGGTGCATGTCAATCTTTATATAGACGACTTTGATCTACGGACATAACAAGTGCTTTAAAGATGCTTTTTAATTAATTATATTTTTTGGACTTTCACAAACATATTTACAAAAACATAACAATGCCCGTTTCAAACCAATAAAATTAAGATTTTATCAATAAATAAGTTTAAATTATAATGTCGAAATTCGTTTCAAAATGGCGTAAACATGCAGTTATTGAACAACCTGAAAAGAAAGCTAAAACTAAACATAAAACCCAGCAAAACATAGACCAGGGAAAAAACAACGAAGAGACAAAGGCAAAAACGACAGACAGCCCATAGACAGCATGTAGATGACATCACAACCAGTCAACAGATTGCGTAGAACGAAACGCAGATACAACAACATGCAAAGCGAGTCATGCAGGCAGTGAATTGGTGTGCAATACCTAACTGATTTAAAACTATAAAATCACCATAGACAAGTCTAAAACATTTAAAAAAAGAACAAAATTTTTAAATCAGTCAGGCATTCACGGTATGGTTTCAACATATCTAAAGTTCTTATATTTAAATTAATAATCATTTGGTTTAGAGTTATTTGTTAAAAAGTAAAATTTGTTAAGAGTACCTTGTTGAAAATCTGAAACTTTGAAAGTATTTTTTGTACAGTGATGTACAGTAAAGTATAAAAGTAAGATAAAGTAATTTTAAAAAACTTATAAAAGAATTTACAACTTATAAATGTAATGAATTTGAGACTTTATTTCATAATGCATGATTAAAATGGCGAAATCCAAAAGTCAATGAAACGTTTGAAAAGACAAATGAAATAAAATCCCAAGCAGACGAGCATCAACAAAAATAATCGAAAAAATAAATAAGTACTACCTTTCGTAATTTGTGTGTGATAATGTTTTACCATTTGATGAGATTGTGAATGTGTTGCCTGACATCACAATAGCTATCATGCATCCGAAATGAGGACCAAAGGATGAGCACATCTGATTTATCAATGAAATACATCGCACCAGTAGTCATATTTACTGGTTTTATGAAAAAGCAAACAATAAAGCACAGGGCCAATGTTAGGCCCGATCTTAGCACAAGTGAACAATGTTATTTGGCGAAACTTGATGCTTTCAAAATCGTCGTTAATATGATCCGTCACAGGCAAGCATTCACTGTTTAGCTCAAAAGGGGTCTTAGCGGCAGGCAACGGCTGGAAATAAAAAACAACATACATCGAGCCTTAGTACAATGTGGTGGGAAGCACGATTGCGATTGGTTACTCCCCTTACTAAATTTAGAAATGTCATCCAGTTAAATTGGTATACTTCACTACTTAAAATAAGATTATATATTTTCCCCTTGTCGAATTAGATTATAATCTTAATAATTAATTAGTTAGTGTGATCATCTGATCACAATGAATAGGAAAAAAAATCTTTCACTCTTGAATATACGTACAAGTATTAAGAGTGTATTAAAACATAATTTAGTCCAAGACCCTTCTGTGTATTTGATGTATTTAGGAGAGTAAACAATTTCAGCAGCGCTCTAACCTAAACTTAAGCATCTAAAGGCGACATTGATTCAAAGACTGTACGTACTTCTACACTTAAAACTTTAAGCACAATACTGCCAACTAGTATATAAGCTGGAATACTATAAATAATCTGTAAGAATTTCTAACTACTGTTGGTGCTTACATTAATAATGATTCCATAATAGAAATAACTAATCAAATACTTCTCAAAACAACATCAAACTAACCCTAACTAAAGATGATGTCTTAAGTTTTAGGTAAAATAATGATGAATGTTTAGTGAACACCACTTCAAAAAACTGTGAAGTCACCAAAAGAATAGCATAGAATCCCCGACACGTGTAGAGGTGTCGTGCCATGCCAATGTTTTAAGCCAAACGCTTATGATAGTCTTTAGAATAGAAAGAAGTAAGCAACACCTTCGGAAAGCACAAAAGTAAAAAAGCATTGGAAACTTACCCTAGTTTCTGCTGGCAGTAAGTAGCCCTTTTTATGAGCCTTAACCAAGTCCAAGCTAATCTTTTTCACCGGATCTATTGTGAGTCTTCCTTCGACTGGATCAACAAGTTTCTGTTCCATCGCCTGTACCAATGGCAAGATCTTTCCTGTCTCTGGATCTTTGACAACAGTGCTAGATGGGTCCACGATTCCTTGTCTTACCGCCTCGCCTAGATTAAGTCTCTTTCTGTCCATGACACTGGTCGTTATAAACGGATCATTCAGAGCTCCAGTCGTTGGATTGTAGATACCAAAGTTTATAACTTCGATCAGAGTGAAGCTCTTCTTCGGTGTCATGAGGAGACCGCTTTCTATTGCCGCTGATAGGGTGTGCAGTTTCGAGGTCTCAGTGTCTAAGACGTTGCCCTTGTCAGAGTCCATGAGACCCTTGCGGAAGGCCTCAGGAAGTTTTACTAACCTCTTCTTGAGATTATCTTTGATGAGTGCTGTGTCCGGATCAATATGACCCAATGTGGTCGCGTCTTTGATTGTTAGTACATTATTGGAATGTGGATCAGTAAATCTAGCGGCAGCGATGTTTAGGTGACCACCTTCGATCGCTTGCTCAAACGTCATAGGTTCACGTACGTACACGATTATACCGTTTTCAAATAAGAAACAAAGTGTTTTAGCGCGTTGTGTGTCGAAAGAGCCTTTAGCGTTTTTGTCAATAATACCTTCAGTTATACCTAATGTTAATGGAATGTATTTGTTTTTGCGAGGATCTTTGATAAGAGCTGATTCGGGATCAATGAATTCGTATTTAATAGCTTCGTCTAATGTGAATTCTCTAAGCACCGGTTCTTTAGAAGCTGCGGAGTCGGGTACGTATCGTTTAGCAATTGTTTGTGATGTTATAGGATGCGCTACCGTTACTAAAAGACCTTTGTCAAAGGCAATGTCTAAGCTGTAAGTTTTCTTTGCCTTAGTATCAAGAACTCTTCCTTTTGTAACATCGACATCACCCTGTTGAATTGCGTTGGGCAATACCTTGAATTTATTCGTGGAACTATCCTTGACTACGGTTGAATCCGGATTAAGTAAGCCTATTTCAATAGCTTTGTTGATGTCAACAAATTCATTCGTATTTGGATCGACAATTTTGCCATTATCAGCCCTGAAAAGACCGTTTCTGATAATTTCTTCGAGACTCAAGTTCTTTTTAGCAGTCACGATAAGTCCGCGATGTTTAGCGTCTAGTAGATTGATTTGGTTTCCATTGGGTAGAACATAAACACTGTTATCAGCATTAACTACGCCCGTTTTAAGAGCTTCATCTAATTTAATATATTTGCTTGAGGGAATATGTTTGACAAGTGAATTTTCAGGGTGAATAACTTCTTCAGAAATAGCAGTCTTGAGAGAAAGTTTTCTTTCAGTGACTGGATGAACAAAGGCAAGTTCAGTGATTTCATACATGTCCATAGCTAAAGCGTCATATAAGGTAAAGCCCGCACTTTCGATATCAACGACGAGACCTAAGCTCATAGCTTGGGAAAGGGGAATTTGAACATCAGAGCCCGGTTCGAGGAATTTGCCACTCCTCCTGTCTATAATTTCACTACGACAGCATTCCGCCAAAGTCAGCGGTTTCTCAGACTTCTTGTCGAAATAGCAAAGGTATTTAGGGCTAATGATAGATCGCCTAAGGGCCTCATGTAGGGTAATTTTACGGTTTGTTGCTGGGTCAATGATTTTACCAGTTTCATCATCATAGAGCCCTTGATGTAAAGCTCTTTGTAGAGAAATAGGGGCTTTGCTATCAACAAGTAGTCCGATTTCGAACGCCTTACGCAAACTGATTTCTTCGTTTTCATTGTTAATGTTTCTGATTCTACCGGACTGATCGTCAAGAACTCCAGTCTCGATCGATTCAGGAAGAGTAATCTTATCCCATTTTCCTAATCTATTATCGGTTATATGCACAGAGTGAGGGTCAACCAGGTTCATCTTAATAGCTTCAGCCAATGTATACTTTTTGCCGCTTGGGGGGTCCATGAACAACCCAGTAATTTCATTGTAAACGCCTTTTTCGATTGCTTCAATAAGCGATAGCGGTTTGCGAACTTCTACAAGAATACCTCTTTCAAAAGCTTCACGGAAGTCAACTCTCTCATCTCCTAACATAATTGCACCAGTTCTACCATCTACAATGCCTTTATCGACAGCGAATTCGAAAGGAATTACTTTTCCACCGACGTGCACTAATGTAGATTGTGGGTCTAGCATACGCTTTTTAATTGCTCTATCCGTTTGTACTTTTTCTTTGCTCTGAGGATGAGAGAATTTGCCGGTCTTAGGGTCATAAAATCCTTTAAATACAGCCTCAGGTAAGCTGAGCTTTCGCTTAGCAGGGACTATAAGACCACGCTCTGAAGCATCAGTAAGAGGAATCTTATCACCTTGAATTGGGTCTCTAACTATACCTTCTTTCGAGTCGATAATTCCTATCTTTATCGCGTCTGCAAGCGTAATTATTTCTCCAGTAACGGAGTTTCGGACAGTAAGAGCATCAGGGTTGATGTTGCCAGCTTTGATGGCTTCTTCCAGAGTCATAGTAATGCCATTGATCGTAAGTTTACCCGTCTCTGGATCGTAAACACCTTGAACTAAACCTTCTTGTAAAGTCCAAGGTTTCTTATCACTGAGCAAGTAACCTTTATCGCTGGCTTCTTTCAGATTACAAACAGGAGATGTAAGAATGCCTTTCTCTGTATCTACTAATCCAGATTTAGCTGCTTTGTCAAATGGTACCACTGCTTCAGAGGCGTCATCTTTAATTTTAACATCAGACGGATCGACAAGCTTGCTTTTGATAGCTTTTTCAAGGGTTACAGTTTCTCCGGTTTTAGGATCAAGAATTTTGCAAGTATCAGGAGAGTAGTAACCTAACTCGATGACATCGAACAAAGTAAATGTCACATCTTTTGTTGCGACTAATCCCTTCTTCAATGCATCGTCTAATGGAATGTCTTTGCCAGTCTTTTTGTCTTTCATTTTGCCAGTTTTTGGATTGACAAGTTTAGTTTTCAGAGCTTCAGAAAGCGGTATGAATTTTTCTAAAGCCGTGTCCTTTATTTCAGAAATAGTAGGGTGGACTATGTTCCTATCGATCGCAACCCCTACAGAAACTAATTGTTCTGTGACTTGATCTTTGATCTTTCCTGATTTTGGTTCGTATAAATCTTGTTTGATTACCGCTGCTATTGAAATTGGCCGTCTTATCATTGTAATCGTGCCACGTTGGATAGCTACAGATATTTCAATAATCTCTCTTGTCTCTACAATTGTTATAACTCCTTCATGAATCTCAACTATACCGCGTTCCAAAGCATCTGATAGTGGCATACTTTCTTTTGTTCCAGGTACTTTAACTAATAAGGATTCATGATCTACTATTCCCTTTTCTACCGCAGTGCCTATAGGTACTAATGCGCCTGTGTTTACGTCTTTGATTTCGCCTGTCTTAGGATTGTACAAGCCTTGCTCTAGAGCGGACTCGATTGAAACATGTTCAGTTACAGAGACATCTTCTGGCTTTTCTACAATCCATCCTAGTTGGACATATTCTAAGAAAGGCACACGTTTTCCTGTCTTGGGGTTAACCATATGACCGGTTGTTTTGTCAATTATAGGTCGTGCCATCGCTTCATCAAATGAAACATAATTTTCAGATTTAGAGCCTAGATCTTTTACTAAGATAAACTCGGGATCAAAGATCTGAAGACCGTACACGAGTTCTTCAAATGTGATTTTAGCTCCGGTTTCTGGATTCAAGAACATTTGTTTTTCAATATCATATACTCCTAATTCAGACAATTCCTCAGCGGTAAGTTTTTGGGTAATAGTAATTGAATATTTCGGTCTAGATTCTCTAACAATTACCAAGTTTTTAGATATGACATCAACTGGTGCAAACTTGCTTATTTGTTCCTGTTCTAAAGAGTCTTGCACAGTCAATGGAGACTCTACTTCATTGATAATAATCCTACAGACTTTAGGTTCTATGTAACCATGATTGATCGCTTCTTGTATCGGGATATTTTCGTAAAGAACCTTAACGGGTGCAGATTTTTCTTTCACCACATTTTGTTCAGTAATTTCATCGATTGCTCTTAAAGGTTGACGCTCTGCATCTAAAAGCATTGCTGAAATCGTCTTTGCGTCAACTGAGGAAGGTTTTTGTTGACCGCCGTCAATTTCAAATGCTTTTTGTTCTGGTTGAAGTTCAGTAATTTCGGTGATTACTACTTCGCTAGGGCCAGTGGTAGTAGTAGATGTCGTATAGTGTACCACAACTTGATCAGTCGTTATAGTTTCTTTACCAACGCTTGTCTTTATGGTTGTGGTACTAACATCAGACGAGAGTTGTTGAGGAGACTGCTGTTTAACTACTGCCTCAAACTTTTTGTAAGTCTCAGGATCAATAAGTCCTTTTTCGCGTGCCTTTTCTAAAGGTAGTTTCTCCCCTGTTTTAGGGTCAGTAACAACTGCGTTCTTGACAACTTCAACCACCTTTGCCGCTGCTAAAATTGGAGCACCTACGATAGCAACTAACCCAAATTTAGCAGCATCAGCAAAGCTAATCTTTTTGCCGGATTTGTCCTTGAATTGACCAGTCTTTTTATCAACTATACCTTTAGCAACAGCTTCTTTCATTGTCAATTGTTTACCTGATTTAGGATCTGTAATTTTAACACTGTCTGCTGGTAAGATTCCCTTATTCATCGCTTCTAGGACATCGCCAGTTACTCCAGACGCAGTAGACATTACTACTGAAGTATTAGGATCATATATAACGCCAGGTGCTACTTCAATAGGCTTAGTTTCTTCTTTTCTCTCAGCAGCATCTGGAGTCTTTTGTTTAGGAGCAATAGCGTCTCTTCCAGGTGTAGATTTGTCTATTCCTGAATCAGGGCTAAGAATGTGCTCACGAGTTGTTGTAGTCTCTTTGCCGACGGGAATTTCTTTAACCGGTTTTTGAATTTTAGAAGTTTTATCATCTTTGTCGGATGGAATTATTTTATCTGCAGGGTGAATTTGGGATTTGTCTACCTGATCAGGCGACTCTGAATATTCTACAGTGTAAGTTTGAGAAGTATGTTCAGTAGAATCTTGGGGTAAAGTGAATTCTTCAGTAACCATTTGATATAAGGTAGATTCATTTTGTGTGTATTCGACCGTAGTTACTTTGGAAGTTTTTGTAACAACAGTGCTTGTGCTGGAGTGTTCACTAATATAATCACTAGGATCAGAATGAGACACGACCGTTTTAACAATTGTTGTAACTTCTTCGCCATCGGGTGTTGTGTGGCAGTACTCTTCAATTATTGGTTTATCCTGTTCAGTTGTCTCTGAGCTAGAAACAAGACTAGGAAGAGCTTGTATTGCCGGAATGCTTGCTTCTTCACCATCATGTTCAGTGACATAATATTCGGTGGTACCCGACTGAGTTGTTGTTGTTGAGGTTACTACGGTACTAGTATGCTCGGTTACAAATTCCGAAGGCTCTGCTGTAGAAACAACAGTCTTGGTAATAATTGTTGTTACTTCTTCACCGTCAGGTGTGACTCTTCTAATCTCTTGAATAGATGGCTTTTCTCCAACGGTTTCATCCTTTACAGTGTCTTTAGGTTTAGAACTCACACTATCGGGTTCATTTCGAGTTACTGATGGTGTTCCCAGATCTTGAGGAGAAACTTTTTCAGGTATGACGGCATCTTGTTTAGCAGTTTTGTCTTCAACAGAAAGACGTTCAGGAAGTGTCTTTGCAGGCAATTTACCTTTGTCTGCCACTTCTGTTTCTTTCGTAGGTTTTTCTTTTTCTCCAATTAGTTTCTCTTTTTCTGTTACTTGAGCATCAGACTCTTTAAGCTTTTTGTCAGGTGTTTTCTCCCTAGGCGGTGGTTTAGGCACGACCTTCTCGGGCGAGTCTGGTCTTGTTTCTTTAGATAAGACCGTTTCTGTTACCAACGTTTTCGTAACAGATTGGTTTTCTAAAGGCTCAGGTGAAAGTTTCTTAGAAACCTCTTTAACCTTTTCTTCTGATTTTTTAGGCTTCTCTCGTTTTGGTGGAACGGGTGGCACTGTTGAAGTGGGCTTAATCTCCGTAGTTGCGACAGTTTCAACTTTAGAGACTTTGTCAGGGAGAATAACTTTGCTTGGCGTTTTGGAAGCTTGTTCTTCCTTCGGTTTCATTATTTTGCTTGTTACAGCTTTAACTCCCTGAACTGCAGCGGCACCAGCCAAGACTGGAGCAGCTACTAATGCGATCAAGCCCATTTTCGCAGCATTTTTAATGTCAACCGTCTTACCCGTTTTTGGTTCCTTCAATTTACCTGTCTTTTTATCGATTAAGCCTGTTTTAACAGCATCTTTTAGTGTTACAGGTTTACCCGCTTCGACATTGTAAATAACTGAATTAGGATTAATGATGTTCTTCTCAAGAGCTTCCTTGAATGTAAGAGTTTTGTTTGGTGACTTAGGGTCCTTAAATTTCTGAGTCCTCTCATCAAATAGCAGGTCAAACGCCTCGTTCAAGTCTAACATTTCGGGTTCTTTCTTGGGCGATGGTTTGATAGGCTCTTTTGGCACTTCTGTATTCAGCACACCAGTACTGACAGCTTCTGAAATAGTAATGGTTTCTCCTGTATTTGGATGAGTGAATGTACCCTCTTCAATATTAATGTAACCGAGATTAAGGGCATCTTCAAAACTAATATTAGTATCACTGGTAATAAACTGTTCCTTGCTTGTTTGTTCGTCGCGGACGATGCCCTTCTCTCTTGCTTCATCGATTGAAATAACTTCCCCAGTTTTGGTATTCCTTACTTCATTGGCACTTACTAACACATAGTCAGCGAGTAATTCGATCATTTTAGTGGTGATCGTGTGTTGAGATGTAAATGTTTCTGTAATAGTTGTAACAACGCCGCTAGCTTGCATTATTTCTGAATTGGGTTTAACCGCTAGTAAGCCCTGTTCCATAGCCTTGTCAAGGGGAATAACCTCTTTAGTTGTAGGATCAGTAAATGTACCATCTTTGAGATTAACAGCACCTTGTTCAAGAGCATCCTCAAGGGTGATAGTCTCGGGGGTTTGCGGGTAAGGAATAGCCATGATAAGATCATTCTTTACAGCATCCTGTACAGGAATAATTTCTCCTGTCAGTGGGTGCTTAATTTCTCCCGTTTTAGGATCGATAAGTTTACGTTTGATAGCCACGACAAGTGTCATAGCAGCCGGTGGAATATCCTCAACCGATTTAGTAGTTTTTGGTTTAGGGAAGACTTGTGCATTTACAGCTGTAATCAAGTTGACTGGGCCTTCACTGCTTTTAACAACGTTTTTCTCGTTGTCTATGATGTCTCTTTCAATTGCTTCATTGAGGGTAATGTTTTTGCCTGGCGCAACTGTGATAGTGGATAGTGGATCAATGATATCACAAATAATAGCCTCTCGCAATGTTAAGAGACTACCAGTTTCAGGGTGGATAATTTTTCCTGTTACTGGATCTAACAGACCCTGTTCTAAAACTTCAGGGATGGTTAAGCTCTTGGCTAACGGAACTAAGATTTCATCTTGACCTTCAGGGTCTAAGATTCCTCTATTAATCGCTTCTTTTATGCTTAGTACGTCCCCATGTATCGGATCAACAATTTTACCTTTGTTTGCATCTACAAGGCCATTTTCAATAGCCTTTTCCAGCGTCATTGGTTCACTTTTTTCATCTTTATAAACTTTAACTGCTTCTAAAATCTTAACTGTTTCTTTGTCAAGCAAACCCTTTTCGACAGCTTCTATTGGTAGAACTACACGTTTCCTAAGTTTTTGTAAAACGATTGGTTTAGTTTCTAACACCTGACTCTCAATAACACTTGTCTTAGATACGTTAACTGTGTATTTAGGTTGTGCATTGTCACGGGTCTTAGTGATTTGTACAACATCTGTAGGATGCTTTGCCTTACTTAAAGGAGATGTGTCAATGACCTTTCTGTTGTCAGCCGACAGACTATTCTGTATAGATTCTACAGTAATAAAACCTTCCGATACCGCAGCGCCTACAGAAACTGGTTTAGTGACTTGTGAAATAGTAACTGTGCTTGTCCCCGGTCTTGATTTCTCGGATTTAATTAAATCTGTTTCAGGAGTTCTATCTCTAATCGAATCTTCATACTGTTTGTATGTTTCTGGATCTACAAGACCTCTTTCGTAGGCTACTTCCATAGGTAATTTCTCACCTGTCTTTGGGTCTACTACCATTGTACTCTTTACTATTTGGATGACCTTAGAAGCAGCAACAATTGGAGCACCTATAACTGCCACCAGCCCTACTTTAGCCGCGTCAGCCAAGCTGATTCTCTTAGTTCTATCTACATAGTCACCAGTGCGTTTGTCGATTATGCCTTTGTGAATGGCTTGTTTAAGTGTAATTTGTTTACCCGTATGAGGTTCAGTGACTTTAACAGTATCTGATAGAACTACTCCGCGGTCTACAGCTTCAAGAATATTTTCAGATACACCAGATGTTGTGGAAATGACTATAGCAGTAGCCGGGTCATATATGACTCCTTGGCTTACTTGAACAGGTTCTAAAGCGGATTGTTCATCTGTAGGTGTGCCGCGAGGAGATTGTGCTTCAGAAATCTCCATCTTATCGGGCATACCTGCCATAGACGTAATCGTTATAACTTTGTGAGTAGCTGTCGATATCGTAGTTTGCATGAATAGAACATATTTGCGTTCAATCGCGACTTTCATTGTAAGAGTTTCGGCAGGATGTTTGTAATGACCGGTGTTGTCAATAATTCGGACCTCCAAAGCTTTGCTAAGCGGAATTTCTCTTTTTGTTTTGGGATCAATTATAGTAGCAGAGTCAGGATTAATAACGTTAAGTCTCAACGCTTCTTCTAAATCTAAAATTCTGTCAGTACCCGGGATTGTAAACATTCCAGAAACGGGATCAAATAGGCCTTGTTGTATGGCCTCTTTCAAAGTCCAACCACCACGGGGTAGTTCTATTGTGTTCTTTTTAATGGTCATAGACGTAACTGAAGGTTCAGTTACTATAGACTTTGATGTTACAGTTTTAATTTCTTTGAACAGACCTTCACGCGGTTGGCTTGTTTCACGAATGACGTAATCTGGGCTCTTGACAGTTTCCGGACGGCTGTCAAATTGAACTTTACTTTCAGGACTTGGCGGCAAGTCTTTTATGAACGATTTCTTTGTTATTTTAAGTTCTACTACTTGGCCAGGTACTAGATCTTTCTTAGCACCGCGATCAGAAATATGTACAACCCTAGGATCATCCTTTTCTACTCCTATAAGACCTTCGTCTAATGCTTGCTGAATAGGGAATACGGTTCCCGTAGTTGGATCGGTAAATGTTTGAGTTGTTTCATCAATTAGGCCTCGCTTGACAGCTTCAGCGAACGTTATGATTGTTTCAGATCTTTGAGCGTTTTTGTTTGTCACTGTGACGTATCGCTTTACAGTTTTCGTTACAGTCTGCAGAGTTAATGTTATGTTTAAAAGAGAATTCAGTAAAGCTGCCCCTTCTGGGGTAATCATGTTAATTTCAACAGCTTTGTTAAACGGAATTGGCTTTTTAGATTGCGCGTCAAGTAAGTGACCTGTTTTAGGGTCTAACACATTCTTGAATACAGCGTCCAAAACTGACAGCTCTTTGCCATTTTCATAGATACCTATCTTGCGATTGAACATTTCTAAAACTTCAGCACGTATGATTGCTACTTTAGTACAATCTTCCAAATATACGAAATCACCGCTTTCAGATTTTAGGAAAGTTTCTCCGTTTACGTATTTCAAATTACCTCTGCTCATTGCGACATTAAACGATACAAACTCTCCGGTTTTTGGGTCCCTAAATCCATCTATATCAAATATAGATCTCTGAGATACTGATGTAATAAGACCGCGATCTACAGCTTCTGGAATGGTACAAATTTCACCTGTCAGTTTATCCTTGAAATTGTTAGCGTCAGATGAAATTATTCTGGTACCTAACGCTTCGGACAGCGTAAGAAGTTGACCTGTTGTAGTGTCCGTAATACATTTAACATTGTCGCTATCAAGAACACCTAATGAAATGGCTTCGAGAATATTCAAAGGACGTTTGTTCGTTGGGGATAAGATCTTGTTATCATTAGTCATAAGATTATTATCACATACGTCTTTGAGAGTCATCGGTTTGCAAATAAATCGTTTACTAGCCGCTTCTCTAAATGTCATTTTCTCTTTAGTTACATTATGTACGTATTTCGATGTTTTAGTATTAATAATACCTTTTTGTATCGCTTGAGCAAGTGTTATCTTAGTGTCACTTTTAGGATCAACCACCTCTCTAATGTCAGGATTGATCAATTCGTTTTTTATGGCAACATCTAATTGGAATCTGTCGCCAGAATTTCTGTCCAGAATCCAACCAGTATTGTCAACTAGATCTTGACTAATCGCGTCTGATAAAGACAAAGCACTCGATTTGATTTTAATAACCTCATTGTAGATTAGGAAACCCTTTTGGTACGCCTCCGCTATTGAAATGTACGTCCCATTGGGCAGTCTATATAGACCTCTTTGGAGATCGACTTGCCCTTCATTCAAAGCATCAGATATGCTCATTCCTTGTCCTGGTTTGCTTTCAGCGACAGTTACCTTTATTCTCTTCTCTGCTGGGTCTGTCATTCCTTGTTCAGCGTCATACAGTTCCCGCTGTATGGCTTCTAGAAGTGTGACTTCGTTTCCGTCTTCTGTTACTCCACATGGTCCTGTTAATCTTGCAGCTAGTTTAGGGTCTATTAGACCTTCTTTGGCTGCTTGTTCAAGTGTCATTGTTTGTCTTGTTTCGGGAGAGGACAAAAGTCTCCCTGATCGTACGTCCAGTATTCTCATACTGATCGCTTGGCCTACTGTTAGGATTTCTTTCGTCTCTGGGTGGATGATTCCCTTTGATTCGATTATGTTAGGGCCTTCGTACATTTTGTGGACGCGTTTGAGGTTCCTCAAGTCGGGTCTGTCGTCGTCTCCTAGGACTGTTTTGGTGGCGTAGTTAGGCGAGCCTAGTTTGCCATTGGAGATTAATTTTAGAGGAGAATGTCCGTCTAGTTCGGTCGAATGTGACGTCCGTACGTATCTGTTTTGCGGAGAAAGGAGATGGTTTATTATTGTTTGTTTTCATTAATTAGGTACTAACTTATTATCAGAGAAATATATTTTACTGGATCACAATAATAAATAACTAATATTTTCTAATATTTTTTCTGAATATTCAAAAAGCTTTGCGTAAATTCCTTCAATTTTAAAATAAACTCTTTCCCCTCCACTGCAGGGCGTATCTACCAAATTGTCTCAAATATAAAAGTTACTTAAACATATTATTTATATCTGATGTGCAGCTGACTCTACTTAAAATTAAGACAAATTCTTTGATAAATATCGTACCTATACGCATTTTGACGCTAAATCTAAAATTTTCTTTACGTGTACAATACTTACTTTTCCGAAGTGTATGAGGTGGTGTAGGTGTGTTCGGTGGTGGTGGCCAGGTCTTGCATGTTGAACTCCTGGCGGAAAGACCTGGCCGACCGCGGCGCCATTGCCTCCACGAGGCGCTGGAGAAAAAAAAAAGAAAAGTAAGATGACGGATTGGCGGAGTTTTGGCGGGAGATTTATTTTCTAAAACTATAAATCGAAGTGTGACACATTAATATTGATCTATTAATTTTAGCTGCTATACTCCAATTTAGGGCAAAGAAAAATGTTATTTTTAATCCATCTTGATTTTTTTGTGAATGCAACATTATTTCGCTAGTTTTTTTTTTTAATCTCTCATGATATAGGAAGGTAAAGATATTTGACCCATGCAGCCTTGTCTTCAGTATAAACGCTCGTTCAAATACAAGTATTTTTTAAATGTAAATAACCAAAACCCGTATATCCTTGTCTCCAAAGAACTCAGTGTGTCATTGTTTTAGGAAAACACGACATGACCTTGTCTACTGAAATTACGTTCCTCTGATTACATTCGGACAAGGTCATTTTACCCCGTATATTTTATTTAGGATACCTGTATCGCGTGACTATTTACGATATACCGTGTTCATAAAGTATGCCCCACCCCTAAAGCATTAGAGGTCGTAACATTTTATTATGCTACTGACTAAACGACTAAAACTTTAGGGCTCAAATAAAAATATTTGGTCTGATATTTAGGATAGGTATACTAATCCCAAAACCTAAGTAGTATGCAAACCATGCTCTACACTAGAAAATTGTCGGTATATCACATTTGATTTGATCATCTATTAACAAAAACAATGCAAATAAAATTAATATTTATAAGCCACTACGTCATGTGAGTTTAACCCATAAAACCAGACACATATTTATTTTCATTAATCATTATTAAAAAAAATACCAACCCGGCATTCGTACGCGAAATCATACTCGTACTCTTCCATTTTACAAGTCTTTCACAACACTAACAGTCTATTCGTCACTATTTATTAACACTATCACTTGTCACTAACATTGTTCACAAATTATCTGCTTGTTACTTCACGAAAACAATATTTAAAACGTCATCTTGTTAACTCTAATATGTAACCTAAAACGTGGCAATGTAAAAACACCCAATTAAAAAGAAATAAAAGAAGAAAAAACAATAATAATGGCTGGTTACACAGTGCAATAAAAACAAAATTACAGCTAGAAAAGTTTTAAAAAAGAACACAGCTGACCGCGAACCGGACTGGCTGAAAACTGAATGGGATTGAGAAAACGTAAATTGAAAAAACGCAATTCTAAATTTAAATCATTTCGTAATGTGTTTCCGCGGCGTCTAACCGTTTGTTTGTTCACGACATATTCGTAAAACAAGTACTTTTATTACGCAGAATAGTTAATGTTATTAGAAAGGATTGGAAAACAGCTGATGTTATTTGAGGTTAGGAAAATGACTGAGCCGATTCGATACGAGGAAAATCTCAGTTGCGCGCGCACCCTGCGCCGGTCGCCGGTGCGGACTTGACACTTTGACACATTTAGGTTTTTTATAGGGCACACACTGTGACCTGTGCTTTCCCTTCTAAATATTGCCTGTGAATTAACGAAGTTAATTAGTAGACTCTGTCTGTTAGAACTAGGACGTCTATTATGTATCCTTAGATTGGCTACCGAAACTCTATTTCGACTACTTTAAAGTACGAGTAATACTTGTATGTTTAAGTAATTAAATTGAATGTAATTCCTAATGTTATTTAGCCATGTTAAGCGCAATAGTGTTGTAAATATTATGTAGAGATATAAATATAGTATAATATACTTAGTTGCTGCAATTTGCAATAAATTCCTAATTATTTCCTTCCTCTTGCAATAAATCAACTATATTATTTCCTTTGGCGAGGTTTGAATTAATAAATGAGCAAAACATCTTAAAAGCACTATTTAATTTAAATAAAGAATAATTTGCACCAAACGGTCTTTTAAAGTTTTTTTTTTCATATTAAAGAAGCAAAAGCATTGAATGCTGTACAGCCATGTCTGGGC
Organism: Scrobipalpa costella; assembly: GCA_949820665.1. Taxonomy (NCBI): domain Eukaryota; kingdom Metazoa; phylum Arthropoda; class Insecta; order Lepidoptera; family Gelechiidae; genus Scrobipalpa; species Scrobipalpa costella. The sequence goes on from OX463315.1 coordinate 14,783,987, forward strand.
TAACCTCCTTTCAATACAATTAAGTAAGCCGATCAGTTTTCATTAGGCATGTTAAAGATGCATAAAGGTTCAAATACCAAAACAGTTTGACAAATCTATTCTCATTAGAATGCATTGACGGAAGACATTAGGTGGCACACATCACTCACACTAACTACCAGTTATTTTCAGCGACTCAAAAGTCACTAGTAATACTTGAGATATTTATTTTTAGGTTTTAAGTTCCGCTAGCGCTAATTAAACTGAAATCCAATTTGTTTGTTTTTTTTTAATATTTAGGTACCTACTATTAAAATGATACATGTTCGCTCTATTTGTATTCATATTATTGATCTTCCCTGCTGGACTGAAAGCGATAGAAAAACAGAGAATGTGCCAGCTGCAATTCCTCCCGGGCATGCTGTAAAAACCAGGTAAGGGATCAGAGGGTATCAGTATATTGCAATTTAGGCGATGGGCTGACAACCTCTCACTACAGCAATATACCTACAAACCTATCTTAAATAACCTTCACAACTTTGTCAGACGTGGCGAAACGACCTTTGTTTAGGCCATTGGGGATAAAGGCGTGATTATATGTATGTATATTATTCATTCTAGTGTATGTCTGTTATAATATAAACGAAATGTTTTTATGAGAAATTGGAAAAAAATTGTCAACGCCGTTATGTTTACTAACGTATAATTTTGCAATTATACGTTAGTAAACAACGTTAAAATGAGTGTCATGAAACATATGACTGAAGTGACACTTAAAATTCCGTAAACATTACTGACATACAGAAATTAATATATGAAAACAAGTAAAACATACGGAAATAAATCATAGTTTTTACAATTTATGATTCTCTCGTCTCCGTTTTAAATGTCCACAAAACTAAAATCTTATCAATTCCATTTACTTATGTTTCTTTTTTCAAAGTCTCAAAAAATACAAATTATTATGAAATAGTTGGCACAAAAAAGACCTTTCGCCAACCAAATCTTTTATTAGGTCAACGACCCAAATTTATTCCATAAATTATTCAAAAGTGCTTCGTCGCCGGCAGATATACGGAGTCTAAAATAGATGGAACTACTTATGAACGTACGTTATACTGCTAAAACTAGAAAGACCTGAAATGTTTCCAAAGTCTGGCTAACTAGTCTGCCGAAACCAAATAAGGATTGCAGGTGTAGCAATCGATCAAGTTTTGATGCATGTGACATTTAAAAGAGACACAAGCCAGTAAGTAAAACAATTCTTCCATGCTGGACTGGGAGAGATAGAAAAACATAGAATGTTCCAGCTGCCCTTCCTCCCGGGCATGCTGTAGAAATCAGCAAAAGGGATTCGAGGGTTACAGTGTATTGTAATTTAGGCGATGGGCTGACAACCTGTCACTACAGCAATACAAATCATTACAATCTAAAATTTGCCCTCAATTTTTTTCTGACGTGGCGAAAGCGCCTGTTACGAGGCGTTTAACGCTCTGCCTACCCCGTAAGGGATAAAGGCGTGATTTTATGTATGTATGTATGTAAAACAAAACCGTGACTCTAATTTAAGAAAGATTGAAGATGATGCTGATAATGATATTGAAAATTTTAAAAAAAAGTTTTTAATGGTTATACCAAGCTACTTTCTTAAACCTTACCATGAAAGTCTTCCGTGCTGTACTGGGAGCGAGAGAAAAACATAGAATGTGCCAGCTGCATTTCCTCCCGGGCATGCTGTAATAACCAGCTAAGGGATCCCAGGGTTTAAGTATATTGCAATTTAGGCGATGGGCTGACAACCTATCACTACAGCAAACCTACAAATCTATCATAAATAACCCTTAAAACTTTGTCAGACGTGACGGAACGACCATTGCTCAGGTGGTTTACGCTCTGCCTACCCTATTAGGGATAATGGCGTGACTATATGTATGTAAGAAAGTCGAAATCGGTACTAGTCACGTCTCTTAATTCGTCAAACGATGGCCTAAAAGGTCACTTCACTAAGTTTCTCCTGAAACTTATGACAAAAAGTCTATAGACTAGTAATTTCTTGAACACCCAAAAAAAAAACTCCTAGCTAAGACGATAATCTAGATATATCTATAAGTAGCTAACTAGATAACCTCTAAAATGTAAATCGCAACCTTCGCTTCAACCTTAAACAGTATTAAAATTCACATAGCATAATACGAGCCCACTAGAAATGGCGGATCTAACCTTGGTTTTGAACAACTTTGTTTTGGTAATAATCATTTGTAACGATTATGATTGCCCATTGATATGTTTTATGATGATTATCTGTGAACCGCAAATATTGACCTTTTAGATCGTGACAGGTTCATCTAAACTTGATCTAACTATACATATTCATATAATTAAGTAAGCACTTTCTTCCATGCTGGCCTGGGAGCGAGAGAAAAACATAGAATGTGCCAGCTGCATTTCCTCCCGGGTATGCTGTAAAAACCAGCTAAGGGATCCGAGGGTTTCAGTATATTGTAATTTAGGCGATGGGCTGACAACCTGTCACTACAGCAATATACTTACAAATCTATCTTAAATAACCCTCAAAACTTTGTCAGACGTGGCGGATCGACCTTTGTTTGGGTCGTTTACGCTCTGCCTACCCCATTAGGGATAAAGGCGTGATTATATGTATGTATGTAAGTAAGTATACCTACACTACAGTAGAATCCTAGAGTGTGACATACGATAGACTCCTTTTAATAACGGGAAAATTAATTATAATACATAGTCAAAAGGTAAAGTAAATAAAGATTTTCGAAAAATAAGATATTTCTAATTATATTGAAATTGGATAGGTTAGGTTGAAATTGTAAATTGCGAGCTCGAAAGTGATAATTATCAACAATTATAAGCACCTGATGATAGTGACCGACTGATTGTAAACAGAACTACTAGTAATGTATCTTATGAAGGGAGTTTATGTATGTAATACATATACATACATACATATAATCACGCCTTTATCTCAAATGTGGTAGGCAGAGCGTAAACGACCTAAACAACGGTCGTTATGCCACGTCTGACAAAGTTTTGTGTTTAGGGTTATTGAAGATATTTTGTTGTAAGCCTATACTGAAACCTTCGGATCCCTTAGGTTTTTATAGCATGAACGGGAGGAAATGCAGCTGGCGCATTCTATATTTTTCTCTCGCTCCCAGGCCAGCATGGAAGATGTATGTAATAGCAAAACAAAATGTATGAAAGTGAAATAAACAAACAAATACACTCACAGAATAGCATAAATGCATGAACAAATCCATTGCAACGTTCGACTGAGAAAGAAAGCGAATTTACTCAACTAAATATCACGTGAAAATCAGATGTGAAAACAAAATAACTATTTAAATTTAGTGAAAATACTGATGAACCTTAAAGTGTTACAAATAAGAGTGAAAACGAAACTAATTTCCCTTTCGTAACGGCAAATGCTATTACGGAAGGAATTCCAAAAGACAATTTTATTAGTGCAGTCAATAAAATCGACAGAGAACTTAATCCAAAAGAAAATAAAGTAAATAATACTTTGATAGATGATCTTGAAACAGCAAACGAATTGGTTTTATAAATAGTACCCCTTGGCAGTGCACTCAGACCCATTCTATAGATTAGATTGCCAAATGAGCTTCATAGCTTTCATAAGCTGGTGTGATTTTTTATGAGCGATTGTATTCTGAAATGTAAATGTTCTTTGAATTATGTCAGACCTTTACACGTAGGTAATATAGTAAACACGTCAGTGATATCACCGTCGGTTTTAGGTCAAGTTTATCCGCTTCTTAGTATAATTTCCTTCTATAAATAGACATTGGTATTGTCAATGGGGTGTTAGGGTTATATGCATTTATCGTTATTACCACAATTAGGCCTGATAGTTGTGCTACTAGGCGGTTCAAGAACTCTGACACCAGGGTTCATCGGGTCCATAGACTCGATACGCACTCGACAGAAGAAGAAGACCACAATTAACGGCAATCGTTTATTGTTGTATTGCATTATATTTTGAAGCTTCATTCTTCGCTATTTATTACATAAAGTCACTTATATTTCAAACACAACAGAGCCACGGCACGCTTAATTTCCGACAAGTATGCATCTCTATCTTTAGGAACATCATTCTCTTTTCAAATTTATTTTTTTCTTTTATAAACACTTTGTTCTATTTGCAAATTTCTCTCTGTTTTTCTTCCATTAAAGAATGCTCTGCGCCGGCGCATCGTCGCGTGCCAAACAATCGCACGCGCATAACCCGCGCTGAATGTGATCAAGGTGACTGTTTAACCACTTGACAGGAATAGGGGACTCTATGCGTAGAGTTTTGTTGAGCTATCTAGGACGGTATGTTTTGTTAAATTCTTTCGTTACGATTATACTTAACACTCGATTTACTTGATTTGATACATATTAGATTTGATTTAAGAAGAGTGCTCAGATGTAATAACTATTTAAAATCTGCTATTACTATTTTCCAGAAAAATACAGATGATGACTTTGAAAGTTGATCAGTTTCGGTGTACTGGCTAAACAATAACTCAGTATTTATTCGCTTTCTCTCATCTTCCAATCTTGTGACTATTCACTTCTAGAAAAAGAAGAATAAAAGTAGGTAAACAGAATACTTCTAAGCATAACATTTAGCGCCTACACTATTTTTTATTAATCAAGTATGCGGATGATCTGAACGTTTATTTAACATATGACTTAACACGTTTTTGCGAATTCATTTCAAAGTTGTAGTCAAAATAGGATTATCATAAGATGACATCATTTAGTGACGTACCGGTCTCAATAAGCAAGGTCGGTGGCTAAGATTTATGTATTTTCAGTAATAATAGTCGGCAAAGGTCCTTTAGTTGGTCTTGATCTAAGTGTTTATAAAAGAAAAAAAAAATAGGATATTTTATTTAAAATCTTGTGCCGTTATAGACATTGTAACTCATTGCAACTGAAAAATGCATTTTCCGATAATTTATTTCGTTATCAATGATTGATTAAAGTGAGTACGTCTTTTAGATACCTGTCACTAATATTTAAAACAGTTTGCACTGTAAATAAGTAAACACAGAAGAAGAAAAATAATTGTTTTTTCGTCAATGCAAATTTTACGATTGTTCATTTGTCAATCTGTTCAGTAAGAGATCCATCGACAACCATTCAGTTTGGACCCATTCATATGTCAAACCGGTGCCAATTTTAATTGCACTGTGTAAACTTCAGTTAAATCGCGGTTAAGGCCATCTCGTATTATTATTTATCACCCTTTTTGAGCTAAGAAATTTGCCATTTCACAGATATGTGTAGTTAAATCTTACGCGTTCATATTAGATATTTACTTTTAATAGTATGAATTGTAGAAATATGACAGCCTGTAAATTAAATACTTTAGCAGAGTGCAAATATGCAAACTACATTATTAATAATACTCTAAATAGTATGAGTTACGAAGACGATAATTTCGCTAGGTATAGTAAAAATGCAAGCGTGTAGTTTGGTCAGAGAACAGTTTTTTATCTCTTGTTTATAAAACTGTCGATAAGTTAACTTCAAGCCGTAAAGATAAAAAAAAACACGAGAAATTGCCACAAAAATCCTAAGTAATCCTAAATCCTAATTTTTGAGCTAAGAAATTTGCCATTTCACAGATATGTGTAGTTAAATCTTACGCGTTCATATTAGATATTTACTTTTAATAGTATGAATTGTAGAAATATGACAGCCTGTAAATTAAATACTTTAGCAGAGTGCAAATATGCAAACTACATTATTAATAATACTCTAAATAGTATGAGTTACGAAGACGATAATTTCGCTAGGTATAGTAAAAATGCAAGCGTGTAGTTTGGTCAGAGAACAGTTTTTTATCTCTTGTTTATAAAACTGTCGATAAGTTAACTTCAAGCCGTAAAGATAAAAAAAAACACGAGAAATTGCCACAAAAATCCCCAAAAACTCTAGAACTCATAATCACTGCATCCAAATTTTCTTCCGAAAACGTGTACAATAAAACACCTTATTTAAAAACTTAAAAACACTGTCCACTCGGAACACTTATTTGTCGAATTCGCGGTTCAAATTCGTTCGTTTTGGCGCGTACGTCGTTCGCCGGTCGACGTTCGCGCGCTACTAAAAACAGATTATAAAAACGCGTCGCCTGTAAGCATCATTCAGAAATAATCGTCACGCTATCACGCTGATAGAGGTGCAACGATGACGTCACATTTTTTATTTTTTGTAACCGTGGAACGGAGTCAGCTTAACTTCCAAAGGTTTACTATCTTTAGGCATTTCTTTTCTCTGAAAATAATGCTTAATGCCAAAAAATATTGGATTATTCGAAAAGTATTACTATTGAATCCACGTAAATATATTACCTGTATTGGAAAATAAACCAACAAATAAATACCAGTTTATCAACCAATTCTCTGTTTTATTTTTATTACTTTCTTATCTCAAGCAATTATTCACACAAGATTGTGGAGTTATTTCTATGCTAGTACCTATTTATCAGCCGATTATTTAATTGAGTACGTCCTTGACACTTGTCAATGTTAAACTAATCATTGAATTAACTCCTACTGTTTACATTTAGGTCAATTTCATTGTTGAGTACATTTGAGGTTGCAATTTTTTATTCCTATTAGAGTCAAGTTAAAATGGCTTAAAAAGTGCCGGTTTTAAAAAAAATATATAGTTGTGGACCTTAATGATAGAATATTAACAACTCTACCAGGCAAGTTTTGAATCTTTCATGCTGGCTTGGGGACAAGAGAAAAACATAGAATGTGCCAGCTGCATTTCCTCCCGGGCATGGCGTAAAAACCAACTAATGGATCCGAGGGTTTCAGTATATTGTTATATAGGCGATGTGCTAACAACCTGTTACTACAGCAATATACTTGCAAATCTATCTTAAATGGCGGAACGACCTTTTTAGGTCGTCTACGCTCAGCCTGCCCCATTAGGAATGGAGACGTGATTATATGTAACTTTGAGTCAACCTAGCAGAACGAGGGAAACCTAGAGCAGCTCTAAAAACAAGTCATAAATCAAGCTAAAACCACAATTACTTGCTCACGACTACAATAAGAATATAAAACTCAAAAAAAATGTTCATTTGGTTGTTTCACCAAAAATGTAGTCGTTAGAAGTAACTTGAGGAAACTAACTATTATTAACTATGACGTAATATCGCGACATGTGGATGCCATGGTCAATGTGTCAAGGCAAAGAACGATATAGAATAAAAAAAATAAAGTTCGCAAATAGTAGGATTATTGCAAATAAGTGTTTAATACATAGGTAGTAGAAAAACTTAATACTTCCATGCTGGACTGGGAGCGAGGGAAAAACATAGAATGTGCCAGCTGCACTTCCTTCCGGGCATGCTGTAAAAACCAGCTATGGAATCCGAGGGTTTCTGTATATTGCAATTTAGGCGATGGGCTGACAACCTGTCACTACACCAATACACCTACAAATCTATCTAAATAACTCTCAAAACATTGTCAGACGTGGTATCAACCTTAGTTTAGTTCGTTTACGCTCTGCCTACCCCATTAGGGATAAAAGCGTGATTAAATGCGTCCAAGATATCGCTGGAAGGATGAAGCCACCAAAGACCTGAAAGAGTTGCATTTGTCCGATTGGTCAGATTTGGCACAGAATAGAGAAGAATGGCGCACTTTAATGTCGGAGGCCAAGATCCACTTCGGGTCGCTGAGCCAGCGAAGTAAGTAAGAAAAATCCGGAAAACGGACTCCAGCATCAGGCCGGAAAAACGCTAGGCAGAAGAACAAGTGTTTAATACGTAACGGTATTAAGTTCTATTACATAGAATTGTAACAAATCACTACATAAGTATAAAACAAAGTCGCTTTCTCTGTCCCTATATCCCTATGTATGTATAAATCTTTAAAACTACGCAACAGATTTTGATGCGGTTTCTTTTAATAGATAGAGCGATTGAAGAGGAAGGTTTACATGTTTAATACATGCATAATATAGAAAAGAACACTGATAATTCGAAGCCGGGGCGGGTCGCTAGTAGTAAATATAACATTTCGTGAATTGAAACTGTCTCTAATATGTACAGAAGCCTGTTAAGCGGTTTTAAAACTCTAAAACTTGGGTTCATCGGATCTTACGTCGAATTGACAACTCACTGAATAAAAGGAGTTAAGAAAAAAAATGCCTATGATAAAAGCCATTAAGTTTTAACAGTCACTTCTTCGGCAATAAAATACCCAAAAATGGTAACAAAAAGTGATAAAATGGTACCAAATTCGTTCAATTTAACGTTCTGCTCTCTTTAAAATTTAGTACCGATTTAAGAATTTTATCTAACTATTTGCACGAACGGTCATAGTCCAGCGAGTCGAGTTATGACCAGAAAATGGGCTCGCTTCTAGAAACCACCGGCTAAAACTAAAATTAAAATCTGTCACTTTCGAAATAATAGTACCTTCCTATTATAATGAGCTTCGGTTCAGTCTGCCTAAATATTAAATCTGGTAAATTTACAGTATGTACTGGTATATAGATTTGAATTCCCAACGAGTGTTAATAGAAATATACCTAGTCTAACATCCTAATATTTTAGGAAGCTATTTCAATTTAAGTTTTCTCGCAAAAAATTGGTATCTTCGTGACTTCATCCTATCAATGGAATAAGTTCTTAGAATTCTTGTCTCATTGTTTTACCGTCAAACTTATAGGTTAATCTGCAAAGTCAGTTAGGGAAAAAAATACATATTTTAAAGCTGGCAATATTCTTCCATGCTGGACTGGGAGAGATAGAAAAACATAGAATGTTCCAGCTGCCCTTCCTCCCGGGCATGCTGTAGAAGACAGCAAAAGGGACTCGAGGGTTACAGTGTATTGTAATTTAGGCGATGGGCTGACAACCTGTCACTACACATCAGCAATACACATTACAATCTAAAATTGCCCTCAATTTTAGTCAGACGCGGCGAAAGCGCCTTTTACGAGGCGTTTAACGCTCTGCCTACCCCGTAAGGGATAAAGGCGTGATTTTATGTATGTATGCAATACAAAGTTTTATTCACAGTTCGCGTTTGAAAGTTGAATGATTTTTGGATGGAAAAGTGAAAATTTGTTATGATCTCTATCTCCATTTATAACTATAAAAATAACAATGAAATGATAGGATTTTAAGAAAACATCATGCAACATGAAACATATTGAGGGGAAAACGTGCCAAATTTCTTGCTCGCACGTTTCTTAAACCGGAATATTACTGGTTTTACGTAAACTAGCAAATACCTACAAAAATATTCACTAAGGACGAGTAGCTATTGGATGACATCATAAAGTAATTAAAAACAGGCCCCCACAAAATTTTGTACATGTTGTTACATATTTATTGTACTACAAGAAAAGATGATCATCTCCCTAGCCTTATCCCGTATCTCACGGGGTCGGCCTCCTAATCTAGGTAATTGAACGAGGGTACTGATTTTTACACAACTTTCATCTGACCTCTGCAACCCAGAAGGGAAACCAGACTCAAACCTAGAGTAGGTCGGAGTTTTCAAACCGCCAATTCTTAGCATTGGCTTTTGACATGGCGAAACGAATAATATCTACGGTATTACATGATATTAACCGGGAGCAACTAACTTCCATGCTGGACTGGGAGAGATAGAAAAACATAGAATGTTCCAGCTGCCCTTCCTCCCGGGCATGCTGTTGAAGTCAGCAAAAGGGACTCAAGGGTTACAGTGTATTGTAATTTAGGCGATGGGCTGACAACCTGTCACTATAGCAATACATACTACAATCTAAAATTGCCCTTAATTTTTGTTAGACGTGGCGAAAGCGCTTTTTACGAGGCGTTAAACGCTCTGCCTACCCCGTAAGGGATAAAGGCGTGATTTATGTATGTATGTATGCAACTAACTACAAGGAAAGATACGAGACAATTAATGTACGTATATTTTTTGGAAAGTTGTTATTATTAGTAAAAATGTGGTTTACAGGAACGCAGAACATTTTTGACATCCTGTATACCTATTTCGTTCTTATTCGCATTTATATAAGGGACTCGAGGGTTACAGTGTATTGTAATTTAGGCGATGGGCTGACAACCTGTCACTATAGCAATACACATTACAATCTAAAATTGCCTCAATTTATGTCAGACGTGGCGAAAGCGCCTTTTACGAGGCGTTTAGCGCTCTGCCTACCCCGTAAGGGATAAAGGCGTGATTTTATGTATGTATGTATGTAGCATTTATAGTTACAGCGTTCAGTCACACGTACTAAAATGAAATAGAGAATTGCTCATAGGTGCGTTACGTCATCTAACTTCTATGATGTTATGAATCACATGTTACGAAGTCTAGGCACAAACTATTCTCTGAACTGAATCAACAGGCCGTTTTTTAGGACCTGATTTGGATGAACAATAGAGAAAGATGGAAGTCATAGAATTGGTCAATGTAAATTTGAATTTAGTAAGACTATAAAATTAAATATATAAGGTCTTCTCAGCGAGTGGATTCTCGAGTCGTACGACCTGACGAACCCTGGTGTCAGAGTTTTCAAACCGCCTAGTAGCACTAGCACGCAGTTAAGCCTCTGAGATGGTTTGAGTAACGACCACTATCAAAGACAGCGACTGGGGCCAACGACTTAACGAACCCTCCGAACCGCGGAACCTATTTTTTTTAGACGAACAGGTGATTCGGCCTGCATTGTCCTAACCATACTGGGAAAAGGCTTAAAAGTGATAAATTTATAACTATCAACTTTGTGTTCCCCCCTGGGAATCAAACCCAGGACCTCCGGATCGTGAGCTCATGGCTCTAACCACTAGACCACGGAGGCAGTATGAAAAATCTCTGAACCGACCAGGGCTAGGTCGAAAGGAAATGTAACGTTCCTATTTGTATCTAAGGACGTAAGTCTTTTTTTTTCTTTGAGGCCTAAGAACTTATAAAAAACAGCCTACATTCCACATTAAGGCATACAAAGGTTTCGCGCCATAAGTGTAACATCTAACATTGCCTTGCTAAGTGACATAATTTACCTCACAACATCCTGATACAGTAATGCCTAAATATAACTTAGTGTTTACCTCATATACGGGTATGTGAGTGATAAGGTCAATTGCAGTAACATTACACTAGTAATATAAACAAAAACTCTGTATGTTTGTTTCGGATAAACTTAAGATTGATTTTAAACTTTCTTTCACCATGAGAAAGCTACGGTAACTAGAAGCGACACTGGCTACTAGGCACAAGGTTCCGCTCAATACGCTGTCAGTACTTTTTGCATTGCCTACAACACACATGCGTCACCTAACACTCTCGTAGCGATGAACTCTACGTCGGCGCATACCACTGACTGTGAGCACGCGTAGAGCGTAAGGTAACGCATGTGTGTTGTTGGAAATGCAAAAAGCACTAACAGCGTGTTGAGCGCAACCTTTCCTGTGTATTGCTGCACTTACTGTGGTAAAATTATCGAATTTCAGGAGTTACGAACAACATGTAGTAGAATAATGTTGACCTAATAATGCTTGTATACTTACATAGAAGTGTTATTTGTCTACTACTACAACTAAATTCATAAAACAATAATCTAAAGCAACTAGTTATTGTATTTGAACCACTATTTCCTCTTCATTGTAATACTTAAATATCTGTATAATTTCACGAAGTACATGACAATCCTGCAGTCATTTATACCCAGTAATTACACCGTCATGAAGAGGTAACCCGCATCTCGAATTACCTAACTTTTTTGTTGGAAGTCATTCACACCGAGAGAGATAGAGTTTCTTTACAAAACATTGTTATTTTTTACGTTTTTGCTCGAAAACTAGTCAATGGAGACTGCGGGGCTTTACCTCTGTTTGGATATTAAAATAGATTTTCAATTTACAAACATTAACTAATATTACCTTATGTAGAGCAACATCTATTTATTCTTATTAGTGCAAGAAAATAAATGATACCTATGATTTTAAAATAGGTATGTGTTCTAGGCTGTGTATATTTTTTTGGTTAGTGGTCAAATAAAAGAACACTGATGATATGTAATGAATGATAGTAGAAATATGTTACCTTCATAATTTATCTTTTCTTTTATCGATTGCTTCACATAATTTATTTCTATACGTCTTCTTTAAATTTAAGAGCAGGGCTCTTTTCTACGTCTTCTATACGTATGTTAGTAATTTAAAAACACTAAATAATTATTGTAAGTTCTCAGCATAAAGCATCTGGTTGATTTAATGAGTCTGGCTGGATGAAATATCTGTATCGAAAGTACTCAAGAATGAATTAACTCCACAACATTAACTCTAGAAACTGATCCATATTTATATTTAAAGATGAAGATTTATGTTTATATTGTATTTATATTCAGATGGAGTCTTGGACGAGAGTGATGTACATGAACTTGTAGAGTTATGAATAATTCATCTAGAGCGGGAGTAAATAGGTACGAACAGTTGCTCGAAATATGTAAAAAAAATTAGACAGTTACAATTAACTGCAGTTTTACTAAACAGTTGTCAAATTAAAAACCATATTTAAAACACATAAAATTATCAAAGTTCTTGTTTCCAACATTTAAGTGATACTTATTAGATTGTTATTAAAAGAAAATTGATGTCATTCGTGAGCTTAACCGGTTCATAGACAGTCAATTAAATACATGAATTTCGACCTTCTTATTTTCATATTTTCTAAGTTTAATAAATCTAGCAAACTTAGAACACATCTTAATTCTTAACCTCAACCAAAAGACGCCATTAATTTCAAACCCCAATGAAATCATACCTTTAACCTCTAGACAAACAACTACTATCTCCTTATAAAGCAAGACTTCTGCCTACTCAAATACCATGTGAGGAGAATGTGGGTGTAGATATATGAGAATAGGTCTAATTAGATAATATTGATGCAATTTAGGATTACACTTAGGTTATATGGCCTTCTAAAAGGATTTTTTTAAGAGTTCCGGGTCATAGCTTCTTAGATAAATCTAAATGAGTAATGTTTATTTATTTAAACTTATTTCGGAACAAACATATATAAAAGCTTGGCAAACATAATAAAATTTCACGACGAATTGAGAATCTCCTCCCTTTTTTTGGAAGTTGGTTATATAGTACAAATAATTAATTAAGAACCACATTATTCGCCAAAAGACAATAAAGTTTTACTATGGCAAGATATAGGATTTCATAGATGTTGCCAATTGAAAAAAAAAACGTTAATTTTCTAGATTTTTGTACCGTATTGTAGTGTAATTTCAGCGGCTAGGTAGAGTCCCTCTAGCATTGGTCTGTAATTTAAGTCAGTTTTATCACTTTCTTAAAATAAATCAAGAAAAGGACTACATTCTATTGTCGAAGTGACGTTTACCGTTTAAAATTACTTATAACTCAAGAATTTATTTTAAAAAGAAAATGGCGCCACAGACAAGCATAGAAATAAAAAACCTGTCTCACGTTTTTGCCGGCGTAAGCTCGAGAGGTTTACCTCAATCAAGGGAACGTGATGTCATCAACCATCGTGCGGTCACTTTATTATGTCACCAGAAGACCTTGCTAGAAAGGCCTGCTGATGTTTAGTACCGGGTTAGATATAAGTATTTCAAATATATTGCTAAATATAATCAAACTCAATGGGCTCGATTCTTGATTTTCCGGCTAAAACTAAAATTAAAATCTATTTGTCACAATTTCAGATTAAAAACATTGGAAAAGGACATCAGATCTATTTTCTCCGGTTTTTTATTTATAGTCGGTGGTTCTATGCGTTATCTATATTTTTTATCCGTCGTCATATTATATGGCGGATAAAATTTACAGAAATACTGGGAAAGCAAAAGCGCGTCATAACCTAGCGAACAAAGTGTACAAAAATTGGGTATAAATCGCCTGTCGTCAAAATCAAGCAAACAAAGTGTAAAATAGAGTATAAATCGCTTGTCGTTTTTCAATTTTAATATTTTAAAAGTGACAGATAGATTTTAATTTTAGATTTAGCCGATGGTATCTAGAATCGAGCCCAATGACTACCAAATCCATACGATCTATCCCTTAGTCGACTTTTACGACAGCCGCAGCAGTGTTTCTATTCTGACTTTGACCCGACACCACACTACATAGGCAAATGCAAACATACAAAAACCTTATGTTTACGACATCTTTGCGTGACAGATCTAGATTCTTATTAAGAAACATGCACTTTGTTCTGCGCAATTTAGCCAGTGGATAATATATGTGGCTGGTTACATTTATATATTTTTTGCCATAAAATCAACAAAAAAAATAGATTTTTTATCCCTATTAGCACAGTCAAAAACTTGCTTGACAAAATAACCACAGTAATACAAGTTTATGAAAAGCATAATTTTAGTTGTCATTTAATTAGTTTGTTGTCATATAAGTGATGTCATCTGTTGGTCACTAGTTTATTAGGACCTCTCAGAAGGCCGTTATAACGGTTGAGCTTAGAAATTAAAGGTTAACTTGAGATTTATAGCTATCTACAATGGATTGTTGACATTCCGCTCCGCCTTTTGTAAGGTTTTGCTGTCAATAAAGAAAAATATACATTTTTAATTCGAATCATCATCCAATTTGTAGCATACCTAAGACTTCCAAAATTTGTCTTAATTTGGACAAAAATAATTACGTAGTATTTTTAGTCTTTGCCAGTTGTAAGCACTATTCAAAAATACGCAGAATAATTCTGATATCATGTAGAAGATCAAAATGTTGCAACAACCAAAGATCAAGATGGATTGGTTTATGTACCATAATAATATGTCTTATTTATATAGGTACCTGTAAACATGATTGAAGGCAAAGGTCAGGTGTTAACTGCCCATCAAAACTACATCAATACGTAAAGACAAGATAATTAGATACACTTATTTTTAGCTTAGTTTGTTTATAAATTCGAAGGAGATATTTGTTTTTATATGTAATTTGATTGTGACACCCAAACTTTGCCTTAGTTTTAAAATATTATATAGGGTTATTCAGAATTCAGTAGAACATATCTTCAAGATTTAAAATAACCATAATTTTGCTAATCATATTATTTCTTTTGAAAAATGGCAACACTAAACGTCAAATTCATATTTCAACCGAATTCCGAACGCACAATTCCAAATTCAAAATAAAAAATCACTCACCAAGGTCACGATATCGCCTGGATTCGCCGCGGCAATCCTTCTCAATCTCTCATACAGTAAATCCAACAGCCTTTGATGGTTCGCGTTCAGTTCATCCAGTTCTCTTGCCACAGATTCTGAACCCGTCGGAAGCTTCTCAGGGTCGACGGTGACGCCTCGTTTCCTCAGCTTGTCCATAAGGTCGACTTCTGCTTGACGTTTGATGTGTTTCATGTCCAAAGATGGGTGGATTTCGTCGCAAAGCGATTCGGCGTACCGTTGGCAGCGGGCCGAGTAGATCTAGGGTTAGGTTAGGTTAGTTATTGAGGTTAGGCGAGCAGATTGCTTTTTTCGAAAAAGTTTAAATTAAAAGGTTTGAAGTCGTGAATACCGTTAAGCAATCTACTCTTGGTTATTGTTATAGCATTCTAAAATAAATAACACCTTTCATACTATATCTCATGAACTTATTTTTTTAACAACTTACATTCAATCTATCGATCGTATTCGCGCATTCAAACGATCTTTCATTTTATTTTATTAAAACTTAATCGGGCATAATAAGTCCAGCATAAGAATTCCCAATTCAGAATCATGCTGGAAAGGTAATGTTGATTGGCCTGTACATATTACAGGTTTTTTCAAGCGTGCAACACCGCAAGAAAGATTTTTAAAGTCCCTTTAGCGTGCAAACTTTTATAGTGACAAGAAAGAGTATTTTTACAAGAAAAACAGCACTGTACATGGCAACACTGACACACAAAAACAACATTTACAGATTACAAATACATGCAATTAACATTTAAAACAACAAACAACTTTTTAATCTTAAAAAGAAAACTGATATATTTATAATTTTCAATTGGATACGCCACTAAAACACGTCATTTTAAATTCCGAAATTCGATTTAGTTACAAACAAGGAAGTAAACGTATTATATTTCATTTTTGGGAAAAAATAATTTTTTTTTTTTACACAACCACACAGACATTCAGTCAGAATCATGTGATTTTGGTTAATTTGGTAAATTGCAGTTTATATCATTTTTAATAGGCAGAGTAAGTGATTAGTAAGCTTCAAACTACGTTAAATCGCGAAGCAATTTAGTTATCAATTTAAAAACATGCTTTGGCAGAAAGCGACACAAAAACATGCATTTTTTATCCTCAATAAAAAGAATCGCAGGAAAGAAGACTACAAAACAAAACGGACCCGAAAAGACAAAATACAATCAACAAAGCAAGACAGAAAAACGAAGATAAGAAACGCTGGACTCATCTTTCATCTCATTCATAAACCTTGAAAAACACTAACAAACTTTTGTCTATGTAATAGGTACTCTGTGGGGTAAAATTTACATTTTGGTTAAAAAAAACTGACTAAACTTTAGTGTAAACTTACCTACCCATGAACGAGTTTCCCCAAGGAACATAGGCGAATAAAGAAAAATAAATGGTCGTACGTTCCATACAAAATGAATGGCACAAGCAATTGGTACCATTTATATGGAAGGGCATTTTTTTTTTATCTATGTTCCTTTGGGATATTTGTTTAGTTCATAGTTAAGTTGATGCCCAAAACTTTGGTCTGTTTTTCTTCCTAGGTAAATACCAAAAACAAAAATATTTGTAACATTTTTTCTTTGAAAAATGGCAACCCCACAGAGTGGCACAGACTTAACAATTCTGTAGATACCGCAATAGTTACCTTTGCCTCTCGTATGTATCTCCCTCCATCCACGTTAACTTTCTCTATCTTTGGAGTTCGCTCCACCACGGTAGTCAGTAAGTTCTGTAATGAGACCACAAGACACCCAAAGGGGTTAGATTTTTAGGTTATAATTTGCAAATGTGTTTTTACTTTTTTAAGGTGGGTACCATTTGCATGCAATTTGTTGAGACTGTAAATGGGTTAAGAATATTTAAAGTGAATATTTGTATGCTAGTAAAGTATTTAACTTGGACATGCTTTTGTTTAACTTTTTAATTTATTTTAAGAAACTTTAATAAATCGGACATGCTTTTGAAGGTGATACCTAAAAATAGTATTAATTACACCCAACATTGTACTTTAATAAATATTTTATAACTTATTTCGAGTCTACTAGACCATGCAGTTTAAATAATGTTATCTAATTAGGTATGTTTTTTTTTTTTATTTCTATAACAGTTATAATTAATTTGTACCCGCATGCAATTAAATAAAAACAGCTAAGAGTTTTACATTGTTGATAGATAAGTGCAATACTTCTACAACTTCTCAGGGAAGAAACAATATCCTCAGCAGGTCCCTTAGAATAACTAAGCAACGAAGACTTGAAACTGTAGAAACTCAATAAATCACAAAATCCTGAATAAAAAAAATCTAACCTTATATGATAAGGTTTCCAAGGGCCTCAGATGTCAGATCATCAGCATAAGATCTAATTTCTAATAAATCACATTGAGTATCGCCTCCTAGCGATCAGAAATCTTAACACCCATTTTTCTTCAATTTTCTCTTCTCTACCCTCATTTAATTTATTTTTTTCACTTTTCTCTTCTACCTACCGCCCTTCAACTCACCCTAGTAGGCTCAAACTGTTCCTTGGGCCTGACTTCGATAGGCGGCTGGGCCTGAAGCTTGCTGAATGAGTCGTCGATCCATTCGGCCTCCTTCTCCAAGCCGGCGTTGTAGTTGCGCAGGAGTTGGTAGGCCGCTTCGCAAGATCGGAGGCTGAGGAAGAAAGGGGATATTGAAGTCTCTATGATAGCTGCTGTATCATCACTACATAGTATAAAACAAAGTCGCTTACTCTGTCCCTATATCCCTATGTATGCATAGATCTTTAAAACTACGCAAATTTTGATGCGGTTTCTTTTAATGGATAGAGTAATTCAAGTGGAAGGTTTTTATGTATAATACTTGCATAATATAGTAGAGAAACACTGATAATTTCTGTGCGAAACCGGGGCGGATCGCTAGTTACTAATAAAACATAAATATAAATAGATCTTCCTTGCTGGAGTGGGAGCGAGAGAAAAACATAGAATGTGCCAGTTGCATTTCTATAGCATGCTGTAAAAATCAGCTAAGGGATTTGAGGGTTTCAGTATTGTACTTAAGGCGACGGGATGACAACCTATCTCTATAGCAATATATAGAGTTATCTGGAATTTCTAACCCACAAAACTTGTCAGACGTGGCGGAACGACCTTTTTTTAGGTTGTTTACGCTCTGCCTACCCCATTAAGGATAAAGGCGTGATTATATGTATGTATGTGAATAGATCACTGTATCTTTAGGCTGGGGGCAGTAATAAAGTAGAAAGCATTGAAACAAGTTTACGATTTTAGTTAAGTAATAGCAAAATAATTACTCGAGAAGAATAATTATTTCGGTAAATCATTATGATTCATAGGGTCATATCACTGTGTCAATGGGTCATACGGGTTATTGTGTCACATGGTTTATTGGGTCATATAGGTCATTTGATTATATTGATCATATGAGTCATATTGGTCGTATGGGTCATTGGTAAGTATAATTACCGTTCGGCCAGTTGTGTGCAGACGCTGTTCCACCGCTGATTGATCTGGGTCACTTGTTTATCCAGTCTCTCCAGGTCCAGATGCTTGCCAGCTTTGTGTGGAAGGCCAGCCCGAGTGGTCTCGACTAGACGCGAGCAGTTCTCGGCGTCGTCGTTCATCTGGTCTATCTGGATCTGCTGCTTGGAGACCGCTATTTGCATGCGGAGCAGGTCTTCGTGCATCTAGATGAAGAAGATATTGGGTCATTATCACTACATAGTACTAATGACCAACTGCCTCCGTGGTCTAGTGGCTAGTGCCATGGACTCCCGACCCGGAGGTCCTGGGTTCGATTCCCAGGGGAGAAACACAACGATGATATTTGAGAATTTATCACTTTGTGAATTTTGCCCCAGTTTGGTTAGGACATTGCAGGCTGAATCACCTGATTGTCCGAAAAGAAAAAAGATTTCGTGCTTCGGAGGGCACGTTAAGCCGTCGGTCCCGGTCGCTGTCTTTGATAGTGGTCGTTACTCAAACCATGTCCAGGCCTGATAGTTGTGGTACTAGGCGGTTTAAAAACTCTGACACCAGGGTTCATCGGGTCGATAGACTCGATACCTACTCGACAGAAGAAGAAGACTACATAGTATAAAACAAAGTCGCTTTCTCTGTCCCTATATCCCTATGTATACATAAATCTTTAAAACTACGCAACGGAATTTAATGCGGTTTCTATAAATGAATAGAATGATTCAAGAGGAAGGTTTATATGTGTAATACATGCATAATAAAGTAGAGAAACACTGATATTTTCCGTGCGAAGCCGGGGCGGGTCGCTAGTTAACTATAAATATGAAACTTTGCTGATTCTTCGGTTTAAACGGCAGAACTGCATACATACATACATATAATCACGCCTTTATCCCTAATGGGGTAGGCAGAGCGTAAACAGCAGAAGTGATTTGTATGAAATGTGGAAATAGAATATGAAATGGTAAAATCTACGTATAGGATGCTTTAGCCGCTGCTAAAACGATCCGCTCAGCTTAGTTGGCAGTGTACCTGCCTGCTACGCAGAAGGTCCCGGGTTCGATTCTCGGCCAGGGCAGACATTTAAATGATGAGTTTAAATGTCTGTTTCTGGGTCTGGGTGTTATTTGTGGTTGTTTCTGTGTATGTCCATGGCACCCCGATACAGGGAATCTTATTAGGGCTGTGAGTGTGATCGTGTTTTTTTTAAATAGCAGCCCTATCAGCTAAATATGCGATTTTAGACCAGTACAAAATAGATTATACTCTAAAAACCAGTAGTGGGTTTCTATGTATTATAGATACCCATCCATACAACAATGAAATATAATACTTTTGAAGCGCCGTTAATATTATGCCTACTCCACAAGGGATATATGCATGATTATCTCTTACGTCTTTGAGCAGCTCAACATCGTTGGGTAGATCATGGAACTGAGCTAGTTTGATCTCGAACTCTGTCACGGATTGATGGTTCTCCTCCATACTCGTTATCACCATCTCAACGAACTTCAGCCTGGAATAAAACATAATACAACGTATTAGAATCAATTATAACCTGAGAACATTACAAAATTTAATCGACACGAATGGGATTCGAACCGACGACCACGGCAATCCGTGCCGCAGTTCTAACTGACATATCGTTTGTCCAAGCAATACGTGAACTGATCTCATCCAATTCCATATACACATGCTACCACGCCTGTATCACTAATGGGGTAGGCAAAGCGTAAACGACCTAAACAAAGGTCATTCCGCCACGTCTGACAAAGTTATGAAGGTTATTTAAGATAGATTTCGACATATATTGCTGTAGTGACAGGTTGTCAATTCCAATTGTTCCAATTCCAAAATAGATGTAAACGTGATCTCAAAACTTAAAATTGCCTTTTACAATTAAAAGCATGTGGTACTCGCTTCTCCTTCCAGTCTTACTATAAAAGCCCGAACATGGAACAAGCAAGTACTCAATTTAAATAGTAATGTTCAAACAGCTCTGGTCTAGTGGCTAGTGCCATGGACTCCTGATCCCGAGGTTCTGGGTTCGATTCCCAGGGGGGAAACACAAAGTTGATATTTGAGAATTTATCACTTTGTGATTTTTTCCCCAGTTTGGTTAGGACATTGCAGGCTGAATCACCTGATTGTCCGAAAAAGAACAAGATTTCGTGCTTCGTAGGGCACGTTAAGCCGTCAGTCCCGGTCGCTGTCTTTGATAGTGGTCGTTACTCAAA
Source organism: Scrobipalpa costella (assembly GCA_949820665.1). Taxonomy (NCBI): domain Eukaryota; kingdom Metazoa; phylum Arthropoda; class Insecta; order Lepidoptera; family Gelechiidae; genus Scrobipalpa; species Scrobipalpa costella. Next base: position 14,804,935 of record OX463315.1, read on the forward strand.
CCATGTCAGAGGCCTGATTGTTGTGCTACTAGGCGGTTTAAAAACTCTGACACCAGGGTTCATCGGGTCGATAGACTCGATACCTACTCGACAGAAGAAGAAGACTACATAGTATAAAACAAAGTCGCTTTCTCTGTCCCTATATCCCTATGTATACATAAATCTTTAAAACTACGCAACGGAATTTAATGCGGTTTCTATAAATGAATAGAATGATTCAAGAGGAAGGTTTATATGTGTAATACATGCATAATAAAGTAGAGAAACACTGATATTTTCCGTGCGAAGCCGGGGCGGGTCGCTAGTTAACTATAAATATGAAACTTTGCTGATTCTTCGGTTTAAACGGCAGAACTGCATACATACATACATATAATCACGCCTTTATCCCTAATGGGGTAGGCAGAGCGTAAACAGCAGAAGTGATTTGTATGAAATGTGGAAATAGAATATGAAATGGTAAAATCTACGTATAGGATGCTTTAGCCGCTGCTTTAAAAACTCTGACACCAGGGTTCATCGGGTCGATAGACTCGATAACCACTCGACAGAAGAAGAGAAGCTCTTTACCGAGAACAATTTTATAATACCTTTGACGCATTGATTCTACTTCCATGCTGGCCTGGGAGCGAGAGAAAAACATATAATGTGCCAGCTGCATTTCCTCCCGGGCATGCTGTAAAAACAAGCTTAGGGATCCAAGGGTATATTGCAATTTAGGCGATAGGCTCACAACCTGTCACTGCAGCAATATACCTACAAATCTATCTTAAACAACAACCCTCAAAACTTTGTCAGACGCGGCGGAACGACCTTTGTTTAGGTCGTTTACGCGCTTACTACCCCATTAAGGATAAAGGTGTGATCATATGTATGTATTTTTAGTAAGTTTACCGAGTAATTATTTTTAATGAAGTGGCTAAATATTCACAACTGCATTAATTCTTACACAAGTTTACATAATGTAACAACATGCTGACCTGGTACAGAAAGAAAAAAACATAGGATGTGCCAGCTGCATTTCCTCCCGGGCATGCTGTAAAAACCAGCTAAGTGATCTGAGGGTTTCTGTATATTGCAATTTAGGCGATAGGCTGACAACCTGTCACTTCAGCAATATACCTACAAATCTATCTTAAACAACCCTCAAAACTTTGTCAGACGTTGCGGAACGACCTTTGTTTAGGTCGTTTACGCGCTGCCTACCCCATTAAGGATATAGGCTTGATTATATGTATGTATGTTGACGCTCTGCATTCCTTTTTTGTAGCTTATTCCACCTATACATAATGATAATGACCAAATCCATTAAACATTATCTAAACGAGCTAAATGTCAATGACCCTTACCTCTCAACAAACAGCTGACTCTTGGAATGCAGATCGTTCCACTTGCCCATAACCTTGTCGAGGTTCTTCTTCATTGCTGGAGTCTTCAGGGCGATGCCTGGAGAAAAAAATAAATATTTTATTAAAGACATCAATAGGTATGAGAATAAGTAAGTGCAGCAGTATTCTTGCTTTTTTTCCGTGCAAAAGCAGCTCCAACGAAAAAATTGTCAAAATCCAAAAGGCATATTGTACAAGCCCCGATTTTTTACCATACCCACCTTTGGATCGCCTTAAAACCATCGCAATGACGCAAAGTTTTTGTGGAAATAAAACCAGCACCAATCCTTTACTTTCAGCTTTAATTTTGACCCATAGTCTTAAAATGAGCGAAAATTTCACCAATTTCTTCTGCTTAGAGAAATACCAGTTATCAACCTTAATTTTCGGCTTTAAATTTGATACCCATACAGTCTAAAATGTGCAAAAATTTCACCAAATTTCTTCTGGTTAGAGAAAAACCAGTTACCAACCCTAATTTTCAGCTTTAATTTTGATATCCATATAGTCTAAAATACGCGAATAATCACATTTTTTGTCTGCAAATTGAAATACCAATTACCAAACCAACCACCCCCAAAACATTGGGCGATTGTGGACTCACCATTGTGTTCGCTACCTACTGCTTTGCCACCTTGTCGAAAAAACACGTGTTAATCAAGTGAATATTTGATTAAAATATTATATTTATTGTAAAATGGGAATAATATAATTCTAATTCGTAACTCATTTAAAAAAATGGTTGTAATCACGATGCAAACGTACCTACCTACCCACACTCACATTGTCTTATAGTCTGTCAACGTCGTGTTTACCGCGCCTTAGGGGTACAGACGTGCGCGGGGGGGGGGGTGACGCGGTAACGGGGGTGCGGGCGGTGAAGCAGGAGGGTGAGCGAGCACGACGCAATGTGTTCATGTTCGCAATCGCCGCGTGGTACCGCGTCCCCGCCAACGTCTGTACCCCTAGGACGCGGTAAGCACGACGTTGACAGACTATAGTGTGAGTGAGTTCACAAGAGCACGTGTGTGTATGCACAACCACATGTATGGCCGAGCGGCAGTTATGAGGTAAAAGTAAAACTGCTCTACGAAATCAGATTTCCATGTAAGTTCATTAATCTACGTTTAGAAGCAGCTTGTATGAGTATTCCATCCTCATGGCAAAGTGATACCTCCTCAAATATGTGATACCTCCCAAAATATTATTTTCCTGCTCTAGTAAGAACTATCCATCTCTCAAGATATTCAGCTGTTCAAGTCCAGAAGTATACAACATGTAACAGAAAGGGTATATGCACCCGAAAGTATATGAACCAGCCCATGAAACTAAACAACTTTCCCAAAGGAACATAGGTCGAAATACGAAAACAAAATTTTGACCTTTGATACATGATACATCAGCTGATTTTTCGCATTACAAACTGTGTTTCTTTGGGAAAGTTGTTCAGTTTCATGGACTGGTTCACATCCTTTAGGGTGCAAATACCCTTTCTGTTACACGTTGTATAACTACTGTTGGATTCTTCTATCCTTCTTTCACTCACCTCTGAAGGTAGCCTGCACTTCTTCCACATCGCTGTTCAGCGCATGGAGGTTGCTCTCCCAGTCCTTATGCTGCAGCACCAGGTGTTCAAGGCTGTCCAGGTCTCTGGGGATGTGGCTGACGATGCGCTCATAGAGATGCCTCTCCAGGACTTCCAAGCGTTCCAGCAGGTTGGAAGATTGTTCCGTGAAGATGCGGGCCGCATTCTTCGATTCCTCTGTGGAGAGAAAAGGGATGGGATGAGAATTAAGATCAATACATTTTTGAAAACTTTTGTAAAAGTAAATAAAGATATTTTGATTATGATTTGATAACGGATTCTGTTCTATAAGGAAACAAATTTTGACGTAGAAGACGACCAGAAAAATAGCACGGTTCATTAAAGCTTTAGCACAGTTTAACATGTTCGTGGATTCGAGTCTCACTCGTGTTTCGAAATTGTAAATATCTAAAAATATTAAATACATAATTGAATTTTAAAAGTTTCTTTAATAGATTTCGTTATTTAAATATGAAACATTTTCTTATTCTTATCTCATTGCTCACTGCATTTAACTGATTTAATTAAATAAAAACTCTTTAACAGAAATAACCACCTGATAACTTCAAATCGAACCAAACTCTTTCCACAGTCCTTTTTCTAAAAACTAATCTGCACTTTTGTAACATTTAAACTTAGTGTAAATAAAGTCAGACTAACTAAAGACGACCCAGGTAACACGGCCGGGAATGTAACAGAAATACTGAATACAGAAGAGTCAAAGTTGTAAGCAAAGAGAATAGATATCTCCGAGCAGAGCGCTTCAGTCTTTGAATGGAGAATATGCTGAGCTACAACATACATACCGTTTTCAGTATATTGCAATTTAGGCGATGGGCTGACAACCTGTCACTACAGCAATATACCTACAAATATATCTTAAATAACCCTCATAACTTTGTCAGATGTGGCGGAACGACCTATGTTTATGTCGTTTACGCTCTGCCTACCTCATTAGGGATAAAGGCGTGATTATATGTATGTATGTTGACTAAAATTATTATACGAGATCACTTAGGTGCCTTTTTCATTATCATGGTACAAATTAAAAATAACTTAATTAAACAGCGAAACAATTTCACTAACTAAAGCTGTGATATAATTTCTCTCACTTTTACACATAAAACCGTTTATAAAATATTATAAATAGATGCTGTTCAATCAGGATCAGCACTGAACTCATAAGAATATTAAATCAATCGGTTACCATTTAAGGAGAACAAGATATTCTTAAAGGCATGACTAAAAACATTGGAAAAGGACAGAAAATCTACTCTCTCCGGTTTTTCATTTATAGTCGGTGGTAAAACAGCTTCTCCGTCATATGATATGGCGGATAAAATTGACAGAAATACTAGGGAAACGTGCAAAAGCGCGTCAAAATGTAGCGGACAAAGTGTAAGACCATAAAGTATAAATCGCCTGTCCTTTTTCAATTTTATTATTTTAGAAGTGCGGCAGTTTTTAATTTTAGTTTTAGTCGGTCTAGAATCTAGAATGGAGCCCATTTTATGCCTAGTGGCTCTTCTGAAATTTTACTTGATCTATGACCTAACACCCACCCTGCTGACTCTATAGTAAACACTTCAATCTGTCCAGACGAGTGACTTCCAGAAGGTCAAATATATGAGTCTAAACCTACGAGTGCCTATGACATCAGATTATGAATTCGGCTTTAGGCATATAGGTGACACTTGGGTGAGATAGGCTATTAAAACAGTTATTTTTAATTGCTTCCATGCTGGACTGAGAGTGAGAGAAACTCATAGAATGTGCCAGCTGCATTTCCCTTCGGGCATGCTGTAAGAACCAGCTGATCAAACCAGGGATCCGTATTATATTGCAATTTAGGCGATAGGCAGACAACCTGTCACCACAGCAATATACGTACAAATCCATCTTAAATAACCCTCAAACCTTTGTCAGACGTGGCGGAACGACCTTTGTTTAGGTCGTTTACGCTCTGCCTACCCCATTAGGGATAAAGGCGTGATTATATGTATGTATGTATATAATATGTAGGTACTTTTATTTGTAATGGGTTAGTTCTTGACTCCACCTACTTATAGTCAAGATCAGACGCGATGAAGGCAGAGTCGACTATGAAGCAAATTCACCCAGTATTCTAATAGGCAGTGAAATACTACATTCCATTCCCTTCTGGGTTCTGACAACCTGTCACTACACCCATCGCCTAAATTACAATATACCGAAACCCTCAGATGCCTTAGCTGGTTTTTGCAGCATGCCCGGCAGGAAATGCCGCTGGCACATTCTATGTTTTTCTTTCGCTCTTAGTCCAGCAGGACAAACAAACATATTATATATAGGTACATATTAAATCATCAACATCATAACATTCAGATTTCTATCTCATCAGCTTCGTAGGAATAAACTGACCAATTGTTATGACATGACACTGAAGTCAATTCGGCGTTGCAAATAACACGACTTCACTACATAGTATAAAACAAAGTCGCTTTCTCTGTCCCTATATCCCTTTGTATGCTTAGATCTTTAAAAAAACACAACGGATTTTGATGCGGTTTCAATGGATATGGTGATTCAAGAGGATGGTTTATATGTATAATACATGCATAATATAGTAGAGAAACACTGATGATTTCCGTGCGAAGCCGGAGCGGGTCGCGCGTAACTAATATAAGTCTATAGCTGTCATTTTCTATCATGAGAAAACAGAAAAGAACGGCAATAATTTCACATGAGATTTAGGTAAGTCGTGTTCTTACTGAACTTAATTGTCTGCGTAGTGTAATTGTTAGAGCCATGGGCTCACGATGGTCCTGGGTTCGATTCTCAGGGACCACAACGTTGATATTTGTCAATTTATCACTTTGTGTGATTTTCCCCAGTTTGGTTAGAACAATGCAGGCTGAATCATCTGATTGTCTGGAAGAAAAAAGATTCCGTGCTTCGGAGGGCACGTTATGCCGTCGGCCCAGGATAGTGGCCATTACACAAACCATGTAAGAGTCCTATTAGGCGTTTTCTTCCATGCTGGCCGCCCAGCAGCAGAATGTGCCAGCTGCATTTCCTCCCGGGCCTGCTGTAAAAATCAGCTAAAGGATCTGAGGCTTTTGTATATTGCAATTTAGGCGATGGGCTGACAACCTGTCACTACAGCAATATACCTACAAATCTATCTTAAATAACCCTCAAAACTTTGCCAGACCTGGCGGAACGACCTTTGTTTAGGTCGATTACGCTCTGCCTACCCCATTAGGGATAAAGGCCTGATTATATGTATATGTATGTATGTGTTAGTTTTTGTAGATTTTATCATCGTGGTGATTAACTCGATCCCACACGACAAGACCTGAATCGCCTTCAAAATGACATCATCTTCAATTGCAAGGGCAATTTTCCACGAGCCGGCCTTGTCCTGAGATCATTGGGACTTGATTTTAGTGGTCACATATAGTAGCGACACCTACCTAAATTATTTTTAGACGTATTTGTTTGTACGTTAGTGAATTCCTTTGATAAATTGATCAGTTGTATTGTTCATACATATAATCACGCCTTTATCCCTAATGGGGATAGGCAGGGCAAAAACGACCTAAAAAACAGGTTGTTCCGCCACGTCTGACAAAGTTTTGAGGGTTATACTAGATAGATTTGTAGGTATATTGCTGTAGGTAGGATAGGTTGTCAGCCCATCGCCTAAAATGCAATATACTGAAACCCTCGGATCCCTTAGCATGTCCGGGAGGAAATGCAGCTGGTACATTCTGTTTTTCTCTCGCTCATGGAATATAGTAGCAACACCTAAATTAATTAATTTAGACCTGTTTGTTTGTACTTTAGTGAATTCCTTTGATAAATTGACCAGTTGTGTTGTATGCTTGTTAAATTACGACGGAAAAAATATTGCTAGTTTTATACTTAGTGAATTTGATTCCATACAACAATTGAACGCATTGGCGGCTTGAAAACTCTGACCTAATCTAGGATTGGGTCTGGTTTCCCTTCTGGGTTGCGGAGGTCAGATGGCAGTCGCTTTGTGTAAAAACCAGTACCCTCGTTCAATCCCCTAGATTAGGTAGCCGTCCACGAGAGATACGGGATAAGGCTAGGATGATGACATCAATTGAAAGCATTGCTTTTTCTTAGTTTGTGTAGCTTACGAATATTCTGCTTTATGCAGAAAAAAAAGTAGTTAGCTATTGATGTTATAATAGATAATATTTTTATAGGCATGCTAAACCTTTGATCCTAATTGCCAAAATACGAATATATCTGGGATTCTATCTATCTATATCAGCCATGACTTCCATGCTGGACTGGGAGCGAGAGAAAAACATAGAATGTGCCAGCTGCATTTCCTCCCGGGCATGCTGTAAAAACCAGCTAAGGGATCCGAGGGTTTAAGTATATTGTAATTTAGGCGATGGCCTGACAACCTATCACTACAGCAATATACCTACAAATCTATCTTAAATAACCCTCAAAACTTTGTCAGACGTGACGGAACGACCTTTGTTTAGGTCGTTTACGCTCTGCCTACCCCATTAGGGATAAAGGCGTGATTATATGTATGTATGTATGTATATCAGCCTATATCTACCCACTGCTGAGTATAGGCCTCTTTTATACGCCGATCCTGTGCCTCCCGCATCCACTGTCTTCCCTCAATCGCTACTGTATCATCAGCCCATCTGGCTGGTGGTCTGCCTACTGGGGTTCTATACAGAGTGATCATTTAATTTCGTGCCATAAATTAGGGAGAGTTTCAGTAACGTAAAAGGAGCCTATAAAAAATTAACTCAAAACAAAAGTCGGTACGTATTTATACATACATACATATAATCACGCCTTTTTCCCTAATGGGGTAGGCAGAGCGTAAACGACCTAAACAAAGGACGTTCCGCCACGTCTGAGAAAGTTTTGAGGGTTATTCAAGATGGATTTCTACGTAATTAAATTAACACCCTGTGTAATGTGCCTAATCGTTTTCACATTTGCCAAGAAGCTAGTTACCTAATGACTAAAAACAAAAAAATAAACCATCAATATGTTACCTCCTTTCCCATGGGAAAAGAATCGTTTAATTCTCTTCATTTTCAAACAGGACTTCATCCACTTGCGACACTAAACTTTATTCACTTTAAATAAAGCACAATATTAAACACGCCACACTCAGTTCAGTCACAATATCGAATGATCGAAAATAACTTTTGTTTTCACTGACATTTCAATATTTATTCGTATTATAAATGGTGAAATATGTGAATCGTTTGGGCTAAATCTGGAATTAAGTAAACACTTCGGTTTCACGGGTTGCAAAGAAAAATATGCTACATTTATTTAGCAGCTAGAATCCATTGGTTACCGAGATCCTAACTATAATATTTTGAATGCGAAAGTGTATAGTGTCTATCGTATATTTAAGGGTCTGCCGGAGTAGCGAAATCCCATACAAGCGTAGTTTCGCTTTTATTCCCGAACAGTTAAACCAAACTTAACCAAACTCCGTACACATGACCAAATGCCTTATATCTATGCTTCTAATTGGGTTTGGTTTGAAAATATTATTTGTTTGGCTAAGTTTGGTTTTAATGTTTAGGAATAAACGCGAAACTACGTTTGTATGGGATGTCACTACTCCGACAGACCCTTAAAAACTGAGTAGTGATTTTATTACGGCATAATATCTTATTCCTAAAAAACGCGGGTATAGTAGTCGGTCACAACTGCATAAGTACAATTAATTACAAAGATTAGCTACAAATGGTAAATCATATTAACAGTTCTTCTTTAATAATAAACAAATCAATTTAACATCAAATCGATAGTGTCATTCATTAAAGATAAATTATGTTTGATGGCCTGTATGTTTGTTTGTATGGCTTTCAATTCGACAACATTCTTTACTCTTGACCGGAAACACTAATTAAATAGAAACGTACATGTCATAAATTGTCCATTATCCGAAAGGACAAACTTTTGCTTATTTTAAATACTAATATTGTTAAAACGACGACGGAAATATATCTAAATCTCACCGGAAAATTTATAAGACATGAATTTAAATTTTAAAACGTTATAAACAGAATATTTTTTTTGTGAAGCCTCATTTTTGTTACATGCAACAAAGTATTTCTAACTGCTACCGTTTCGAAATGTTTGTCGTAAAAGATCGCGCGTATAGTTCGTATCTCGTCTGCGCGTACGCACGCGGGTAATTGCGAGCGATCACTAGTAACTACTCCGTACTCACATAGTGTCCTGTGCTATCTTCTGGAGAATGGTACTGTGTCTGGTAAGTCTTGATACTTAAATATATTTTAAGGGATTATTGGAGATTATCTTTTGATCTTACAAATGTAGAATACTACCATATTCTAATGAATAGAATTTATTCTATTAAAAAGGAAACATATTGTTTTGCAGGAATTATTTAGATAACCTGTAGAGGTCGCGTTAGTGCAATGCACAATCCTACCTGAAATGTCCCCCCAGACCCAGATATGAGATGTCAGATTGAATCTTTTTGGCTCCTTAAAAGATTTAGTCGTGATTTTATGTAAATTAAATACTACCAATAGCACAATTAAGTAAATATTTACCAAGAAAAAGATAACCAACTATATAGGATACAGTACCAAGATGTGTACGTTCAACTACACTGCCAAGGTGCAACGTACCGCCCACACGATAATTTAATAATTACGGTATCCGTCTGTCACTCTACAGTGACACACGTCATTGATACTAACGCTCTGATTTTGTCATAATACTTCAAAAAAACAGTTTTATTTTCATATTTTATTTGAGTTTGCTTTTTGACTTTACGCTGACTGAGACAGAGTTAACGATGAACTGAGCCCGCCTAGAACAGAATCCTTAACGGTACAGGCTTTCGCAGCCGGAATAAAATCATATCTATATCTATTCCTTCTCCATGCTGGCCTGGGGGCGAGAGAAGAACATAGAATGTGCCAGCTGTATTTCTTCCCGGGCATGCATTAAAAACCTGTTAAGGGATTCGAAGGCTTCAGTATATTGTAATTTAAGCGATGGCCTGACAACCTGCTACTACAGCAATATACCTACAAATCTATCTTAAATAACCCTCCCGTTGCCACGCCTGACAAGGTTTTGCCTGCCGGACGACCTTTGTTTACGTCGTTTTCTGTTTGCCTACCCCGTAAGGGATATCAATTCACGTTTTACAAATAGAAAAATTCACCCAATACGTCAAATCGAGGCAAGGAGGCTGGCAGCATTGCCTCTCTGCATTGCTAGGCTTAATCTTTGGGCAAAGAAACCGCTAGCCCTCGTGTCACCAGATGCATCGATGAGATTCTATCTATGATGTCGATTACTTAAAGTTTGGACTCCAACTTTAACATATCTAAAGTTCTACATATCTAAGTTTCTAAACAACCAGTCTTTTATTTCAGATTATATTTTTTGTCAGATTGTATGTAAAATAAAAACGTTGTAAACAAAGCATTTGCTTTGAACATTATCAATTTATAGTTTCTATCTGAAAGTAAATTATTTTAATTTATGACAAAATGTAAAGAGTGATGAATGTAGATGAAGCGAAATAAGTTTGCAAGGACCGTGGCAAGTGGAGGTATGTGATCTCTGTCTACCCCTTCGGGAACGAGGCGTGACATTATGTATGTATGCATGTACAAATACTTGGTTTTTAATTTTCTTTTCAATATGCTTTTTTATGCTTCTTGGTATTTCTTACTAAACGTAGACGTGCGACTTTTTTCTAAATTCTTAACCTAAATACAAAATTGGATTTTTATGGATCGAATCAATTATTCAATTGGTTCAATTTAATTAAATTGGACAAGTAATAGTGTGTAATTCCTTGATCTAGTTCTATTATAGTTTTAATTTATAGCTTCCTGATTAAATCAAATTTTATCGTTCTTTCTATTAAATAACGTTTTTGTAGACGTAACTTTAATATATCCAAAACATGAGAATAAGCAAACAACGCCATCTGTGGACGAAAATGAAAACGTAGTTTCTACAGTGCCATCTATAATTGACATTCGGAACTACTTCGAAACTTACCTTCAGCCCTTGATCATCTTTCAAACTTATCATAAAGCCTGTCATCTTCTATCTCTCTTCTCAATCTTCTAACCTGAGGATCAGCTGGGTCTCTTTCGTTGAGGATTTTCTAAACAGCGCCATCTATGAGCGACTTTCAGAGCTATTTTGTAACTTACCTTTCGCTCTTGGTCTACTTTCGAACTAGTCAAAAAGCCGGTTGATTTCTTCTATCTCTCTTCCCAATCTTCTAAGCTGAGGGTCAGCTGGGTCTCTTTAATTGAGAGTTTCTAGAAAGCGCCATCTATTAGCGACACTCGGAACTTCTTAGAAACTTACCTTCCGCTCTTGCTCTTCTTTCAAACTCGTCGAAAAGCCTGTTGACTTCTTCAATTTCCCTCCTGAGTCTTCTGAGCTGAGGGTCAGCTGGGTCTCCTTCGTTGAGGAGTTTCTCGGCGTCTTCGTTAAGAGCTCGTCTGATGGCCTGACGCTGCTCAGCGCCCATTGCTACGAACTAGAAGTAGGGTGAGGAATTAGGAAGATAGAAAGATGCATTGTTTGAGAAATTAAATAACGGAATTACGAAATTTAGAATATTTCCATACATTTCAGTTATTAGATCTTTCAATTTCAGTCGTTTCTCACCTAAATAATGAATGAAAATAATGACTGCAAGAATGTAACTGAACAACTTTCCCTAAAAGGTCGAAATAAAATAACACTTCCCATACAAATGTATGGAGTCACTTCGAATCATTTTGTGACATAGGTATAATTTATTTGTAATAGACTCGCTTGTAAGTTTATAAAAGTGTTCTTAGGAATCTATTTGAAAATAAATGACTTTGATGTTGTATTAGTTATATGTTACGAGTTTGATTTATCCTGACTTATTTTTTATTTCAACTTTTAAAATATGTGCTTTAAAGATAGTTGTTAAGATATTTGAATACGAGTAGATTCAATACTCTTGGGATTTTAAAATGTTATTTAAATAATGTTAAATGGAATTTCATGGTATCATTATAGAGACTAGAAGAGACAAGACATCATAACGGCTGTAAGGGACAGCGTCCCGCAAACTGATAGCAGTTGCTCAGTCAACGACACTGAACAACTATCATCAGGAAATTCTTTCAGGAAATGAAAACAAAAAATTGGCTTTTGCATACAAAATGTCCTCTTCGATCAGACAATTTCTATGAAAATGCAGTTATTTTTCCATTTCCTGATAGAACTTCCTAATGGAAGTTGTTCAATCTCATTGACTGAGTAAACCCTACCAGTTAGCAGGACGCTGTCCCTTACACCCCGTATAGATAACAAAATGAGGAAACACTCTTACCTGTGGGAAGTCCCATCCTTTGACCACCTTAATGGTGGCGAAGATCATGTTCTGTCTCATGCGCAGTTGCTTCCGCTGCCATAGTTGTATCACCTTGAGGGCACAAAACAAAAACAACATTAGAAAAGTTGTTATTGCAAATGATATTTTAGGGAACATTCTGTGCGAATTCGAGATATTTCGACCCTATTCACTGGGATTTAGATTATTTTACATTGCACTTATTTTTGTATGTCAACGTTGAATAATATAGTCACTAGTTTTTAGTGCAACGAACTTCAAAGTACTGATGATAACTAAGTGACTTTACTCCCAATATGTTTGTTGATCAAATATTTGTATTTGATTGTCCAATTGTCATTAATAGACAGAACAAGTAATTATGTAGCTGGGATGTATTTTATGAATAATTATTAATTTAAATTACATAGGTATAAGGCATGATAAAATTTGGGCCCATCCGCCTATTTCTAATCATGAGAGAATAGAACGGGACGACAACAAAAGCTGAGATTTTGCTAAGTCGTGTTCTTAACAGATTGTCTTCAATGAGAGTGGAACTGCCCTCAATGTTGGTGAGATTGTCCTCAAAACAGGTGGAATTGACCTCAAAGCAGGTGGCATTGTCCTCAAAACAGGTGAAATTGCGCTCAAAGTTGGTATAATTGCCTTCAAAGCAGGTGGCATTGTCCTCAAAACAGGTGAAATTGCGCTCAAAGTTGGTATAATTGCCTTCAAAGCAGGTGGCATTGTCCTCAAAACAGGTGAAATTGCCCTCAAAGTTGGTCAGATTGCCCTCAAAGCAGGTGATATTGCCCTCAAAACAGGTGGAATTACCCTCAAAGTTGGTGAAATTGCCCTCAATGTTGCCGTAATTGCCCTCAATGTTAGTGAAACTGCCCTCAATGTTAGTGAAACTGCCTTCAATGTTGCTAACATTGCCCTCAATGCATGCTAGATAAGGTACAGACCCGGTCGTAAGCGTTCCTCAAGCCGTTAGCAGCGTCCAACGCCAGCTGGCAAGGCGGCGGTAAGGCCACGACGGCCCCCGGGAGCTGAACCTCGGTCCCCGCGCCGCCCAGCCGCACGCGCCAACGGGACCGCCCGCTGTTGTCTACCACTGTCACCGCTGAGCCCTTTTCTATCGCCACCTGTAAAGAAAATATATGAACTTAGTTTCACATACACGACGAGTTTCAATAAGTATTTTTTTTTTCAATTTAAATCATCATCTCCCTAGCCTTATCCCGTATCTCACGGGGTCGGCTACCTAATCTAGGTGATTGAACGAGGGTTTTTACACAGAGCGACTGCCATCTGACCTCCGCAACCCAGAAGGGAAACCAGACCCAAAAATTAAATATCAGCGGAAATAGTAAAATTTCATACGAAGCGGGTCTATTTTAGACGTCAGCTGTTCAACGACTGTCGTCAGCGGGTTGCCCACCGACGTCAGCTGATCGCCATCTGACGTCAGCTGTCATTTTCTGATAGTGTGTCAGCTGGACAATTTCTAACGCAAGGGGATCAATTATAACGTCAGCTAGTTCACTTCTGGCGTCAGCTGACCACTTTCTGACGTCTTCTAAATACTTACATTGGTATGCTTGTAGGCACAGTCTCAGCTCTTAAAGGCCTGGTGATGGGCGCTTAATAGTGACGGTGAAGGTGAATACTGACATCAGTTAGTTATTTACTGACGTAAGCCGATCTATTAGGGCACCAGTTGGTCTACTTCTGTACACCTGACATCTGACACCAGTTAGTCTGACGTCAGCTGGTCAATACTTATATTGTCAGGATTACTTACATTGGCATGCTTGTAAGCACAGACGGTCTCTGCTCGCAGTGGTCTCGTAATTGGCGCCCGGCGTTGCTTCACTGGTCTGATCTCCTGGGCTTCCTCCACTAGTCTGCTGACGGCAGCTAGGTAATTGCTGACATCAGCAGGTCTGTTTCTGACGTCAGCTAGTAAATTACTGACGTCAGCAGGTCAAATTGATACTTACATTGGCATGCTTGTAGACACACACACTCTCAGCTCGGCGCCTTGGTCGAGCGTGGATTCTGGCGGCAATTAGGTAATTGCTGAAGTCAGCAGGTCTGTTTCTGACGTCAGCTAGTAAATAACTGACGTCAGCGGGTCAAATTGATACTTACATTGGCATGCTTGTAGGCACACACAGTCTCAGCTCTCAAAGGCCTGGTGATGGGCGCCCGGCGTTGCTTCACTGGTCTGATCTCCTGGGCTTCCTCCACTAGTCTGCTGACGGCAGCTAGGTAATTGCTGACGTCAGCAGGTCTGTTTCTGACGTGAGCTAGTAAATTACTGTCATTGTCAGCTCAGTTTCTGACGTCAGCTAGTAAATTACTGACGTCAACTGATCCAATTGATACTTACATTGGCATGCTTGTAGGCACACACAGTCTCAGCTCTCAAAGGCCTGGTGATGGGCGCCCGGCGTTGCTTCACTGGTCTGATCTCCTGGGCTTCCTCCACTAGTCTGCTGACGGCAGCTAGGTAATTGCTGACGTCAGCAGGTCTGTTTCTGACGTGAGCTAGTAAATTACTGTCATTGTCAGCTCAGTTTCTGACGTCAGCTAGTAAATTACTGACGTCAACTGATCCAATTGATACTTACATTGGCATGCTTGTAGGCACACACAGTCTCAGCTCTCAAAGGCCTGGTGATGGGCGCCCGGCGTTGCTTCACTGGTCTGATCTCCTGGGCTTCCTCCACTAGTCTGCTGACGGCGGCTAGGTAATTGCTGACGTCAGCAGGTCTGTTTCTGACGTGAGCTAGTAAATTACTGTCATTGTCAGCTCAGTTTCTGACGTCAGCTAGTAAATTGCTGACGTCAACTGATCCAATTGATACTTACATTGGCATGCTTGTAGGCACACACAGTCTCAGCTCTCAAAGGCCTGGTGATGGGCGCCCGGCGTTGCTTCACTGGTCTGATCTCCTGGGCTTCCTCCACTAGTCTGCTGACGGCGGCTAGGTAATTGCTGACGTCAGCAGGTCTGTTTCTGACGTGAGCTAGTAAATTACTGTCATTGTCAGCTCAGTTTCTGACGTCAGCTAGTAAATTGCTGACGTCAACTGATCCAATTGATACTTACATTGGCATGCTTGTAGGCACACACAGTCTCAGCTCTCAAAGGCCTGGTGATGGGCGCCCGGCGTTGCTTCACTGGTCTGATCTCCTGGGCTTCCTCCACTAGTCTGCTGACGGCGGCTCCGTGAGCGTTCAACTCCTCGCGGAGGTCCTGCATGCCTTTGAGCAGACGCTCGCCCTGGTCTAGCGTGAATTCTGACTGGGAGAATGTTGTGTTGAGGGCTTCTTCGCGTCTGTGGGAAAAAGATTTTTTGAATAAGTATTTCTGAGGTTTTCGGCATCAATCAAGCTTTGATAACTTCAGGTCAATCTGTCTATCGTTCCGACCAAGAAATCTTGAGTATGTTAGCGGGTTAGAACTTCCAATTATTAGCTAACGTTTTCGGTGCACTGTTTAACTGGGGTGAATATTATTATTATTCTTGAGCAGGCAGGCAGTCGATAGACAACTGATAATGCCTGTATCCAGTTGATTAAGTGAGCTTTCTTTTCTTAAATAAAAATATTCTGTTGAAACTTGGAAGGATTTGAGAACTCGCAAATAAGGACCAATAGAATTAGAAACACATCTTTTGCTCGCTCTTTTGCTTTAGATATCATTGTAGCGCTAGTTAGCTTAAGAGCTAGTTGTCAAATATTTTTAAAGTTTAGGTCGCGTCACGGCAATACCGACACGACGTAGCGTCATGATGAGGCTGGGACGATTTTGCCAAAGAAGTTTCACTTCTGACACGTTTTGTTTCTTCTTTCAAACTGTCGCAAAAAAATCGATCCGTAATAAAAAAAAATACATATCCTATACCTATAGAATTAGCACAGCACAGAATTAACTGCCTCCGTGGTCTAGTGGCTAGTGCCATGGACTCCCGATCCGGAGGTCCTAGGTTCGATTCCCAGGGGGGAAACACAGAGTGATATTTGAGAATTTATCACTTTGTGAATTTTTCCCCAGTTTGGTTAGGACATTGCAGGCTGAATCACCTGATTGTCCGAAAAGAAAAAGATTTCGTGCTTCAGAGGGCACGTTAAGCCGTCGGTCCCGGTCGCTGTCTTTGATAGTGGTCGTTACTCAATCCACGTCAGAGGCCTGATAGTTGTGCTACTAGGCGGTTTAAAAACTCTGACACCAGGGTTCATCGGGTCGATAAACTCGATACCCACTCGACAGAAGAAGAAGCACAGTTAATAGAATCAGTGTACTTACTTCTGAATCCACTTCTCTGACTCCTTGACTTGCTCGAAGAAGTTGTGGTACTGCGTGGTGTGTTTGAGATGAGTCTCCAGACATAGGGTCAGCTGGAGCACCCACGCCCATTGCGACTGCATCACCTAAAAAAAAACAAATAGATTACCTATGATGAGCTGTTATTTTTGTGTTGGGTTATCATTAAATTTCTCGACCAATAACATTTCTCGACCCATCACAATATCGTTAAAAATTCCCGATCAACGACAGTACCGTTAAATGTCTTGACCAATAACAATGTCGTTAAACTCGACCAATCACAGTATCGTGAAATGTCCCGACCAATCACAGTATCATTAAATTTCCCGACCAATCACAGTATCGTGAAATGTCCCGACCAATCACAGTATCATTAAATTTCCCGACCAATCACAGTATCGTGAAATGTCCCGACCAATCACAGTATCATTAAATTTCGCGACCAATCACAGTATCGTGAAATGTTCCGACCAATCACAGTATCGTAAAATTATAGCTTTCAATGACGCGATGTTGTGGTTGTTTGGAATCAGACCATAAATTTGAAATTGCCACGTGGGCTAGTACTATTTTAATTGAGAACCCTGATAATTTTTTATAATTAGGTCCTGAGCGATACTTCACTACATAGTATAAAACAAAGTCGCTTTCTCTGTCCCTATATCCCTATGTATGCATAAATCTTTAAAACTACGCAACGGATTTTGATGCGGTTTCTTTTAATGGATAGAGTGATTCAAGAGGAAGGTTTATATGTATAATACATGCATAATATAGTAGAGAAACACCGTGCGAAGCCGGGGCGGGTCGACATAAATTAAGAATTGTAAAACAAAAGGTTCGTATAAAAATAAAATTAAAAAACATCTACTAGAAAATATACGCCTTAAAATATGCAAAGATTAACATACAAGTACTGTGTGAAATTGTGCCTGTTTCGTTTACACTAGTTACTTATTACATAATATTTACAAACATAACTTATTTTACTTTAGCGTATTTTGTAAGTACCTACTAAATACAGTTTAGACCCTAATCAAATAGGAGTATTTATTGCTGCCGACAAACTTTAAATAAGTTTGGCAGATGTAAGAAATAATGTAATGTGGTTCTAAAATCAAATAAACGTATATTTCATTTCATTTCATTTTAGTTATGTATAAAATATTGCAGTTTACCTGCAGATGCGACTCGATGGTCTTAGTGGCGGGATGGTGTTGGGCGATGAGCGCCTCCCCGCGGTCGATCACGTTACTAAACTGCAGCTCGCGTTTCTCCAGGGACGACATCAGTTGCTGAGGGGAAACAAATAATGTTACACATTTGCTATCATGCCCATGTTAAAACGGGTAGTTCTCCTGATTGACGGAAATAACACGAGTATGTTCCGTGATAAAACTTTTTTTTTATAGCCTATAGGTCGTCAGAAGTCTCCCGTTTATTTCTCCAGGCGTCTCTATCTGCAGCCTCTGTCGGCCATCGGTAAAACATTACATTAGAATAATTTTACAGCTACAAGCTTTTAAATGTGAATAATATGTAGCTTTATGGATGTGGGTCACTTAATTATATTTGTAAAAATAAAACAGTTTTTATGTAATAGTGATAATAAATGCCGTCTAGGAGAACTATCCAAATATACCACTTAAATCTGTGACTGTTACTTAAATCCACATTTTACTGGCACACTTATGCCTGTAATTAATTATGGTTCCAAAATATTCACCACGAACAAAATAAGACCGAATATTAAGAAGATTTTGCGTGTAAAGAACTTAAAATTAAATTATTTCTAATTTTGTACTTTAATTTAATATTAGTTTGTATTTTACTTTTCGTTCAGAAATGAAACAAAACTACGTTTGTATAGGTTTTTGTCTCTCCGCAAGACCCTTAACTTTTCATAATTGTTATGTTTATTTACAGTCGAAAGAGAAGCACAGTAAAAAACAAAATGGCAAACCAATATCATTAGAACAAACAAAAAGTTGTGTAAAATATAACAAACCTCGCTATCGTCTCCAAATGAATGCTTGCACAGAAACAACGGAACAGTTAACATAATGTCAAAACAACATCTTTGTGTGTGGGTGGGCAGCGAGATGCACACTCATGTAATTGTTTGCGTGTGTGTGTTTATTTGCGTGTGGTTTTATGACGTCGGCAAAAAAGTACAACAATATGGACGGATGTACCGGGTGTAAGGGACAGCGTCCCACAAACTGATAGGGGTTGCTCAGTAAATGACACTGAACAAATATCACCGCGAAATTCTATCAGGAAATGGAAATAAAGATTGGTTTTTCCATACATCTTTTATCCCCATTAGGGTGGCTGGAAGAGATCTCTTATAGAGATAAGGTCGCCTGGTGTCTTAATTTTTAAGTTGAACTGTATATTTAATTTTTAAAGCAATAAAGAATATAACAAATTGTCTGATCGAGGTGGTCATTTTGTATGGGACGTCATTTTCTTTTTCGTTTATGGAAATAAATTCCTGGTGATAGTTGTTCAGTTTCGATGACTGAGCAACCCCTATCAGTTTGCACGACGCTGTCCTTTACACCCCATACTTTATTCTGGATGCAACTCTTAAAGTCCATAAATTTACCTTATCAGTGGATAGAATTGGTACTTCTATAAGATTTTAATTATTTCTTGAATCTTTTGGTGTATTATTTACAAATTTTCGTATTGAAAAGCTGTAAAGTGTTCAATGAAATGATTTCTAAATTGTGTGCACCATAGCTGCAAATACTTCTAAGTAAGTTTACATGCAATACAGAAAAGTTTTTACCCATTAAGAACGATGGTAGACTAATCATCTAACTAAAACCTTGACCAATCACGTCTCGTAGAAACTTAACCAATCACGCCTCGTAGAGACGTAACCAATCACGTCGCGTAGAAACTTAACCAATCACGCCTCGTAGAAACTTAAGCAATCACGTCTCGTAGAAACTTAACCAATCACGCCTCGTAGAGACGTAACCAATCACGTCGCGTAGAAACTTAACCAATCACGCCTCGTAGAAACTTAAGCAATCACGCCTCGTAGAAACTTAACCAATCACGTCTCGTAGAAACTTAACCAATCACGTCTCGTAGAAACTTAACCAATCACGCCTCGTAGAAACTTAAGCAATCACGTCTCGTAGAAACTTAACCAATCACGTCTCGTAGAAACTTAACCAATCACGCCTCGTAGAAACTTAAGCAATCACGTCTCGTAGAAACTTAAGCAATCACGTCTCGTAGAAACTTAACCAATCACGTCTCGTAGAAACTTAACCAATCACGCCTCGTAGAAACTTAAGCAATCACGTCTCGTAGAAACTTAAGCAATCACGTCTCGTAGAAACTTAACCAATCACGTCGCGTAGAAACTTAACCAATCACGTCGCGTAGAAACTTAACCAATCACGTCGCGTAGAAACTTAACCAATCACGTCTCGTAGAAACTTAACCAATCACGTCTCGTAGAAACTTAACCAATCACGCCTCGTAGAAACTTAAGCAATCACGTCTCGTAGAAACTTAAG
Source organism: Scrobipalpa costella (assembly GCA_949820665.1). Lineage (NCBI taxonomy): Eukaryota > Metazoa > Arthropoda > Insecta > Lepidoptera > Gelechiidae > Scrobipalpa > Scrobipalpa costella. The sequence goes on from OX463315.1 coordinate 14,825,183, forward strand.
CAATCACGTCTCGTAGAAACTTAACCAATCACGTCTCGTAGAAACTTAACCAATCACGCCTCGTAAAAACTTAACCAATCACGTCTCGTAGAAACTTAACCAATCACGTCTCATAGAAACTTAACCAATCACGTCTCATAGAAACTTAACCAATCACGTCTCGTAGAAACTTAACCAATCACGTCTCGTAGAAACTTAACCAATCACGTCTCATAGAAACTTAACCAATCACGTCTCGTAGAAACTTAACCAATCACGCCTCGTAGAAACTTAACCAATCACGTCTCGTAGAAACTTAAGCAATCACGTCTCGTAGAAACTTAACCAATCACGTCTCGTAGAAACTTAACCAATCACGCCTCGTAAAAACTTAACCAATCACGTCTCGTAGAAACTTAACCAATCACGTCTCATAGAAACTTAACCAATCACGTCTCATAGAAACTTAACCAATCACGTCTCGTAGAAACTTAACCAATCACGCCTCGTAGAAACTTAAGCAATCACGTCTCGTAGAAACTTAACCAATCACGTCTCGTAGAAACTTAACCAATCACGCCTCGTAGAAACTTAAGCAATCACGTCTCGTAGAAACTTAAGCAATCACGTCTCGTAGAAACTTAACCAATCACGTCTCGTAGAAACTTAACCAATCACGCCTCGTAGAAACTTAAGCAATCACGTCTCGTAGAAACTTAAGCAATCACGTCTCGTAGAAACTTAACCAATCACGTCTCGTAGAAACTTAACCAATCACGTCTCGTAGAAACTTAACCAATCACGTCTCGTAGAAACTTAAGCAATCACGTCTTGTAGAAACTTAACCAATCACGTCTCGTAGAAACTTAAGCAATCACGTCTCGTAGAAACTTAACCAATCACGTCTCGTAGAAACTTAAGCAATCACGTCTCGTAGAAACTTAACCAATCACGTCGCGTAGAAACTTAACCAATCACGTCGCGTAGAAACTTAACCAATCACGTCGCGTAGAAACTTAACCAATCACGTCTCGTAGAAACTTAACCAATCACGTCTCGTAGAAACTTAACCAATCACGCCTCGTAGAAACTTAAGCAATCACGTCTCGTAGAAACTTAAGCAATCACGTCTCGTAGAAACTTAACCAATCACGTCTCGTAGAAACTTAACCAATCACGCCTCGTAAAAACTTAACCAATCACGTCTCGTAGAAACTTAACCAATCACGTCTCATAGAAACTTAACCAATCACGTCTCATAGAAACTTAACCAATCACGTCTCGTAGAAACTTAACCAATCACGTCTCGTAGAAACTTAACCAATCACGTCTCATAGAAACTTAACCAATCACGTCTCGTAGAAACTTAACCAATCACGCCTCGTAGAAACTTAACCAATCACGTCTCGTAGAAACTTAAGCAATCACGTCTCGTAGAAACTTAACCAATCACGTCTCGTAGAAACTTAACCAATCACGCCTCGTAAAAACTTAACCAATCACGTCTCGTAGAAACTTAACCAATCACGTCTCATAGAAACTTAACCAATCACGTCTCATAGAAACTTAACCAATCACGTCTCGTAGAAACTTAACCAATCACGTCTCGTAGAAACTTAACCAATCACGTCTCGTAGAAACTTAACCAATCACGCCTCGTAAAAACTTAACCAATCACGTCTCGTAGAAACTTAACCAATCACGTCTCATAGAAACTTAACCAATCACGTCTCGTAGAAACTTAACCAATCACGCCTCGTAAAAACTTAACCAATCACGTCTCGTAGAAACTTAACCAATCACGCCTCGTAAAAACTTAACCAATCACGTCTCGTAGAAACTTAACCAATCACGTCTCATAGAAACTTAACCAATCACGTCTCGTAGAAACTTAACCAATCACGCCTCGTAGAAACTTAACCAATCACGCCTCGTAGAAACTTAACCAATCACGTCTCATAGAAACTTAACCAATCACGTCTCGTAGAAACTTAACCAATCACGCCTCGTAAAAACTTAACCAATCACGTCTCGTAGAAACTTAACCAATCACGCCTCGTAAAAACTTAACCAATCACGTCTCGTAGAAACTTAACCAATCACGTCTCATAGAAACTTAACCAATCACGTCTCGTAGAAACTTAACCAATCACGCCTCGTAGAAACTTAACCAATCACGTCTCGTAGAAACTTAACCAATCACGCCTCGTAGAACCTTAACCAATCACGCCTCGTAGAAACTTAACCAATCACGTCTCATAGAAACTTAACCAATCACGTCTCGTAGAAACTTAACCAATCACGCCTCGTAGAACCTTAACCAATCACGCCTCGTAGAAACTTAACCAATCACGTCTCATAGAAACTTAACCAATCACGTCTCGTAGAAACTTAACCAATCACGTCTCGTAGAAACTTAACCAATCACGTCTCGTAGAAACTTAACCAATCACGTCTCATAGTAACTTAACTAATCACGTCTTGTAGAAACTTAACCAATCACGTCTCGTAGAAACTTAACCAATCACGTCTCGTAGAAACTTAACCAATCACGTCTCGTAGAAACTTAACCAATCACGCCTCGTAGAACCTTAACCAATCACGTCTCGTAGAAACTTAACCAATCACGTTTCGTAGAAACTTAACCAATCACGTCTCATAGAAACTTAACCAATCACGTCTCGTAGAAACTTAACCAATCACGTCTCGTAGAAACTTAAGCAATCACGCCTCGTAGAAACTTAACCAATCACGCCTCGTAGAAACTTAACCAATCACGTCTCGTAGAAACTTAACCAATCACGTCTCGTAGAAACTTAACCAATCACGTCTCATAGAAACTTAACCAATCACGTCTCGTAGAAACTTAACCAATCACGTCTCGTAGAAACTTAAGCAATCACGCCTCGTAGAAACTTAACCAATCACGCCTCGTAGAAACTTAACCAATCACGTCTCGTAGAAACTTAACCAATCACGTCTCGTAGAAACTTAACCAATCACGCCTCGTAGAAACTTAACCAATCACGTCTCGTAGAAACTTAACCAATCACGTCTCATAGAAACTTAACCAATCACGTCTCGTAGAAACTTAACCAATCACGTCTCGTAGAAACTTAACCAATCACGTCTTGTAGAAACTTAACTAATCACGTCTTGTAGAAACTTAACCAATCACGTCTCGTAGAAACTTAACCAATCACGCCTCGTAGAAACTTAACCAATCACGTCTCGTAGAAACTTAACCAATCACGTCTCGTAGAAACTTAACCAATCACGTCTCGTAGAAACTTAACCGATCATTTAGAACCTCACCTCATAGTAATGTTGTACGGCGGGCAGGTTGATCTGGGGGTCAGCCCAGTCTCTGGACAATTCTACTTGTTCCTTCTCGTTCAACCAGTTCAGTTCAGCAGTAGCTGATTGCAGGAAGTCTTGTAGCGCGTCTAAGTCAGACATACTGAAAAAAAACCATTTGATTTAAATAAATGATATTTAACAAGTCCCTGATGAGATAAAAACACAAGCTTAAAGATTAAAAACCTGAAGTTCAATATCACGAGATCAGAAACACGATTTAAAACCTTGATAATAATATAAGGTGATTGTAAAGAAACCGACCTGCTGCTGAATTCTACTCTGTAAAATTTAGGATGGTAGCTGCGACAGAAGTCATTCAGAAGGAAAACAAAAGAAATTGTATCGAAGAGCCGTATTGATAATTAGCTCTCATGAGTGACAGTCAGTTTGAGTTCGTATCAGAAATGTCATTTTAGTACAAACTGGCCTGTCAAATCCATACTTAATATTGCTCTCAAGTTTGATATCGCTTCATAAATACAAGACAAATTGCATTAGTCACAACTACCATCTTACGTTTTTTAATAAATCAAGTCACTAGAAATCAAATGAAACGTCCAGATATTGAACACTCTCCGGCTCGAGTTTAGATGTATTGGTCACCCATCATCAGGTAATCTGCCTCCTATAACTGCCTCCGTGGTCTAGTGGCTAGTGCCATGGACTCCTGATCCGGAGGTCCTGGGTTCGATTCCCAGGGGGGGAAACCCAAATTTGATATTTGAGAATTTATCACTTTGTGAATTTTTCCCCAGTTTTTTTAGGACATTGCAGGCTGAATCATCTGATTGTCCGAAGAAGAAAAAGATTTCGTGCTTCGGAGGGCACGTTTAGCCGTCGGTCCCGGTCGCTGTCTTTGATAGTGGTCGTTACTCAAACCATGTCAGAGGCCTGGTAGTTGTGCTACTAGGCGGTTTAAAAACTCTGACACCAGGGTTCATCGGGTCGATAGACTCGATACCCACTCGACAGAAGAAGAAGATCAGGAAATACTCACCGCTTGGTGCTGGTGGACAATAGCTCAGCGTATAACTTCTGCAGCGTGCTGAGATGTTGGTTGTACAAGGCTAACTCTTCGCCGGAGAAGTTGGCGCGGTTGTGCACGCATTGCTCCACCTGAAAACCAAATAGAATATTAAATATCTTTGCTTTCACTTCTTACTTACATACATACATATAACGTTTTTATCCCTGATGGGGTAGGCAGAGCGTGAAAGACCTAAATAAAGGTCTGACAAAGTTTTGAGGGTTATTTTTGGTTGGATAAGTGAAACATCCAAGATATCTTGTAAGTCTGTTTTTATGTCAAGTTTGCTTTGCTAACGTAACCGTTTGTTAACGTAAACGTTAAAACGTTCTTCTACATACATACATATAATCACGCCTCTATCCCTAATGGGGTAGGCAAAATGTAAACGACCTAAACAAAGGTCGTTCCGCCACGTCTGACAAAGTTTTGAGGGTTATTTAAAATAGATTTGTAGGTATATTGCTACAGTGACAGGTTGACAGCCCATCGACTAAATTGCAATATACTAAAACCATCGGATCCCTTAGCTGGTTTTTACAGCATGCCCGGAAGGAAATGCAGCTGGCACATTCTATGTTTTTCTCTCGCTCCCAGTCCAGTACTTCATCTTGCCTCTAAATATAGCGAAATAGTAATAAAACAAGAGTAAATATAGTCAAAAAAGGTCAGTGCAAACTGCACGTCCTCACAAAAATATTTAGACAGGATATTGTGTGCAAATATCACTTATTCAATCCATTTTCGTAAATGTGTTTGTATTTAGATTTTTTTGAATTCTTTGTTCCTAGCGAGTACAAACTTCCTTCCGTTTGCCAAGCTTGGCGCATGATAAAAACCTATTAGAGGATGTGTTTTTAGCGACTGTTTATAATATATTATTTCTTCCATGCTGGACTGGGAGTTCTTCCACGCTGGACTGGGAGCGACAGAAAAACATAGAATTTGCCAGCTGCATTTCCTCCCGGGCATGCTGTAAAAACCAGCTTTTTCAGTATATTGCAATTTAGGCGATGGGCTGACAAACTGTCACTATACCAATATACCTACAATTTCATCTTAAATAACCCTCAAAGCTTTGTCAGACGTGGCGGAACAACCTTTGTTCTTAGGTCGTTTTTGCTCTGCCTACCCCATTAGGGATAAAGGCGTGATTATATGTTTATACACTATTCTACCAATATCATCCGCCTCTCGAGCGTGTTATGGTATAACCCTTGGGGGACGTCTTGTAGTTGATTATAAACGACTGTTGATTGTAGTAAGTAATATCAATAAATAAAATAAAAATACTTCCATGCTGGACTGGGAGCGAGAGAAAAACATAGAATGTGCCAGGTGCATTTCTTCCCGGGCATACTGTAAAAATCAGCTAAGGGATCCGAGGGTTTTTCTTTATTGCAATTTAGGCGATAGGCTGACAACCTGTCACTATAGCAACAGACAAATTTATCTTAAATAACCCTCAAAACTTTGTCGGACGTGGCGGAGTGACCTTTGTTTAGGTCGTTTACGCTCTGCCTACCCCATTAGGGATAAAGGCGTGATTATGTGTGTGTGTGTGTGTGTGTGTGTGAAAATAAGTGTAAATTTTACCTTGGAGTGGAACTGGTCGATCTGCTTGTGCTCTCGTTGGTGCTTGTCGAGTTCGTGTTGCACGGAGGGCAGGTCCGAGCCGTACTCAGATTCATGGATCTTTTTCTGAAATTAATAAAAAACAAATAAGGATAACAATATCTTTCTTACAAGCTGGACTGGGAGCGAAAGAAAAACATAGAATGCGCCAGCTGCATTTCCTCCCGGGCATGCTGTAAAAACCAGCTAAGGGATCCGAGGGATTCAGTATATATAATAATTTAGGCGATGGGCTGACAACCTGTCACTACAGCAATATACCTACAGATCTATCTTGGATGACCCTCTTAACTTTGTCAGACGTGGCGGAACAACCTTTGTTTAGGTCGTTTACGCTCTGCCTACCCCATTAGGGATAAAGGCGTGATTATATGTATGTATGTATGTATAACAATATCTAGTTATGAATTCGGAATACCTACTTCTGATACCTTCCATGCTGGACTGGGAGAGATAGAAAAAGATAGCATGTTCCAGCTGCCCTTCTTCCCGGGCATGCTGTTGAAGTCAGCAAAAGGGACTCGAGGGTTACAGTGTATTGTAATTTAGGCGATGGGCTGACAAACTGTCACTATAGCAATACACTTTTCAATCTAAACGAAAGCGTCTTTTTCGAGGCGTTTAACGCTCTGCCTACCCCGTAAGGGATAAAGGCGTGATTTTATGTATATATGTATGAATTCGGAATCTTGAGCGAGAAACTCGTTGACGTCTATTTTTCCACTGGTGACTAACGGAATGGGTTTTGTACTGGTGTGGATGCAATGTGCAGTAGTAAGACCTTTCTATCATTAGTCTCTGATTATGCCGGCCCAATACCTCATCATCTCCCTACCCTTATCCCGTATCTCACGGGGTCGGCTTCCTAATCTAGGGGATTAAACGAGGGTACTGGTTTTTACACAGAGCGACTGCCATCTGACCTCCGCAACCCAGAAGGGAAACCAGACCCAATCCTAGATTAGGTCAGAGTTTTCAAGCCGCCAATGCTTAGCACTGGCTTCTGATATGGCTTAACGACTAATATCTACGGTATTAAACGATATTAACCGGGACCAACGGCTTAACGTGCCTTCCGAAGCACGGAAAAAGCACCGATCAACCGTACATATGAAATTCGAAAACTGAAAAACACTTTGGTACGTGGTCGGTTTAGGAGGCAGCGGTGTCCACTAAACCATCGGGCTCTTACTCGCCGGCCTAAAAACTAAATGTCAAGAATAACTCACCAGCCTCTCCTTACACCACCTAGTGGCTTCAGCGAGCTGCTGGAACTTGGGGTCGGCATCATGGACCCTGGTCTCCAAGACCGTGCGTGTTTCGCGGCGCACGGTGGTCTGCTGGACCGGGAGACGGACGGATGATAAGCGCGGTAACAGGCGCCCGGTGAAGGACTGACGAGCGTTAAGCCAGCGGTCGTGGATTTGTTGTACACTGGAAACAAAAAAATTAAAATGTTAGCGAATGTGGTTTGAATTTATGATCATTTTAGAACAATTCAAAACATTTATACTACGAACAATATGCGACGATAGCGCATAAAATATTTTACAATAGCCTAAGCCAAATACTCCTGCAGTGTGAAATCAACATTTTATTTTATTTTTCCCGCGGGAATGCCACGTTTTACTGTGATAATATGGCGCTTCATCACTTTCTGAAGTGTTGTATTAAAGATATATTGCTTCGTATAGACGAAATAGTCTTTCACACTAACAACAGCCCACAAATTTTAAATATCTTGCAGGTATTTTCATATTTTTATTATCACTTACCGTCTATGCAACTCGTTGGCTTGAGGATACCTCCCTTCCCTCAAAGTATGGGAGTCTTGGAACATCTCTTGTATAGTATGCTCCATGGATCGAAGATCCTGTTCAATCTGTTCGGCGGCCATCTTGGCTTCGGCCGGATGTACGCCGCGCTCTACGCGACGGATCTCACTCTCAATATGGCGTTCCACGCTGTCTAGGCCGGATTCGGTTTGTTTTATATCCCTAGAAAAGAAAAGATTATAATTTAAAATAGGAAAAAAAAAACAAGACCGGATAATCATTTCGCGATAATTTATTAACCTATGTTTGACCACGGTTGTTGGAGTGTTTCAGTTCATAAGACTACCCTTCGGTCTATCTACTGCCCCGTGTATATTTCACTGACCTGTGCAACTTCTCGGCCAGTCGCTGCAGTCGCTCCAGACGCCTGATCTCTTTCCCGCTCCTGATGCGCCATAAGGAGGTTAACCACGCATGTTTGACTACTTCAGTTCATAAGACTGCCTTTCGGACTTTGCGCTATATATTTAACTAACCTGTGCAGTTTCTCGGCCAATCCCTGCGGTCGCTCCAGACGCCTGATCTCTTTCCCGCTCCTGATGCGCCATAAGGACGTTGACCACGCATGTTTGACTACTTCAGTGCAAAAGACTGCCTTTCGGACTATGTGCTATATATTTCACTAACCTGTGCAGTGTCTCGGCCAATCGCTGCGGTCGCTCCAGATGCCTGATCTCTTTCCCGCTCCTGATGCGCCATAAGGACGTTGACCACGCATGTTTGACTACTTCAGTTCAAAAGACTGCCTTTCGGACTATGTGCTATATATTTCACTAACCTGTGCAGTTTCTCGGCCAATCGCTGCAGTCGCTCCAGACGCCTGATCTCGTCGGTCAGGTCTCTTTCCCGCTCCTGATGCGCCATGAGTAGACGCGACCAAGCTTGCTCGAGTGCTTCGGGTCGTAGGGTCGGTTCGATGTCGCATTCGCCCACAGATTCGAAGTATTTCTGCAACATTCAATGCTTTCATTGATAAGGAGTACTAGAAACATCTTCAAAAAGAATGGTACTAGTATCTTTAAAAAAATCAATACATTTCTCTGCTTAGGTGGCGATAGGCATTGCATTATGAAACTGATTGCTATAAAAAAAACAGATGACCATAAACAGTGTCAGAAAATCTACTATACCTTGGTTTAGTAACAATATGGCAAGTCTTTACAATGTAATCTAAGGTAGTATCTCACTAAAGCTTGCCAAGTTTTACCAATCTTCTTCTTGTCGTGTCGATCGTTTAAGATTTTATATTAATTTTGACCAGTACTCTGTGGCGTTGTACAGGTCTTCTTGCCTGCAAGATGAAGGGCACGCGGGGCAAGACAATAGATGTGCCACTGTTTGGGGGGTTTTTAGTTTTACCAATAATAATAATAGGTAAGCTTACCTCCAGTTCCCGGTACTGATGGAAGAGTTTCTGCTTCTCTCGTTGTCTGACCGGCACCTCCTCGTTGCGGAACCGGGTGCTCTCGCCCAGCAGCTTCTTCATCTCGATCAAAGTTGACGGGAAAGCACGGTCCTGGAACGAATGACAATAAAATATAAGTTATTTTCTCTCAACTGTAACATATACGTCCGAATAGTAAGTCAGAGCTTCGATGGTAAGAGTCCCGCCCCTAATGGTGAGAAATTCACTCCAATGGTAATCGAAAAAATGAGACCCTAATGGAGAGTTTCAGACATACGAAAGTGAGTTACAGACCCACGAAACTGAGAGACAGACACACGAAATTGAATTACAGACCCACGAAAATGAATAATAGAGCGTTTTATTTATACGAAAGTGAGTTACAGTACAGATCTAAGAAAATGAGTTACAAACCCACGAAAGTGAGTCACAAATAAACGAAAGTGAATTACAAACCCACGAAAGTTAATTACAAACCCACGAAAGTGAGTTACAAACCCATGAAAGTGAGATATAGACACACGAAAATGGGTTACAGACCCGCGAAAGTAAGTTACAAACCCACGAAAGTGAGATACAGACACACGAAAGTGAACTTTAGACCTCCGAAAGTAATTTTGATCAAAACTCTACAAACCTGCATAAGGGCGCACTTCTCCAGCAGCCAGGCGCGGTGCTGCGCCGCGTGCTCGGTGTAGGCGGCCGCGCGGCGCTGACTCTCGGCGTCGAACAGCGGGTGCACCGCCGGCGGCTCCGGGAACGTCTCGTAAAGCGACGAGATGTACGTGATGAGGGACTTCTCGTCGATCTCGTGGGTGTCCACATCTGGAAGGGAAATGGTAAGTTAGATTAGTGGCGAAAGTATTTATCTACGCAGAGATAAACTGAATATAATAATTCCTCCGAAGACGAAAGAGAGGAGAAATGAGAATCACCAGCTTATATCAATAAACATAGCATGTTCCAGCTGCCCTTCGTCCCGGGCATGCTGTAGAAGTCAGCAAAAGGTACTCGAGGGTTACAGTGTATTGTAATTTAGGCGATGGGCTGACAACCTGTCACAAATTTGCTCTCAATTTTTGTCAGACGTGGCGAAAGCGCCTTTTACGAGTCGTTTAACGCTCTGCTTACCCCGTAAGGGATGTATATGATGTATATCAATAAAAAAAAAACTTTTATGATACAAATTCTTAGTTCACAAATGCTATCAACTTTACCGTGCGTCAGGGACAAGATAGTGATTGAGATATGAATATGATCCGCCAAATAGCAAATCAACCCATCTAGTTGCTTTTAAAATGAAGCCAAAATGATGTCTGTTTCCCTTGTTTATACCATATTCTCAGCCCATTAAACCTCATATCAAAAACCATGAAGCAAAACATCATCATATCATCGCATCTCACTATCAGGTGTGGATAAGGGTTCACGGAATGAAATAGCATTATATCCGCATTATATCAGTCAAGTTTACGATTCTATCGATTGTGAATATTGAAGCGTGACCGTCGGAAGTCAGACGTGGCAGACCATGGGAGTAAATGTGGGGCTTTTCAGTCACTTCCTTCCTTTATTTTAGGGTTATATTTATATAAAACCAAACGCGTACTGGCTAAAAAATAATCCACACTAAGGGTCGTATTTGTAAAGCAATCTCAAGATTGAGAGCAATATTAAGTATAGGTTTTAAAGGCCGTTTTGTACTGGAATGACATTTCTGATGCACACTCAAATTAGCTGTCAGTCTCATGTGTTGTTTATCTATACGGGCCTTAATACCGAGAGACACACTTATATAGTCAACTTTACACTCTTCTTATCTTATCTTATTTAGCCCACATCATCCCACTGCTGGGTAAAGACCTCTCTCTTATCCTTCCTCTACACTCACATGTGGTTAGAAAAGTAAAGCGGAAACCAAATCGAATAAGTATAAAATGTAGCAAAATATAAATATTCTAAGTTCAGCATGGAGAATCGCATAATCTCAGCGATAACGAAGTGATTGCTCTTATTTTGTTGATTTTTGCATTACGCTCGCTTACATGATTTACTTACTACAAAAATTGCGAATTTCATGATCTTAGCAACATTATAAACTATACAGAATTAACATTACTTCTTAATGAAAACTGATTGGCTTACTAACGAGTTGAACGGCTTACATTATGAATAACACGTTTATCGTTTAGTGTTAAAACAATACTTCTGTTTCAAATAAAACAAAAAGTTGTACTTAAAAGATGTTTTATCAAACTGCCTCCGTGGTCAGTAGACCACTAGGTCAGAGCCATTGGTTTACGATCCGGAGGTCCTGGTTTCGATTCCCAGAGGGGGACACAAAGTTATTATTTGTCAATTTATCACTTGATGAGGTTTTCCCCAGTTTGGTTAGGACATTGCAGGCACGTTAAGCCGTCGGTTTCGGTGGCTGTCTTTGACAAAGGTCGTTACATAAACCATGTTAGAGGTGAAGCAGTGCTATTAGGCGGTTTGAAAACTCTGACACCACGGTTCAATGGGTCGCTCAACTCGAAACCCACACGACAGAAGAATAAGAAGAACCTTGTTTGATCTGCCTAGCCCGCAAGGGATTCATTTCATGCTAAATGTTTTTACGTATCGGTGAACTGTCAATACTAACCAACTGAGCAGAACATGTAAGTAACAGGTTATTTATTATTACCTATTGTTCTTAGTTACTATGGAGTGCTTGTATGAATATGATAAAAGTTAATATAGAGCATTAATTCAATGGCTATTGCTGTGTCGATGCATGCATAATAATCACTCTTATGGGATCTTACGGGTCAACAGAATGTCAATGGTGTAAAGCCATTTTTCAAATTAAAGTTTTTTTGAATGTCACTTCGAAATTATTATATTACTGTCTCAATAAATGACTTTTAGGTTAGCGTAGGTTAGGTTAAGGTTACTAAAAAAATAATACTCGAAAGACTAGGCTGCATGAGCTCACGCTCTTTGCCTTCCCATATCATGGGAGAACATTAAAAAAAAATGTGACATGCTGTCAAATCATGCCGAATTGGATCCGTCTTCTGGCATCCTTCCGTGATCCTTCCTACTTTTGGGTCGAGATCGAGTATACGCAAAATACGTCTCAAATCATGAGATGAGAAAACATTAAAAAAAAAAAACATACAAACTATTACCAGTCCTGCATGGAAGACAGTTATGGTAACAATAAAGATAATACAAAAAAATAAACAAAGCTTGATTATAATGTCGCCGATTACGTTGTATGAACTTTATGAATATAGTGAGTGTATGATGTGATGACAAGAATAGAATATAAATTTGTGATTATAGAGTTCAGTTGTTTCGAGTTTAGGACCCTTTGAGTTCAGCTATTGTTATTAAGTTTCTATGTGAATATTGGACAGTGTACATACATACATACATACAATCACGCTTTTATCCCTAATGGGGTAGGCAGAGCGTAAACGACCTAAACACAACGTCGTTCCGCCTCGTCTGACAAAGTTTTGAGGGTTATCTAAGATAGATTTGTAGGTGTATTGCTGTAGTGACAGGTTGTCAGCCCATCGCCTAAATTACAATATACTGGAACCCTCGGACCCCTTTGCTCGTTTAACAGTGTATTATTTTAAAATCACGACAGGAGTAACTATCAAACTCTTTATTGTTTTAAGAATTAAACATACAAGTAAACTTCAAAATCAAAACAATAGGCGAGCTATTAAGATCAAGGAACTACAAAAAAATATGTATGTTAAGTTAATAATGATTTAATGTGCATACATACATACATATAATCCGGCCTTTAACCCTAATGGGGTAGGCAAAGCGTAAACGACATAAACAAATATCGTTCCGCCACGTCTGACGAAGTTTAGAGGGTTATTATTAAACATAGAGATGTAGGTATATTGCTGAAGTGACAAGTTGTCATCGCTCAAATTGCAATATACAGAAACCCTCGGATCTCTTAGCTGGTTTTTACAGCATGTCCGGGAGGAGATGCAGCTGGAACATTCTATGTTTTTCCCTCGCATCCCAGTCCAGTATGGAAGTAATTTAATGTGCATCGAAATTAATAACAAGCATGTGGTTAGGTTTAAATCATTTTAATCGTTCAAGAAATATCAAGAGATACTAGACGAAAGATTAATGATTTATGTACCACTGCGAGTACGAATATCTTCCATGCTGGACTGGGAGCGATAGAAAAACATAGAATTTGCCAGCTGCATCTCCTCCTGCTGTAAAAAAACAGCTAAGGGATTCGAGGGTTTCAGTGTATTGTAATTTAGGCAATGGGTTAACAACCCGTCACTACAGCAATATACAGATCTATCTTAAACAACCCTCAAAACTTATCAGACGTGGCGGAACGACCTTTGTTTGGGTAGTTGACGCTCTGCCTACCCCATTACGGATAAAGGCGTGATTGTATGTGTAAGTACGAGTATGCAATGTACTCATAAAACTGTGCTGCACCACATTATGTGCAAATAAGGCACAATACGTTTCGTCAGACAAGTCGAACTTGACGTTCATTTGTTCAGTTATTAGACATACATATAATCACGCCTTTATCCCTAATGGGGTAGGCAGAGCGCAAACGACCTAAACAAAGGTCGTTCCGCCACGTCTGACAAAGTTTTGAGGGTTATTTAAGATAGATTTGTAGGTATATTGCTGTAGTGACAGGTTGTCAGCCTATCGCCTAAATTACAATATACGGAAACCCTCGGATCCCTTAGCAGGTTTTTACAGCATGCTCGGGAGGAAATGCAGCTGGCATACTCTATGTTTTTCTCTTGCTCCCAGGCCAGCATGGAAGATTAGAACGTACTATTTATAACCGCTGGTATCACTATCACTACATAGTATAAAACAAAGTCGCTTTCTCTGTCCCTATATCCCTATGTATGCATAAATCTTTGAAAGTACGCAACGGATTTTGATGCGGTTTCTTTTAATGGATAGAGTGATTCAAGAGGAAGGTTTATATGTATAATACATGCATAATGTAGAAGAGAAACACTGATAATTTCCGTGCGAAGCCGGGGCGGGTCGCTAGTTTCTCTATATACTTTAACATTCCAGAAGTTTAAATATACTAAGATTTCACTTTACTTTACTTTCATGCCGGACTAGGAGCGATAGAAAAACATAGAATGTTCTAGCTGCCCTTCCTCTCAGGCATGCTGTAGAAGTCAGCAATATGGATTCGAGGGTCGCAGTGTATTGTAATTTAGGCGAAGGGCTGACAACCTATCACTATAGCGATACACATTACCATCTAAAATTGCCCTCAATATTTGTCAGACGTGGCGTAAAAGCTTTCACCAAGCATTTTACGCTCTGCATAACCCGTAAGTGAAAAAGGCGTGAATTTATGTATGTATGTATTAAGATTTCTTCCATGCTGGACTGGAAGCGATAGAAAAATAAAGAATGTGCCAGCTGCATCTCCTCCCGGGCATGCTGTAAAAACCAGCTAAGGGATTCGAGGGATTCAGTGTATTGTAATTTAGACGATCGGCTGAAAACCTGTCACTACAGCAATACATAGATCTATCTGAAATGTCCCTCAATACTTGTCTGAAGTGGCGCAACGACCTTTGTTTGGGTCGTTGACGCTCTGCCTACCCCATTAGGGATAAAGGCGTGAATATATGTATGTATGTATGTATTAAGATTTTATACTGAAACATGAATTTGGACATACCTTCAGGGTCCAGTAGCCTGGTGACTCCGTACTCCTTCTCCACCACGTGGAAGGCTGTCTCCAAACGCTCACGGACTTGCCTTGATCTGGGGACATAAATAAGTATGGTTTGAATATTAACAAACAAATAGTCAGATGAAGAGGAAACACCAACTTAAATATTAGCTAGTTATTTACCACCAACATAAATTTAAATTTTCTTGCTGGCTCCGCTCGCCTTGCGTAATGCATTTTTCAATGTTTCGTGTGTGCGGTGCGATCCTTTCGTTTCGTATTGATTAAATTTTCTGTGTCGTAGCGTATGGATTCAGTTTTTGTTAGGTATCGCGCACGCTTGACTCGTGTAGGATATTGGTTCAATAGTAAAATTTCACGCTCGCTTCGCTCGTAAAATATAATAATATTTAACGAGCCGAGCCCAGCTGAGCAGGACTTGAAGTCACTTAGTCTTAACTGAATCTCATCCTTCAGTGACTCTCATTCAAAATTTACGCATCCTAAAGCGACTCATTCTAAAGTGGGTCTCATTATTTAGTGACCCTCATTCTAAAATAACTCTCATTTTTAAGTCACTCTCATTCTTAAGTGACTCTCATTCTTATGTGACTTCCATTCTAAAGTGACTTATCCTACAGAGACTCTCATCCTAAAGTAACTTATTCTATAGCTACTTCTAAAGTGACATCCATTGCCATCTATGAGCTTCAATTGGAAGTGCTTAGACAAAGTAACCTACCTGATATGAAGCCAGTCTATCAGATCAGGGCGGTTCCTGTACATTTGAAACCGCTGACTCTCACTCCAGTCCAGGTCATTTGGCGGCGGAACATGAGCCCAGCATGTGATGCAACCCACCTGATATTACCCCTCTTATTTTGACGGACTCTTATCCTAAAGTGACCCTCATTCTGAATTGACTCTCATTCTGAAATGACTTTCATTCTATAGTGAGTCTTATACTAAAATGACTCTCATTCTAAATTGACTCTCATTCTGAAATGACTTTCATTCTATAGTGAGTCCTATACTAAAATGACTCTCATTCTATATTGACTCTCATTTTACAGTGACTCTTATTCTAAAGTGACTCATTCTAAAGTGAGTCTCATTCTATATTGACTCTCATTTTACAGTGACTCTTATTCTAAAGTGACTCATCCTAAAGTTACTCTCATCCTAAAGTGACTCTCATTCTATAGTGACTCTCATTCTTATGTGACTCTCATTCAAAACTGACTCGCATCCTAAAGTGACCCCCATTCGTAAGCGACTGTAATACAAAATGACTTATTCTATAATGATTTCTAAAACTACTCATTACCTGATATTACGCCAGTCTATCAGATCAGGGCGGTTCCTGTGGATGAGCGCGTTGAAGGCGAGCCCGTCCCTCCATGATGATGTGAAGTCGCTGACCCTCACTCCAGGGTATTTGGCAGTGGACCGACGAGCCCAGCTGAGCAGGGCTTCCCGTGCTGTCACGTTCGGCTCTTGGCCTACCACGATGTCTGAGATCTGAGGAAGATGGAAAACAGTTGTTAGAAAATAATGCACAATTTTCTTTATAGAAACAACCCTTCCTTGACAGTCGGGTAAAAAAGTAGGTATCTTCCACATCCAAGGTATAAACAAATATTGGTTGATTGAGCATAAATAAATCATAAACCTTCTTTTGAGATATTCGGCTGAAAACCTGGCTTGCATTATGTGTTGCAATGTTAGCAAGCTAGAAAGCTTAATTTTTATTATATTTTCGAAGCTTTTATTACTACCCTAGAAAAAATAAGAATCTACGTACTCTTACTACTAATTGTAGGTATATATGGCTCGTATTTATAAAGCTATCTCAAGATTGAGAGTTATACTGAAATGTCATTTCTGAAACGAACTCAAACTAGCTGTCACTCTCAAGTATTGTTTATCGATACGGGCCTATGTACCTATCTATCATATATAAATTTACTAAAAGCTTAACATCTTTACTGCTTTGGAAGCAGTTACTACCTATACAGCAATTAAACGGGTGTTATCTAGAGATTCGATCTTCTAATTACATACGGACAGACAATACCCCTTGAAATTTATAGTTAGCTTATTAGGTTCGTGAGAAAAAACACTTATTAAGTTGTTGTAAAAATAAGTACGTACTATAAGTTATAATTTGTGATATAATTAAAACATTGAGAATGTTTTTGATGATGTCGATTTTAATGGAAAATTTACATACATACATATAATCACGCCTTTATCCCTTGCGGGGTAGGTCAGAGCGTAAAACGCCTCGTAATCTTTAGGGCCAATTTTAGATCGTAATGTGGAAAATTTACTTTTATGAAAAAGGAGCGGAAAAATCGCGTCATAAATTTCTTAAAGTGACTGACTATTAAGGAGTGATGAGAATGACTTAATTTTAGGTAAAATTAGACAACAAGTAAGTAAAATGAGATCGTCGTTTTATCTACATCTTGTCTTGAAAAGTGGTATTGTTTAGTACACCCAAAATATTTATAGTTCAAAAAATCATCATCAGCCTGTATCAACTCCACAGCTGGATAAAGGCCTCTCCCATGGCGCCACTCAGCTCGGTCTTCAGCCGTTCTCATCCAATTTCTGGCCGCTTTTTTACGAATATCATCGCCCCACCTGGTTTCAGGACGTCCTACACTACGTTAGCCTTATGGTATCCACTCTAGACCTCGTCTGCCCCAACGGCCATCAGTTCTACCACTGATCTGATCAGCCCACTGTCACTACTACTAGAGAAATGTTTCCAGCCTAAATTAAAATTGTAATCACAACTCTACTGATTTGAATATCTAGTACAGTTTGCTTGAAGATGATACAAGATATGATGCTACTGTAGATTCATGGTAGATTCACAGTTAGATAGACTACAATCTTCTAAAGGTCAGTAATAATACGAGTAGAAACGAAATCACAGAAAGCCAATCTCTTGAGATAATGGCGCGAAGAATTTCAATCATCTATCATGGTGTTATTTATTAGAATAGGTACTGAAATAGATATTGAGCTCGATTCTAGATATCACCGGCTATAATTAAAACCTATCTGTCATTTTCAAAATAATAAAATTAAAAAAGGACAGGCGACATTTATACTTCGTTCGCAAAATTTTTACGCACTTTTGCACGTTTCCCCAGTATTTCTGTCGATTTTATCCGCCATATCATATGACGACGGATAAAAATGACAGATAACGCATAAAACCACCGACTATAAATCAAAAACCAGAGAGAATAGATCTCCTGTCCTTTTCCAATGTTTTTAGTCCGAAAGTGACAAATAGATTTTAAATTTAGTTTTAGTCTTTAGTTGGTTATTTCTTAACTTGCTTAATTACTTGAATTGTGGATATTCAGTTTTATTTTTCGAAAATTACTTTAAATTCTTGAGTACGTCTCTCTAATTAATTCGTATTACCTACCTAATCTTTTATGTGGGCTCTTTAGAAACCTATGCGGGTATATAAAAATCTGTTTTAGGTAAAAGATAATTATTACTTAAAGTTAGCCTTATTTGAAAAATATACTTATGTACGTATCCAGCGAATATTATTAAACAGAATTCAATCCATTCTATATTTAGCTCAAATCGTAAAAAAACTAGTATTCATTCTATCATCGATGACGCAGCATTATCGTAAAAAATATACTTAACAAAAATTTGTATCTTCCGTGACTCTTAACAATAAATCTACAATACAAGCCGAACGCAAATTCCTAACCAAATATGCAATACAATAGTAATAATAGTATAACTGGTAATAATAGTGGCTGGCCTGCCCCGACAGCTCAGTGGAAAGTGACCATGCATCTTATTTTGAAGGTCAATGGTTTCATTGCCGTTAAAAACAATTGAGCCATTTCCCATTTTTATTGTGTCTGATAGTGATTGGCGGCTTGAAAACTCTGACTTAATCTAGGATTAGGTCTGGTTTCCCTTCTGGGTTGCGGAGGTCAGATGGCAGTTGCTCTGTGTAAAAACCAGTACCCTCGTTCAATCCCCTGGATTAGGTAGCTGACCCCGTGAGATACGGGATAAGGCTAGGGAGATGATGATGAGTAATTTCTATGTAAATAAATAAAGCGCCCTATAATATTTATTTACAAATGTGGAATATAAGTAAGTACATTCAAGCATTGATTACTTTTAGACTAGCCACAAAATTACGTAAGTATATTTTATTTAAACAACGCAGTATTTACTTGTATCTGTACGTTGTAAAATTACACTTCTGTACATGTCCATCAATATATTCTATGCCAAATAGTTCCTCCCTGTGCAATATGACCCAGAAATCGCGGAGTGCAACGACCCCCGGCAGACAATGTCAAATCGATTCGATCAGCTGACCGGCTTCCGAGCACAGGCCAGCCTCTGCTGTTATTTCGAACAGATTACGAGAAGTAGGCTCGGATGATCGATGGTGTTTTTGTTGGTTTGTATACCTTTTGATTTATGTATCATAAATCTGACACCGAATTTGTCACGAGTTTCGCTTTATTTTCTACATGATTATATCAGCTGCAACTGTCCACTACAGGACATGAGCTTCTTTATTGTGTTAGATATTTATCGATTTATCTTAAATATTTGCTTAAACTGTGGCTCAAACTCTACATAATATCTACCAATGAATGAAATGTGCCAAAAAGTAGAGCAGGCCTTCGTTGTTTAAATTTTGTTGTTTAAAACTGATAGGGTTTGCTCAGTCAACGACACTGAATAATTATCACCAGGAAATTCTTTCAGGAAATGAATATAAAAATTGGCTTCTCCATACACATTGTCTGATCGAGGTGGTCATTTTGTACGGCAAAGTCATTTTCTTTTTTCGTGTCCTGAAATAAATTACTGGTGATGGTAGTTCAGTTCCGTCGGCTGATCAACCCCAATCAGTTTGCGGGACGCTGTCCCTTACATCCCGTATTTTAAGTTCACAAAATTTGTGCGGAGAAACAATTCCTAATTTAATAATTTATTTTTTTAACAATGATTCAAATTTATCCTTTAAAATCTTTAAAGATGATACAAACTTATCATCTAGCTATTAAATATTATCATTTTAATTAAAACCCATCCAATTTGAATTGCTATCAGCAAGTTTCTTCGCGCAGAATTTTCATAATTTCCATTTTCACATTTCCAAATGAGTAGTCAAACGAAAGTAGTGTATGATAGTGTTGACACGGTTGGCGGGTTCGTAATCAGAGTATGAAGGCCTATCTATGAATACGGCACTTTCACTGACAGAGATAACTTACAGAGGCACATACGTACATATAATCACGTCTTTATCCCTTACGGGGTAGGCAGAGCGTAAGACGCGTAGTGAAAGGCGCTTTCGCCATGTCTGACATTTGCTGCTGCTGGATTGGGAGCGAGAGAAAAACATAGAATATGCCATTTTCTACCTGGCATGCTGTAAAAACCAGCTAAGGGCGGATTCCTGGGGTTTCAGTACGAGTATATTGTAATTTAGGCGATGGGCTAACAACCTGTCACTACAGCAATATACCTACAAATCAATCTTAAATAACCCTCAAAACTTTGTCCGATGTGGCGGAACGACATTTGTTTAAGTCGTTTACGCTCTGTCTACCCCATTAGGGATAAGGGCGTATATGTATATGTTTTTTTTTATCTCTCATGGGGTAGGCAGAACGTTAACCACAGTGACAGGTTGTCAGCCCATCGCCTAAATTATAATGTACTGAAACCCTCGAATCTCTTAGCTGGTTTTTACAGCATGCTCGGGAGGAATTGCAGTTGGCACATTCTATGTTTTTCTCTCGCTCCCAGGCCAGCATGGGCTACCATTGACGTTTTACCATTTCCGTAAGAATATACGTACACGCGTTCCATACCTATGCCTGTATGTATTTTATGCGGAAAACGTAACAAAGTACCCAAAACCTAGCTCGTAGGTTTCATTCATTCACACACTTCACACGTAGGTGGTGTGGCAATAAAAACCTCTGTTCACGCCCCTGACATGGTGCTGTGACATCACCACTGTACCTATCGACTCCTACGCAGTCTTAACTTAGCGTTCGGCTTACCCGGTGTTCGGATTTTGAGCAAGTATTGGTGACTTTAAAGCATACTTTAATGGTGAACTGGCAACGATTCTTCTTCATCTGTCAAATTGCAATTTAGGCGATGGGCTGACAACCTGTCACTACAGCAATATACCTACAAATACATACATACATATAATCACGCCTTTATCCCTAATGGGGTAGGCAGAGCGTAAACGACCTAAACAAAGGTCGTTCCGCCACGTCTTACAAAGTTTTGAGGGTTATTCAAGATAGATTTGTAGGTAACTGTCCCACTAGAAGTGGAGTTGTTTTTTAGCGACACACAACAAAAATACATACATAGATACATATAATCAGGACTTTATCCCCATATATCTTTAATAGGGTAGGCAGAGCGTAAGCGACCTAAACAAAGGTCTTTCCGCCACATGTGACAAAGTTTTGAAGGTTATTTAAGATAAACATCTTCTATTTTAAACACATGATTTAATTATAGACTTGAATGTATGAATTATTGATATCAAACCAATGTTTTTTTCTTATTAGAATCATCATATCAAAGGAAACCCGCCTAAACTGAATCACTGCAAGAATCACGAGATGAAAGAATAATTCCGCCACGGACTACTGCTTCATAAAATTGCTTCTGTATTTGGTAAGCTATGTGGTATTGTTTCCGATTTTCAGACTACGAAGATATAAAGATAAAATTCTTTATTGCATTGAGACACGTAAATAAGAAATGGGAAATACAGTGCTTTAATACAGATTTGTTTAGAATACCAGGCTGTATTCTCAAAACTCACAGAACAAGTACCAAGGGTTCTATCGTAAAATCTATTCCATGCGTTAAACGTATCATTCGCAAAATGTACTCCTTGTATAATGTACAATATTAAAGCTTGGCCGTTAAAATTTACACTGTTCTTTCTAACTCTTTTCTTTTACTTCCATGCTGGACTGGGAGTGAGAGAAAAACATAGAATGTGCCAGCTGCATTTCCTCCCGAGCATGCTGTAAAAACCAGCTAAGGGATCAGAGGGTTTTAGTATATTGCAATTTAGGCGATGGGCTGACAACCTGTCACTACAGCAATATACGTACAAATACATCTTAAATAACCCTCAAAACTTTGTCAGACGAGGCGTTACGACCTTTGTTTAGGTCGTTTACGCTCTGCCTACCCCATTAGGGATAAAGGCGTGATTATATGTATGTATGTATGTATGTTCTTTCTAAAAATGAATGAACCTCAAAACTAGTCATAGTGCATCTTACGTCCTATTATGAAGGTGTTGACGCTCTACCTATTCCGGAACAGGCGATACAGGCGTGACTGTATGTGTGTAATGTATGCTCTGTGTTCAAATCTTCTTCTGTCGAGTGGGTATCGAGTCTATCGACCCGATGAACCCTGGTGTCAGAGTTTTTAAACCGCCTAGTAGCACAATTATCAGGCCTCTGACATAGTTTGAGTAACGACCACTATCAAAGACAGCGACCGGGACCAACGGCTTAACGTGCCCTTCGAAGCACGAAATCTTTTTATTTTCGGACAATCAGGTGATTCAGCCTGCAATGTCCTAACCAAACTGGGGAAAAATTCACAAAGTGATAAATTGTCAAATATCAACTTTGTGTTTCCCCCCTGGGAATCGAACCCAGGACCTCCAGATCGGGAGTCCATGGCACTAGCCACTAGACCACGGAGGCAGTGTGTTCAAATATAAATTATGATAAATACAATTGATTCTGAGTTATTTCAGAACTCAAGATCAAGTACTAAAGAGCACTTCAGTCCAGATTCATACAATGATTGACGGCAACATGATCTGACCAATTGAAATATATTTAGCCAAGATCAATGAAGCTCTGAACTTCACTGAACTTCAGGTAAAGTCAGTGACCCCAAATAAACCATTTGTTGTTTGGTTTTTAATGAGATATGTTAAGATTTAAATATAGTTTAGGTTATTCTAGTGTTTGCGTCGAGAAAATGGTAGCACGCACATACTGTAGGTGTACATACATATAATCACGCCTTTGTCCATAATGGGGTAGACAAAGCTTAAACGACCTAAACAAAGGTCGTTCGCCACGTCTGTAATTGCTGTAGTAACAGGTTGTCAGTCAATCGCCTAAATTGAAATATACAAAAACCCTCGGATCCCTTAGCTGGTTTCTACAGCATGCCTGGCTCTATTTGTTTATAAGCATGTGTAATTCTGTTTATATAGTTCTGATTATATTTACGTTTCTAAGTATTTAGTAGAGGACTATGCAGTACCAAGATAAACCAATATTATGTTTAATGGTGTCAAGCTGTGTTTCTTTAATGTGAATTGATTCAATTTCTCCAACTTTATATCGGGTTTTCCCATTGGAATGAAATACTATCAACGGTAGAAACTGACCAATATCCTTTCATAGCAAACTCGCTATCATAGATAGCCTTATCATGCACAAAAGCGGTCTTACTGTAAGTGATCACTTCTAGACAACCTTTTGGAAAGAGATTTAACGGGATGAAAGGTTTGATAATAAGTGTTCCTATCAATCAATCAATTACTCACTAACTAAGGCTCGCATTTATAAAGCGATCTCAAGATTGAGAGCAATATTAAGTATGGATTTGACAGGCCATTTTTGTACTGGCGTGACATATCTGATACTTCTGTGCTGTTTATCAATATGGCCCTTAATCACTCAGCAACTTATTATCTCAAATTATAGACTACACTTAAGTAGTTAGAAGGCAATAAAACCATTAAGTGATTATAAAAAAAACCGGTTGTAACTACTGAACTATCTTTGATCTATTGTCCTTATATGGCGACCGGTAGATCACGATCTACTCGAACAAGCATACCTAATCGATATGATCGATCGATTCTGAATCTGGCGATGATCGCGTTTCTAGCGATATTGGAAATCAATCGATTGAACGTTTTGCTCTCGCTGAGTTTTTGTTTATAGTTCAGGTAAGTACCTATAATCAAAATAAATCATCATCATCAGTTCATAATACGTCCCCACCGAGGTTTACGAGCCTACCCTGAATAGGGCCTTAGTGAACCGTGGGCCCACAACGGATTGGTTGACTTCACTCACAACCTTTGAATTTCTTCTTAGGTGCGTGCAGGTTTCCTCACGGTGTCTTTCTTCACCAAGCGCCGAATAAACGTACATATGAAATTCGAAAACTGAAAAACACATTGGTACGTGGTGGGATTCGAACCACGACCCCCTGTACAAGAGGCAGCGGACCTATCCACTATACAATCGGGCTTTTTAAAATAAGTCCTGTTTGATGTGCCCCTTAAAATTTGTCAATCAACATCGTAACAACTCGAAAAACTATAAAATGAACATTTAAAAAGAAAACTAATAAAATGTGTCTGAGGGCCGTATTTGTAATCAGCTCCCACGAGTGACAGCGAGTTTGAGTTCGTATCAGCAATGTCATTTCAGTACAAACTGGCCTGTCAAATATTTACTTAATATTGCGCTCAAGTTTGATATTGCTTCATAAATACGACCCTGAAATACATAGAAATTGTATCTGTCACAGCTACTACTTGCTATTTCTCATATTCTCAAAACTAAATAAAACTGTGAGTGCAAAAAAAAATCAAGCTTATAGCTTCATCGAACCAGTTAACAAACAGATTTCCAACAAAAAAGCTCCTGAAGATAAATAGGATCGTGGGCAAACTGCTCGTGAGCTACCAATAGATAGCGTCTACATCTTCTAACGAACTCGTGTCAAACAGACCTCTGTGCTTTAGAAAGCTCGGGAAAGGGGTTCGTGATAAAGTACGATTGAGTGTTAGGTTTTGGCCTAATAATGGAATTGTATTTTGAAAGTGATTTAATAATATCGGTTATATTACTTATTACGCGAGCAACCCCTATCAGTTTGCGGGACGCTGTCCCTTACATACATACATACATATATAAATCTACCTACCCCATTATCTCTAATGGGGTAAGCAGAGCGTAAACAACCTAAACAAAGGTCGCTCCGCCACGTCTGATAAAGTTTTGAAGGTTATTTAACATAGATTTGTAAGTAGGTATATTGCTGTAGTAACAGGTGGTCAGCCCATCGCCTAAATTTTAATATACTGAAACAATCAGATCCCTTAGCTGTTTTTTACAGCATGCCCGGGAGGAAATGCAGCTGGCACATTTTATTTTTTTTGGCTCTCGCCCCACGGCCAGCTTACACCCTGTATAACAAGCGGAACTTTAAACTTCAATGCTCTAGCTGACACTAGGCGCTACACAAAGCTTCCTAACGGTGGGCTTTCTTTGACATCGCTTCGTCAGATCGTTAGAGACTACTCGCGCGCACGACTAACGTATATTTCTTACTCGAGAATGACTTGACATTTCAATTTAAGTTAAATAAAATAACGTTTTTACAGCATGCCCGGGAGGAAATGCATCTGGCTCATTCTATGTTTTTCTCTCGTTCGAGTCCAGCATGGACGTCAGGGATCCGAGGGTTTCAGTATATTGCAATTTAGGCGATATACCTACAAATCTATCTTAAATAATCCTCAAAACTTTGTCAGACGTGGCGGAACTACCTTTGCTTGGGTCGTTTACGCTCTGCCTACCCCATTAGGGATAAAGGCGTGATTATAAGTATGTATGTAAATAGTAACGTTAGGTAAATATATTCAAAAACACATTTCATCAATGAATGATACGTGTTGGCAAATTAGTTAAATTACTAAAACTACAATTTCATTATGTTGAACAAACAAGATCTTCGATTAAAAGACATGAAACTTTGTTTACCTTTATTCTAAAACCGAGTTGGAAATACTATAGATGTTAATGCTTATTAAGGTTCATTTCTTCGTAGTAAATAAATTTTAAAATACGCTTCCTTACTGGACAGTAAAGCATCAACGAATTCGTCCAAGATCAACAGCCAAAAGATGCTTTTCATCACTTCATACTAATTTGGAGGGTACAATTTTAAACAGGTCTATCAGTGTCTGGTCTTCACCTATGCCTCCGTGGTCTACTGGTCAGCAATGGGCTCACGATCCGGAGGTCCTTGAGGTTGTGAGTTCTTTCCCAGTTTGGTTAGGATACAGGCTGAATCCACCTGATTGTCTGGAAGAAAACGGATTCCGTGCTTCGGAGGTCACGTTAAGCAGTCGGTCTCTGTACCTGTTTCTAATAGTGGTCGTTACAGGTCGATATTGCTCCACGTCCGTAAGAACTACCTTAACAACCCTACACGTGACCCCGGGCGGTGCTAAGAGTGCAACAATACCGGCTGCTGCACTGCCCTCTGGACCTCGCAGCAAATAATGCAAACAAAGAGGAATTTAAATACTACTTTTTATAAGGATACTTTTTTTTTCATGCTGGTCTGGGAGCGAGAGAAAAACATAGAATGTGCCAGCTGCATTTCCTCCCGGGCATGCTGTAAAATACAGCTAAGGGATCCGAGGGTTTCAGTATATTGTAATTTAGGCGATGGGCTGACAACCTGTCACTACAGCAATATACCTAAAATTCTATCTTAAATAACCCTCAAAACTTTGTCAGACGTGGCGGGACGACCTTTGTTTGGGTCGTTTGCGCTCTGCCTACCCCATTAGGGATAAAGGCGTGATTATATGTATGTATGTACTTTTTAACCACTGGAAATTGTCTTATTCCACCTGGAAAACTCAAGAAGCCGGATAAACTGTGCTTCGAAGCTACTGTCAAAAATAATTAAGACCATAACTATGACACATTCAATTTGATCCAACATTTTGACCACATTTTTGCGGTCTCTGTCTACTTCAATCAAGTTAAAAAAAACTTGACAATGCTTTTGTTTTGAGGTCATTGGTCACTTTGAAATTTGGATTGCGGTTAGTATGGTGTCTAGTATGGGGCAGTTTCAGTCAGCAATTTTTGTATGGTATCGTGTATGGTATGTTTTTTGTTCCAAACTTGCATCAAACAATACAGCTTTCAGCTTTAAAGTAGAAAGTAGGATATACCAGCTTTGGAAGCCACATTAAGCTGCCAGTTTGGGCGCTGATTTTTAAAAGTGGTCGTATTACAATCCACATCAGAGGGTTATTAGACGGTTTAAAACTCTAACTATAGGATTCATGGGTCAAAAGTTAAATATCTATTTTGAAACAAAAAGTAAATTACCAATTTGCAATCAAGAATGTAAAATAACAACACTTTCTCATTATTTTTTAAAATTTTCAATTTTCATTTAGTTTTTTTTTAATTAAAGAAAGGTTTCAATTCTCGCATTCCCAACATTTCTACGTTTTGATGTCTACAAGATAACACAAACAATTTACAACTACAATGTCAGTTCACACTATATCTAACCATCTGTGGCTGGCAAAGCCCCCATTGTTCCTCGCGAAGTCCCTTCACAGTCTTATATTTACTATCAAATCTAGGGGACTTCACGGTATTGTATAAACTTGCTATGCGTGAAGTCCCTCGTTCAACATACTATCAGTTTAAGAATCGCGAGACTTAGTGCATATTTTTGTGGAGGTTGTTATAAGAAGTGTTATGTTTTGAATGTAAATTGAGGAATAAATAATAGATGATTTAATTTCATAGAACCTAATTGTATAATTGTTAGACTCGTATTTATAAAATTATCTCAAGATTGAGAGCAATATTAAGTAAGACAGATAAGACTGGTCGATTTGTACTGAAATAACTTTTCTGATCCAAACTTGAACTCGCTGACATTCTTTAGAGCTGACTATAAATACGGGCCTTAGTAACTGACCGTTTCTTTAGTTATGTATAATAGGTAAAAATATTTAGTGCTATATAATAGCACTAAATATACGTATGGGTTATTTTTTTTAATAGTGGTATGAAAATCTTCTATACATCTCAATTTTATAAGACTGTTATTATTCGATACTTCTACTTTGTAAGTTTTTATAAAAAAGCCTGTAAGAAATGTAGGCTAAATATATTTTGATCAATTATTTAATCACTAACGTGAAAGTAGTAAACCTTAACATTTCGAATAAACAAAAGTATTTAATAATAAGTTCCACCTATTGACAACAGCTACGTAATAGCTTTCTTGAAAGGTCAAGTGTAATTCGTAAAAAAAAAAAAACACCGACTAGCCTGCATGAAAGAAATACGGGGTGTAAGGGACAGCGTCCCGCAAACTGATAGGGGTTGCTCAGTCAATGACACTGAACAACTATCGCCGGGAAATTCTTTCAAGAGTGGAAAAAAATAGTTTTCCATACAAATTGTCTGATCGAGATGGTCATTTTGTATGGAAAGGTATTTTTTTACATCTCCTGAAAGAATTTCCCGGTGATCGATCTTCAGTGTCGTTGACTGAGAAACCCCTATCAGTTTGCGGGACGCTGTCCCTTACACCCGGTATAAGCGCGGTTATTTTATGCCTACAACTGCAAGAAAAAGGTATGACTCTATTTCCATAGACCAATACGGACCAAGGAAGTGACATAATGACAAAATATTATCAGCAAACCGTTCAATGTCAAAAATAATTAAGATTTAAGCTAAATCCTACACAAATTATTCATAAGTTTACTGGACCAACATTGATAAAACACAAATAACTATTGATGACATCATGCAGTTGACATCATGCTTTATATGGTCAGAAAAACAAGGCTCAATGACTATACTATAGATCAGGGGTGGCCAAATTTTCTATGTATGCGGTCTATATTTTACCATCTCCTTGGGGTCTACCCACCGTCATGTCTTTTTTTCCAATTAGAATTAAGATCCACAAAACAGCTTAAATTGGATGTTTATTATTTAATTATCAATGTTTTTGGCTACTTCCATGCTGGCCAGGGAGCGAAAGAAAAACATATAATGATCAAGCTGCATTTCCTCCCGGGCATGCTGTAAAAACCAGCTAAGAGATCCGAGGGTTTTAGTATATTGCAATTTAGGCGATAGGCTGACAACCTGTCACTACATCAATATACCTACAAATCTATTTTAAATAACCCTTAAAACTTTGTCAGAAGTGGCGGAACGACCTTTGTTTAGGTCGTTTACGCTCTGCCTACCCCATTAGGGATAAAGGCGTGATTATATGTATGTTTTTGGCTTGTGGATGCTTGACATGACAGTACGTAATTTTCGAAAAAGTCGTGTTGCACAATCTATCGGCTTATTTGTAAAACAGAAACGAGTTACTTCTCCCAGACATGCAATGGAATCTTGCCTTTATGCATCAGTAAAAAAACCGTACCTTTTAATGCTCTTATTTTGAAAAATATGTCGCATTGAACTTTTTCCCTATAAGAGGAATATGTCCGAATTTATTGCGGCGGTCGACCGCAGTCGACGTCTTGGCCTCATCTTATAGATCATTCATGCGGTTGTCGTCTTGGCCACCCCTGCTATAGATCTTATAGATCATTCATAAATATAAAAAATATGTGGGAGTTATCAAAAACAATTGCTATTAATTTCTTGTTTGTTGGACATGAACATGATATATGACTTTAATAATAGCGTTTTAAAATATATGAGCTGATTTAACAGGCAAAGCGATGTACAAATTTATCATTAACTTTGTTAAACTGATCGATATATTATTAACATAATAACGAAATTACAAGAACATACATACATACATAAAATCACGCCTTTATCCCTTACGGGGTAGGCAGAGCGTTAAACGCCTCGCAAAAGGCGCTTTCGCCGCGTCCGACAATAATTGAGGGCAATTTTAGACTGTAATGTGTATTGCCATAGTGACAGGTTGTCAGCCCATCGCCTAAATTACAATACACTGTAACCCTCCGAGTCCCTTTTGCTGTCCCCTACAGCATGCCCGGCAGGAAGGGCAGCTGGAACATTCTATGTTTTTCTATCTCTCCCAGTCCAGCATGGAAGTAAAGAACATACATACATATAATGACGCCTTTATCCCTAATGGGGTAGGCAGAGCGTAAACAACCTAAACAAAGGTCGATCCGCCACGTCTGACAAAGTTTTGAGGGATATTTAAGATAAGATTTTTATGTATATTGCTGTAGTGAATTGCTGTAGTCCATAGACTAAATTGCAATATACTAAAATCCTCGGATCCCTTAGCTGATATTTACAGCATGCCCGGAAGGAAATGCAGCTGGCACATTCCATGTTTTCTCTCGCTCCCAGTCCAGCATGGAAGAACTAATCGATATATTATTAACATAATAACGAAATTACAAGAACAAGAACTAATTCACGCTAAATATGTACCAATTACACATTTTAAAGATGCCGCCTTGAATTAATTGATAACTGTTTTTTTTTACGATCTGCCAAATAAGACAAAATTTCGAATGAAGTAACCAAATTGTACAATTTTATTCATCATAAAATAAAACTCCTTTTAATACTTTATGGAATAAACCAATCTCCTATATATTTGGCCATAAAAGTGCATCCCATATAGGGCGAGGGGTTCAGAAGTGGCTGCCATGTGCGGAGGTAACGGGTTCGATTCCCAGTGGCACCATGTGGGCGGGCCACACAGGCTCAACTGAGCAGTTACTTCTTTCTTATATGGAGTTCAAATTGTGCAAATTTTATGGGTTTTAAATTTATCATACAAGCAGTTTTAGGCAAAGAAAATATACCCTATTCCAAAGATTTGACGTTTAGAAATTATGATATAAGTATTAAATGTCTGAATCGTCTATCCAATTTAATACGTATTAAAAAAAGACAAAGAATTTGATGTCAGTAACAACTAAATACAAAACAATGGCCATTAGTTGATCTCATTAAAAAAGATTGCTCTCATACAAAAACATACAAATAGAGCCATAAAATACACAAAAGACCAGAACCACAAATAATAGGCTCGATTCTTGATTCCACCGGCTAAAACTAAACTTAAAATCTATCTGTCACTTTCAAAATAATAAAATTAAAAAAGGACAGGCGATTTATACCCTATGGTTTTACACTTTGTCCACTAGATTTCGACGCGCATTTGCACGTTTACCCAGTATTTCTGTCAATTTTATCCGCCATATCATATGAGGGCGGATACAAATGGCAGATAACGCATAAAACCACCGACTTTAAATCAAAAACCGAAGAGAATAGATCTCCTGTCCTTTTCCAGTGTTTTAAGTCTGAATGTGACAAATACATTTAAATTTTAGTTTTAGCCGGCAATTGGTTTTAGCGGAGCCCATTATGCACCATAAATTCCAACATCAGAAAGATTAACTCGGATAAGCATAGAAATGTCTTCATCAGCATAAACAGTTACATTTCTGTCCGAAAGAGAAATGGCTTGACGCCTCAAATCCTGTTTTATCGCGATATAAATTTGCTAAGTAAGGGACCGGTGCGCCCACGTACATGTGGGGACTTCCTTGAATTTCTGGTCTGGTTACTGGATATTTTGCTTCATGTGTAGGTACTTGTATGGTAATCTGGTATGGTTGGTAAGTGAAATCTTTCTTCCTTGTTTGAAAGTGTTTATGCACTAGGGCAATTTAAAAAAAGAGTCGAACTAAGAGAAAATCTAACCGTTAATAGTGAGTACTAAACGCAATCAGTCAATGCGCATAGAATAAGAGTTAACTTTACCAGATTCTGTTTTCAAATGCACACAATTCTAACCTCTTCAACATAAAATTGAACAAGCTTCTTCTGGCTAAGAAATTAAATATTGAACAACAAATTACGATCCCTCAAGACTATATTTTGACAAACACTTTGTGAATGCTTAGAATCTAACATGTAATTTTCTAATGAAATTTTCACAGTGTGATAAATAAAATTAAACTTAACTTAACTAATCTTAGATTAGATAATCGTCTTTAAAATGAAAATCGTTAAATTTCATAATGGATTTAATTAAGTCGCGTCGTGAAGTACGCGACTTATATTCCAAAGTGAGTACCCGTTATTAAAATATTTATTTAGAATGTCTCACTTAAGTTTAAATAGTTTGATGGTTTTAATTATTTAAAAGTAAACAATACACGAGCTGACACAAAACAAAACACAAACGTCAAACGAACGAACTTGGTTTTAATTGGTTTATTTATGACGCTTTTCTTACAACTACGTAAGATACACACAGACGTAACTACATGTATCTGAGCACATCAGTACATCGATCTCATGATGAGAAGTGAATCGAAAGTGTGAGTTCCGGCGAGAGTCAACACATCAGCCACGGCACACGGCACACGGCAAGGGCTAGCTAATTGAGAAAGTTGCAGACTTGGCTACATGCGCAAACGTATGACGCGAGATTCCATACTGATCTTTCGTGAGACAATTTACAGTTTAGATTTAGATTAATTTATTACACATTATCAATTCATAATTGCATTGCATTAATAATAAAAATGTCTGAGAATAATATGATCGTCAAAACAAAATTATAATAACATAAATTTTACAAAAAAATAATCTTTTCTTCCGTGCTAGCCTAGGAGCGAAAGAAAAACATAGAATGTGCCATCGTGCATGCCGTAAAAACCAGCTATAGGATCCGAAGGAAAAGTTTCTGTATATTGCAATTTAGGCGATGGGCTGACAACCTGTCACTACAGCAATAAACCTACAAATCTATTTTAAATAAACTTCAAAACTTTGTCAGACGTGGCGGAACAACCATTGTTTGTGGCGGAGTGACCTCTTTTACGCTCTGCCTACCCCATTAGGGATGAAGACGTGATTATATGTATGTACGTATGAACCTTATCAATTTAGGGTCAGAACGATGAAAGCGCACTATTAAATAGAACATTTGACAAAACCTTTACTTGGCGATATAGGCATTTTCTTCGAGGCTCACATAAAATATAGATAGGAGAATATTTAGCTCGTTCTTTTCTCACATAAATTTGTCAAGCCCTGTTCAAATTACTATGTTTGATTATTACTTGTTCCATAAACATTTGATGGTGCAATAATGACGTACCTTTCATTGTATCCAATTATATTTTCGTTATGCAGAAACGAAAACTTGAAGTTCTCAAAAGCAAAACTGACATCACCTACATCGCGAAATCCTTACAACAAAAAAAAAACTGGACAGCGGATGCCTTAACATGATGTCATTTCCTTTCTTTCAAGCCAAACCAGGAACCATAAAAATCGTTCACGGTTTGATTAAATGCCTTTTAGGAACGGTTTTTAGCTGTTTTGAATAAAGAATTTTAGTTTTTTTTTTGAGCTATTCTCATTTCATGTTTTGTGTTTTAAGTACCTCGTTAAAAATGTTACTTCAATTAAGTGGATAACTATATTTGAATATAAGTTAGTGTTTTAATTACTATAGGATAGACACATAGACGTTTTTGATTGAGTAGACTGCTTTACTGACAGATAAATCAATGTTTCTTTCCCGTAGTTTGTCTTTTAAAAACATCTGAAGATGAAAGGAATATGCTATACCAAGTTCACCACTATCATATCTATTACAATTTAAGTCTCTCTTGACCTAGCCTTAACACGAACACACTCACAGCCCCTACTAGGATTCCCTGTATCGGGGTGCCATGGACATACACAGAAACAACCACAAAGACCCGGGAATCGAACCCGGGACCCTCTGCGTAGCAGGCAGATACACTGCCAACTAGGCTGCGTGGGTCGTCAATTAACAAGCTAAACTTTCGTAATTTGACCCATGATAAACATGCCAAAATGTAGGATTGTGTCTTTAAAACTTGTCAATTAGAAGAAAATACTCCTAACAAATTAACAACGCAACAAGACTCATTCATAAAACTATAACTTTACAATAAACAAAACCCTTCGCTCCCCTAAACCACTATACGGTCGTGGCGATAACCCCACATCATAATACCATAGCGCACGTACAACGTCAAGTTCACGTTAACGCATCGTTGCGCACGCGCCGCTTGCGCCCGCGCCGCACCTGTGCGCGCTTCCGGACAGCCGCCATCTTGCGCCAGGTAGCTTTATCAAGTTGAAAATGTCATCAAATAAGTTACGTAGCTACTACATAAACATGTCATCCATTAAAGAAAGAAATGATTGGGAAGTAACAACTAATTCTTCCAAAAATATAAATAAGACGAAAGAACAATATCAATGCAAGTACTAAAGAAGAAAATGACGTACACGGCATGAATGAGAAATACAAGATTAATTTTAAGGAGTATGTTCAAGAAGAAGATTTTACAATATAAATTAAAAATCAATCATTAATATGAGTTTCAGAGAGCAGAAATATACTTTCATAACCCTTTCTTTTTGAAAAATAATTACAGATTAACCAAAACCTACTGTTATAAATTGTACAGACTGAAATATTATTTATAAATATTCTATTAAAAGACATTGTAACTACATAATACTAAGATGACAATGAATCTCAATAATACTTATTAAACTATTTAAAGTGAAATAATACAACAAATAAATGTAAAAAAAAAAAAAACAAATACCACAACTTCGCAATAAACAGAGAATATGTGAACAACAACACTAGAATCACAGATCCAAACAAGCAAAGAATGCCAAAGGCATAGCAACAAGTGGCGAATAAAATGCAGGCAACAATAATACCAAGACGACGATTACACACACGCGAATTGGTGAGCGCATGCGCACCGGCGCGCATCTCCCCCCATTGTTGGAACAATAAGACGAGGATTCAGGTGTTTCGAATTTTGAAAAAGACTTGAAATTTTTAAAAGAGGATGTTGTGTAATTAAATTATGGATGTGTAGATGAAGAGGAAGGCATGAATAATGCTGAATGGATTGTTGTTGATTAAAATGAAGACACAAATTCATAAAACATTATTAACGAATTTAACTGATAGAATCTATTTCCAATTTTCTTCGTGCTAAAATAAAATTCACCCTGTGTGTGAAGAAAATTACTACGTCGCTTCTATTTGATACTGTAGATGGTACTAAAGAAGCAACAGGTGACTAAGACAATGCCTACCGTCTGTGAGACGAAGATTACTCATGTGGTTTCGACAAACTCAACAGAGCGAGTATCCGGTGTCTTTAAGCAGGTACAACAAATATAGTAGACAATAGTGTTAAAGATTCTGCGAATAAAGATTTTACACTAAGGAGTGAAGCTAGTTTTAATAACTAAGTAGAAGTGTGCCTTTTATCACAATTTATTTTATAAACATAAGCTTTGTTCCATCGGCGCGTGGAATTTTCAGTGCACTGAACATGTAAACCCAATTGTATCCAAAAGAATAGCCTAATAATATTTTTCCGTAATTATGTGAATTCCTATAGTTGAACATTTTAATTTATCACTTCTGACTTAGACGCATTTAAATGCACCGCTATACGGTCAGTAATCTATCCGACACATTATTTCCCTTCACTTCCGAGGCGCCGCATCCACATGACATGACTGTTAAACGGCGTTAATAACATCTATTCTTGTTTATTAAATTAACAACTTCACACATTCAGATAGACGTGCTTCGTCATTAACGATTCAATCTTCGTCGCGTTTACCACTAACTGCATCGTAAAAACTGTAGTCTACTTTATCAAATGCCTCAGTAAGATCTACATACAACACATAAAAAATTACATACTTTTCTTACGCCGTAGTGCTAACGGGGTCAGCAAATATCAGCGGTCTAATAATTAAAAGCTAATATGTGGCGCTGTGGTGACAGATTATTATCAGTCTTTCATTGGTCTTTTACAAGACACTGAAACTTTTGATTCAATTTTAATCTCCTAAAGAATGCCCGGGATTAGAATCAGCTGAGATATTCTACGATTTTTACCGCTCCCAGTCCATAAAAACGGTGGTCTACTTAATCAAACGCCTCACTTAGTTCTACAATATAAAGACATGCAAAATGGGTACTTTCAGTAGCGTGTTGGTCGTCTCACGCGCCGCTAACCAGTTATAATTACAGACAAAAAGTAGATGAAGCGTTGGAACATCAACATGCTTCCTATTCTAGACAGTTTTACCTGGAAAATTGTAAGGGTGCATAATTTTGTGCTTAGCAGTAGTGTTTGTACTTTGTTCACACACACACACATAATCACGCCTTTATCCCTAATGGGGTAGGCAGAGCGCAAACGACACAAACAAAGGTCGTTCCGCCACGTCTGACAAAGTTTTGAAGGTTATTTTAAAATGGAATTGTACGTATATTGCTGTAGTGACAGATTGTCAGCCCATCGCCTAAATTCCAATATACTGAAACCCTCTGATCCCTTGGCTGGTTTTTACAGCATGCTCGGGAGGAAATGCAGCTGGCACATTCTATGTTTTTCTCTCACTCCCAGTCCAGCATGGAAGTAACTTTGTTCAATAGTAAGTATTTTATGGAGGTGAACTACAGTTGTCTTTAGAGAGGCTATGAGAATGCTTGAATTCAAAAGAAGGAGTGCCGCCACAGGTACAATTTTAAGGACATTTTTTCTTTTTGTAACTTAAATGAAGATATCTGTATTATTTACAGAAAATATGATCTTTTTAAATAAAAGGGAAATGACAATTAGTTTACACTGTTCACACTTTCACGCGCTAGGCAAATCATAAAAAATTACAATGCAAAACATACATTATCATTACTGGCTTTAAAAATTTTGCCCGGGAAGATAAACAACTGGATCATTCTATTTTATCGCTTCTAGTTTAGCTTGGAAAAAGGAAAAGACTTCCGATTGCAATTATCTCATTCAACAATTACCACCAACGAAATTATATCACGCACTCCACATACCCACAAGATATCGTGTAGCCACGTAGACCAATTAATCTAGAGAAGCAATTGGACATTTCACCTAATGCTATATAATAATGAAATAATTGAATAATACAATAATGGAGTTTCTCAATTAATCAGTGCGAGGCAGATAAGCAAAGAGGTAGTTAACGTGTTAAATTGCCTGTAGTGGACTTGCACGAAGTTAATAAGTTATTTATTGGTGTAAAAAAATGATTGATTATTATTGAATATTCTGAAAATATTCGCAACACAGAATTTGCGTATTCAGCCTTCAAGAAACATTAACATTTTCGAGATTATGAGTTCATCAGTTAAAACTGATGCACCCAAAGTAACACATTTTATTTCCGTCTTTAAAGTCAGTTGTCAGTTCTAAGCTAACAGTCTGTTAGCTTAGAAGAAACTGAAAGTTTAGATCAACATCGTGATTAAAAATCAAATCAAAACACTATTAAACAATTTGTAGATCTAAATGAAGATCTAGATGTGGTGCATAAAGTGAGTGAAAAATTGTGCCAGATGTCTACTTTCATGCTGGACTGGAAATGATAAAAACATAGAATGTGCTAGTTGTTTGTCTTCCCGGGCAAAAGTCAGAAGACGGATTGAATCAGATGGAGGGTTTTTTATGTATTGCAAATCAGGCGATGGCCGACAACCTGCCATATACTACCAAAAATCAACTTCGACAACAAATTATCAGACGTACACTATTTTTAGTAAGACGTTAACGCTCTGCCTATTCCTATAACTTATTATATAGGCGTGATTACTGAAACAATGTTGCAACAATCTGGATCTAAATGAAGATATAGACGTACAATGTCTAGTGAGAAATAGTGCCTAGTCACAGACGCCTGAACCCGTGACATTCTGGACAGCGAGTCTATTCAGAGACTGAACTTTACGAACATACCGACTGACATGATCTATTATTGGTATATGCCACTTTCGATGTTGTAGCGTCCTCTGGAATGTGTGATGAAAACTTTGATAATATTTTAAATGTCAAATTGTTATTAAGTAGGATTTTTTTGAACATTGTATTGTAACATGATTGACGCATAATATGACCACCTTTGGAAAACAATTTTCTTGTTCCTGAAAGATTTTTATTGTGAAAGTTTCCTTAATTGAGCAACCCCCTATCGGTTTGTGGGAAACTGTCCCTTACACTCCGTATAAAAAAAATGCCTAAATAGAACCTACTCTTACACTTCAAAAGTTCAAAACTAAGCAATTAAAGCATTAAATCGCCTTCAATCAACTCAAGCGTTTATCATTAAGAATGCAGATTGCCCGATCCATTCAAAAGCTTATTTCAGAACCATTTCGTCTTATAAAGTCTTAATACTAAAGATGTAGCCAACCAAAGACTGATACGACTTTGAAGTGCTCTCTCGTGTTGGTACCAAAGTAGAGATTAATGATAATGAGACACATTCATATTCGGATCTCTGACAGCTAAGCTTGTTATGCAGCTAAGTTGCATTTCATCATGAAAACTGATCGGCTTACTTGTTTGTATTGAAAGGAGGGTTAGCCCTCGACGTTTCGATCCTATACGGATCTTCATCAGGGGAGGAGAAATTCGCACTCCACCGCCCGCTAAACGCAACCTTCGACTTCATTTGAACTTCTTCATTTCAGTCGAAGGTTGCACTTGGCGGGCGGTAGAGTGTGACTTTATAGGGTCGAAACGTCGAGGGCTAACCCTTATTTCAATACAAACAAGTAAGCCGATCAGTTTTCATTATGAAAACATGACACTTGTTGATCGTTTGGTGTTTAATAGTTGCATTTCGTCACAACTAGTCATGATGGCAAAATGCTGCAAGCCTATCCTAGGGCTTAAATATGAGAAGTAAGAAATTAAAAATTCGCCGCGGGCAGGGTTTGAATGCCGTTCCATTGCTCTGCTAAGTGAGCTACCGGGGCGGTAGCCAGAAAAATATTGGTAGACTGACTTTTTCTATTAATTAACAATATCACAGTTATTTTGATGGAATCTCATAATTTAGGGCGTCAGGTTTATTAGCGTATAAAAACGAATTATGGTCACATCTTAAAATAAGGTATAAAATTCCTAAATTGGTAACACAAGTCCAAATACAATTTATTTTAAGTACTTATAAGTATTTTTCTTAATTGAAAACATACTACATAAAATAATTCCCATATCTTGTAATTGAAAACAGGTACTAAAATCAAAATAATTGTCGTATTTTTTCATCATCTTTAAATAATCTTCAAAAAGAGCGTCAGCTTCGTTAATACTTTTAAAGGCACATTAAGATTCCTGCCAAGATTTTTGAACGGTCACGAACTGACCCAAATATTTAA
Source organism: Scrobipalpa costella (assembly GCA_949820665.1). NCBI lineage: Eukaryota > Metazoa > Arthropoda > Insecta > Lepidoptera > Gelechiidae > Scrobipalpa > Scrobipalpa costella. Next base: position 14,864,293 of record OX463315.1, read on the forward strand.
GAGCTTGCACGTCTGTACTTAAAACGCTCTTAAAATGTCTCATGTCTTGACAAAACTGAGAGAAAGACCTACTTTAGTGTAATTAAAGTAATTGGCGCCAATATAAAAACAAAGGCGTGAAATGTTGGAAATGTATTGAAGCCGATGAAAGAAAGAAATTAGAAAGTGTTTTTTTAATATTTAGTATAATTTTTGATATACAAGTGTAACAGAAAGGGTATATGCACCCGAAAGGATATGAACCATAAAACCCATAAAACTAAACAACTTTCGCAAAGGATCATAGGTCGAAAACCAAAATGCTTGACTCCCCATACTACACACACACGCTATCAGCTGATGCATTTTGTATGGAAGGTAATTTTTTTTCATGTTTTGACCTATGTTCCTTTGGGAAAGTTGTTTAGTTTCATGGGTTAGTTCATATCCTTTCCGGTGCATATACACTTTCTGTTACACGTTGTAGAATATATGATTTTAATTCCTATATATTAGGCTTATGCATACCTAATGATATTTCATCAATTACCTATGTAGACTGGAGTAAATGATTGTCACGGTATCGTCTAAATACATAACTACCATAGTAGAAAGAGGGGCCGCAACGATGTCATTTTATGTACATTGCAAGTAAAATCACAGTCCATGTAACTGTATATAACTATAACTACAGTATTTAAATATGTCACCGTGATGTATTCTAGAGAATCACAATAAACGCTGTGACACCTGCGCGCGAGTGGACATTTAAACTTAGCCTTGATGACGTCACCGATCTGCTGATAAACCTTTGCGCAGGATTCGAATGCCGATGGGTTTTTTAAAGGTGTCATTGCGATTGCCTAGGTGGAGATGTGTGGAGAATATGTTTTAACTTAAGAGTTAAGAATATCCTCTGAAATCCTTTGATAAAGGGAGGTAAAGATACAGTAAATTTTATAAGTTTTAAAACCTGTAAAAGAAACCCTTCTTCCTTCCAATGGGACTGAACAACTTTTTCCAATTGTATAGGTTCAAAATGAAAAAAGGACTTCTTTTACAAAAAGGGCCAGCTGATCGTATAACCAAATTGTTTTTTCATGGTTTGACTTGTGCCCCTTAGCGATCTTTAGTTCGTTTTTTTTTGTTTCAAAAATATTTATCATCGGATTTGAAATAAATGAAATATCTACGTACGGGACTTCCTGTTTATGGGAAGGTGTTTCTTCCTAGATAAGAGATTGTTTTTCATATCACGTTTAGCAGTGGGCTGCAAGACAAGGACAAATAGTTCGTAATCGTCATCATTGACATATGCCTAAGAGCTGTATTTTTAGGAATGAGTGGGCTAACCGGCAGATAAGACACCTTATGGCAAGTGTCATGTTAGATAGTTATTCCACAACTCATAAACAGGTTACGCAATTTCAAATACTTATACACCTACCCAAAATTGCGGAAATACGTTGAATATATGTTTTGAGGTTTTAGCGGTTGTTCACTACAATCTAATTTTATTTTAATGTCGTTCTAAGATCTTGATTTCAGATGACAGATAGGACCTAATATAAATATGATTTATAATGACTTCTTCGTCAAAATCGAAGTTAAATGCAAGATGCAGACTAGACTTCTAGGTAAGATTAAATGGCATGACATAGTAAAAACATTCATATTGGAAGAATATTTTTGAAACGTATTTTCTACAAGGTAATATTTACCGTGACAAATGGAATAAGAAACGCAAAGACGTACTCTTCACAGAAATCATAGAGATCTAAGTAAGTTAGGATACGATAATGTTAGAAAAATATTTTAGTTATAGTGATTAAGTTAATAACCTATCATTTTGTATGATTACCGGCAATTTTGCCGTTAGTGTTGATTAATTTACAGAAACGATTGGATCTATTTCTAGTCTCATTGGTAGTTAAATAGTTAGGAATATCAAGCTTTGGGCCAATTAATGAGTTGACGCAAAAAGAGCTTTCTCTAAATCCAATACTGACTTAGTTTAGTGTGATTATAGAAGTTATCGTTACAATGCAGCATTAGATATTGGTCTATCCTTCGATTTTTATAAGCTTGTGTCAAAATCGTTGGAGTAGTAATTTGTGAAATCAGCCCAAAATGTTAGAGCATAAGAAAAATACCTTTACTTTTCTAGGTCCGAGTCCATGAGCTTCCATTTCCACGTGTCGGTAATGTTCAGCAGATCTGTGGACCTCCCTCCCCCTGACATCCTCAGCCGATGCCTTCTCCTCCCCCCGGGAGAGCGTTGTCACCTTCCTGACTATCCTGGTGGTGATCCGCCGCTGCCCGTGGTCGTCTTTCTTCGAGACCTTGGTGGACTCCAACGAGGAGCCAAGGATCTCGGTCGCCATTCGTTTGTTGGTGTGAATCGCCTGGAGTTCTGACACGCCGCGGCCCCCCGCGGAAGTAGGGACGGCTAGAGCGCTCTCTCCGTCATATTCGAAGTGCGTCTGGTTTCCGTCGTGGACGATCCTTCCATTGTAAGACTCCTCTCGGTAAGACCCCGATCGGTAGCTCTCTCGTCTCTCCATGCCTGGGTAGTTCCCGTCGTACACCGTCTCGTGCTTAGTCAAACTGTCTCTTAGACTTCTTGGCACAGAAGCGAGGTTCAGACTAGTGGTGATTGGGGAACCGACAGGCGAAGCGGAGGTGGACGCTGTGGTCTTCTTCAAACTGGATTTGAGGGGTTTCGAATCGTCACTTTCCAATGTCCCTTGGACGAAAAGGCGTTTGCTGTTGCCCTCTTTTACAAACCTATACATCGACATTTCGACGGGCCTACTGGCCTGGGCGCAGCATTACACTTCACTCGCTAGAATTTTCCGTTGAATAGATTCGATACACGAAAGAAGTAATTACAATTGTAGAATTTAAATAAACCTAACGGTTTTCCGTAAATGCCGTATCGAATTTCTGTTGTATTAAAATAATACGCGAGCTTTTGTTTCTTTTGTTGTTTTTAGATTGTTGTCTTATTTCTCACGACACTACCGATGACCGAAAAGTAAGTGATTTAATTAAAGTTTACATACTATAGTTGTTGCAAGAATGATAGCTTAATTAAAAAGACAAAAATCCGTAAGTGACATTAAAAAACAAAAAAGTCGAAATCAAACAATATGTGAGAAACCTACAAAACAAAAGTTATAACCTAAAACAAAAGAGAATTTGAAAGTGAACTAAAACCCAAGGCTTTTGAAACTAAAAGTCGGTATGCAAACTGCGACGACGGATTAGGTGCGTTCTTGGAGCTATATATGGGTGACATATGGGCTGTATAGGCGGCTTATATGGTGAGACCCTTCCGGCGAACGTCAGTCATACACATGTCGAGGAAATCGTCGAGGAACTGGCTTTAGATGCTTCAAACGACGACAAAATTGACATGGACAAGTTTAGTAAAGAAAAAGAAGTAACTGTTGAAGTTATAAATGAAAATAATATAAATATATACAGCAATGAAGGTGCAAAACATATTGCAGACAACCTTGACCTCAATGCCTCAGTAAACATGAACATTAATAAAGAAAATTTACATAAGAGATCAACTGGTTTCTGAGGTGACGTCATCTTGTAGACATTCGTCATTATACTTCCTATTGTAAGTATTTATTTAAGAGCCATTGGTGGTAAATATAACGTGTGGTTACAATACAGCTGCTTATGCAGATGTTAAAACTGCATTTTACTAAGCAAACTAAATACTCTAACTAAACTAATAGACTGTCATTTGAGAAACTGTATAGCCTAGCAGAGGTAATTAAGGTGCATATTTCTAAAAATGAGCGAATACGTATAGTTTGTCTTGTATTGATATTTATAGATTTTCATACTAGTAATGTTATAAATGATGTCCAATTGGATTATTACATTGTGACAACTAACTAACTATAATAATCTTATGAGTGGATAGCTTAGATCAAATATAGTTTTGATCTAAGGTGGATAGCATCAACTCTATCTAATCCTCAAAACATTTAATAGAAGTGGAGACTTCAACACAAAGTTAGACAGTTCACCCAATGATATACATAGAATTATGGACTTAGGTACATTCCTATTACGCAATCCGACCATAGAGGCGCCAAGACTTGAATGAGGCCTTACAAATTATCACCACTGCTCACTTAAACCAAACTTAGTCATCGTTAAGTTATTGCCTCGACCTAAGTATGTAACCTTTGTGAATTTTGGAGTAAAAAAGGACTTTGAAGTTAATATAGAATATCTATTGATGCTTCTAGATCACTTGTAGGAGGATCATCATCATCATTATCGTCGTTCACCGTAATCGTTAAGTCATTGCCTCGACATATGTAACCTTTGTGATTTAATTCATAGAGTATTAAAATGAAAAACCATTTTTAAGTTGTTATACAATATCTGCTAATACTTCTAGATCACTTGTAGGTGGAGTCAGATCAACATAATCGTAAATTGATCGCATAAGGAATAAAGCATTAAACACCTCGGCTACTTTACGAGTTTTATCTTAAAGACTGCATTTATTTATAGGTCTTATAGTTAGATTAAAATTTTTACCTTAAAATACAAATTTGTTTCAGTCATTTCAAGATTTAGATAAAGACTAATGTCAGATGGTTTTCATCAAGACATTTCTAAGCTAAATGGTCTTTTAGGTAATCAAAATCTTCGTCCACTCCATCAATAGCATTTACCTCATTGATATCACCTTCCTATTGATCAACCTCCTCGACATTTTTTATTTTATCACTTGGCCATACATCATGCAATTCAAACATGATGCGTGGGTGCACAATTTTTGTGTGTGGGGTGTCGCGTAACTCCTCAATGCCTTACTCGCCTACTGCCTTATAACCTTCAGCTGTATATGGAATCTTGTAATTGTTGGTACAATTTTAATAGCTTGGTATGTAGGTATGCCGTTTGATTGTTTATGGCAAAAAATCTATAGGTATTGAAAGATAAACAAGATCTATATAAAACGAGATATCGTCATTCATCATTATATGTATGTATTTGACATCGATTTTGAAAATTATTGTTAAATTTTAGTAAATTTTTACATAACAGTGTAATGAAAAAAGTATTTAGAATGTCTTGAAAATACTGCTGATTTTGAAAATAACATCAAACATATTTATAGGACCATTACATCTTAATAAGCTCTCTGACAATACAACATTTTACGACCACAGTATTAACTTCAGAATAATGATTTTCGACGACCTCACATAAAAATTGAACACTAGGTCACTCAGATATAAACACCTAGATAGATACATGTATTTATAAATAGAAGTTAAATCACTATTACAGTTACTTTGCGAACAAAGCGATCACGATTTTTTGAAATCACGAAACTAGGTTTAGACTCTAGCCAATACTTATACTGAGTTACCTAGTTATTTATAACTCTACACTTAGCACTTTCATGCTGGACTGGGAGCGAGAGAAACATAGAATGTCCCAGTGGCATTTCCTCCTGGGCAAGCTGTAAGAACCAGCTAAGAGATCCGAGGATATCTGTATATTGCAATTTAGGCGATAGGCTGACAACCTGTGTCTACAGCAATATACTTACAAATTTATCTTAAATAGCCCTCAAAACTTTGTCAGACGTGGCGGAACGACCTTCGTTTAGGTCGTTCTGCGCTCTGCCTACCCCATTAGAGATAAAGGCGTGATTCTATGTATGTACATTTAGCACTTGACGCAACACAAAAACTAATGTGAAATAAATCACTTTTTGTAAATTTTGTTTAAAAACTTTACCGAAAGCTCTCTCTCATCAAAATTGTGAAGGATGAGCTCCGCCCATATTTAGTCTCTACTAGATCCTACTGAAATTCATAAATTATATAGGAACTGTTATTTTCTGGACGGAATCAAAGTATAGTTTTATTTGAACTTAACAGGATACAGCACCCTCCTTTAAATTCAAGATTGAGTAATGAGTAACTTAATTAACAGCTCTAATTAGCAGAATTAAGAACAGATATTTCTTAACTAAGTTACGTTCAAATTGTGAATCAAATTGTTCTAAAGAATTCGAAGTAACTTGAATTTATGTTCAGTATTTTAAGTTACTAAACTCTAGCTGAAAATAATTGGAAGAGGCGTTGTTTTGGTCATTCTTGTCAATTATGATGAAAATGAACCATAACATAAGTAATTTAGTTGCCTAATTTATTCTGTATGAATGAATGAATGTTATTGATCTATTTTATGAAAATATGGAATACTCCGTCAATGAGCAAAAAAATAAATATGTTTGTTTATACGAAAGATGATTGATCTTTCAACCGAATTAGTCAATCGATATGCTCAGTTGGTAATGATATTAAATATCATTACCAACTGAGCATATCGCATACAAATTTTGTAGTAAATATTTTCCAACATGTATGTCAGATTCATCTTTAACATCCAGGTATCAATCCAAAGCCAGCAACAGACAATCCTCAACAATGCACAGCAAAAATCGGAAAACCGTTACGAAAATGTCACTCCGCAAAAAGAATCGTGTATCGAATCCACAGATTAACAACAAAACACTTGAAACAAATTAAGCACACACCACAACACAAATCAATTTTTCTTCTTAGTGTGTTAGTAATATTAGTTTCGAGTTCGTATTCGATTCGATTGCTTGGTTGCGCGGCGCGGGTTGTGACGACGGTTGCTCACAGGTGACTGCCGGTGAGGTATTGGCGTTGCGCACGCGCAGGCTGCAGCTGCCGTGGGCTGGCGAAGGTTGCTGTACAACGCTGCGTTGGTGTGGTAGGCTTTGTAGTTGAGAGACGTTTAGGTTGCAATGGTAAGGAGAATTTCTGCTAAATTTAAGTTCAGTTCATCGTTTTTACTGACAAAAAGGAAGATAAATGATCTTATACAGATTAAGTAAAAGACGATACAGAAGTTATAATTGCTAATTTTATAGTTCAAAGTATATTTTCCCTAAAGGTCCAGACAAGAAAACAAATATGGAAAAATATATACCAAATAAAACATCAAATAGATCAAGCAATGTATGCTAAACCTATCTCATTAAATGTGGGTGATTCCAGTGTCAACACAACAGCGGTAACCGTGACGACCAGATTGAAAGAAGTATTTTGTACGTGGGCTAAACGCCATTGATTGTCTGCTGTTTATCTTGAAGAACTTGATCATACCATAAAAGTAAAGGCTATAGAAACCTATGGAAAAGGTGACGAAGAAATATTAGATGAATTTAGAATACGACGAATATGTTCAAAACAATATATAATTTGATATTAATCCTAACTAATTTTACGACAAGACTAGAGGCTATAGAAATCAGGATTTATCGATGCAGAAATAATTATATTCGAAATCGGATAACTTAAGAACTTCCTCATGAAAAAGTTTGTTCATCGCAGTGACTAGTGATAAATGACTAAAGCCTAGAAGAATAATGATTAGATTTCCAAGTAGGTATATACGAATGCATGTCAAATTGTTTCAGAAACACTAAAAATACTTAGCAGCTAGATAAAACAATGCACTGTAGGAACAAAAAACATCGCAATATGAAATAGGATGTTGCAAAAAGTAAAAAAGAACAAATGGTTCACTTTTGGGCAAATGTCTGATTCAAGTGAATCACTGAGAATCAGGTCATTGAGAAAAAATGACAAAGTGAGTAAGCGGATCACATGAACAATAACAAAGTCATCTTTTATTTTTGAAACTGGAATTAAAATGGCATATAATTCTTGTTTAGTTTTTTGTAACTACTCAATGAATAATAAAAATTTTGCCATCTCTGCCTGATGTTGATATAAATATTATTGAAATAAGATGGATTTCTTTTTCTTTTGGAATTTATCTATTTAATTTAGGATCATTTTAAAAGTGGCAATATTTATGCTAGAGGTACAATGTATCAAACACTTTCAGATGAACTAAGATATAAGTAAACGTTCCTACATACAATCCTTACATAATGTATAAATAAGAAAGGTCCTAGCATATGCCCTTGCGGAAGCCCTTGAAAAGGTTATATATAAATCAGTTCTATTTATAAAAACAAATCGATACAAATATGTCAAAGCCTCATCCTACACTTCAGGATATAAACAATTTATAATAAAACCTAAGTATACGTTTTATTATTTAATTATACATTGTTTTAATGATGTATAGCACTGTCCATAGCCTCGCGTGGGACGAAACATAGCAAATTTTTATTTACACCTGCTGTAGTTGTTTTTTTTTGCTGTTGTCATATGCAAATTGATTGAGTAGGTATTGATTTCATTAACTGCATGTTATTAATTTAATTATACATGTAATTAATAAACTGATACGGAATTTATAATTACTTTTGTATTAATACAATTTCAAAAATAAATAAAGTAGCGGTTTTGACAACTGTAACTTTATTAATTATTAAAACCTAGATTTGCATAAATAGATCGAATTAAAGTCTCTATATTATATACTTATAAATAGAAAACTTTTATAAAGTTTAAAAATACAGCTGCTTACGCCATCTATCGAAGTAACAGCAAAGCGCTTTAGCAAGCTTAGTACAAAAGCTTCGCGTACAAGACGAACCGTTGTTCCTTTCCTCTCGGAACTTTACGTAGCGCCATCTATGTTTACGTATGGGTATATATTGTTCAGAGCGAAGCAAGCTTTTTTATATTTGCGCATATAAATTTTTAAATTGCATATTATATGTATTTGTATATTTTTTTGCTCTGACGACTTACCATTTGAGTCTGCCAGAGGATCGCATGTACAAATAAATAACGTGAGTAGAGGTACATGAAATAACTATAATCAAAATCTATCCCTATATCTAAGTTTTGGATCTAACTAACATAATCCCACCTTTATATTAATATGTGTTTTAAACTTTTAAAGCGAATAAATACCATATGTTGACAGATGAAAGTACCTCTATTGACAAATAGTTTTCTGTTTTATAGTTATCACTTCAGCTGTTTAGTTAAGAAATATTAAAAATAAGCAAAAGTAGCTGCGGATTTGCCTACTAGAGTCTCAGGTATTAACATAGACTTTCAGACTTTGCTAGACACAAATTCACAAGTTTAACTCGTAAGTCTTCTAACCATAAATTCGAAACAGGCCAGCAATTACTACTAATATATCAACAAATGACTCCATCTAGATTTCCACCAGTACGATTACAAATTCTTCATCGTCCTGCATAGAAAGCGACAGTGCGCAGGCGTCGCGTGGGCGAAACATCTGGTGCGTGGCCTTGCACCACCTACAGCCTCTGTCGCCCTAGTACTTGTAACTTGCTGTCTATAGGTCAGTAGGGACTGGAACATTCTAGGTGGGTGTACCTACCGTAGGTCAGCCAGGTGTGATGTAATAAAAAAAAATATTAAAATATAACTGGTTTCGATATCATTCTTGCAAAAAAAACAATGTTCTTAAAGCTGATGACGTACTGCTAATTGCTGTCTTAATGTCAATAGGGACTATGTATGTAGTGAAGAGGATGTCTTTCAAAAGATCTAAATAAATCTATCGTAGGGTGGACTTAAAAACAGCCAAGCTGTGTCCACACCTTTTTCCATTTCTGTAATAAATATCTATATGCCTACCTGTCCTGTTTGATATGTTATTCTTGATTGTGTGTTTTTATTTTTTGTAATGTGTTTTGCGGAAATAAAGTGATTTGTATTTGTACTTTAAGTAATTATTGTACGTTGGTCTAAAGAAATGGATTAGGTATCATCCTTGCAAAATACAGGTATTTAAACCGTTATGAACTAGCAACGTGTCTAATTGTCATGTAGAACTTAAAGACTCAAAAAAGACACACGGAAAACCTCTGCTGAAAATCATACTACGAGTATCTATACCTCTATCTAGACTAAATTCCATATTATGTAGCTGTAAGCTCACTTTCTTCCATGCTGGACTGGGAGCGGGAGAAAACATAGAATAAGCTAGCTGCATTTCCTCCCGGGCAAGCTAGGGATCCGAGAGTTTCTGTATATTGCAATTTAGGCGATAGGCTGACAACCTGCCACTACAGCAATAAACCTCGAAATCTATGTTAAACAACCCTCAAAACTTTGTCAGACGTGGCGGGACGACTTTTTTTTTAGTTCGCGCTTTGCCTACCCCATTAGGGTTGAATGCGTGATTATATGTATGTACCTATGTAAGTTCACTTGATCTTTAATCCAATGCCTAACTTCAGTCCAAAATATCCAAGAGTACAGTACCTACATAACTTCTATTTATTTAAAAAATATACAAATTGTACTTTTAGTAAAAAATCGATAGTAGATTTTTATCTGCAAGCCCACATTGCGCTCACCTGGCATAGCTTCTTGGCGCACCTTTGTAATAAGTTCACGCGCGTATACATAGATGGCGCCATGAGTATCTTGTTCTTCTTAGCGAGTGGATTCTCGAGTCGAACAACGTTTTTAAGTTTGTAACATACGTTTTTTTTTATATAGTTGCTGAGTGGACGTATTAGAATAGTTACATACATTTTATGACTAAAACACTGTTTTAACACAACCATATAATATCATAAAAAATACGTAGTTGAAGCTCTACCAAGGACTTTGAGGTCAATCTTTAACCTTATGACCCCAGGCTTTAATGATCTTCAATTACAGTTTCCAGTTGGTAGTTATATCAATTACTATATTGGTTGTTGCCCGCGGGTTCCTTGTAATTTGTAATGTTTATCCTCTCTTAGACTATACTTTTTTTAATTTAAAAAAATACTTCTTTGCTGGACTGGGAGCGAAAGAAAAATTTAGATTGTGCCAGCTGCGTTTCCTCCCGGGCATGCTGTGAAAACCAGCTAAAGGATCCGAGGGTTTCAATATACTGCAATTTAGGCGATGGGCTGACAACCTGTCACTACAGCAATATACCTACAAATATATCATAAATAACCCTCAAAACTTTGTCAGACGTGGCAAAACGGTCTATTTTAGGTCGTTTACGCTCTGCCTACCCCTCCGAAGCACTGAATCTTTTTTCTTTTCGGACAATAAGGTGACAAATATCAACTTCGTGTACCCCCCGTGGAAATCGAACCCACGCCCTCCGGATCTCCAAAGCTCAGACCACTAGACCACGGAGGCAGATAGAATAACCCAAGAAGGTTGTTTCAATCCAGCACAGTTCAAGACATTGTCTGCGGTGTGTCTGTGGTCGGTTATTGACCCCGACCCGGTAACAGCGCACGCGCAGGCCTACTGCCTGAATTGCTAGGCACTGGTAAAGTCACGCCTTTATTCTTTTCTGGGTAGGCAGTGTCAACGGGAGGCTTATTTCAGAGCTGCCAGATAGTGGTAAAATCACGCCTTTTTCTTTTTGTGGGTAGAAGGTTGTTTCTATCACAATGTCTGAGGTATGACTGTGGTAGGTCGTTGACCCCGACCCGGTAAGAGAGTTGCCAGATAATGGAACATTGTGCTTTGTCATCGCGTTTTCAACTGTCTCCGTGGTCTAGTAATCTGACCCATGGGTTGCCAATCCGGAGGTCGTCCGTTCGATTCCCGCGGGAAGTTTAGGTTCTCAACACAAAGTTGATATTTGTCAATTTATCACTTTGTAAGGTTTTCCCAAGTTTGGCTATGCACTAGCTAGGACAATGCAGGTCTGCTGTATTTGTTAAACGCCTATTAGCTGGTCTATAAAGCGGTTTAAAATCTTTTGACATCAGGGTTCATCGGATCATATCATATCAAACGGCTTTTAAATCGCCCTCGGTCTCTGGCGCTCTGCCTACCTCGTTAGAAACTAAGCAGTGATTGAGTAAAGTATTTTCATTTTATAAAATTATAATTTAATCTACTATCTGGCAACACTGTGCTATGGCCTCTGACAGTTGGGAGCCAGGCTCCTATTGTTCGGTCAGTAGCAGAGATTCTTTTGCAAAAGGAAAAATATATCCGGGAAGAGAAGCAGCTGGAACATTCTAAGTTTTTAACATGGGAGTGTCTAGCATGATAGTAAATACTATATCTGCCTCTGTGGTCTAGTGGTCAGAGCCATGGGCTTAAAATCCGGAGGGCCTGGATTCAATTCCCAGGGGCACACGAAGTTGATATTTGTCAATTTATCACTTTGTGAGGTTTTCCCCAGTTTGGTTACGACATTGCAGGCGAAATCACCTGATTGTCCGAAAAGAAAAAAGATTCAGTGCTTCGGAGGGCACGTTTAGCCGTCGGTTCCGGTCGCTATCTTTGATAGTGGTCGTTACTCAAAGCCATGTCAGAGGCCTATTAGCTGTGCTACTAGGCGGTTTGAAAACTCTGACACCAGGGTTCATTGGGTCTTTGTTCGACTCAAGAATCCACTCGTTAATAAGAAGACCACTAAATGCAGATTCTTCTTCTGTCGAGTGGGCATCGAGTCTATCGACTTGATGAACCCTGGTGTCAGAGTTTTTAAACCGCCTAGTAGCACAATTATCAGGCCTCTAACATGGTTTTAAGTAACGACCACTATCAAAGACAGCGACCGGGACCGACGGCTTAACGTGCCCTCCGAAGCACGAAATCTTTTTTTTTTTCGGACAATCAGGTGATTCGGCCTGCAATGTCCTAACCAAACTGGGGAAGAATTCACAAAGTGATAAATTCTCAAATATCAACTTTGTGTTTCCCCCCTGGGAATCGAACCCAGGACCTCCGGATCGGGAGTCCATGGCACTAGCTACTAGACCACGGAGGCAGTTGTGCCAATAAATCATCGTGAATAACGCCACTCCGCCATTTGGTATTGGAAGTGATGTCATTTTGTTTAATAAGAAACTGTACATACAGGATGTTGTCATAATTACATAATTACAGCGATTACTTTCACTGTTTGATTACTTATAGTAAGATTATGAATACTTAAAAATAATTAGCTTATTCTGCGAAAGCCCTTTAGCGACATATAGATACAAAAAAAATATTATGAACGACATCCTCTCACTCCTCCGTTGTCTAGTGGTCAGAGCCATGGGCTTCCGATCAGGAGGTCCTGATTTCGATTCCCATGGAGGGGGGGGAATCGGAAAAGATAAGAGGTATTTTATTTTCTTCCATGCTAGACTGGGCTCGATAGAAAAACATAGAATGTGCCAGCTGTATTTCCTCCCGGGCATGCTGTAAAAACCAGCTGAGGGATCCGAAGGTTTCTGTATTATGCAATTTAGGCGATGGGCTGACAACCTGTCACTAGGTTTTGTTTGTTTAGGTCGTTAACGCTCTGCCTACCCTATTCGGGATAAAGGCGTGATTATATGTATGTATGTATTTTATTTGATCTTACATCATCATCTCCGTCATCAAAAAATCATTGCGCCTTCAAGCTCAAAAATTACAAGAATGACTTATTAGAATTTAAAAATACCTAAATCTTATTTGCCAATCACGCAAATCGCTGTCTCTGTCGCTATATCCCTATGTAGCCATAACTCTTTAAAACTACGCATCGGATTTTGATGCGGTTGCTTTTAATGGATAGAGTGATTCAAGAGGAAGGTTTATATGTATCATTCATGAATAATATAGTAGAGAAACACTGATTATTTCCGTGCGAAGCCGGGGCGGGTCGCTAGTACATAATAATTATGTAATAATTTCCCAGATGACATCACCCTGTATGTGTCTCCGTATAAGGGTGGAGGATAAGTGTGCCACCGTCGCGACGCCCACGCATTCCGAACATGCTGTATATAGTAAAGCATAATGAAAATATCGACTGCTTTATTAAGCCGCCTTATAAGGACATATTTTATTTATAGTCATAGTCATAGTGAGTTATTTATTACGAATACATACATACATATAATCACGCCTTAATCGAAATATCTTCATAGAAAGGGCAAAGTTATTATTTAGGTTAATTTTAAACATACATATAATCACGCCTCTATCCCTAATAGGGTAGGCAGAGCGTAAACAACTTAAACAAAGGACATTCCGCAACGTCTGACAAAGTTTTTAGGGCTATTTAAGATAAGTTACAAGGTATATTGCTGTAGTGACAGACTGTCTGCCCATCGCCAACAATAAACTGAAACCCTCGGATCCCTTAGCTGGTTTTTACAGCACACCCTGAAGAGAATGCAGCTGGCACATTTTGTTTTTCTCTCGCTCACAGCCCAGCATGGAAAATCGAATAAATCACTACATAATGCTTTCTCTGTCCCTATATCCCTATGTATGCATAAATCTTTTAAACTACGCAACGGATTTTGAAGCGGTTTCTTTTAGTGTATAGAGTGATTCAAGAGGAAGGTTTATATGTATAATACATGCATAATAATGCATGTATTATACATATAAACCTTCCTCTTGAATCTACTATATTTAGTAGAGAAACACTGATAATTTCCGTGCGAAGCCGGGGCGGGTCACTAGTAGTTGATATTATAGTTCTAGCTCTGTTGCAGCTCTGTCATGCAAGGCTAAGGCATAGAACTACTGACTTAGTGCTAGGTTATAGTAGTTTATATGGTCACGAACAATCTTGTCTCAGACACTGATAAAATCAGCGATGGGCTGACAACCTGTCACTACAGCAATACAAATCTATCTTAAATAATCCTCAAAACTTTGTCAGACGTAGCGGAACGACCTTTGTTTAGATACCCCATTAGGGATATGGGCGTGATTATGTATGTTTGTTAGCTAGGAAGATAAGTAATTACTTGTTTCCTTAATCATTGTCCATAATCAATAATATACCAATGCACATCTCAACATAACGAAGTCTGTCGTAAGATCATCTCATACAAAGTACTACCGAATAAATCTGTCGCTTTCCCTGCGCGTGCGCAACGTTATTGTTGCATTGTATTGTTGTTGTATTGTATACATACAGTGTTGTCAGACGAACGATTTGTATCACCCTCCTACGATATTTCGCATATTATTTGTGACACATTGTTAAATGTAGTTACATCATATTTAAAAGTGTGTAACTATTCATTATGAGATAAAATATTTACGAGAACGTGTCAATTCTAATTCATACATACAACTTACGGAGTAGGCAGAGCACAAAACGCCTTGTGAAATGCGCTTTCGCCACGTCTTGCAAATATTGTAGGTATTTTTGGTTGAAATGCATATCATTGTAGTGACAGGTTGTCAACCGAAATCACAATACACTGTAACCCTCGAATCATTTTGCTAGTTTTTACAACATGCTCGGGAGGAGAACCAGCTGGCACATTCTATATTTCTCTTTAGCTCCAGAACCAGCATGGAAATATTGCTTCCAGTCTAGACTAGCATTGAAAAAAAAAAAGAATAACATCACATTTCTGTTAATCTTCCTTCTGTCGCTAGGCACAATACAAATGCCCTAATACCGTATAAATGCCCAACTCAATGAATTCACATTGAAATGCCAACCTCACAATTCGGGATCCTTGCATAACCTCATCAAGTGAAAGTGGACTGAAGTCGGGCTTTGACAAGACTCATTGAGAAACCCAGTTGACATATTTGGTAGTACAGGCTTCGAGTTAAGTACATAGGCGTGGCTGCGAAGTATTTGGTTGGGTGAGAGGATTAAAAAAAGAAAGGAAAAGAAGCATGATCACACTCATAGCCCTCACAAGGATTCCCTGTGTCGGGGTGCCATGGATATACACAGAAACAATCACAAAGAACACCCAGAAACAGACATTTAATTTCATCAAATGTCTGCCCTGGCCGGGAATCGAAACGACCCACTCTGTAGCAGGCAGATACACTGCTAACTAGGCTGTGCGGGCCGTTCAATAAAAATATTACGCGTCTGAGTTTCCGAATGCATCCCAGAAACTGATAGTGGTTGCTCATTCAACGTCACTGAACAAGTTTAACACGAAAGAATTTCCTGGTGAAAGTTGTTCAGTGCCATTGACAACCTCTATCAGTTTGTGGGACGCTGTCTCTAACATCCCGTATAACCCTCAACTCTTCGAAGTTAGAGTGAGTGGGCATCATCTGGGCAAGCTCGCTCCATCGTCGACTTTGTCGCTGTTGTCCCTGACCTAGACTAGAGTTAATAGTAAACCCATTCTCAATTTAAAAAGAAGTAATTTTCCAATCCAAAATCTGTCATGCACTTGCATCCATTTCTATAATTTTGTTATAGAATGTAACAGCTGCTCCTCTGCCCAGGAATACTGTAAAAGTTAGTAAAGGGACTTGAGGGTGGCAGTGTTTTGCAATTCAGGCGATGGGCTGATAACCTGTCCCTACAACTATACAGACTATTAACTGAAAATACTCTCGGATATTACTTATTATATTAGATTTTACCATTCCGCCTACCCCTTTAGCGATACAGGCGTGATGCTGTACGTCTTAATTTTATTCTACAATTTACTGCCTTCACGTAAAGATCAGCCGTCAACACATAAACGCCTACAAAACCTTAAATGCCCACAATCTACATAGAACCTTCAAGCTATGATATCACTGAGCTAACAGACTGACAGACAAACATATCGTAATACTAGTGATCTGAATACCTGATTTCTGTGTCACGGTGTTTTATGGACATTTCATGTTATGACCATTGCCTACTTAGGGACATGACGAGATTTGCAAAGAGATCTTATCTTATGATCTTAGAGAAACACTTTTACTATTTATAGGCAGGTTGAAATCGCTCAGACCACCTTAGTAAATCCCGGAAAATTGCTACAAGAGATTTTATTGTAGCGATTCTTCTTCTTAGCGAGTGGATTCTCGAGTCGAAAAATGTGTATTATTGGCTTCATTTATTGCCCAATATGACTCTTAGTTTCCCCACCCTGACGGAATTGTGTATGTATAAGTGGGATTCCTTTTTTTTTGTACTGTTTTCTATCGTGTGTGGTACCAAATGAAAGGGTTTTTTGAGCTGATTCTCAAAATATATAACATCATTATATTAAGGTCACCAATATTGAAGTCACCAATATGAAATTTTAAATTAAGAAAAATAATTAAGAGTTTCCGCTGCTGCCGATACGAAACAGATCAATATTTTTTTGTGATATATACCTCGAATGATACGTCATATCCTCATATGTAACACTAAGAAATTGATTTGGAAAATACTATCCCCAAAATCTAGAGCGGATAAAAGAAGTTTCTATTTTTTTTCTATCTACCACACTAAATAGGTACCAACCAAAACTGTCTAGTCGTAATCGCAAAGACCTTGGCCGGGCGTTTACAGTTTTTGCATTTAATCCTATTTGTACAACTACTTGCTATCTTTAATATCATTATGATAGAGTGGTGTGGTCGGTAAAAATAAAACGCTATTATGAAATAACTTATTTCAGTACTTTACGAACTGCCTCCGTGGTCGAGTGGTCAGAGACTTGGGATTACGATCCGGACGTCCTGGGTTCGATTCCCAGGGGGGAAATTGATATTTGTACATTTATCACTTTGTGAGGTTTTTCCCAGTTTGGTTAGGACAATGCAGGCAGAATCACCTGATTGTCCAAAAAGAATAAAAGATTCCGTGCTTCGGAGAGCACATTAACCCGTCGGTCCCGGTCGCTGTTTTTAATAGTGGTCGCTACTGAAAACCAAGTCAGAGGCCTTAAAGCTGTGCTACTAGGCGGTTTAAAAACTGACACCAGGGTTCATCGGATAGTTCTTCGACTCGAGAATCCAGTCGCTAAGAAGAAGTACTTTACGAACAAGAAGATCTTTTTATCAAGCAGGTTTTAGCGTGCCCTCCGAAGTTCAGAAATCTTTTTCTTTTCAGCCTGTAAGGTAGAGCCGTTTACTATTTTTGTTAGGTAGAACCTTTGGGATGAAATAAGAAAAAAAAAGTCAAACAGCTTATATGGATTATATAAAGGATTTTGTTTGGTATTTTTAAGATCACTTCTTTAACACATAAATTATTACTAGCCCTGTTTTTTTTATATTTTTTATGTTTTAAATAGATGTCTGTTAAAATTCTAGCTACGTAGCTCCTAATCCGCAATAAAAAATCACTTTATATTATGATTGGCACTAATAGAATATATCAACACTAAACCTGTCTTCGTAAATGTTCTTAACGTTTTAAAGAATGCTTCAAAAGTCAAAGGTCAAAATTAGCAATTTGTTCAAAACATAAATGATAATGTTTTCTTTTGCTAATCGAGGCAAAGGATTTAATCTGCAAAATGCCATATTAAAAATCTTGAGTACTTAATTGGTAGTAATCAACGTATTTTCGTTTTTTGTGCGTTGTTGTGTCATATTGCAATTTTTAAATGACCTTAATCATGTCACTGATGTAATGTTTGACAAATGAAATTGTATGCAACATTGGAGGTCGTTTTTTTACATGTGATACAAATCGGTGATATATTAAGTATAATAACTACACCAATTCTATGAAAGAACTCTTTAAAAAATCGCGTCTTTCGACCATGGCTGGTTTGATTCTACAAAAAATGGCTGTAGAAGATACGCAAAAAAAGAAACATTACAAAATTTCTAGATTAGCTATGATGATAACATAGTATTCATTGAAAGCGCTGTCAACTTAGGTAAGTTATTAGACAAATCGTTGTAGTTTCCCCATAAAAAATGCCATATCGTATTATACTCCAACCAAAGCCACTTACCTGGAAGTGCAAGATGATAGTCCAGATCAGCCCCAAGGTCAACTTGGGGTTCCCGTCGACAATGTCTTCAGCCCGGATGTTCACCAGCTTGATCTTCTTGTAGCGGAGGAAGTCCAGCGCCATCTGGACGTTCTGCAGCATGTGGAAACGCATTCGGCCTCGCTCGCGCGGCTGGAATTGCGGAAAATTATAGAGGTTAAAGAGGTACTTTAGTAAAGAGGTTTATAAATCTACATATAGTCATTAAATAGTAGTCACTAATTTGGTTTAGATTTGCTTATATTTTTGTATTGCGCTAATATTTTAGAGTCAAAAATTAAGTTAATAGATAACTCATTCTTTGCTGCACAGGGAGCGATATACAAACACAGAATGTCAGCTGCTTCTCTTTGAGGGCATGCTGTAAAAGTCAGCAAAGGGATTTGAGGGTTACAGTAGGTTCTATCATAAAATTGCCCTCAATATTTGAACATGACGTGGTGAAGACGCCTTTTACCAACTAAGCATTTTACGCTCCGCCTACCCCGTAAGGGTTTAAAGCGTCACTTTATTTAAGTGTGTTTTTGCTCAGTATGAGGCTTTAAATCTATCTATCCAAGATGAAATGTACTGCTTTCACTATATTACTCAGTGAAATTACTTAGGTCCAGGTTAAATTTTATTACCTAGACTTAGCTAAACTATTTAATTGCAAGGGAAAATATGAAATCGGCTAAGTAGCAAAACTAATATCCTATGATTAAGATAAAAGTAAGTAAACAGGGTAGTTTCATTGCCATCCACCATATTAACCAGATGAGGTCGATATAGGACCATGGTCAAGCTATAATTAACTTTTAATGTTTATTACCGTTACGTAAAACTATTTACACTTTTTCCTTAAAAAATTGAGCAGAGGCCTTTAAATTTGGGACTGAGATTTCTTCTCCTTTCGAGGGGGTTATCAAGACGAATACAGACCTGATAAACCCTGGTGTCAGACCAGGGTTTATCAGGTCTGACACCAGGGTTTATCAGGTCTGTATTCGTAGTTTTTAAACTTTCTGATAGTGGTCTCATAGGCTTATGAAATGTTTTATGTTCTTCTTTTTCTATGTTCTTCAGCGTTTTTTGCAACTTTCAGCGGCTTATTAATTGTCTCACGTAAGAATTAACATTATATACGTACCTCAAGTACGTAGGTCCTTATATTTTAGTTTCGATCATAGCCTATCTGATTGGATATCATTCAAATTTGTCAAATTATTGTTACTTAAGCATGAAAAGCTTTTATTTTATATTTTGACCCAAAGCTTGGTGACACCAGCCTAAGTGAATCCGGAACACAG
This sequence comes from Scrobipalpa costella, assembly GCA_949820665.1. Classification (NCBI taxonomy): domain Eukaryota; kingdom Metazoa; phylum Arthropoda; class Insecta; order Lepidoptera; family Gelechiidae; genus Scrobipalpa; species Scrobipalpa costella. Next base: position 14,884,216 of record OX463315.1, read on the forward strand.
ATGAGCCGATTATATTATCCTTGACTCTTAAATCTATACTAATTTACTATAATCATAAATATTCATAGGAAGATTCGTTTTATCTCCATTCATAAGTTTACGACACAAAATATACTACCTGTTTTAAGCATTGAGTATATGCTGATAAGATAATGCTGATGCACTGTTTTATTTATTTATGTGAGAGTTAAGTAATTAGGCAAAATAAATCCATAATAATATACCTATGTATTAGACCAAAAAATCGAGGGTAGCTATTCAAGTTCAGAAAACTGAAGATATTTTTTGAATACACCTCTGATGTGTTTTGTGTAACAACCATCATCGAAGTCAGTGACCGGGGCCGGCAACCAAACGTGCCCTTCGAAGCACGGAATCTCACTGAAACTGGTTGACAATTATGTGTCTTCTAACCTGCAACCATTAACATATGACCAAGGTACACTACCAATAACACCATATGCTTTTATGCTACTACAATCTATCCTATCTATAAACAAGTTTAAATAGCTAAGTGTTAACGACTAACCTTTAACATGTACCTCGAACCTAGAACCCTCAACGTTCAACCTAGGTAAACTAACCAACAACATCATTTGTCTCAATATGATACATCTATTATATCTATAACCAAGTTTTAATAGCCAAGTGTTAACGGCTTTAATTTGGCTGCACGTCCATACTTAGATACCGGCTTATGGCGGCTTCACACGCAAAAACATCGTTAATACTGTGGGTAACTATGGGTTAAATTGCCAACAGATATACATAGAGGTTGCAATATGAGAGGATTGATATGGCTTTGCTAAAACTGGTAACTGTAATATGTGGTTTGGTCTGAGTGATAATAAACGGGACTGGAAAATGCGGCGAATTCAAAAATGGTTTTTTGCATAGTATGCTTGCTTATACTCGTGCCGTGGGATTTTGAATGAATGACCCGATGAACTCTGATGTCAATAAATTTAAAACGCCTAATAACTCCGATATGGCTCGTGAAATGGCGTCTATCTACAGAATTTAGAGCATTGGCTCTCTACACCTTGGAAATTATAGAATCATCTCACCCATCAATCAAGTTCATTCACCCTGCATTTACTAAACCAAACTAGGAACAATTTCGCAAAACGATTTGATTATATCAACTAAATTTGCGTCTAGGTGTTCCATGGAAATCAAACCCACGACTTCCGTATCGAGAGCCCAAAGCTCAGACCACTGGAACACTACAGTTAAAAGTGTGGCACGCCCAAAATCGAACCCGCACCCTTCATTTCATCTACCGGTTTACTAAGGGGTCATAGGTCAGTGGTACACTAGGGTAGTAACTACACTTACCCTACTTACCTAATAGAGGGCGTGTTTTTGGAAGCCGTTAGGGAATTAAAAGAAGATTGATTGCAGTTTAATCTTGTATTTAACCGACTTCCTAAAAAAAAGAGGGGTTCTCAATTCCTCGTTAAGTATATTTTTTATTGTTTAACAAGAAATGCAGTAACTATGAGGAGACGTTCTTATTAGCAAAAGGGTATTTAATTTAGGGACTGAAAATCTAAAAATAATTGCAAATACGATGTTGCTTATTTTTAAATACCTATCTAATAGCCCGATGGTGTAGAGGACAGAGTTGCTGCCTCTTGAGCGGGAGGTCGTGGTTCGAATCCCACCACGTACCAATATGCTTTTCGGTTTTCGAATCTTATATGTACGTTTATTCGGCGCTTTTTCCGTGTTTCGGAAGCCACGTTATAATATCTTTTAATACCGTAGATATTAGTATTTAAGCTATCTCAGAGGTCAGTGCTAAGCATTAGCGGCTTGAAAACTCTGACCTAATCTAAGATTGGGTCTGGTTTCCCTTCTGGGTTGCGGAGATCAGATCGCAGTCACTCTGTGTAAAAACCAGTACCCTCGTTCAATATCCTATATAAGGTAGCCGACTCCGTGAGATACGGGATAAGGCTTGATATGTATTAGATATAAAAACAGGCACAAAGTATCCATCCATACAACTTCTTAAGTAAAGGCTGTTTTTGAGGCACATCGCGATTCTGATCCGTGGTTACACGCGAATTTTGCTTTAGACCCAATGCAATGCAGTATCATAAGTAGGTCATGATTAATTAATTACCCCAAGTAATTACCTAAAAAGAGGTGTAGTGAAGAACTAAGTAGTATGACATTGAGATAAATGAATAAAAGTTAAGCAATGAAATTGAAATTAACCACGATATCATAAACCTTAATTAATATTAAAGTAACGTAACCAACCCCGCCCTAATTTTGTGTTTGTTTATATTTACGATGACTTTCATTATATTTTGTCGTGATAAGGTGGTTTTAACACTACTTATTACTGTAATAACAACACGCCAAGTTTTAATTATTAGGCGTATCTTAACATGTAATAGGTAGGACCTACTTTATTTAGTATTGAATTTCTGTAATGCGCTTGGTAAAATTTTAGATTTTTCAAATTATGTACGTGCTATTTATCTTTGTAGCAAGCAACTTCTTTGGAAATTTAACATACATACATACATACATATAATCACGCCTTTATCCCTAATGGGGTAGGCAGAGCGTAAACGACCGAAACAAAGGTCTTTCCGCCACATCTGACAGTTTTGAGGGTTATTTAAGAAAGATTTGTAGGTATATTGCTGTAGGAAATTTAACGTTTTGCACTTTTGGAGTTAAAGTTAAAAGTTTATTGGCTCAGTGATGACGGAAAGGAAAAGGGTATGTAACCCCCCCAAATTGATCTATATAATAGCTAACCTGATCATTGTTGTAAAATGTAAACAGCTGAAATAGATTGAACTTAAGATTTGATATATTAACTTAGTATGAATATTAAGAGCACCTAACCCTATAAAACCTTATCATACAGTATGTTAGCGCACAGTTTGGTCGGTATTTAGTTTCGCTTAGGCCATGTGATCGTCTAAACCCTATGTTGTACCCATTATTAGTAACCAGATCCTTTTCGCAGAGAGAGATTTACCTACATTTTGAACGTGCCTAATTAAATTACTTAAAATGCCAACTTGTCTTACTTATTTATATTTTAGAGATAATATAATAATTATTAGTCCTTAATGTTACACTTAGCAGATTTAAATTCTATGAAGAGCTGATTTGTAAGACCCAAATCTCAGAACTAGGATTCTAATAATATAGGTAAAAGAGACAAGATAATTAATAAGTAGAATTATGAATATTAGAACAAACAAAATATTTTTAATATATGCCTTAGGGAAGCTGCCCCTCCATCCGCAGCGAGGGTTATCTTGTGATATGGATCCCTCTGATTTGCAAATACTAAGAAAGGTTATGTTGTTTAATTTTTCCTTCCTTTTAACTTTTATATTAGTAGTATTTCCTACGGCAAACCATTCCAATCGAGATCGACTGCCTTACTGGACTCTCGTCTTGCATAAACTTTTCACCATGCTTCCTACTTTACATTTACATTCTAAGGGCCTTGATATTTCAATACAATGCAACTCAAGTCAAAAACTAATAAGAGGGCTGATATTGATAAACAATAGAGATAGCAAGTTGTTCCTTACTCGCTGATTTGTTTGTTCTTTGTCATAAAATATACAAAAGGCCCTGAACAAAACCATGATTCTAATAATAAGCCAGTGGTGAAAAGGTACTCTTTTTTATAGAAGTTACAGTTAATCTTTACTGAATGTACGAGGAACTGCAAATCTTTACTGTCATTTCTTTGTCAGTCAGTTAGTAAATAAACCTGCCTACAAACAAGGTAAATATCTTATCTCTTAAGATAATATTGAACTCTTCAATATTTAAATATTCTTTATATCTGAAAGAAACAACTAGTTCTTTAGTTGAAACAAGTTTCATCACTTGTTTTACCTTAAACTTCCTAACCTAACAATGAATCATCCGTCTCAATGATAAGTACGGATTCTAATACAGAATATTGTATAATTTAGTAGGTATAAAACATATTCTCTAATGATGACTTTGGTTTTACTTATCTTTAAGGAAATTGCATTCCACTTTCCTTTTATCCGACATAAACCATTGCAGCTTGGACAGTTTACTTCGCAAATTAAATATGAGAAATATATCTATTTCTATGATGTTTATTATCAAGTTTTGACGAATATAGCTCTTACCAATCCTCTATCATGGAAGAAACTATAATATAGGCGTGCTCTAGCTTACCTAAACTTCATAAAATCATCATATTTTACATAAATCAAGTTTTACTCTGATTACTTGATATGTTTGAATAACTATTGATTCTGAGTATCCAAACTTCACTGATTCACGTCAAACTTTAATGACAACTGAACAACTAGTAAACCATAGTTTTAATGGACAATTTAAGGAGTTTACCTACCTATAACATGCCTAAATTTACGATACCTGTCTACTAAAGAATTGTATCCTCTGAATCTCTTAAACTCGTGTTGTGTGGTGTCAACTATCTTTGTGCAATGATAGTTATCCTATTTCTAAGTAACTAATATGTTTGGGCGGCTTATTCCCTGTTTAAGCTAGAAACCGTGTTTTTGATATCATTACTACTTGGGACTTGTAATGATATCGGTGTGTAGATATAATATGAGGTGAAATATATACAGATATGAGATCGGATTTTGTGGACAGATATTGGGCTTGGAAGTGGCTCTACGAGACCTTATCGTGCACACGTGACACAGTACCTCCAAGGCACCAACACTGAATCACAAAACCCGAGAAGGTGTTAGTCATAGTTATATATTATGACTGGGTGATCCCTTCAAAATGCACCCACTGCCAGAGGCATTGAGACTCAAGGTATCGTTGCGACACAGTTAGATCCACCTGAGCCCAGAGACTAAAACAGCTCTGTTGATAGTGTAACTCAACTCATACCCCAACACGACAAATTACTGTAACCGAATCAAACAATCGCGAACCCTTGTACCCAACACAATTCCGCCTATTCTTCGCGATCCCACTTGCAAAACCCTTATAAAAGTTATATTAAATAGCGTCCCGTAACGCAAACAATCAAATAATAACAACACAATCAAAAACAAACAAATCCCTGAATTTATCAAAGAAAGTACTTGCGGTTGAGCAACACTATGACGCGATCACCCTCCAGGTGAAATTCCGAATTCTGAATATCCCCATTTTCTAAAAACACCCCTATTTATAGCTATATAAGCGTCATATTACCATCGCAATCATCGAGATGAACCCGTCGATCGCGATCAACGCGATAATCGCGATAATGATTTTTCATTCCACACAGAAATTCTTAGGTTTGTTAGTAAAATAACAATCTTTATCTATTATCAGAACCATCTCTAACGTATAATGGATCGTAAAATGAAAGTGAAAAGTAAAATGTCTAACGCCCTCTAGTATATTTGTACGGAACTACTATCTAACCTCTCCCTTTGCCAATTCTCTCTAGTTCTTAGTTCAATACTTTCTTTAATTTGTTCCGATTATCATCAATAGATGGCTTCCGCCTCCAACGTTAAGTAAATTGCAAGCTTTTTGGCTTATTTCATGTTGTAAAGCTATTGATGCCATTCCGAGCAGTCACAGGTAGCTACCCGCCTGGTCGGGTGTTGTGACCAGGGGACCGAAATCCAACCGGAAAAGTTTGGAACTTGTATATCTGCAGATCGCTCAAAAAACTTCGATACCGCGTTTCAGAACTTGTGTTTCTTGGTGTGGTGCCATCTGTCGGCTACAGCGCTGATGCCGCCGAGCGTCCACGACGAAATTATCACGAAATACGAGATCCTTATCATCATCATCTCCCAAGCCTTATAATGTCTCGGGGTTGGCTACCTAATATAGGTGTGAACGAGGTTTTTACACAAAGCAACTGCCATTTGGTCTCCGCAACCCAGAACAGAAACGAAAAGGGAAAGACCCATAATATGCATCCAACAGTGGAATGCATTGTAGTTGTGGTGTAGTTTTATATTTGAAAACCAAGGTGTATAACGTAGTATGGGAAAATTACAGGCTAACACCCGCTTGACCAGATCGGTTGTATGGAGAGAGAGGTTTGATTGAAGTTGTTTAGAATTTTTATAGTCTTATGAATTTCGCCGGAAAAAAATCCATACCGCGTTTTAGGCCGTTATTATTCAAGTGGCGGCGCATAGATGGCGCTATTTTCTTAAGAAAACAAGGTACTCACGAGGTGTTCGCCAGAAAGCACCTCCAGAAGCGATATAAGGTTAAGCCCGTCCCGCAGGTCCTCGAAGAGACATTCGACCTTACAGGTATATATGCAGTTCACCGGAAAAAACTTCGATACCGCGTTTTAGAACTACGTAATTGTTGTTGTAGCGTATAGATGGCGCTAGTAGTATTAGTAAATAGTGTAATACTCACGAGGTGTTCGCCAGAAAGCACCTCCAGCAGCGAGATGAGGTTGAGTCCGTCCCGCAGGTCCTCGAAGAGATCGTTCACGTGCCGGTTCACCTGTAACACACATGAAACACATTTAGAACACAGTAGACTGATATAATACAAGTGTTCAGGTCAGGCCATAACAGTTTGCTTCGGCGGCGTCGCATTGCAAATTGCCGTGGTAATACCAGAAGGAAGAGAAAACAAATAGCTTTTCCATATAAATTGTCCGATCGAGGTGAACATTTTGTATGGAAAAGTCACAGGGTTGCTCAGTCAATGACATAATGACTATCAGTTTGCGGGACGCTGTCCCTTACACCCGGTATAGACTGAAAGCGACGCAGCATATTCGATGCATATCTTTGGTACTGTTATGTTATGTTATAAATTAAATAAATAAATTAAATTTTAATCGACGCAATATAAGGCACAGTGTGACCTGACCCTTCTTCCATCGTAGGTGTAAGATTTCGGGTAGCTATAGTGTCGCATGTTTACCAGACTGTCTTACCAGATTGTATACCGGGTGTAAGGGACAGCGTTCCGCAAACTGATAGGGGTCGCTCAGTCAACGACACTGAGCAACGATTTATGACAAGTGTATCAGCAGGTTTTTTTTCAGGAAGTGAAAAAAAAATGGCCTTTCCATACAAAAAGTATGGTCCATAATTTTTTTCACTTCCTGAAATAAATCCTTGTGATACACTTACGTACACGTACACATGGTACAAGATAAACATCAATAAATTAATATGATCAACAAAAAAACTACATCAATCAAAACAACGACATCAAAATACTAAAAAAGCCTGAGGCGGTGATTAATGAAGCAAAACTGAAATAAAACAACTACTATTCAAATTAACGATAAAACCAGAACGAATAAATTAGGTCTCAGGTTTGACACCTGGGTAGTAATAGTAAAACCTAATGCAATGTTTATTAATAAAGCTAAATAAAAATAAGCGTCAATAACAACGATGGCAAAAAAGATCAATTCTGATTCGGAAAATAACATAACTTGTAAAATAAGAAAATATTAAAGAACTATGATATGCAACGCTACATATGGTATCACACAAAAGTTAACTAAAACCAAATTTAAATAAGAACACTACTGAAATTAAAACTTATTAATAGAACCAATTTCTTCCATGCTGGACTAGGAGCAAAAGAAAAACATAGAATGTGCCAGCTGAATTTCCTCCCGAGCATGCTGTAAAAACCCGCCAAGGGATCCGAGGGTTTTAGTATATTGCAATTTAGGCGATGGGCTGACAACCTGTCACTACAGTAATATACCTATAAATGTATCTTAAATAACCCTCAAAACTTTGTCAGACGTGGCGGAAGGACCTTTGTTTAGGTCGTTTACGCTCTGCCTACCCCATTAGGGATATAGGCGTGGTTATATGTATGTATATGTAATAGAACCAAAAAGTTACTAACAACTACCTACCGTGCTAAATCAGAAAAACTTACTACTTCTTAAAAATATCACTTACCTTACTCTTATAAGTATAACAGGTGTAAGGGACAACATCCCGCAAACTAATACGGGTTGCTCAGTCAACGATACTGAACAATTAGTCTTTTTTTTTTCAGGAAATAAAAAAAAAGAATTTGCTGTAAGAATTGTTTCCTTTCTTCCTGAAATAAAAATCTACTATTAGTTGTTCAGTGTCGTTGACTGAGCAACCCCTATAAGTTTGCGGGACGCTGTCCCTTACACCCCGTATGTAGCCTACTGCAATCGAAAAATAATTCCCAATAACCTGACTATCAACTTCTTCCGACGTAGCACTGAAGATTTTCGATTCAGTCTTCTGCAAAACTTGATCTTCGGCATCCTTTGGTGAGATCCATTTAAATCATGTACAAGTCATCCCTCCACGGTTTTCAATGCTTGACTATCTTGCACAAATTCAAAACTACAATGCGACTAACAACTACAAAAACAACGTTAATATAAGCCAATAAGGAAACAGCCAAAAACAACGAAACACAACAACATTTGAGACTACAGTAACATCGGCGGTAAATACTGCACATTGGCCTCTATACAACGTGTAACAAAAAGTATAATATGTACCATGAAGGATGTCAATCTGCAATATGAAACTAAACAATTTTTCTAACGAACAGAGGTCGTAATCGAAAAAAAACATTACCTTCCAGGTCCTCCACTACAAAATGCATCACAGCTGACAGCATGTTTTAGTATGAGAACATTGGGAAATCAATTATTCGTATTGCGACCTATATTCCTTAGGACAAGTTGTTCAGTCCAATTTTATGTGCAGATCTACACCTATCAGGGTACGTATATACAACATGTAACAGAAAGGGTATATGCACCGGAAAGGATGTGAAGTAACCCTTGAAACTGAACAACTTTCCTTAAGGAACACAGGTCGAAATAAGAAAAAAAAATGACGTTCCATATGAAATGCATCAAGTGTTATCGTGTGTAGTATGGGGAGTCTATCATTTTTATTACGTTTTTCGACCTATGTTCTTTTGAGAAAGTTGTTCAGCTTCATGTGCTGGTTCATATCCTTTCGGGTGCATATACCCTTTCTGTTACAAGTTGTATATATTCCCTTTCTGTTACACCCAGCATACCGCCGAATACTGTACATCTATAGTCTGTCAACGTCGTGCTTACCGCGCCCTAGGGGTACAGACGTTGGCGGGGGGGGGACGCGGTAGCACGCGGCGATTGCGAACATGAACACATTGCGTCGTGCTCGCTCACCCTCCTGCTTCACCGCCCGCACCCCCGTTACCGCGTCCCCCCCCCCCCCCCGCGCACGTCTGTACCCCTAAGGCGCGGTAAGCACGACGTTGACAGACTATAGTAGACTTACTTGCTGAGGCGGGCAACATGGTTGGTTGTTGAACAGCTCGCACACATGGAGACGGGTATACGCCTGCTCCGGCAGCGATAACAGATACGCAAACACCTGATGAGGATCACCCATGTTGAACAAATACAGTATAACATAAATAACTTCCGGACAGATTCATAGAGCCTCATAGCTCCAAGAAATGGGGACTAGATATAGATAGAACGTGATGATGATTATCAACGCAAACATTCTATATAATGTCTTTCTGTGTTTCTATTAGTTATACTAATTGAATTTGCTTTCCACTGTTGAAAATAAGGAAAATTCAATAAGGATAATAATATTTTATGAGTTGATTTTAAATCTATAAATATTTAATATTTACACGATGATAATAATTTTAATTTTAATAACAACAGTTGGTACACTTCACTGTCTATAATACGCAATGAATTTAAAAATAAAAACGAAAGAAGCAAATTAATTTACACATTAAAAAAAATGTAGAATAGAAGCTAATGATTCAAATGATGAATGATTGATGATGATGATGATAAATGAAAAGAAAGTAAAAGAACTGGACCGAAATAAATTAACGTAGTTATAATTACTCTATGAAATCTACCCAGTGATTTAATTTAGCGCTTCTAACTTTAATCTTTTCTTGTAACAATTAAGACTAAGAAATAAAATCTGTGATATGAAATCACATACTTACTAAATTCATGATAACAATTTATTTCGTAGTTTTTTATACAATAGCGGCTCTTATCTCCTATATATTGTAAAAAAAAAAAAAAAAAACACGATCACACTCATAGCCCCCACTAGGATTCCCTGTATCGGGGTGCCATGGACATACACAGAAACAACCACAAAGAACACCCAGACCCAGAAACAGACATTTAAACTCATCATTCAAATGTCTGCCCCGGCCGAGAATTGAACCCGGGACCCTCTGCGTAGCAGGCAGGTACACTGCCAACTAGGCTGCACGGGTCGTAGGTTGTAATTTGTATCCTACGGAAAAGTTGTCTTATATATTGTAATTGTATCCTACGGAAAAGTTGTCTTATCATGAATAGAACATATGATTAAAAGAATCATTTTCCCTTAAACCCTATACAATACGTACAGAATATATAGACCCAAGTTGCCATGTCCTATTTCAAAATAAACCTACAGATAAAACTAACAATGATTTCATAAGACAAAGACACGCAACTGCCGTCGTATTGACAGAAATGTTGCCAGATTTGGCTATCGAACTAATAAATCTATAAGGCACTAACAATGTCGCAAGATCGAATAATCACATGGCAATACTAAATATGAAAACAGAAGTTGCTGACAGAAATGTGAGCCTACGCAGAAATCGACAGATTTAGGGGCTAAGCTGAATAAATATGAATTTGTGTATGGCAGAACAAAAATAGGGCCTGAGATCACTTTGCCGGTAGAAGGCAGGCCGATGATGGGTTCGAAACCATGATCGACTCGAAACCCGCACGACAAAACGAAGAAGGTACAAAAACTTTTGGGGTATGTAATTTGGGAGGAATCAGAAGACTTTGCCTATAAGTGGAATGTGTTGGTCTAAAGTAAAAATAAAATTAGATCTTAGTTTTCTTTATTCCTCATGTCGGCCGGAGCAAGTATAACCGCTTCAGGTGGGGATTCACACGTGACCCCGCCCCGACCTTCGGTGCAAATGCGGAGTTGACCCACAAGCCATGGCCCACCTAATATATAATCGTGCTCTATGTGCCCTACCACCTGTACGAGAGAGCAATTAATGCAAGCCACAGAAGACGCGGTGAGAGTTGCCGACTACTGGGCTAGAGAAATTTGAGATGGGGTTTGACTTGCCGTCGACTCGATAGAAGATGTTTTTTTTTTTAAATTGTGTAATCCATCCAAAGAGATAAGAAGTTGTAATAGAGTAGTGTGTGTGGCAAAGACCCATAGAGCTGGGGATTTTCAGTGTATGTAATGAAACGACTAAAACTTGATCAAAACAGTCACCTGTCATACACCTGTATTAAATGTAGGATGAAGTCGCATAAACAAGAAATGTTAAGCAACATTTGGGGATATCAGACCATAACTCACAGTACAAGAGTACGTAGGTGTGGAATTATTGGAAGACAAGAAACAGAAATATAGTTGCGAAATGACAAATGCTAGAGTACTAAATTATAGTTACAAAAGGTCTTCTTTGGAGACTTTTTTGGGAAACCTCAAAATTGTTGTGGATAAAACTTTTATATTTTAGTTAGGTCATACAACGATTTAAAAGCCAGTGATATAGATGGGAAAATCTTCTTGAAGTCGTTAAAGTAATTTTGCCAAACGAAAATTTACACTTAAGCCCAAGGGCTTTAGAATCAAGATCCTAAATCAAGTTAATTGTCTCAATTTATACGTGCGCTTAAAACGCAATGAATTATGTTCTATTTTTGATAAAACAAAGAGGAAATAATAAAATCTTGAAAATGCTGTAAAAATTAACCAAATAGAAAAATCAACTGTTACACCAAGAACAAAAAAAGTCGACAGAAAATAAAAAAAATCGTCAAGCCGGTGTATATTACAGACCTTCAGGTACTTCCAGTGCTGCTCCGATCCGAGTGAAAAGCGATGGAATTCAGACAAAAATACCTTAAAAGTGTAATTTATAACAAAGAGACTTATTCTAAAACAATTTTGATGAAATTCGGCATTTTCGTGTAAATCGAATATAAAATTATATCAAGAACATATTTAGAAGCATGAAACAGTGTCACAATTTGCACAAAGAAATATTCAATAATATATTAAAATTATTTATTGACGTAATGTGTGGGAATTGGAACATTTTTTTGTGATATTTTGATTGTAATATTAGCCAGATTTTTAATTTAGTGTTGTGTCCGATACATATAATCACGACTACATCCCTAATGGGGTACGCAGAGCGTAAACGACCAAAACAAAGATTGTTCCGCCACGTCTGACATTGTCTGGTATTGCTGTAGTAACAGGTTGTCAACCCATCGCCTTAATTGCATTATACTGAAATCCTCGGATCCCGTAGTTGATTTTTACAGCATGCCCGTTAGGAAATGCAGCTGGCACATTCTATGTTTTTCTCTCGCTTCCAGTCCAGCATGGAAGTAATATACATATAGTGTAGGTTTATTATAAGCTTATCGTGCGCCTACCGTAAAAAGTTTATCTATTATCTAGACAAATTTTTTTAAACTACTATTACAACTGTATGTTATTTCAATAGACCTTTTTAAACTCAGATCAATGACCCTACGAATTCCTTAAAGGTTTATCGACTAAATCCAACTCATCATTGGCTTAAAACGGAACAAGAGCTTAGATCCAAGATGGCGTCATTAATCAAATATATGAATCAGCTGTTACATTGTGTGATTCATTTGTTTCATTGGAATGTTAGGTAACTTCCATGTTTCACTGCGAGCGTTAAAACTTCAAGTTTAACTAAAGTAATACTTCAAGTTAGACAGAGGTAACAATGCATTAAAAATAAGCTGTTAACACTCTGCTGACCCCGTGAAGATACCGGTGTATCTTTTTGTATGAATCAGACGAGGCTATAATTATTTCTGTTTATTTTGACCCTAATGTTAATATTTACAAATCAATAAGACCCTTTAAAAGCGATAACATTTAAGGGTTTTTAAACACAAATGGAAAAGACAACACTTTAATTTATTCATAAGGACAAAGACAGGTAAAGTAAAAAATAACAAGAGATTTTTCATTAAAGCTGTGAAGTAAAATCTGGATATTTATCTTACCTGCATACATACATACATACATAAAATCACGCCTTTATCCCTTACGGGGTAGGCAGAGCGTCAAACGCCTCCTAAAAGGCGCTTTCGCCACGTCTGACATAAATTGGGGGCAATTTTAGATTGTAATGTGTATTACTGTAGTGACAGGTTGTCAGCCCATCGCCTAAATTACAATACACTGTAACCCTCGAATCCCTTTTGCTGACTTATACAGCATGCCCGGGAGGAAGGGCAACTGGAACATTCTATGTTTTTCTTTCTCTCCCAGTCTAGTATGGAAGTTACCTGTGTCGATATTAAATACATACATACATAAAATCAGGCCTTTATCCCTAATGGAGTAGGTAGATAAGATGTTAAATAAGAGAAAATGAATGACTACCATCGAATTTACGACACACGAAACTACATGAACGGATTTGAACATTTACATGGAAAATGACTGAAGAGAATATTCTACCTCATCATCTCCCTAGCCTTATCCGAGCGAGGGTACTGGTTTTTACACAGACCGACTGCCATCTGAGCTCCGCAACCCAGAAGGGAAACCAGACCCAATCCTAGATTAGGTCAGAGTTTTCAAGCCGCCAATGCTTAGCACTGGCCTCTGATATGGCTTAACGACTAATATCTACGGTATTAAACGATATTAACCGGGACCAACGGCTTAACGTGCCTTCCGAAACACGGAAAAAGCACCGAATAAACGTACATATGAAATTCGAAAACCGAAAAACACATTGGTACGTACGTGGTGGGATTCGAACCACGACCTCCTGCTCAGGAGGCAGCGGCCCTATCCACTACACCATCGGGCTCTCAGAATATTCTACCTATAGGTTCTATGTCGATGAATTACATCACTATTGTGTTTACTTCCAAAACGTGGGTGTCAAAAAGCTTAACGGTCAGTCATGGAAAAATTGGTGAAGAAGCGATGGTACAGTCCAAGTCATATTATGAAGCTTAATAAATTATTTACTTACAAGCTGGACTGGGAGCGAGAAAAAAACATAGAATGTACCAGCTGCATTTCCTCTCGGGCATGCTGTAAAAACCAGCTAATTGATTCGGGGGTTTCAGTATACTGTAATTTAGGCGATTGGCTGCCAACCTGTCACTACAGCAATACCAGACAATGTCAGACGTGGCGGAACGACCTTTGTTTAGGTCGTTTACGCTCTGACTACCCCATTAGGGATAAAGGCTTGATTATATGCATGTATGTATGTATAAATTATTTAGTTCGCCAGTTTAGCACTTTTTTTATGCAAGTGAGTTAAGCCGTTAAAATAGTTAGGTCACTCTGACAGCAGATTTAGACAAATGAACCATGACCAGCATGTATGTTTAGTTAATTTTAAATAAGTATTTACACATGGACTGGAAGTGATAGAAATACATACAAAGTGCCAGCTGCATCTCCTTCCGGGCATGCTGTAAAAACCAGCTAAAGGATCCGAGGGTTTCTGTATATTGTAATTTAGGCGATGGTCTCACAACCTATCACTACAGCAATATACCTACAAATTTATCTGAAATAACCCTTAAAACCGATTATATGTAAGTATGTATTTGCAGAAACTATTAACTAAAGCAATGAATCGCGCCTTATGAAGTACGTACGACGATCTTTCTCTAACACTTACACACTTTGTTACACTTATGACTTTAAGGTGAGGTCGTTTCATCGTCAACTTGTCAAAAGTTATATTTAAGATTCTAAAACAGCGAAAATACACAACGCCAAGAACTATTGTATTTCCAACTCAGTTTTAGAATAAAGGTAAATAAAGTTTCATGTTTCATACATAAGTTTTAGCTATTATATATGACAACATAATGAAACAGTAGTTTTAGTTATTTATACTATTTCCAAATTCGATTTAGAATAAAGGTAAACAAATTTTCATGTCTTTTTATTCGAAAACACATTTCAAAACTAAAATTATTTGTGTTGGCAAATTAGGTAAATGATTTAAACTATTATTTCATTATGTGGTCATATCGAATAGCTAAAACTTATCATGAAACTTTTGAAAGACATGATTTGGAAATAGTATAACTAATTTGCCAACGTATCATTTATTTTTAAAATGTGTTTTTGAGTAAAAAGACATTTTTTATTTTTTTATTTTATTTATTTATTTAGTTGCAAAAATATATATATACATATGACAATCGGTGTCGTTAAACCCGATAGGGTTTGTCAACATGAAACTTTGTTTACCATTATTCTAAAATTGAGGTAGACATTTTATAAAGAATCTTATTATGGAGTTAACTGTACTGTATCAAACAATCACCTACATGAGTGTTCTGCCTACGAATGGAAGAAATGTGATATGTTCATAAACATTTGTATGGCCGCATTCTTATTGGAGCACAAGAGCTTTTGGAGGTTTTCTAAATCAAATTAGATTGTGGTTAAAAGAAATGTGAAGTAAGAAATAGCCGACATTCGTCAAAAATATTTCTTTTATCAATTAATTCGTATTAAAAAATCTTTTACAAAATGGTTATTAAAAAAATGTTTTTTCTTAACACTACTGACATTATGATAACTACAATCTTTTTCAGTGTGATTGGGTAGTTCTCCTGATTGACGGAAATGACACGAGTATGTTCCGCGATAAGACATTACACTAGAATAATTTTACAGCTACAAGCTTTTAAATATGAATAATACATGGGTTTTTGGATGTGGGTCACTTAATTATATTTGTAAAAAAAATACTGTTTTTATGTAATAATAATAACAAATTCCGTCAAGGAGAACTACCCGACTGGAAAGACAAAAATCTGGTAAATTTTACTTTTTTTAACTTCCCTGTCAATACATTATCTTGTCTGTCTAGTGTAGTTTAAGGAGTTATAAGTTTAGGCGAGTGATACCTAATGGATGAAAAAAGGGTAGCTACCCGCCTGGTCGGTGTTATGACCGTGGTAATGAAGTTCAACGGACACGTTTTGAACTTGTATAATACCTATTTGCCGAAATGGTTGTTACTGTGTTGTGTTTGTGACGTCATGAATAATAAATGTTTTCTATTCAATTCTAAAGGGCAGGACCGTTCCCTGTAATGGGCAATAGCGGTCCCTGGAATGAGCAATACTTTCCCTGTAATGGGCAGTAGCGTTCCCTGTAATGGGCAATAGCGGTCCCCGGAATGAGCAGTACCGTTCCCTGTAATGGGCAATAGGGGCCCCTAGAATGAGCATTACCGTTCCCTGTAATGGGCAGTAGCGTTCCCTGGATTGGGCAGTAGCCTTCAATTGAGAAAGCAGTCGCGTTCCCTAGAGGCTGTTGCAGTTATACTATAACTGTTATAGTACCTATAACATATTGTTGTACCTATACTATATTGGATATCTCCAAGGCCTTTGACAGGGTCTGGCACGCTAGCCTTACTGGCAAGCTTCCCGCCTACGGGTTACCTGCTGGCCTTTGCAACTGGATTTCGGACTTCTTGAGTGAACGATCCATACAAGTGGTCTTAGAAGGCTGCTCCTCCGGACAACAGGCTATTGATGCCGGAGTTCCTCAGGGTTCTGTCCTGTCTGCAACCTTATTCCTGCTGCATATCAACGACATGTTGACACCCGATACCTTTGGGTACGCTGATGACAGCACGGTTGTTGACAGATATCTGTCCAGTGCAAGGGCCAACAGTGAAACAATCCAGTCTTGTCGGGAGTCCATAGTGGATCGTCCGAACTCATCGCTAAGGGTGATATCCGAGTGGGGCGATGCCAATCTCGTCAAGTTCAACGCATCCAAAACCCAGGCGTGTCTATTCTCGACAAAACGGAGTCCTTTTAACCTGGCTCCAACTTTCCGGGATGTATCCGTACCGATTTCTGACCATCTTGAGCTTCTTGGTATGAGCCTTATACGTCCGACTTGAACTTTGGACGTTACATTGAGTCTCTGGCCACAACAGCTGCCAAAAAACTTGGTATCCTCTCGAAGGTGAGGCGATACTTCACACCGGGACAGCTATTGCAGTTGTACACAGCTCAAGTCCGATCGTGTATGGAGTACTGCTGCCACCTTTGGGACGGTTCAGCTAAATACCAGCTGGCTGCCTTAGACTCAATCGAGA
The DNA here is from genome assembly GCA_949820665.1 of Scrobipalpa costella. Classification (NCBI taxonomy): domain Eukaryota; kingdom Metazoa; phylum Arthropoda; class Insecta; order Lepidoptera; family Gelechiidae; genus Scrobipalpa; species Scrobipalpa costella. The sequence continues at coordinate 14,901,397 of OX463315.1, forward strand.
AACGTGCTAAGAAGCTCATTTCAGACTCAGCACTGGTTGAGGCAAAACTACAGAACCTTGAGCACCGTCGCAGAGTGGCGTGCATGTCGGTATTTTACAGGATACATTTCGGGGAGTGCGCGTTAGCACTTCATGACCTTATACCCCCCTCCCCTTTCCATCTCCGGAGCACGAAGCGTGGACGGGGGTTCCACCCTTATGTCGTGGATATACTACAAATTCGCACGAAGCGGTTCGCTTCCACATTCTTAATGCGAACGGCTAAGGAGTGGAACTCCCTGCCGGCGGATCTGTTTCCGGAACAATATAACCTAGGCCTTTTCAAGGCGAGAGTGAATAGGCACTACATAGGTGAGTATGCTTCAACATAGTCCGCATCGTCACTTTCCACCAGGTGAGATGGCGGACAAATGCTCGCCTATATATATATAAAAAAAAAAAAAACTGTAAATTTCTTATAACCCCAAGTCAGCTTCTTATCTCCTGAGTCACCAGGTTAGGTCAACTTAACCAAAACATGCGCGTGAGTCATTTCAACATCCTTTGTTAGGTTGAGCAACTGTTTGAGGAAGATTATAGCTTATACAGCACCAGGTGGCTGTGGTATGGAAAACAATTAATAAAACAATATTAGAATGTATGGAATTTTATACAATAGTGTAGTGTTATAAATTGAATAGATTTTAATGCGTCATAGAATGCTAGCCATAAAATAGTTATGTAAGCTAAATTTCTGTCGACCCGCGCAGCCTAGTTGGCAGTGCACCTGCCTGCTACGCAGAGGGTCCCGGGTTCGATTCTCGGCCGGGGCAGACATTTGAATGATGAGTTTAAATGTCTGTTTATGGGTGTGGGTGTTATTTGTGGTTGTTTCTGTGTATGTACATGGCACCCCGATACGGGGAATCCTAGTGGGGCTATGAGTGTGATCGTGTGTTTTTTTTGTAGCCGTACTAGGTACTTCTTCGAAAATTTCAGCCAACAAATGAATGAGACACCTAAGTTTAACTGCCTCTGTGGTCTTGTGGTCTGAGCCATGGGCTTTCGATCTGGAGATCCTGGGTTCGATTGCCAGGGGGGAACACACCGTTGATATTTGTGAATTTATCACTATGACAGTGAAGCCTGAACCACCTAATTGTCCGATTAAAAAAGATTCCATGCTTCAGAGGGCAAGGTAAGCCTTCGGTCACACGCTGTCTTTGATAGTCGTTGTTACTCAAACCATGTAAAAGGCCTAATAGCTGTGCTACTAGGCGGTTTGAAAACTCTGACACTAGGGTTCATCGGGTCGTTGTTCGATACGAGAATCCTCTCGCTAAGAAGAGGATCTAAATTTATTCCACTTTTAAAAATAAATTTACTTTGGTTTTAAAATAACTACACTGAAAAAGCCAAATTATCTTCCATACTGGACTGGGAGAGAAAGAAAAACATAGAATGTTCCAGTTGCCCTTCCTCCCGGGCATGCTGTAGAAGTCAGCAAAAGGGATTCGAGGGTTACAGTATATTGTAATTTAGGCGATGGGCTGACAACCTGTCACGACAGCAATACACATTACAATCTAAAATTGCCCTCAATTTATGTCAGACGTGGCGAAAGCGCCTTTTAGGAGGCGTTTTACGCTCTGCCTACCCCGTAAGGGATAAAGGCGTGATTTTATGTATGTATGTATGTATGAAAAAGCCAATTTTTAATTTCAAAATCTCATACACACGGGAGAAATTGCGATCAGAATAGCTAGCTTCTTCTCTTCTTCTTCTTCTTCTGTCTAGTGGGTATCGAGTCTATCGACCCGATGAACCCTGAATAGCTAGCAATAGTAGAAGTTATGAGGAAAAGAAAAAATAGTTTAAACATTCCTACTTAACAATGAACGAAACCTTACCACCGTTAAAATAAATTGGCTATACTTAACAGGATTGGCGCTACTTAGCCATATTAATAGTCACTGATCCGTCAAAATCTTCAAACTTCACTACCTTATACCTACTTTAACTTAATTAAGCTTAACTAACACGATCATACATACATACATATAATCACGCCTTTATCCCTAATGGGGTAGGCAGAGCGTATACGACCTAAACAAAGGTTGTTCCGCCACGTCTTTCAAAGTTTTGAGGGTTGTTTAAGATAGATTTGTAGGTATATTGCTGTAGTGACAGGGAAACCCTAGGATCCCTTAATAACACGATCATATTAATACCTATTGGAAATGCTTGTATCCAATGCTTGAAAATATAAAAATAAAACAAGAAATATTTGAAGGTTTTTTTGGCTACGATACAAGTAAGTATTTATTAGGTACTTTAGTTAACGGAGTTGTCTTTTTTATTGTGAATTCCTGTCAACGAAAATCATCTCCCTAGCCTATCCCGTATCTCACGGAGTCGGCTACCTGATATAGAGGATTGAACGAGGTTACTGGTTATTACACAGTACGACTGCCATCTGACTTTCGTAATCCAGAAGGGAAACCAGATCCTAGATTAATTCAGAGTTATCAAGCCGCCAATGCTTAGCACTGGCCTCTGACATGGCTTAACGACTAATATCTGCGGTATTAAACGATATGAACCGGGACCAACGGCTTAACGTGCCTTCCGAAGCACGGAAAAAGCGCTGAATAAACGTAAATATGAAATTCGAAAACAGAAAAACACATTGGTATGTGGTGGGATTAGGAACACGACCTGCCGCTCAGGAGGCAGCGGCCCTCTCCACTACACCATGGGGCTCTCTAAATTAATACGTAAATATATTTATACTCGTCTACATAATTCTTAGAGACTCAGCGCCAATGGCTTTTTGAAAAACATTTTTTTTTCACCAAGCTTAGAACATAATTTTATAATACAGAGATACAAGTAGAATGTCAAATCATGGGTAAGATATACATACATACATATATATAATCACGCCTTTATCCCTAATGGGGTAGGCAGAGCGTAAACGACCTAAACAAAGGTCGTTCCGCCACATCTGACAAAGTTTTGAGGGATATTTAAATTTGTAGGCATATTGCTGTAGTGACAGGTTGTCAGCCCATCGCCTAAACTGCAATATACAGCATGCCCCGGAGGAAAAGCAGCTGGCACATTCTATGTTTTTCTCTCGCTCCCAGGCCAGCATGGAAGTAAGATGATATATGACCAAATTACAATGTAAACTTAAACTTGTCAAACAGAAACTCTAAAACGGAAGCTACGCACCACAAAGTAATGAGATAAAATTAAAATGGCATATCTTATACTCTTCCATGCTGGACTGGGAGCAATGTGCCAGCTGCATTTCTTCCCGGCAAACCAGCTAAGGGATCCGAGGGCAGTATATTGCAATTTAGGCGCTAGGCAACCTGTCACTATATAAATATACCTATAATATCTTAAATAGCCCTCAAAACTTTGTCAGACGTGGCGAAACGATCTTTATTTAGGTCGTTTACGCTCTGCCAACCCCATTAGGGATAAAGGCGTAATGTATCTCTTATACTTCTGCCAGCTGATAACCATCACCTATAAACAACAAGGCACAAAGAAGGAGTTGATATGAATATGAGTGCAATATGAGTCATTCGCAAACAACGGATCCTTATGTGAAAGTGGAAGGCGCGAATGATATTACGACCAGGAGCCGCATTTTTTAATCATACATACATATAATCACGCCTTTATCGCTAACGGGGTAGGCAGAGTGTAAGCGACCTAAACAAAGGTCGTTCCGCCACGTTTGACTAAGTTTTGAGGGTTAATTAAAATATATTTGTAGGTATATTGCTGAGGTGAAAGGTTGTCAGCCTATCGCCTAAATTGCAATATACAGAAACCCTCGGATCCCTTATCTAGTTTTTACAGCATGCCCGGGAGTAAATGCAGCTGGCACATTCTATGTTTTTCTCTCGCTCCCAGTCCAGCATGGAAGTTTTTGAATCATTCGAATCAAATTGGCATACAAGTGAAGAGTGACATTCGAACGCCAAATTGTATGGAAACCCCATGCGAATGTTGTTTTTCGTATATACTCAATTCGATTCGAGCGATTCAAAATTATGGCTCCTGGGTCCTTGGGTCCGAGGTTCAATGTTTCCTTGAATTTGCTCAAATGTAGATTTCCACACCGTTCTTCTTTGAATACAGAGAATGCAGAGCGTAAACGACCTAAGAGCGTAAACGAATCAAAGGTATGTATGTATGTTTAGGAGCATTTCCTTGAGAGGCCAGTTGGCCGAATGATGACGGATAGGAAAAGGGTAATTACCCACCTGGTCGGGTGTTGTGACCAGGGGACCGGAGTCCGACTAGATTAGTTCAGACATTGTATATAAATGCAGATCGCCAAGCAAACTTCGATACCGCGTTTCAGGACTGTTGTATCTTGATGTGGTTTTATTGTACCTTAAAAATCTTAAAATTAAAATACATAAAGAATAAGATAATAGTGGCACAAGGGCGGACTTATCCCGTTAAAGGATCTCTTCCAGTCAACCTTTCGTAAAAGTCGTTCAGAAAAGGTCGTTCCCTGTGGTCGTTCCGCTACGTCTGACAAGTTTTGAGGGTTATTCCATATAGATCTGTAAATTGCTATAGTGACAGATTGTTAGAACACCGCCTAAATTACAATACTGAAACCCTCTAATTCCTTAGCTGATTTTTATGGGGCGAGATGCAGCTGGCACATTCTTTGTTTTTCTATGCCAGTCCAGCATTGAAGTCAATAGTATAGTTCTAACATAATATTCCGCCAAATCGTAACTACAATTCTGGCAACACCCGTTATTATGAGCAAGTTAATTAATAAGTATATCTACATCGGTCTGATATCATCACTCGATTATTTTTGGTGAATGAATGAGGCCGTTGTCAGAGTGAAAGAAGAAAGGGGAGTGAATGAATGAAAGTCTTATTGTGACCTAAATTCTTTCTCTTTTTTGCACAGGATGTAAAATGAGTATCGTTAAATCACTTAAATGATAAAAGACTTCTTTATAACTTGTATGTATTATATTATCTGATTGCTTCTCTACCCAAAGGTTGCCTAGCAGAAATTGATACCCTAATATTAAGGCCGCCTAATTGTATATGGAGAACTTATACAATTATTATTTCTTCCATACTGGACTGGGAGAGAAAGAAAAACATAGAATGTTCCAGTTGCCCTTCCTCCCGGGCATGCTGTAAAAGACAGCAAAAGGGATTCGAGGGTTACAGTGTATTTTAATTTAGGCGATGGGCTGACAACCTGTCACTACAGCAATACACATTACAATCTAAAATTGCCCTCAATTTATGTCAGACGTGGCGAAAGCGCCTTTTAGGAGGCGTTTTACGCTCTGCCTACCCCGTAAGGGATAAAGGCGTGATTTTATGTATGTATGTATACAATTAGTATTAACAACAAAAAACGTACCTACTAGAAAATACCCAGATCTTCTACAGCTTCAAATACTATTCTGTTTCTTTTTTTATCGCTTTCAGTCCAGTATAGAAGATTTGGAAGGATCGTACAACACAAGTATCTTTAGAGAGACCTATCTAAGACTTAAAAGTCATAAGACTTAGGCTCGTATTTATAAAACTATCTCAAGATTAAGAGCAGTATTAAGTATGGATTTGACAGGTTATCCTGTACTGAAATGACATTTCTGATACTTACTCAAACTAGCTGTCAGTCTCAAGTGCTGTTTAGTTATATAGCCCTTAGCCACAATTATAATGTAACTATACTTAATTCGGGAGAACTTCGGTCATAAAAGCTATAATAATCGAAATTAACCTCTGCCACCGGACACCATCAAACTGACCACACAACATAAAAGGATATTACCGAGGAATGTCTGAACGTATTTATAATTAACAAAGGAAATTCCTTCGAATGTGTGTTTGTTATTTGGACGTACAGACATGCTGGACTGGAAGCGATAGAAAAACATAGAATTTGCCAACTGAATCTCTTCCCGGGCATGCATGTAAAACTAAAAACTAGCTGAGGGATTTGAGGCTTTAAGACCAGTTGGCCGAGTGATGACGGATGGAAAAAGGGTAATTACCCGCCTGGTCGGGTGTTGTGAACAGGGGACCGGAGTCCGACTGGATTAGTTCGGAAGTTGTATATATGCAGATCGCCGAACTTCGATACCGCGTTTTAGGACTGTTGTATCTTGATGTGGCGCCATCTATGTGCGCTACAAGGATTTCAGTGTATTGTAATTTAGGCGACGAGCTGATAACCTGTCACTACAGTAATATACAGACAGATCCAACTGAAATAAATATCAAAACTTGTCAGATGTAGTGAAACAACCTTTGTTTGGGACGTGGACGCTCTGCCTACCGCATTAATAAAGGCGGGATAAAGGCGTGATTCTATGTATGTACGTATTTATAATTAACTAGCGACCCGCCCCGGCTTCACACGGAAATAATCAGTGTTTCTCTACTATATTATGCATGTATTATACATATAAATATAAGCCTTCGTCTTGAATCACTCTATCCATTAAAAGAAACCGCATCAGAATCCGTTGCGTAGTTTTAAAGTTTTATGCATACATAGGGATATAGGGACAGAGAAAGCGACTTTGTTTTATACTATGTAGGGATAGTAACAAAGGAAATTCCTGCGAATATGTTTGTTTATTTGTGGACGTTCTGACTTATGTCTGTATTAATTTATCATTGTACAATTTGTATATTTATCATCGTGAGACTAATTTAAGAGCTGCAGGGTGGAAGGAGTCATCGTGAAGAGTGATAACTAACTTCACTTCTCAAATATGCATAAAGTCACGTCTGTATCCCGTAAGGGGAAGGAAGAGCACTAGCGTCCTATTTATTTATCGTATGGCTTCTTGTTTCCTGGTTTTATTCAGTATTTATCGTTGTTTTCACTAATGGTGAGAAATAAGACAGAGTAGTTTATTGTTTTAGAAAAGAGTCTGGTAATTATATCTTTAGTAAATCCAGTTTTGTCCTATTTTTGTTATCTTAATAGAATCTTTCAATCTTTCACAAAAGTCCTTATAAGTTTTGTCTAGACGAAACTGCTTTAAGAGCTATGTCCATGTAAGGAAAAACTAGTTTTCCTAGTGTACTAACTAACTCATTAAACACCTAACAAAATGAATAAATATATTGATATTGTGGCAATAGCTATTCTAGATTTTAATCTAATTATATGCAAATTGTGACACTGTAAAATTTTCAAAATTATTTGTGATTGATAAAATCTTTTAAAAAAATATAATAATAAAAATGATTTTACCTTTTTTAGGTGTTTGTTGACCCATTTCGTGAACGTCTTCTTCTGTATCGCGTCCCGCTCGTCTGGAAAATAAAAAATATACAAATTAAAAAAACGAACAAAAAAAACAAGTTTTTATCCTTATGGAGTAGAGCGTCAACGACCTAAGCAATTTCGCGAAGCGTCAGAAAAAAAAAGAAGAAAAATATTCTATTTTCAGGTAATTATACCTAGCTATGCTTATTTGAATCAATAAAAAGATATACTTATTTTACTAGTAACAAAAACTACATTAATTTATCACCGAGTAAATTTAGATAAAAAAGAAATATTTCACGATAAAATCCTCACCAAAAATCGATATCTAATCTATTGACAAAATACCTGAATTATCCAAAACAAAACAATAACAAACAGAAACGTGCTAAACGAAGCACGCGGCAAGTTGAACGACCTCTCCAAGATCGATGGCAGCTAATCTAGGTCTAATTATAGTGCTTCTATTTGGAGACCTAAACATGAACCTATGCCAAACGAACGTAGGAAGTGTAAGCTATTAATTATTTTATTACGCTGTTTAAACAACATGGTGTACCATAATTAATATTGATGGGTATAAATATATTGAATACTCAATTGTTTATGTTTTTGGTTTGATTCTTCTTGAATCGAATGGATTCTTCGACTCGTTTTGTTTTGAGTCGACAACCGGCCCGATTAACCCTGATGACAAGGGTTTTAAACATACTAATAGTTCCGACATATTTTGCGTAACGCCAACTAAGACAGTCAGCGATCGATGGATTAACGTGCCCTCCAAAGCACGAATCCTTCTTCTTTACAGTAAATTTTGTGTTAGAGCGTTTTTGCATTTATCCATTATTACTCTTAGATGTGAATCTAATACACACCCGAATTGGCCTTTCTATTAAATTGTATGACAAATTGTGCACTCATCCACGTTTCAAATTGAACTTTGTCCGTGCACAAAAACGCCCTTAGTATACAAGACATAGAGACCTATAAGGAGGCTTAAATTATCTGATAACAGGGTTCATCGGGTCGTTTGTAACCACCTAACAACCAAACATAATAAGTAGCACTTAACATCCATCAACACAACTCCTTAATAAGTGTGACGACTAGAGAACATTATAGAACATAGTGGTACATCTTAATTAGCCAAGACATGTAGTTAACATACTTCTCATAACTGTCTGATATAGGAGATAGCTAGATAGCTACTTAGGAATGTTGGAAAGATGAATGTCTTAGAAATTATTGTGGAGATGTTAGGAAAACTGTTACTGCAATAATAGTAGTTATTTTAACACTCGCTGCTTTGCGGCGCGGCTTACAAACTAAGGGCCGTATTTATAATTAGCTCTCAAGATTAACAGCGAGTTTGAGTTTGTATCAGAAATGTCATTTTAGTAAAAACTGGCATGTCAAATCCATACTTAATATTGCCTAAGCAGAGCGTTAATGATATGATAAAAAATATATCTTTTAATTTCCGCTTGGTACAATACATACATACATAAAATCGCGCCTTTATTCCTTACGGGGTAGGCAGAGCGTAAAACGCCTCCTAAAAGGCGCTTTCGCCACGTCTGACATAAATTAAGGGGAAATTTTAGATTGTTATGTGTATTGCTGTAGTGATAGGTTGTCAGCCCATCGCCTAAATTACAATACACTGTAACCCTCGAATCCCTTTTGCTGACTTCTACAGCATGCCCGGGAGGAAGGGCAGCTGAAACATTCTATGTTTTTCTATCTCTCCTAGTCCAGCATGGAAGTAAAGCTTGGTACCGCAGATATTCATTCATGTAATTAGAAGATTTTGATACTTATTCAGACTTTAAAAACCTAAAACAACTGTATAGACATAAGTTAGATTCCTCTAAGTGTACCTATAGAGAAAAAAATAAAGCGCGAATGAATTTTATGTTAGAATTCTTTACCAATCTTGTAACAGAAAATAATTTCCTACTTATAACAGATATTGGAATGCAATTACCAGTAAAATTATACAAAAGCAAACTTATAAATAAAACATATACTAATAAGACTTTAATGGCTCTATCGGAATGTATGTCTGTTCGCGTTGCACGTTGGAAGACGCATCGTTGAATAACCATGGTCATTGGCCACAATTCCGTAGTTGACAGTAAAAAAAAAATCAAAAAAATCTTATTTTTTTATGGTGGCTTATGATTTACAAATGTGAAAAAACGAATCAAACAGATTAAATAAATCATGATTATTTAATATTTTTGAGAAATAAAATTCCGAAAATGCAGTCACTGGTCACATACGTGACATGGTGTGTCATGGCGGCTCGTGTGACGTCATACTTTGCAAAACAAAGAGCTGTTTGGTTGAGTCGAGAAATGTCGAGAAGTTCATAAAAATATATAATAAAATATCTCACAATTTGTTTTTTACTCAAATATGAATATTTCAGCTAAATTTGACGAAGGGAATCTATGAATAACTAAATTAAAGTAATTTTCCGTCTTGAGCAAACCGAAAAAAATGGCAGCATAGACGGACTTATTATATTTCTGTCACTTCAAAGCCCGATGGTGTAGTGGATAGGGCAGCTGCCTCCTGAGGAGGTCGTGGTTCGAATCCCACCACGTACCAATGTGTTTCTCGGTTTTCGAATTTCATATGTACGTTTATTCGGCGCTTTTTCCGTGCTTCGGAAGGCACGTTAAGCTGTTGGTCCCGGTTAATATCGTTTAACATCGTAGATATTAGTCGTTAAGCCATGTCAGAGACTAGTGCTAAGCATTGGCAGCTTGAAAACTCTGACCTAATCTAGGATTGGGTCTGGTTTCCCTTCTGGGTTGCGGAGAACAGATAGCAGTCGCTCTGTGTAAAAACCAGTACCCTCGTTCTTTTAGATTAGGCAGCCGACCCCGTGAGATACGGGATAAGGTTAGGGAGATGATGGCTTCAAAAACCTATGGACAGTTATTTAAGTCGTGATGTGAATGTATCCCGATCTAAAATCCTTTAAAAAATTTGAACGTGTGTGAAAGGATCATAATTAGTCTGTATATACTCTATACTGTCATCCTTTTCTGTTCGCTCAAGACGGAATATGACAGGCATGGTTTTACTATAGTTGGCTCTTGTTTGCGCCGAATCGTGGTCATTACAAGTTGTCATTGCTGGTTATTAATGATAATTGATCATCATTGATTGTCAATGACAAGTATGTTGACGCCACCGCCGGTTGGTTATATAATTTGTAATATTTTGGATTCACTTTTTTTTACAGTTGCTTCTTTTCCTGATAGAATTTCCAGTTGATTGTTCTTCAGTTTGGTTGACTGAGCAACCCCTATCAGTTTATGGAACGCTGTCCCTCAAATCCGGTATTTATGGTAGTAAAATGATTTGAAAGCTAGATTAACACTTTAAATTACAACTTTACCGTACGTTTTTATACAAGATATTTGATCCACGATATGAGTATTCCCGTAAAAATAAGTCATTTCCCATGGTAAAACGTAGCTTTGAATACTTCTGGCTTTTGAATAATATATATTTTATAACCTGTTTTTTACTCCCGAGCATGCTGTAAAAACTAGCTAAGCTATTTAGGCGATAGGCTGACAACCTGTCACTACAACAATATACCTACAAATATATCTTAAACAACCCTCAAAACTTGTCAGACGTGGCGGAACGACTTCTGTTTGGGTCGTTGACGCTCTGCCTACCCCATCAGGGATACAGGCGTAATAGTATATATGTATATTTTTTTAATCGGTGCTGTAGTTTTTTTGACTGCCCGGTAAAAGTAAAGAAGTAATAAAAAAAACGTTCAAAGGCCAAAGTTTTCCTACAACCTTAAGAACGAAATGATAGATACAGATCTCTTAATTAAATAAATTCCTAGACAACGCGAACATTCTATAGGAAATTAACTCATCAAGTCCCGACGTCTGCAAATTATTTCAGTAATAAAGTATGTTCCTAGTACAATTATGTTTGGCGCCAGGCTAGAATATTGAGATATGATGTATAGTGCCTAGCACTAGATAATCAAAGTACGATATTTTTGGAAGTAGAGACAGCGATTTGCTGAACTATACCTAATGAATAAACTCAAAAAGTAACACTTTAATACATACATACATACATATAATCACGCCTTTATCCCTAATGGGGCAGGCAGAGCGTAAACATACATACATACATACATATAATCACGCCTTTATCCCTAATGGGTTAGGCAGAGGCAGAGGCAAAGATCGTTTCGCCACGTCTCACAAAGTTTTGAGGGTTATTTAAGATACACTATAAAGCGGGAAAATAACACATTTCCATCTTTCACAATAAATTAGAAAGCTTCTTTAGCGAAGGCAACATAGGAAGGCTACTTTTTACTGCGACAAAATACCCCATACGGGAAACTTATGTAGCCGCGAGTGAAACTGATAACCTAAATGCAGTATATGTTCTGCTGTCTAGTATATAATTATTTATTTCACAGAGCAAGTTAGGTTAAGTGGTTTAGCAATAAGGCCGCCTAATATACATGTCACGTTTGTTAATTTTTATTTCTGTTGCATATGTTTCTTTGTGCAATAAAGAATTTTAATTTGTATTGTGGTGCCCCATCAATTTTATAAAAAATCATAACTCACTAAAAGCACAATTAATCGAAAATCCGGTCGAACAGACTTAAGTAATAGTTATAAAGATAGTTTAGAACCTTATAAATTAATGATTCTTACGCGGTTGTAGTAACAGCTATCACAGAAATTTCTTACAGCTAACCTTATAAGCGATATTGCACAAGAATTTAACACGGAAAAAATGTGCACAAATTAATTACTTAATAATATATCTCCATGCTGGCCTGGGATCCAGAGAAAAGCAAAGAATGTGCTAGCTGCATTTCCTCCCGGGCATGCTGTAGAAACCAGCTAAGGGATCCGCTGGTTTAAGTATATTGTAATTTAGGCGATGGGCTAACAACCTGTCACTACAGCAATATACCTACAAATCGCTCTTAAATAACCCTCAAAACTTTGTCAGACATGGCGGAACGACCATAGTTTAGGTTGTTTTGTTGCAATGGGGTAGTCCATTAGGGATAAAGGTGTGATTATTATGTATGTATGTAGAAACATCCAAAATGTAAACTACTACATAAATGTCTGTAGTATATACATTCTATAGTTAATAGTTACTCATATACGGTACAAATCACAAGAGCTTGTTCATAAGTGGTAGTTGTGAACCGTGAGGAATCCAATCCAATCAACAGATGACCAGCTGTGCAGAATGCAGACTGTATTAGATTAATAAAGGGTAAGGACTTGTTAAGGACCTACTATAGTCACGCTTTGATTCCTTACGGGGTAGGCAGATTTTCAACTCCTTCGTAAAAGGTCCTATTTACCACTTCAGCTGCGTTTAGAGGGTCGTGTAAAACGTTGTGAATGGAGTTTTTTTTTGCTATTTTTCTATAATACCTAGACAGTTTATATAACTACAATCTACAGCTAGTAAGTATATTAAGGACAATGTTAAGAGTGTTTCCGTTCATATAACTGAGAGTTGTGAACCATGAGGAATCCAATCCCATCAAGATATTAGATTAATAAGGGTTAGGACTTGTTAAGGACCTATAGATACATATCGTACATACACACATATAATCACGTCTTTATCCCTAATGGTGGGCAGAGCGTAAACGACCTAAACAAAGGTCAATCCGCCACGTCTGACAAAGTTTTGAGGGTTATTTAAGATAGATTTTTAGGTATATTGCTGTAGTGACAGGTTGTCAGCTCATCGCCTAAATTGCAATATACTGAAACCCTCGGATCCCTTAGTTAGTTTTTACAGCATACCCAGGAGGAAAAGCTGTCGCATTCCATGATTTTCTTTCGGTCCCAGTCCAGCATAGAAGAAAGATGGACAATGTGCCTTGCAAAAATAATCAATTTCTAGAATATTTCACACATTTTCAAAAACCCTAATAAAAAATGTACAACCATCTTGCGGTCATTGGCTCTAAATGCACGCGCGACCAAGCGCCAACATGCGCAGGCGCACGATTCGATTCGCGTTGATTCAATCAGCGGGCCAATTGGCGCCGAGCATAGCTGATACCATGCGCAGACTTCACTGCATTCAAAAATTAAAAATCTTGTATCGATAGCTGTGTGCAAATGTATTCGAAAAACATTGATTACTTTTTACTGTATTCAAAATTTTAAAAAAAATATTTTTAAGAAAATTTGATTTTGAATTAAAATGAAAATGAGTTTAACGTTACAACATAGTTTGTAACTACGTAAAACAGGTTTAATTAAAAAGAAACAACAGAAAACTAGCGTATTAAGTTTCATTTGTTATTTTTTATTTTATATCTGTAATTTTTGCAGTAACCAACGAAAAAAACATCGGTGTAATATTTTAAACAAACTGTCTTTGATAATGGTCGTCACAAAATCTATGTCCGAATCCGTCAGCTGTAGAATAGCACTCACTAATGAATATTCTTAAAAGCTCTGACACCAGGATTTATCAACAACACACATACATACATACATATAATCACGCCTTATCCTTAATGGGGTAGTTAGAGCGTAAACGACCTAAGCAAAGATCGTTCCGCCACGTCTGACAGAGTTTTGAGGGTTATTTAAGATAGATTTCTAGATATATCGCTGTAGTGTCAGGTTGTCAGCCCATCGCCTAAATTGCAATATACAGAAACCTTCGGATCCCTTAGCTGGTATTTACAGCATGCCCGGGAGGAAATGCAACTGGCACACTCTCGCTCCCAGGCCAGCATGGAAGTAACAACACACGTTGGCGTAAAGTCATCCTCAAACGAATCGTGAAATCCTTAAGCCGTCCTTATTAACCTTGCTCTATTTATCCAAAAGTCAGCAAGTTAATGCAATTAGTCCAGTGAATAACGATTGTTAAGCCCATTCGACTTCAAAGCGGTATCTATGTTTTACTGCCGTGGACAATCAGCTGATTGATGGGGACAGACCGACGACTCTTTAAGATCTATTTCATATCAGAAGGGTCCTTAAAATTTAAAGTCTTATGTTGAAGAATAATTTAAAGATTTTTTAAGGATCTAACGAAGTGGATAATACCACCACCACCAGAAAAAAATATTATGTACCTATTAGGTGTGTATTTCTAAAAAAACCTACCTATAGGTAAGTAAGCTTCCATGCGTGCCTGGGAGCGAGAGAAAAACATAGAATGAGCCAGCTGCATTTCCTCCCGGGCATGCTGTAAAAACCAGCTAAGGGATCCGAGGGTTTCAGTAAATTGTAATTTAGGCGATGGGCTGACAACCTGTCACTACAGCAATATATCTACAAATCTATTTTAAATAACCTTCAACACTTTTTCAGACGTGGCTGAACGACCTTTGTTTAGGTCGTTTACGCTCTGCCAGAGGCTACCACATTAGGGATAAAGGCGTGATATATATGTATGTATGTATGTAAAGGTAAGTTTAAAAAATAGGTGCGTAGGTAGAATTAAAACAAAATACATCACACTCAAAATAACGGAAATTTTACGTTTAAAGTTAACGTTTGAAGTTCAAAAATAAACTACAACTAAAGATAAGCACAGCAACTAGGTTCCAACAAACATCTAACTTACTCCATAATTCATTAGTTATTTCTAACCAAAGAGGATAGCAACCTATGGAGTAAGCATGCGGCATCAAATGCACTTATCAAACATAGCCCATTTTATTGGTTGTCACAATATTTCTGTCAGTATTCTCACACAGTTATTGGCTAATTAAGTTTAATTGCGTCAGCCAATGGCAGCCAGTAAGGGAATGTAACCTTTTTGGCAATGGTGACCCTTATATTTAACATAAATCCTTCGGCGTACGATTAGATCTAAACTATTCGATTCTACACGTTAATACAAACCTAAAATGTACTTAATGATTTTTGTCTACATGTACAATTATTTTTTGGAAATTCCAATATCTTTGATTTAAAATATCTCAGCGCTTATGCCAAAAATCCCAAAGAGTATTTTTGATTGATATTTGTGTGTAGAATAGAATAGTTTAGGTTTGAACGTAGGCCGCGATTTAAAAAAAATAAGGGACGCCATTCACATTATGCCATACTCCTTACAAAAATGTAATAGCCTTTTGCTTCCCCCCCATAAAGTTGTGAGTTATGTCTCAAACAAAAAAAGTTTGAATGCTCACTCCATAGGTTAAGTCCTCCTTGTTTCTAACTTAACCGCACCATGTACGGAAGCCCAAGATAGACATCGTACTGAATAGCTTAGTCAAGTTAGTGCTTAGATAGACAATGATCTAAGACCTAGAATCCAGGTCAATGCAAGCCTAGGTCCAAGGTTCTCTACAGGAAATGAATGAGTTGCAATAATATGGGTTTTATGTGTGGGTGTTATTATGTATTTGTGAGGAATCAAAGTCGATTTTAATTTACGTCATCTACAGACTTACATATATTGTATATTATAAATTGTATATTACATACTCTATGAATGATCTTGAATGTAATAATGAATGTTAGTGGAAGAAATATCTGCTTTTCAATAAATTTGTACTTTTACTGATCTTTTATGCAATAAATTTTATCCTATATATTTTACTTTTAAGTTTATTTCACATATTGATACTGTTGCATGATGTGGCGAGTTAACTTACATACATACATATAATCACGCCTTTATCCCTAATGGGGTAGACAGAGCGTAAAAGACTGCAACAAAGGTCGTTCCGTCAGGTCTGATAAAGTTTTGAGAGTTATTTAAGATAGATTTGTAGGATATTGCTATAGTAACAGGTTATCAGCCCATCGCCTAAGTTACAATATACTGAAATCCTCGGATCCCTTAGCTGGGTTTCTATCCTTTAGCTGGTTTTTTTTTACAGCATGCCCGGGAGGAAATGCATCTGGCAAATTCTATGTTTTTCTCTTGCTCCCAGGCCAGCATGGCAGACGGGTTAACTTAACAGCCTAAAATCAAAATACTCGGTTCTCTGTACCTGGTTTGTAGAGATGTAGGTAGACGCAGGTAGATGGCATTTTAGTTTTCTATAGTTCATTTATCTATAGTAAATTTATTTTATAAGTATATTTAGTATCGTAGTCGACCAGTATAGAACTACTTGCTATGTTTCAAAATCTTAAGTTACCTCTCATTCAGTTCCGTTCATTTTCTTACACGTAAAAGTATTTTTTATTTAATTTTATTTAAATAGGTTCAGTTACAGGCAACAGACTAATATTAGACACAATAAATACTACAGCAAAACATTCAACTAAACTCAACATTAATATGAAAGCGAATTACACGAATTGCGAATTATACAATTAATAGAAAAGTAAATTTAATAAGTAGAATGATATAAAATTAGAATTATAAAAGTACCTTAAATAACCCTCAAAACTTTGTCAGTCGTGGCGGAACGACTTTTGTTTGATCGTTTACGCTCTGCCTACCCCATTAGGGATAAAGGCGTGATTATATGTATGTATATAAAAGTACCTGATACTAAGTACATCTGAACTACTGTCCTATTTATCACAGACACGTAAGAAGGGCAGTAATCTTCTTATCTTATGTTATCTTATCTTGAACAAAACATACTTCCATGCTGGTCTGGGCGAGATAGAAAAACATAGAATGTGCCAGCTGCATTTCCTCCCGGGCAGGATCCGAGGGTTTCAGTGTATTGTAATTTAGGCGATGGGCTGACAACCTGTCACTACAGCAATATACCTAGAATTCTATCTTAAATAACCCTCAAAACTTTGTCAGACGTAGTGGAACGACCTTTGTTTAGGTCGTTTACGCTCTGCCTACCCCATTAGGGATAAAGGCGTGATTATATGTATGTATGTATGAACAAAACATGCAGATATCACTAGCGTATACAACTACAAATATAGGCTAGAACATCTGGTACATTATGAACATCATGAGACTTCTTCCATGCTGGACTGGGAGCGAAAGAAAAACATAGAATGTGCCAGCTGCGTTTCGTTTTGAGGGTTGTTTAAGATAGATTTGTAGGTATATTGTTATAGTGACAGGTTGTCAGCCTATCGCCTAAATTGCAGTATACAGAATCCCTTGGATCCCTTAGCTGGTTTTACAGCAGGGAGGAAATGCAGCTGGCACATTCTATATTTTTCTCTCGCTCCCAGTCCAGCATGGAAGTTTTAAAATAATAAGTTCGCTATTTGGTAGCTGTCATCATTTATCTATATCACGCCCCTTACAAGAAAAAACATATCATCAAAGTATCGACCGGTTAAACCTACAATCCCACATAACAGTTACTTTAAACCCAACAACACAAAACAGAAAAAAAAATCAAAAGTGATTTGTCAACCTTCGAAAAAAAACGCCTACACAAGAAAACGATTAATAAGACTCCTTTTCAATGAATAAAAGTAAAAAGCATGAATAAGAGGATGAATAAGACTCCTTTTCAATGAATAAAAGTAAAAGGCATGAACAAGAACTGTGGGTGTTAAGTACAAATAACTTAAGTGTTACTAAACTATTATTGTTTTTTTTTATGCCACATACATACATACATACATATAATCACGCCTTTATCCCTAATGGGGTAGGCAGAGCGTTAACGACATATACGAAGGTCGTTTCGCCACGTCTGACAACATTTTGAGGGTTATTTAAGATAGATTTGTACGTATATTGCTATAGTGACAGGTTGTCAGCCCATCGCCTAAATTGCAATATACTGAAACCCTCGGATCCCTTAGCTGGTTTTTACAGCATGCCTGGGAGGAAATGCAGCTGGCACATTCTATGTTTTTCTTTCGCTCCCAGTCCAGCATGGCACATAAAATAACACAAATTAAAACATTACCGTAATACAGCTTTACTTTTATTATGCGTAATTTTTATCGCTTTATTCGATAAAAAGCTCCAAAACGCTTTCGATTCATAAAATTATGTATCAAGCCTTGAAAACCAGACTGTGTGTGTGGGTTTGGCTAAAATCTCTGTCTGTAGATGTAGGGTTGTCATTTTTGTAGGTACAACTAACTGAATCAACTACCATCCATACTTAGGTAAATTATAAAAGCGAAAGTAACTCTGTCTGTCTGTTTGTTTGATTTTACAGAAATCTTAGGCAAGGAGATATATGGTAACCCGCAGACAGATATAGGCTCCTTTTTACTTCGGGAAAATATCTAATTACTACGGGAAAAATCATTTAACGCGGGTGAAGATAGTTTGTCTATAAAGGACATTAAATTACTCTCAAGATACATACATACATAAATCACGCCTTTATCCCTTACGGGGTAGGCAGAGCGTTTAAGGCCGTCGTAAAAGACGCTTTCGCCACGTCTGACAAAAATTGAGGGCAGTTTTACATTGTAATATGTATTGCTATAGTGACAGGTTGTCAGCCCATCGCCTAAATTACAATACACTGTAACCCTCGAGTCCCTTTTGCTGACTTCTACAGCATGCCCGGGAGGAAGGGCAGCTGGAACATTCTATGTTTTTCTATCTCTCCCAGTCCAGCATGGAAGTAAGATGAGATCTCAAGATAAGATGCTGAAATTCATCTAACTAGACTGAAGATAAAAACACATACCTACTATACGGGTGCAAAGGACAGCGTCCCGCAAACTGATAGGGATCGCTCAGTCAACGACACTGAACAAGTTCCACCAGGAAATTAAAAAAAAAAAATCTTCCATACAAAATGTCTGATCGAGGTGGACGTAGAAAAGCTTATTTTTGTTTTTCTTCCTGAAAGAATTTCCTGATGCAAGTTGTTCAGTGTCGTTGACTGAGCAGCAGCCCAGTATCAGTTTACCGGACGCTGTCCCTTACACCCAGTAGGTTTCAGATAGTCGAACAGTTACATCAAGGGGTAAATTTTACAACCATACATTTGAGTGAACCTAGGAACCTACATTTGTTAGGTATTATTGTTATATATATAATTGTACATCAAAATGAATGTGACAAAAGAGATAGGTATGTGTTATAAAACTTAGAGGTGACAACCCTACACTGATGTATGAGTCACCGGACTTATTACGAAATAGCGTAGGTTCCAGTGAATGTTATGTCAAAATTGAGCAATACAGCTTTTCAAAACGAGATTTTTGAGCAACAGCTTAAATGGAGTGCTTAGTCTAATGGGAGGATTGTGTTTTTGGAGTCGGGAGGAATAATCATTTTGATGATAATGTCGGAGATAATTGGGAAAAAATATCAACATTCAACAATTATACACACACTCAAGGGCACAAATCAAAATCATGCAATGATGTTTAGGGGCTAAGTGGGGCATCATCAGTCAAAAAGATGTAGTTCACTGAAAACACAATCAAATATCCGGTAGATCTGATTGAGGTTAAAGCAATGAAGTTCATTTAGAACCTCAAGTTGCAACTTAAAGTTCGTTGTAGTTACAGATATAAAATAAGCGAAAAACGGCCACTTTTAGCAATTTCGCTATCTGTAACTACAGTGAACACTAAATTATTAATTTATAATGCTTAAAATAAACTTCAGTACCTATACTTTAATCTGATCCACTTTATTTTTGATTCGTTTTCAGTGAGTAATGATTTTTTAACTGATGAGGGCGCTGGCGTGCACCGGGAATCCCCTTAATACCGTTTAAGAATCGGCTGTTTTTAACAAAAAAAAAACGACACTAACTGCGGGGTAATATTTGCTCATCAATTCATTACTACTAAAAAATCATAAGCTCTAATTCTACAGAAATAGTAGAACAAAATTTTTAAATAGTCCATATTTTGCGAGTTATGATTTTTTGACGAGTGAAGAAGCCACCGCTCGGTATAAACGCTCTTTAGATTATGACAGTGTTTCACACTAGTAAAAAACGCAGTGAAGGCAATTTCTAACGCACAATATAATTTTAAATAATTTCGTTTTAAATTTTATTTAATTAATGTTTTTTTTTTTCAATCAGGACAGAGTCAGATTAACCTAATGAAAAAAAGGAAATTTATTATCATACGAAAAATTATACAGGATGCAATTTGAAAAGTTTTTTTTTTTGTAGCCTCTAACTAAATCATCCCACTGCTGGACAAAGGCCTTTTCTTTGGCCTCCAAAATTAAGTCCATAAAAAATGTGGAGTAGGTATTCAGATTACTTATTGTGTCCCGACAAAATACGCGGAATATCTTTATGAAAAAATGGTTCCGCCATCTTAATCGAAATCTAAATAATATTTTAAAAACTAATTTGTTTTTTTTACTGCAACAGCTACCAGACACTACCAGTTAAATAAACACCAATTTGGTACGTCCGAGCCATCGATCAAATAATAATACACAAGGAAAACCTCTAATTAACAAGGCCGTGTCAAGTTATATGAGAAATTTGAATAAAAACAAGTTTTTAGGCAGTAACATCGAACTTATTTTAGTGGTGATTATAAATTTTATATCCAAGAATTGGCCCAACAGTAGGATCAAATTGGCTAGTAATAATAATAATAATTCAAGAAACTAAAACAATAGCTGGCTGGTTAATAAAAACTACGACAAAAAGTGATATATCAAATATCCGAACGACACACAGAGGTTAGTGGAAAAAAAACAATGGCAAAGGAATGTTAGCGCATTCTGCCACAACAACTTTACAACGTTTGTTTTTGGAACTCGACACGCGCATTCTCTATAACCCGCCACCACGAACCTGACTGCTGAATAAAGAATCCCCAACATGTTGTACCTTTGAACTTGGTCAAGTTTTCCTCGTAAACCTGATCGTGGGTCTCGTTCTTCTCGCTGCGATGTCTTTTGGGCTGATGGGGGCCATCGTAGAAGCCTCCATTGACATCGCTAGCCTCCTGGGGGTCAAACCCCAGGCGCTCCTTGTAGTACGCTTGCGTCGACATTTTCACAGTTTTCACACACTCACTCTCATAATTCGGATCACTTGAGCACTTTCACTGTTTTTAAATTCGGAACACTTTTTGTCTTTAAAAAGCGCCGGAATTGTAGCGGGAACGCGGTTGACAGTTTTATTTTTTATTCGAATTGACAGTTCGTTTTCGTTCAGGATGCGTGCGCGCGCGCGTCGCTCGGGCAACTGCGAACGGATCCGCCAAAATTCGCGGCCTGATCCACGCAAGGCCGTTGATTCACCGACTGTATTTTTTTTATGGCTACTTTATTTATTACGTACGGCCGATGTCATCCAGTCGGACTGCAAAAGGAAAGTTGCAAACCCCTTGACACACACTTTTTGCTCTTGACACAATTATTTTTTTCAAGTAATTTATCTGCGATTACTCACTTGAATGTCTTGTTGTTTTATTGAATTATTTTTATATTTTTTTATTAATATTTTTATTTATTAATATGGCAACTTTGAAGCGTTAGTTTTGGAATGCTTGGTTACGTTTAGAAATTCGAGTTTGTTTGTTAGATTATGATTATAAAGTCCGTTTTTGGGCGTAGATTCAGCTTTTCAGTTCGGGTTTTCACAATAATTCTAGTTAACATTTGAGTAAACACCACCTGAGACAGAAATATGAATAATAATTAATTCCGAGGTCTTTATTACCTCATTCACTAATTAAACAGCTGATTGCAAAAACGAAAATTGACTTTAATTGTCCGTTAAAGGGGGCAGTGCGGTAAGAACACGATTTAACTAACATTTTTGCCGTTCCTGTTATCTCATGATAAGAAATGACAGTTATGGATATCAATTAGTAAAATCGTGTCATTTGCAACGCCGAATTGCAACCAAAAGGTATCTTTTTCATTGAGATTTTCACTGAGTTATTTTTTTTTATTTGGCTTTCCGTTTTTGATTTGACCGAAATTATCGAATATGCCGTGAAATTGTTTTAATTTGAAAGGAGAATTAAATGTTAATTGGGCTTTTGCAATCAGCTGATGAATCATTCGTTCCTTCGAAGTATAGTGAAGTGAATGATGATATCAAAATAGACTATAATAATACCGTGAGAGGATTTTGTGCAACCTAATTTGAACCTGAGCTAGATTTATATGTAGGTTACTTTATGGTAAGTATAACTTATTTTTTATTGATTTGATCTACTTAACGTGGCTGAGGTGTAAATTTATCTTAACTTTTACATAATGAGATAACTTAAAGAAATAACTTTCTTGCTTATAGAGTGACTTCTTTTAGTTTACGAAAAAGTGGCAAACAATCTCATTAAAAAAAAGTATAAAGCGAGTTACTTAAAATTTATATAAAAAGAATGCATGAATTTCTTTAGTTCTGGTTTTTGCTGCACATGGCGTGCGATTTTAGGTGTCATGGTAACATAATGTTGTTTCGTCCGATGGTGTAGTGGATAGAGCCGCTACCTCCTGAACGGGAGGTCGTGGTTCGAATCCCACCACGTACCAATGTGTTTTTCGGTATTCGAATTTCATATGTACGTTTATTCGACGCTTTTTCCGTGCTTCGGAAGGCACGTTAAGCCGTTGGTCCCGGTTAATATCGTTTAGTACCGTAGATATTAGTCGTTAAGCCATATCGGAGGCCAGTGCTAAGCATTGGCTTGAAAACTCTGACCTAATCTAGGATTGGGTCTGGTTTCCCTTCTGGGTTGCGGAAGTCCGATGGCAGTCGCTCTGTATAAAAAACCAGTACCCTCGTTCAATCACCTAGATTATGTAGCCGACCCCGCGAGATACAGGATAAGGCTAGGGAGATGTGGTAACATAATGTTGTTTAATCAATAAAATGTTTTTAGAGATATAATAAATAAATTGTAAATATCATACAGATAGATAAAGCTACTGAAGCTATAAACATCAAATGTCGTTTCTCTATTTTCAAGTGAGCTATTCGTTAATAAGCTAAAAAGAGACTCAAAGAGCATTTCATGGCCTCTCTTTGATGTTAATAATATGTATTATATTCATTTTATATGTATCATAATATACGTATATATCTTATATATTATTTTGTTATGTATTAGTTTGTTCTATTATTGTTATATATGTATTAGTATTACTATAATTTATCAGATTTTCTAATTTTACTTATTGTATCTGTTCCCGTGTTTTTCCCTTCTTTCATCCCCACTAGGTTGGCTGGAAGAGATTTCTTATAGACATAAGCTCGCCTGTTGTGTCCTAGTTCTAAGTTCAACTATGTGTAAATGTTTAATACAATAAAGAATATATAAATAGTTTTATATCAATACCTAAACATTCAGTTCAATCTTAAAATACTTCGATGTATCTGACACATCAAGTCCAAAAAACTAGTCGTAATCGTATATCACACGAGAAACATAAACTCGTGCTTATTATGAATATAAAACTTTATGTATGTTTGTATGACGACAAATAACTACTTAAAAAAAACTGGTCCAACGTCAGGTCTTACCGGTCTGTCAAACTTGTGGATTCCTTGTTAAAATGTCTTGAAATTATTATTAGTTTCCAACAAGAATAACCCCTCGATTGAATTGAATACCCTCCTATCTTATTTGACATAACTGCCCCTTAGCAAACGTTTTGAATCACTCGAACTCCAATGCGCATATGAAAGAGTAACTTACGCATGCGATTTTCGTATAAATTTACTATGCGAAGGTTGGTCTTTCTCTTTCGTATGCGAATTCGATTCGAGTGATTCAAAAAAACAGCTCCTGGTACAAAATTGTACACACATTATAAGCTTTTCTGTGACTAAACTAAACCTATTCCTAAATCTGAAGTAATAATAAAAATAACTCAAAAATTGAAAATGTTGATCCATAATTCCAGACTATACGCTGAACTAATACAATTCTCGATTAAGCTTTAAAAATAATACCATAAAACAATACCTACGCTCAAAGATTTACAGTCATCGGTGCCAAGGCAAAATCCCTTATTTTGGATTTTTTTATTTAAAAACGTTCGCAAATGTGTTGCTGTGTATAATTTATGATGAGGGCAACACTTTAGCATTAATTTAACTCTTTATGATAATCCCTTTTTGGTTGATTAACGAATTAAGTCATGATTATTTATAATGTCTTGGTTATTTTTCTCTTAAAAAACCTTATCAAGTTGTAAGTAGGTTAAGTATTGTGGAATTACTGGAATTACCATACGAAGAACATTACTTTTTTTTGACTGTGGAATACGTAAGAAGTTATAACCATATGATGACACAATAAGTACACCTTATTTCTACAGAGAAGATTCTTCCAGCCGACCTAGGGAAGTGAGACTCTAAGGCCCGTATTGATAAAAATCACTCGAGACTGACAGGTAGTTTGAGTGTGTATCACAAATGTAATTTTAGTACAATGTACTGTCAAATCCATACTCAATCTTACTCTCAATATTGATATCGCTTTATAAATACGAGCCTTATGCCAGTAGAGTAGAGTATTGATAAACATCACTTGAAACTGACAGCGAGTTTCAGTTCGTATCAGAAATGTAAGGATAATCCAGACTTAATATTGCGTTCAATCTTGAGATCGCTTTATAAATACGAGTCTTAATGAGAGGCAGATTTAGAAAACGTCCCTTACTTATCTTATAGTGGTCTGTCCCAGACAAAAAAAAGTTAAAATAACGGTCCATATCAGTTCTTTTGAACAATATCAAGGTCAAAACATATATTTTAAACTAAGTTTTTTTATATCTCACAGGTATCAGATATCGTTAGAGGAAGTCTCTTAGACAGAAACTAGCTAACCCGCCATTCAATTCATTTTTTTCAATTCAATTCATTTATTAAATACGAAACATATGGCTTACAGTTTAAAAACCAGGCGCACACAATGTTGAGTCAATGAGAAATTACATTACAGACTTATAATATTAAAACATGGAACATAGAAAGTAACATTAATGAGGATGCAAATTGATAAAAAAAAAAAGTTAAATTTACATACAAAAAATAAATAAATGTCAATTTAAGAATTCGAATAAATTAATGTCAATATTAAGAATTGTAATAAAATAATAAAATTTCAAATGCAATGATACATATTTGCTGCTTATCAAAATAGTTATTAGTTCTGGGTAAGGCTTATGATTTTAACTATCCATTGTTTAGTCAACGATTCTAGGTAACGGCTGCTGCACGCTAGAAACTGATTTTTGGAGCATATAAAAATATCGAGCTCTGGCTCCGTCAGAGATATATCATTTATTAGTTTAAGCGCTCTAGGTAGAGGAGCAGATCTCGAAGATACACATCGCGTGGAAGGTACAGCAAATACTTCTCGCCTGGACGGCCGGACAGCGAACGATCTTGGCACGCTAAACCCTATTATATTTAGTAAGAATGGGTTGTGGATCTTACCACGCAATAGCTCAAATATATACATCAACAGTGATAAGTTTCGCCTGATCTCCAGAGAGTGATACTCCACCATACCCAGTATAAAAGACGTAGGGTAGAGGTAGGGGTAAAAACCGTACTTTTTTTTTATATAAATAACGAACGAATGATTTCTGCACCTTTTCGACCTCTAGGACGAGGTTTGAGTGAAAAGGATTCCAGATTATTGAATTCGATTCTAGTCTACTTCGTACAAAGGCATTGTAGAGTAAGCGAAGAATGTCAGTAGATTGGAAACATTTTGATTGCCGTAGTACAAAACCAAGACATTTGCGAGACGATCCACACATTTTAGATATATGGTCATGGAAAGATAACTGTGTATCGAACCATGTCCCAAGATCCTTTACACTCGTGGTTCGTTCTATTATCGACGCATCAACAGTGTAGTTAGCCAACAACGGATTATATCCCCGGGAGTATGTCATAATCGCACATTTTTTTATATTCAATGTGAGGCTGTTATTGTGCCCCCAAGCGCATACACTACTAATATCCTCCTGAAGAAGAGAGCAATCGACTGCATTTGCTATGGGTCTTGCCAGCTTCACGTCGTCGGCAAACATGAGACACGTGCTGTGTTTAACAACGGAAGGCAAATCATTAATTATTATGAGAAATAACAAAGGACCGAGACATGTACCCTGACCAACTCCTGAGTTAACCAAATATGATGTAGAGTGGCATTGATTATGCATTACAAATTGTTGCCTATCTCTCAAGTAATCCGCAAAAAAATACACAAGATCCCTCGAAAAACCAATCACGGCCAATTTACTTAAAAGGACATCGCAATCAATTTGATCAAATGCCTTTTGATAGTCAAAATAAACTACATCGACTTGCATTCTACAATCTAGTTTTTCGGAGATAAGTGACGTGAAATTTATCAAATTTGAACATGTAGAGCGTCCCGGTAAAAAACCGTGTTGCTGATCACAGAACCAACCTTTCATTTGCGTCAAAATAGCTTGGTATAAAGTAGATTCCATAACCTTAGCAAAAACAGACAACACTGCTACTGCACGATAATTTTCTATTACGGATTTTGACCCTGATTTGTGTATGGGTAGCACTTTTGTGGTCTTCCAAACACGTGGAAATAAATGTTGTTTTAGAGCCAAATTAATTATGTGTAAAAGTGGATCAGTGAGTGACTCACGACAGTCCTTTACAATAATCTGAGGGATTCCATCAGGACCCTGTGTGTACCTAGGTTTAAGCTTTATTATAGCTTAAAGGGGCTGCGCACCGCCAAAAGCACGCCGCCACCGCCGCCTTTTTGTCCCAGTTTCTTACGTCGGTCACAGCGTAGTACTGAATAGTTAGGAGGAAATACTTCAGAGTCATAAACACTTTCATCAAGTTTAGTTTCAGTCATCGCCAAAATGAAATGTGGAAAATCATACAACTTATTTTTAATATCTTTTGTACTCATTTTCATACCTCTAATATTTTGGTAGTAAATGGTAGTTCTGTATAGTCTTTTCTTGCGTTTTCTAATATCTTTCTTATTCTTATTCACGAAAAAAGTCATGTTTCTCGTTAAGGTTTTCATGATCCAATGAGAACTTTAATTGCTTTATAAGTTTTTTGATATCACCCACTATTATCTGCATGGCTCTTGTTTTAATCAAGCCAGAGTGAATCCGAAACATACCGAAATCATAATCAAGGTTCAGGTTGGTATCAAGAAGATACGCATAGTGATGTAGACCAAAGTCCTGGCTTAGGCAGTTGTTGAAGTGCTCGATTCTCCAATTGAACAGATTAGCATTTGGCGCGTATCTATAAGTCGGAGCACATAATATTAAATTCGTGTGATTAATACTCTGTAAGATTTCTCTAATGACAACGACCAACTTTGAGTAGTTCTGAGATGTTAAAAAGTCATTGTCTCCGATGAACACTATACAAAAATCGTCATGATTATAATTGTGCAATTTCTCTTCAATACCAAGGAGTAGCTCTTTTATACCACAATTTGATTTGAGATAGTGGATAATATTGTACTGGTCAGATAATAGGTTGTTTGTAACTTGTAGGGTTTTGTTATATTTATTAGTGCTAAGTACACATATTTTTTGTTTTTCTGCGTGACTGTTTAGAATATTGACTGCTGATAAAGTTTGATTTTTAGATTGAGTTTCGATATTAGTCCCTGATCGAATAGGTTCATTAGGTATCACATTTTGGTTAACTCTGCTAGGCAGTTCCTTGTCTTTGTGTAAGTAGTCGATTTTGCTACCAATAGTGACTGCTGCAGAGGTTTGATTTCCAATAGGCATCGTTTTATTGTAATCCTGACTGCATTTCTTGATACTTGTCTCTTTTTTAGGAGCTATGCATAGTTTAGATAGATAGGTAACTTTTGTTATATATATATTTAAGAATTTCTTCCTTAAGTCGAATGTTTTCTGAAAGCATGTTATGTATTTCTTGTTCGGCCGATGCGAGGGATGCTTCTAACATGGATACTGTTTCTTTTAAAGCATCTAATTCCATTGATCCCAATAACTATTATGTTTGCATGTAAATGTGGCAGCCAACAAGTCGAATTAGCTATTCAGTCAAACAGTTAGTCCACGAAAACACACGTCTAGTTTTTTAACTTAAATTGAAGTTCTCAAAACATTCAATACCCTAATAAACATAAAAAATTCAACAAGTAACGTGACGTGTTTATATAAAAAGTAATAAATAAAAATTGCCTCGGACAGAACTTGAATGTAATTCCATTCTATCGCTCTGCCAATTGAGCTACCAAGGTGGTGCTCGCAGTGGCGAATTAATCATTGTCTTACTTATGGACACGCCACATAGTAGACCAAAACATTTTGGACTTTATATGCTTGAAAGGCGTTAAGAATAAAAATCAGGTGACATTCTTAAGTTTTAAATCGCACTCAGTAAACAACACTGCACAATGTGTATACAAAACTATATTCTATGTATAGGATATAATACATACATCCATACATACATATAATCACGCCTTTATCCCTAATGGGGTAGGCAGAGCGTAAACGACCCAAACAAAGGTCGTTCCGCTACGTCTGACAAAGTTTTGAGGGTTATTTAAGATAGATTTGTAAGTATATTGCTGTAGTGACAGGTTGTCAGCCCATCGCCTAAATTACAATATACTGAAACCCTAGGATCCCTTAGCTGGTTTTTACAGCATACCCGGGAGGAAATGCAGCTGGCACATTCTATGTTTTTCTCTCGCTCCCAGGCCAGCATGGATATAATAAAACAGACAAATTAGTAGAACATTACAGCGATTATAAATACATTAGACTCAGTCTATGCGTTACGGGCTTTGCACAGGGGCACACGTAAATAATAGTTTGTAAGACATGTTGGATTTAATTTTCTATTTGAGTCTTGAGATTTTTCTGTCGATTTTTTGTTAGAGTATTTTTGGTTGCAGTTTCTCATAGTTCATCTTATTTTTGTTATATTTTTTTTAGGTATTTATCATAAAAAATAAAACAAAAAAAATATGACTAAGAACATTTTGTTTTCATTCAGTTAAGTTATTTAACGTTCGGTCATACAGCAGCGTACCAAAGTTGTTCAGAAAAAAATGCATCAATATAATAAGGTGTTGAAACCTAACCTTATCAGAGTCAAAATTCATCTTATTTTGTACCAAAACCTACCAATTATCCCATCGATCTCAACTTTGTAAAACGCAGGCCAAGTCACTCGAGGGCGTAACTGGCTTTCGGCTTCACTCAGTCAAGGATGCGGCGGTCATGGCTGATGACGTCATCGCAACGTATGACGTCAGACATACCTCGTGGTTTTCCTCTATGATACATAGTATATGCTCAATATATAGAATAAATTTTTACTTATGATTATGTGTTATTGTAAGCTTCTATATGCTTAAAAGTTAAAACTATAGAGTTGATGGTTAAATGATAACTAAGAAATTTTCACAATAGGAATGTAAATTAAGCAATTTAATTAATTTCTTCCATCCTGGATTGGCGAGAGAAACACAAAGAATGTGCCAGCTGCATTTCCTCCTGGGTATGCTGTAAAAATCAACTAAGCGATCCGAGGGTTTCAGTAAATTACAATTTAGGCGATGGGCTGCCAACCTGTCACTAAAGCAATATAACTACAAATCTTTCTTAAATAACCCTCAAAATTTTGTTAGACGTGGCGGAACGACCTATGTTTAGGTCGTTTACGCTCTGCCTACCCCATTAGGGATATAGGCGTGACGTATGTATTGTTTTTTTAACCAGCATATACCTACCTAATTTTAAGTATCGGATCGGTCACTACACTATTAAACAAACACTAACCTATATTCTTTTAAATATGCATTGATTACGGTATATAAAGTGAGTTTTCAAAACTTCACATAGCACGTCAAGTTAGTTTCTGGCAGGACTCAAACCTGCGTCTCTGGAATGCTGGTCCAGTACTCTACCAACTGAGCTACAGAAACAGTAGAGGGAGTGTCGAATTTATCATCAACTTTCTTATGTATACGTCATAGCGATATTTATCATTTATTTTCTTAAAATAGCATTTCATACCCTAGATACAACCAGTCACGCCTTTATCCCTAATGGGGTAGGCAGAGCGAAAACGACCTTAAAAAAAAGGTCGTTCCGCCACGTCTGACATAGTTTCGAGGATTATTCAAGATATTATTGTAGGTATATTGCTGTAGTGACAGGTTGTCAGCCCATCGCCTAAATCTCAATATACAGAAACCCTCGGTTCCCTTAGCTGTTTTTTACAGCATGCACGGGAGGAAATGCAGCTGGCACATTCTATGTTTTTCTCTCGCTCTCAGTCCAGCATGGAAGAAAATAGCATTGTGAGTGCTAATGCTAGTGTGTTACTTCCATGCTGGACTGGGAGAGATAGAAAAACATAGAATGTTCCAGCTGCCCTTCCTCCCGGGCTTGCTGTAGAAGTCAGCAAAAGGGACTCGAGGGTTACAGTGTATTGTAATTTAGGCGATGGGCTGACAACCTGTCACTATGGCAATACACATTACAATCTAAAATTACCCTAAATTTTTGTCAGACGTGGCGAAAGCGCCTTTTACGAGGCGTTTAACGCTTTGCCTACCCCGTAAGGGATAAATGCGTGATTTTATGTATGTATGTATGAGTGCTAATATTCTCAAAAATAAGTTTGTTCTTTTAGAATTAAGACGGGTTTTTTTTTCCGTCTTTTTTTTAAAAGTAGCAAGTGTCCGTATAAATATATGTCAGTTTCTGACATAATCATTGAACTTGTAGTTCTTCGATATTTGAGTCCAAAATCGTGATATAACCTGAGTTTGCAAACGGTTGTTAACATTTGTTTTGACGTAATAGAGTAGTGTTATTTTAATTCTAAGTAAACAGTGACAGTAGGTGTAAGATTCTATAGTATGTCGGTCGACAACGCAACATCAAAAACATCCGTTGTAATTTGTTTGCTTCATCAGCCGCTAAATAAAAACGAGTTTGGTTAGGACATTGCAGGTTAAATCTCCTGATAGATCGAAAATATTCCGTGCTTCGGAGGGCACATTAAGCCGTCGGTCCCGCTCGCCGTCTGTGATTATGGTCGTTACTCAAACCATGTCAGAGGCCTATTTAGTTACTTCTTCTTCTTAGCGAGTGGATTCTCGAGTCGAACGATCCGATGAACCTTGGTGTCAGAGTTTTCAAACCGCCTAATAGCATAGCTATTAGGCCTCTGATATGGATTCAGTAACGACCACTATTAAAGACAGCGACCGGACCGACGGCAACGGCACTATTTAGTTACTAATAGATGGTTGGATTTCCTCCCGGGCATGAAATAAAAACCAGCTAAGGGATACGAAGGTTTCTGTATATTGCAATTTAGGCGATGGGCTGACAACCTGTCACTACAGCAATAAGACATAATTTATTAATAGTAATTCCATTACAGGTCATATAATGGTCAATATACGTACAAATCCTTCTTAAATAACCCTCAAAACTTTGTCAGACGTGGCGGAATGACCTTTGTTTAGGTCGTTCACGCTCTGCCTACCCCATTATTGAAAAAGGCGTGATTATATGTATGTACGTTTAAACAATCTACTAGAATCCAGTATTTGTTGGGTCGTTTGTCGACCCAAATATCTACTCGATAAGAACTCGATGGGTCCGCAAAATAACTTCTTGCATCTTATCCCTTTAACTAAAACCTCGTATGTAAGAACTTGCACACTTTACTAAGAACAATTTTAACACTTGCCAGTTTATTACCAAACCCACTGACCGACGGCAGAATAAAGCCAGCAATTTCATTAGAAACAATTGTATTTTCATTGTATTCTATTATGCAGGAGTTGATGGTTAGTATGCGCGTGCGCATCTATTACAATCGCGGCTAGATCAAGTGAATACATACATACATATAATCACGCCTTTATCGCAAATGGGGTAGGCAGAGCGTACACGACATAAATAACATACATAACCAAGTCAGTACATGTGCCAGCTGCATTTCCTCCCGGGCATGCTGTAAAAACCAACTAAGGGATCCGAGGGTATCTGTATATTGCAATTTAGGCGATGGGCTGACAACCTGTCATTACAGCAATATACCTACAAATCTATCTTAAATAACCCTCAAAACTTTGTCAGACGTGACAGAACGATCTTTGTCGTTTACGCTCTGCCTACCCCATTACGGATAATATTATGTTCGTACAGGGCGGTTTGAAAACTATGAAACCAGGGTTCATCGGGTCTTTGTTCGATTCGAATCCACTCGCAAAGAAGAAGTATTCTAAACAGAAGTATCGTTGGCCATGTAATATATTTATCTTAGCGGATGCCATTACCAATGTTAGAGCAAATATGGCGGCTCATACAACACACTGAGCTAATACAAAATTTGCAGTAACATACACACAAACATAGAGCTACTTGGGTATTGTAGAACTTGTTTCTACTGTACTGTTAGGCGACATTTTGTGTGTATATCAATAAATTTAAATGTCGTTATGAACTTAGTTAAGAAACTTGCAATTAGATATTATTCCTTCCCAATCAACAACATTCCCGATTTTTGCTCTTCTTAGCGAGTAGATTCCCAAGTCGAACAACGACCGATGAACCCTGGTGGCAGAGTTTTCAAACCGCCTAGTATCACAGCTATTAGGCCTCTGACATGGTTTAAAGTAACGACCACTATCAAAGACAGCGACCGGGATCGACAGCTTACCGTGCCCTCCGAAGCACGGAATCCTTTTTCTTTTAGGACAATCAGGTGATTCTGCCTGCAATGTCCTAACCAAACAGGGAGAAACCGCACAAAGTGATAAATTGAAAAATATCAACTTTGTGTTCCCCCCTTGGGAATCGAACCTAGGACCTGCGGATCGTATGACCATGGCTCTGACCATTAGACCACGGAGGCAGTTCTGAGTTTTGCTGCAACTCAATTTATTAACGACAACAAGTCTTTTTATCTTATACGTGTATAGCCGGTATAAGTCCCACTGCTGGGCAAAGGCTTCTCTCCACTCCCTCTTAGACGGATACAAGTAGGATAGCAAAAATGAAGTAGTATGTCGAAATATGTATTACACTAGACTGGATGACAAGGAAATAATGTGGCTTTCTACAGCAGTATTTTTTAATGACTCGGGTCAAAATTGCAAATACGAAAGAGAAACATTCGCAAGCATCAATCGGATTGATATGTTTTATCAGTATATGGGAATCTATATTCAAGCAATAGCTACTATGGATTTGGATTAACTTCCTTTGGTTTTCCTTAGGAATGGCATCTATCACAGCTACTATTTTAGAGGCTGCTGAATGAACAGTCAAAGTCAAAGTCAAATCATTTATTTCCAAATAGATTCCTAAGAACACTTTTAGAAAGTCACAAGCGAGTCTATTACAAAGAAAATTCAATTTTATCTGTGTCACAAAATAAAATAATACTA
The DNA here is from genome assembly GCA_949820665.1 of Scrobipalpa costella. Classification (NCBI taxonomy): domain Eukaryota; kingdom Metazoa; phylum Arthropoda; class Insecta; order Lepidoptera; family Gelechiidae; genus Scrobipalpa; species Scrobipalpa costella. The sequence continues at coordinate 14,934,991 of OX463315.1, forward strand.
TATCACAATGAAGAAGAAGCATGAGAAACTTGCACTTTGCGCCCCTCCCTTCGTTTTATCTTATTCTTACTTTTGTCCTTCTTTTTGTGTGGCGTAACTATAGGGTGGCAGGACTGGCAAAATACGTGCCCCCGACCCAAGAGGGCCCCGGCCCAAGAGCCCGCAACTTTAAATTTTTAATAAAAAATTTGCGAGTTTATCTGTTCGTTTTTGTGAAAAGTCGGACTTGCTTCGCTCGCGTTGCGTTTTCCTTTTTTTTGCATGTTTAACCGTTAATTTTCGTGAAAAGTCGAGCTCACTTCGCTCGCGTTGATTTAACTTCATTCTTTTGCTCGTTTATCTATTAATTTTCGTGAAAAACCGAGCTCCTTTCGCTCGCGTTACGTTTTATTTGTTCTGCGTGTTTCGTGTGTTTGGTTGTTTGAAAAGTCGAGCTCGCTTTGCTTGTATTAATTCTGTTTCCGTTACCAATGTATCACGTTTGGGGAATTAAAGTAAAATATTATTTTCACTGGGATGCCGGGGGGGCCCATCCGAAAAAATTGCCACTGACCTCAGATGATATAGTTACGCCACTGCCACTCTATCACCAACTCTAGGTCAATAAGATTGGCATATAAAAAACCTAAACATACTTAGCTAGTGTATCATAAAACACCGAATTGGCGACTAATTCAGTTAATTCAGACTAACAAGTTACCGAACGGTTTCAATTGAAAAATCGTTTGGCAGGGCAGACGACTTGGCCGACATTTTACACAGCCCACGCAAAGTCTGCGCTGAATGAAATCGTTACATCAGCGTATTTACTATGATAATGAAATAATCACATTCTTGCCACACATACCTATTGAATGAAATACGCGACCCAAAGTTATGAATACATACCGGGTGTCAGGGACAGCGCTTGCAATCCGATAGGGGTTGCTCAGTCAACGAAACTGAACAACTTTCACCGGGAAATTCTTTCAGCAGATAATTTTCCATAATGACCTTTCCATACAAAATGAACAACTGGAACAGACATTTTGTATGGAAAAGTCAATTTTTTTTTACTTCCTGAATAGAAATCCTCCTGGTAGTTGTTCAGTTTCGTAGACTGAGCAACCCCTATCAGTTTGCGGGACACTGTTCCTTACACCCCGTATTTTTAGGTAAGTAGGTAGATTAGGTATCGTATCGAATTAGCGATGTAGGTAGGTAATAATAGCCTGAAAAATTTATCCTAACAAAAATTTCAAGATGGTCGTAGCCAACCGCATTACAATTTTATTGGATGTTTTATTTCCTATGTGTTTACTTGTGCAACAAAGAATATTTTTATCTTGTAACTTTTCATAGAAATCGAACTCACTACCCCTGTAGCAAGAGCCCGAGACTCACACTACTAGAACCACACATGTAACCTTTCAAACATTCAATGACCTTGTAATACTGACTGACAATGCTAACAGCAATTTTCATTGGAACATAATTCGTGGGGTAAATAGCTCTTATGAAATGGCAACATTGTTATTTGAACGAGTTTTGGTCAAATGTGAACAATGTCAGAGATGCATTTAAACCCCACCGTGTCATTGCGCGACCTTATATTAGGGTGTGGTATCAGTGCAAGCGTTTGTCTTTGAAGTCTAAGGACCGTATTGATAAACAGCACTTGAGACTAACAGCAAGTTTGAGTCCGTATCAGAAATGTCATGTAGCTGTTTATAAATACGACTCTAAGCTAAGAATATTCTGGACAGGTTCAGAGTCGATGAATGAGCGAGCTTACAAAGCAAGAGGAAACGAACCTTTTCACATTTGCTTTTCATAAGTAAAAAAAACATACATACATAGATTCCACCCATTTATCCTTAATGGTGTAGGCAGAGCGTAAACGACCTGAACAAAGGTCGTTCCGCTACGTCTGACTAAGTTTTGAGGGTTATTTATGATAAATTTGTAGGTATATTGTTGTAGTGACAGGTTGTCCGCCCATCACCTAAGTTGCAATGTACTGAAACCCTCGGATCCCTTAGCTGGTTTTTACAGCATGCCCGGAAGGAAATGCAGCAAGCACATTCAATGTTTTTCTCTCGCTCCCAGTCCAGCATGGAAAGTTTAAGGAAATTTCATAACATCTTAAAAAAATATATCAAATAACGTGAGCGTAGAGCTTAGCTTACGTATCAGTAACTTATTAATATTCTTAGTATGTTATTTTATTACATCGTAAAAGTTTCACGTTATCACGATATTGTACTGAATGTTACGAATATGTGTTAAAAATTCAATCTACCCAAGTAACTATGTTATATTGTAACAATTTTCTTACAAACTTAATCGATCCTGACAAGTGAGTTCATTTTATAACAGGGCTAAAACATTTTCATAATAATAGTCAAATTAACATAAAATATTCATAAAACGTTTTTCTAATTTGTCCTCAGATGGAAGCTACTAATTTATTGGGCAAATAACACTAAACTCGTTCAAAATAACTTACTAAGAATATTAATAAGTTACTGATAGGTAAAATAATATGTTACCTCTATTTAATTATTTTAAATGAACAGTTATTATGAAACCATAAAAATCGTTTTAACCTAATGTTTTGATTTTAATAATCGTAAATTTTGACTTCAAAAAATATTCACACAAAAATATTTAGGCTTAAAAAATATTTGTCGAAAAGTGCTGACACCGGTTTTACTTTTTCTGGAATCAGAAATCAATATAGCAGGTTCTTTTATTACTTTGCATTGGTGGCAATTCGGCGTTGCAAACGCGACTTAACCAATATCGGGTGTAAGGGACAGCGTCCCGAAATCTGATTGGGGTTGCTCAGTCAACGAAACTGAACAACTACCAGCAGGTTTTTTTTTAAGGAAGTGAAAAAAAAAACCTTTTTTTGTAGAAAGTGAAAAAAAAATACTACTAAAACTACTACTAAAAATACTACTTCCCATACAAAATGACCAACTCGATCAGACAATTTGTATGGAAAATCAATTTATCTATTTTACCGCCTGAAAAAATATCCTGCTGATGACTGAGCAACCCGTATCAGCTTGCGGGACGCTGTCCCTTACACCTCGTACATGTCCATAGCTGTCCTTTTCTATCATGAGAGACGACAATAACTTCAGTTGAGACTAAGTCGTCATTGTCGCTCGCAATATGACCCCACAAGGTAATTCTATAGTATTGTTCCCTTCTTCCCACGGCCAGATTTCGGGTCTGACCTTGAGGGTTTTGGGACCTTTGGACACTGTTTGTTGCACACTGACCATATAATGGGATCCGGTTGTCGGTTTGATACCTTAAGTTTATTATTCTGTGCCTAAAATAAAGATGTTGTTTTTTTTATTGTGTTTGTCTCGAGATGCTTATATCTGGGAACCGGATTACTTATAATATCGTAAATAACCCGATGGTATAGTGGATAGAGCCGCTGCCTCCTGAGCTAGAGGTCGTGTTTCGAATCCCAGCATGTACCAATGTGTTTTTCGGTTTTCGAATTTCATATGAACGTTTATTCGGTGCTTTTGCCGTGCTTCGGAAGGCACGTTAAGCCGTTGGTCCCGGTTAATATTGTTAAATATCGTACATATTAGTCGTTAAGCCATGTCAGAGACCGGTGCTATGCATTGGTGGCTTAAAAACTCGGGCGTCATCTATTGGGTCTGGTTTTCCTTCTGGGTTGCGGAGGTCAGATGGTAGTCGCTCTGCGTAAAAACCAGTAACCTCGTTCAATCACCTAGATTAGGTAGCCGACCCCGTGAGATACGGGATAAGACTAGGGATGATCGTAAATAACTTTGATTAGGGCAATATTGAAAACCGTGCTACAAAAACTGCAATATTTAAGAAATCTGTTGAAACAGAGAAGAGAATAGACCGTTGTTTAGATTGAATTACCTGCCTTTAGAAATTGCCTGGTAGAAATTGCTGCTTTAGTAATAAGGCCGCCTATGTACTGTTTTGTTCCTTAACTTTTTTGGTGTATGTATTTGTGTTTCTTTGTGCAATAAAGTATTTTGTATTGTATTCTAAATTTATTGTATTTTAATATCTTATTGTACTTCCTAAAAGTCAGAACAGAGAAAAAAAAATAAAACGTAGCTTTCAGAGAATGTAAAATGGAAAAAATGGTTCATCGGCGCCAAAACCTACTTGATAAGAAAAGGATTTTGGTAAGACTTTAAGGGCCGTATTTGTAATCATCTCTCATGAGTTCGTATCAGAAATGTCATTTTAGTACAAACTGGCCTATCAAATCCATACTTAATATTGCTCACAAGTTTGATATCGCTTGATAAATACGAGCCTAACGAAGTCATCGACTACAAATTACAATCAAATCTTTTTGGTTTAAATCGCGTGTTCACCCAGTGTAATAGGTAAAAGATATGTCTGTCTGTACGTTGTTATCGTATTAGAGATTTCACGTCGTGTAGCGGGTAACGGTGAGCCCCGGTCAACGGTCACGTGAATTGGATCGGTTTAGGGTTCCGTAGAGGTGCCTTTTAATCACCTACATATACTGTACTAGCGACCCGCCCCGGCTTCGCACGGAAATCATCAGTGTTTCTCTACTATATTATGCATGTATTATACATATAAACCTTCCTCTTGAATCACTCTATTCATTAAAAGAAACCGCATCAAAATCCGTTGCGTAGATTTAAAGATTTATGCATACATAGGGATATAGGGACAGCGAAAGCGACTTTGTTTTATACTATGTAGTGATACTGGCCTGGGAGCGAGAGAAAAACATACATTGTGCCAGCTGCATTTCCTCCCGGGCATGCTGTAAAAACCAGCTAAGGGATCCGAGGGTTTCAGTATATTGCTGTTTAGGCGATGAGCTGATAACTTGACCACTACAGCAATATACCTACAAAACTATCTTAAGTAACCCCTAAAACTTTGTCAGACGTGGCGGAACGTCCTTCGTTTAGATCGTTGACGCTCTGCCTACCACATTAGGGATAAAGGCGTGATTATATGTATGTACATATAAGACTGTACATACATATAATAACAAAAGAAGTACGCACAGCTTACTGTGAAAGTCAGTCGACAATTTGGGCTATTTTATGCGATATGATGACAAGTTCACAGACAGATTTCGTCGTTTATTAATTTAAAAAACAAATAGGTACAATACAATAAAAGGAATTCTACAAAGTGTAAGTACAACAATAAACAATTCTAGGTAATAAGAAAGAAAAAGTAATATATTCGCCTCGGGCAGGAGTGGAGATAGCGACTGTTGCGAATTTACTAGTCTTTTCTTTCATGTACCTACGTATACACGTAATAGTGGACATCCTAGGAGTCAAATCCCCTGAAAATTGGTCGAGTTTGACTATAGCATAAAATTCAGAAAATTATTGACGCTTCGTCTACCCCAGAAGGAATGTAGACTGAATTTTATGTATAAAAGTTAGTCAAAGACATAGAAAATAATACAGAACCCTATTATTACATATCGGTAACACACTTAGCTTTCAGTTTATAATAAAAGCGGTTTTGTTACCAAAAACCAAGTGAACATGCACAATAGATGGTTCGTGTTGAGAAATTCAATTTTCGCACGGATCTTGGCTAAAACTGTTACATCTTTTAATAGCTGAAGCAGTTTCTTAAGTCCTATTGCACTTGCATAGGTACCTATAGATACCTATCAAATTACAAATAGTCATGCCAGTAAGTACCCCATCCCTAACGGGATAGACAAACTGTCAACAACCTTATAAAAAGTCGTTTTGACGATTTTTGGGAATCGAAATAGTGATAGGTTGTCAGCCCATCACCTAAGTTGTAATACACGGAAACCCTCGTCTCCATCTACCGATTCCTGTAGTATAGGCCGGGAAATGAAGCAACTGGAAATTTCTATGTTTCTGTTGCTCCCAGTCCAGCATGGTGGTAGTTTCATTTCTTATCTCCCATACACAATGGTCCGGCATTCTACATTTTGGTCTTCCCGTAAAAAATATTTCTAAATGGCTTAAGCTTAGGCTTTTGTATGGAAGATGTTTTTGTTATATTTCTACCTATGTTCTGATGTAAAGAAAGTTATTTAACAATTTATTGTACACAAAAAACATCATAAACACAGGACATAAAAAACAAAGACACAACAGGCACTGCTTATTTCTAAAAAGAAAATTTCTTACAGCAGACCTACAGAAGTGATAATTTTAACGATACGCGGATAAAACGTGCACAAAATTTAATACCATCAATGAAAGTTGTTCAGTTTTATGGTGTAAAATCCCCAATTTTTGTGAATGTTCTTTGTGTAGTAGAAGTGCTAGTACTTTCAGTGCCCTCATTGGCATGGAAATTCCTATCTCCCATACAGCATGGCCGCCACTCTATACTAGAAGTACCGTTGCGACCGGTTGGCTCAGGCGCGTTCCATTGCATGGTGTTGCCAGGGTTAGATGGGTTTTATACTACTTTGATATATTTGAGTTAAGTACACCTTACTTACTTCCATGCTGGACTGGGAGCGAAAGAAAAAGTTAGAATGTTTCAGCTGCATTTCCTCCCGGGCATGCTATAAAAATCAGGTAAGGGATCCGAGGGTTTCTGTATATTGTAATTTAGGCGATGGGCTGACAACCTGTTACTACAGCAACAACTTACAAGTCTATCTTAAATAACCCTCAAAACTTCGTCAGATGTGGCGGAATGACCTTTCGTTTAGGTCGTATACGCTCTGCCTACCCCATCAGGGATAAAGGCGTGATTATATGTATGTATTAATGTACTTACTACCATTGGGTCGGCTGGAAAATATCTGTTCATAGAGATAAGTTTGCCCTTGCACATGTTTGTAAATAACATATTTTGTGTTGCACTAAAAGATATATACTTTTTCTGCAAGCAAAGTTCAAATCAAACTGAATAAAGTGTCAGTGGTTATTATGTTAAACCATCAGCAGAATCTTACGTCGTGTTTGGTGTATAATCAAATCAAATGGCAGATAGTCAATTCAGCCTCCGGTCTAGCAACCATAACCTTAACAGGTTCCTCTTAGCGTAAAGACTTTGGTATTTTATATTGATTCGACGATATATTGATTGATACGACATTTGGTACCTTTCTAAGCTTCTGTCTGGTCACACTGATCACTGTTGACGCACCGTGCTCTTGCGCATAAGAGCCCTACGGAGGCGTTTTGTTTACAGATTTTGATGGAATTTTGTTTACTTACATTATCTTTCTAACTTTTATCATGAGTTAGCACTTCGAGATCACAAAATACATATTCGTAACAAAACTAGAAGCCTTTTCGTTAATAGGACGCCGTTGTCAATAGCTGACTTAGTTTTTTTTTCAGAGTTTTTCTTAGCTTAGTTGAGCAACATTCGTTTGATTGAATTTAGAACTTGAACTTCTAAAACAGTATCGAATTGTATATCAGAGCGAGTTTTTATTAAGAATATTCAATATCAGACAGAGAATGCATAGACTTTTTCTTTGTAAACGTGTTCATGGAATCCAAGTCCAATTTAAATTTCATGTTTCTCACAATTTGACAAAAATATATTTTGTCAAAATAAGCAATACATTTTGTTTTGAAAATATGTCAATGAGAGTAAATAACACTTTACTTATTTAGACAGTGAATTAGATATGGGGTTTTCGGAAACCGTGAAGTTGTCACAACTGTCATTTTCTTTTGTCTTGTTTACGCGTTGTTTATTCTTGTTTCTCATTGTCTTCAATTGTTTTTATACTTTGGAAATTTTGCAAAACTGTACCTTCATACGTAAAATGTCTTCTTGGACTACAACCTCTGATCTAAACTAGGGTCATGACATGAGCAAGCTCTTCGCAAAGAAACACTAAAGTTGCTTGTACGATTAGCCTGTTCAAGCTTAGTCTTCCTAACCCAAATAGGTACGATAATATCGCTAAGTGGGCCATCAATGACTGCTTTTGTATGGAGACTTTCTTCCCCCGAGCCATTTCACAGCAATGGACGTGTTAGAGGTGAAAGGTCTGACACTAAGACGTTTTGCTCTAGGAATTTTGTAAATATGAGGGCAAAGGCAGAGAAAGCATATTGTACGTGTTTTTGTTTCAAATACAACCTTTTCTAATCTAGTTACATACATACATACATACATATAATCACGCCTTTATCCCTAATGGGGTAGGCAGAGCGTAAACGACCTAAACAAAGGTCGTTCCGCCACGTCTGACAAAGTTTTGAGGGTTATTCAAGATGGATTTGTAAGTATATCGCTGTAGTGACAGGTTGTCAGCCCATCGCCTAAATTGCAATATACTGAAACCCTCAGATCCCTTAGCTGGTTCTTACAGCATGCCCGGGAGGAAATGCAGCTGGCACATTCTATGTTTCTCTCGCTCCCAGTCCAGCATGGAAGTAATCTAGTTATGATCAGATTTATACTTATACCGTATAATACAGGCAAATGGTCCGTCCACAAAAAGGATTCATAACATACAGACATAATGTTAAGCCTTTATCCCTAAGGTGTAGGCAGAGCTTGAGCTGACTTTTACATGCCTGGGAGGAGAACTTCCATGCTGGACTGGGAGAGATAGAAAAAAATAGCATGTTCCAGCTGCCCTTCCTCCCGGGCATGCTGTAGAAGTCAGCAAAAGGGACTCGAGGGTTACAGTGTATTATAATTTAGGCGATGGGCTGACAACCTGTCACTATAGCAATACACAGTTCAATCTAAAATTGCCCTCAATTTTTGTCAGACGTGGCGAAAGCGCCTTTTACTAGGCGTTTAACGCTCTACCTACCCCGCAAGGGATAAAGGCGTGATTTTATGTATGTATGTATGGGAGGAGATGAAGCGAGCACATTCTGATTTTCTATCGCTATCATTATCGGTTCAGCATGGAAGAAAAAGGATTTCTAGCTGCTCTCAACTGGTCAATACCCCTCTCACAAAGAGAGGAAGTAACCTCAAACGAGCAATTTCATAATTTATTCTATTGTTGACGCGTCTTAGTTAATTCTAAGTCGAGTCACGTTTAGTAAATTACTACTGATGCTGACAGCGACGCGCACTTTCTTTAAACTTTTTTTAATTGTACTTACTTGACTGTATTCTTCCATGCTGGACTGGGAGAGATAGAAAAACATAGAATGTTCCAGCTGCCCTTCCTCCCAGGCATGCTGTAGAAGTCAGCAAAAGGGACTCGAGGGTTACAGTGTATTGTAATTTAGGCGATGGGCTGACAACCTGTCACTATAGCAATACACAGTACAATCTAAAATTGCCCTCAATTTTTGTCAGACGTGCCGAAAGCGCCTTTTACGAGGAGTTTGACGCTCTGCCTACCCCGTAAGGGATAAAGGCGTGATTTTATGTATGTTATGTATGTACTTGACTGTATGCTATGAAGTTTTTAAAATCTACATGTTGAAATTAACGTTTTTTTATGAAAGATTAACGTAAAAACACAGAACAAAATCTTTGAATATAAAATTTTAATCGAAATAGTCATTTAAACGTGGCCATTCTCTAACATTTGACTATTTAGTTTGTATGACTCGTTACGTTTAAAAAACTACAAAATTCATCGCATCATGTGAAAATCTACGAGTATTGAGCCTCAATAACGACCTAGCAAAAAAGAAACCGCCTTTTGAGGAACAGAATAGTTTGTCTACATATCCAACTTAATTTTTTACAAAATTTTTGTGAGTTTGCTATGACAAATAACCTCTGACATGGTTTGAGTAACGACCACTATCAAAGACAGCGACCGGGACCGACGGCTTAACGTGCCCTCCGAAGCACGGAATACTTTTATATTTTGGTGATAAACCTTTTTTTTCTTTAGCTAAAAGTACAATGTTTACATTTTCATAGGTACATCCGCCAACACACTATTATGTTTTATCAAAGTACTGTGACGTCATATCTCACGAATTTGATAAAATTGTGTCTGAACTATATCTAGATTAGATAAGGCTCTTTTGAAACAATGTTTCTTTTGTTTTCAAGTAATATTCTTTGTACTGAAGCTGTATTTTTATTAGGTTTAGTCTTGACTTTAGTCTTGTTCAAATGTGATAGCGATGAGAGTGAACGACGAAGCGGGCTCATAGTTAAGTTATATGAATATGACTTCACAAATCTTACTCTTAAAAACTAACAGTACTTAGGTATAACTTACTCAGAATTTTTCAATGTCTGGCCATACAAAACCTAGTGTATATAAGTCACTTTGAAGATCAAAAATGTCATACATTGTTTAAAAAAAGAGCTCCAATTTCTATCAATATTATCATTATCATAAAAGGACAAAAACAAAGACTATGACGTCACTATGTTATTTTACAACAGACAATGAATTACAATTTCACGTTAGATTATTAAAAGGATAAAGAAGTCTATTTAACGATGACAATATAGTTTTATTACTAGGAGAAACCACAGACAGAAATCGTTCTTGTTTTTATATTTGTCGAGTTACTTTTGTAATACATAGTATTCTGCCCTGTACATTGCCCGTACTCATACGAAAATTGATTGATAAAGTCTAAATAAAGTCTCTTCAGATTAGTAGGTACTATGTAGTATTCTGCTCTTTAGATTTGTCCGTACTCATATGAAAATTGATTGATTGTAATGTTTAATAAAGTCTCTTTAGATTAGTAGGTACTGTGTAGTATTCTGCCCTTTAGATTTGTCCGTACTCATATGAAAATTGATTGATTGTAATGTTTAATAAAGTCTCTTTAGATTAGTAGGTACTGTGTAATATTCTGCCCTTTAGATTTGTCCGTACTCATACGAAAATTGATTGATTGTAATGTTTAATAAAGTCTCTTTAGATTAGTAGGTACTGTGTAATATTCTGCCCTTTAGATTTGTCCGTACTCATACGAAAATTGATTGATTGTAATGTTTAATAAAGTCTCTTTAGATTAGTAGGTACTGTGTAATATTCTGCCCTTTAGATTTGTCCGTACTCATACGAAAATTGATTGATTGTAATGTTTAATAAAGTCTCTTTAGATTAGTAGGTACTGTGTAGTATTCTGCCCTTTAGATTTGTCCGTACTCATACGAAAATTGATTGATTGTAATGTTTAATAAAGTCTCTTTAGATTAGTAGGTACTGTGTAGTATTCTGCTCTTTAGATTTGTCCGTACTCATATGAAAATTGATTGATTGTAATGTTTAATAAAGTCTCTTTAGATTAGTAGGTACTATGTAGTATTCTGCTCTTTAGATTTGTCCGTACTCATATGAAAATTGATTGATTGTAATGTTTAATAAAGTCTCTTTAGATTAGTAGGTACTATGTAGTATTCTGCTCTTTAGATTTGTCCGTACTCATATGAAAATTGATTGATTGTAATGTTTAATAAAGTCTCTTTAGATTAGTAGGTACTATGTAGTATTCTGCTCTTTAGATTTGTCCGTACTCATACGAAAATTGATTGATTGTAATGTTTAATAAAGTCTCTTTAGATTAGTAGGTATTATGTAGTATTCTGCCCTTTAGATTTGTCCGTACTCATATGAAAATTGATTGATTGTAATGTTTAATAAAGTCTCTTTAGATTAGTAGGTACTATGTAGTATTCTGCTCTTTAGATTTGTCCGTACTCATACGAAAATTGATTGATTGTAATGTTTAATAAAGTCTCTTTAGATTAGTAGGTATTATGTAGTATTCTGCCCTTTAGATTTGTCCGTACTCATACGAAAATTGATTGATTGTAATGTTTAATAAAGTCTCTTTAGATTAGTAGGTATTATGTAGTATTCTGCCCTTTAGATTTGTCCGTACTCATATGAAAATTGATTGATTGTAATGTTTAATAAAGTCTCTTTAGATTAGTAGGTACTGTGTAGTATTCTGCCCTTTAGATTTGTCCGTACTCATATGAAAATTGATTGATTGTAATGTTTAATAAAGTCTCTTTAGATTAGTAGGTATTATGTAGTATTCTGCCCTTTAGATTTGTCCGTACTCATATGAAAATTGATTGATTGTAATGTTTAATAAAGTCTCTTTAGATTAGTAGGTACTGTGTAGTATTCTGCCCTTTAGATTTGTCCGTACTCATATGAAAATTGATTGATTGTAATGTTTAATAAAGTCTCTTTAGATTAGTAGGTACTGTGTAGTATTCTGCCATGTATATTTGTCCGTACTCATACGAAAATTGATTGATTGTAATGTTTAATTAAGTCTCTTTAGATTAGCAGGTACTGTGTAGTATTCTGCCCTTTAGATTTGTCCGTACTCATACGAAAATTGATTGATTGTAATGTTTAATAAAGTCTCTTTAGATTAGTAGGTACTGTGTAGTATTCTGCCATGTATATTTGTCCGTACTCATACGAAAATTGATTGATTGTAATGTTTAATAGAATGTCTTTAGATTAGCAGGTATTATGTTACTACATAATACTTTCTGGCCTGTACATTTAGATACCATTTGGAACCTTTTCTGTTATTTCTTATCGACCAAACTGCATTTCTTTCATAAGTCTCACTTCCATACATACATAAATAAAGTCACGCCTTTATCCCTAATGGTGTAGGCAGAGCGAAAACGACCTAAACAAAGGTCGTTCCGCCACGTCTGACAAAGTTTAGAGGGTTATTTAAGATAGATTTGTATATTGCTGTAGTGACAGGTTGTTAGGCCATCGCCTAAATTGCAATATACTGAAACCCTCGGATCCCTTAGCTGATTTTTACAGCATGCTCGGGACGAAATGCAGCTGGCACATTCTATGTTTTTCTTTCACTCCGATAGTCTCACTTCTACACTGGATACAATTTCTTAGAAGCATAACTTATACGTTTTGTAGTATGTTATGTCATTTTTATTCTTTTTGTAATATTTATTTAACGATACTCTTAAGTTAAGTAACTTTTTTACAATAACCTATTAAAACATGTTTGCTCTTGCCTAAACAAAACCTCGTACAAATTTCATCAAGATCAGTTTAGTGGTAAAACCGGAAGTAACAAACACACAGTCAGTTAAATATTCGTATAGATATCTATCTATTCATGACTCAGTATGACGTCACTTATGACTAGAAGTGCATTACTAAGCTAGTTTAGTGTTTTTGCATAATCTTGGTCTAGACTTTTTGCTAAGATCCTGGTTTTAATAGATTGAATCTTCGTCTTATTAATTTGTGTGAGTAGTTAAATCTTGCGTACTTTTGGATTTTACTTCTAAGGCTCGTATTTATAAAGCGATCTCAAAATTGAAAGTAATATTAAGTTTGGATTTGAAAAATCTTATAGTACTGAAATTACATTTCTGATACGAACTCAAACTAGCTGTCAGTCTCAAGTGCAGTTTATCAATACGGGTCTTAGCCTCGTATTCGAATACGATCTCAACATTGAAAGCAATATTTAGTATGGAATTCAGTTTATCAATACGGGCCTTACAGTGGGAAGATTTACGTTTAACCTTGGTGTCCAGAGTTGTTAAATAACACAGCTATAAGCTAGCTGTAGCTTTGTTTAGGTCGTTTACGCTCTGCCTACCCCATTAGGGATAAAGGCGTGCTTATATGTATGTATGTATGTGCTAGTAAGTCTGATATGTTGTGTGTAACGACCACTATTAAACACAGCGACCGGGACCAACGGCTGAACTTGCTCTCAAAAGCACGGAATCCCTATAGGATAAACCCTGGTGTCAGAGATTTTTGACTCAAGACCAACTTTCTTTATGTATATTACCTGAAGTTGTCCTTTACAGATAATCTAATGTCAATCATTCAGACCTAGAACCGACTATCCAGATTGTTAAGTTAACGTGCCTTCCGAAGCACAGAAAACGACCTAATTCAACAAGGATCCTGAATCATGTGTGACTGGAAGCACGTTTCATTGCATATTTGATGTGTGATAGCATTCAATCATTAAACTATGCATTATTTATCTAAATCCCCCAATAATTCATATCTTGCATGTTTCTTTAGGTATATCTTAATCAGATTAACATTTAAAAATACTTAATAATAGTCCTCCCACCGATTTTCGGTAATGGCGGCCAATCTTCCAGAGGACGGCCAACTGCGCAGGACTAGTTTTTGGTGCCCAAGTGTTTGCGCTGGAATGATTATTTACATGCCCATCCGACAGCATGGATTATCTTACTTTTCGGACAATCAGGTGATCAGCCTGCAATGTCCTAACCAAACTAGGAACAACAACAGAAAGTCATTGTTAATAGAACCCGCGGATCGAGAGTCCATGGCTCAGACCGCTAGACCACGAAGGCATTACAGATTAACATTATTAACAATATGACACAATTATGACGCCATCTTGGATTGTTGTTGTTTTTTTATTGTTATGACATTCTTGGCGATTGTTTTAATTTTCATAAGTTGTGTTCTTTGTCGTGTCATGTTAACGTAGTATTAATTATAGTAATTACCTATTGCCTTATTATCTACATGGTTCTGTCTAGGTTTTACTTGTATTAAATCTAGGCACGATAAAATTACCTATTGTATAATTATGACCCTGAATCTTTTGATGTGCTAAAATTTAAATTGCTATATTCTAATTAGAAATATTTCACAAATTTTGCAGTATTTCCTTAATTCCCTAATCACATATAATATTTATGTTAGTGTCACGTAATTTCTATAAATAAAATTGCACTGCATTAAGGAAAATAACAAGACGACTAGCAAAAACTAAACTCATTATGTCAATATTATTATTTTTCGTCGACCGCGTTGAAGTCTTATTAACCTAATTCTTGAACGTAACCTACATGTTCAACTATTTTAAACAACAATCACAAATATTTGAAGAACGTTTTTAACGACAGTTTTGCCGGTGACAACAAACATGTCTCTAATCTGTGGAGAAATCACTAAAAAGCATATCTTTAGTGATAATAAAGTATTAGTACGATGATTCACAGTGAAATCTATAAATAACAAGCAAATTGTGTACATTTTTTGTGCAGCTGTAGCAATTTTACGTCAAATTCTTCGCGGAAGTAACAATTTTGCTCTAAAATAAGGTAACTGTTGTTGTTATTGACCGACTTTGACGTTCCATAAGACACTAGGTTGACTACCTTGAAGACACTTTAGCACTTTACCATGCAAATTCCGATAATTATTTAGTAATTTACATCATCAGCCACGTTACGTTGCCTCACGACATCGGTATGTTAGAAAAAAAACACATCTCGACATTCTCAAAGCGATAACCGCGAACGTATAACCTTAAAAGTAGCAGGTAAAAAACCGTTTGAAAGTCGAAATCCTCTCACAAACTTTAATTTAACATTAAAAATAACACTTTCTAAGTGAAAAAACCTTCGAAGGAACGTTCAAAAACTAGTATTTTATCACTGAAACATGCACGCACAGTTTTATTTTTAAAATGATGGCGGAATGCGAAATGGCGCGAACGAGGTATAGCGCGCGGCGTCTCACCGTCGACTGAACTGTCAAACTGGTCGCCGTGTGCTTGTGTGCGTGCATGTGCCGCCGGGTGTTCTATGTGTGCGTAGAAGGCTTGAATGGATAAACTAACGCCACAACACAAAAGCCAATTTTCTTGGACTGGGTGCTAGCTGATGATGATGAACTATTTTAACAAATTAATAGTCCGACGTGTTTGGTAAAGTTCAGTACTACACAAACGTAGTACTGAACTTTACCAAACTTTGTGCACGTCATTAAATCCATTAAGTTTGGTTGGAAAATATCAACCACTAACAAAATAATGCGTGAAAATGGTCTAAAATTTTATTTACTCTCATATTTTATACTTGGTTATTTTTCTGATACTAAAACCAATTATAAACTTGGATATGTTGCATTTGATTATGTGTAAAAAGTTTGGTGAAGTTTCGTCTAACAATTTAAAAATTTAAACGTAAGTACGGTTTGTATTTCCGTGGCAGTCTTAATACGAGATTTTTAACGGTTATTTTTGCAGGATAGGTACCTAATGGAAAGTGGTCAACTTCCCACTTTTACATAGTAATTATACCCTACATACCTTCCTTCCCGCTTTTAACACCTGTTCAAACTATACCCAAGTGCAACGGCCACATACCTTTTGCAAAATGTAGTTTTATTACTCAAGTGGCTCAATTCATTATTTATAAAGTATAGATTTGGCGTAAACACTTGCAAAATAATCTAATGTACCATCAAATTCTGAAATAGAATATTTTAACTCGGAAATTTCAGTGAAACTCCTGCAAATACACCAAAACAGATGATATTTTTAATAATTTTCGTACTATACAGTAGCTTTATACTGTAAAGTACGAAAAGGTAATAACTTACGATCATCAAGCAAGTGAGCGGAAGAAAAAATGCAATTACTTTTTTAGATAAATCATCGTGCGCTTGATTCGGCGTAGAGTGTCAAGGTCAACTTTATTTCTACGTTTTATTTTTATTTTCGCCTCTGCACGTGTGGCTATTTCTTAATCTATGTTTGATTGCTATTCGTATCTCTTCATCTTTGATATTATATTCTTTGTCAATAGAATTCGTGTATAGATAAGTTTGGATAAAGAATGTACATAATTTTAGTTAGGTCACAAAAACAATCTTAATTTTTCACTTTCTTTTTGACTGAAAAATATTTGTGAATGCTATTTTAAACTACAATTCCTTGTTTAGAATTATAAAAAGTACACATAAAAATATGCCCCGAAATTGAAAAGAAATATACTTTCATTCGTATTAAGAATACCTACACACATAAACTTACGAAATTATACGTATTTCGTAATATTATGTGTGTAGGTAAATATTTTCAGAGAGTTCTTTCCATAAGTTTATTCTTAGTTGCATTACTTCAATAGACATTATATTATTGTGTCATCTTAGCATTGTGTACGATTTTTTGCAAATTAAAGAAACACAATCTTCACTACATAGTATAAAACAAAGTCGCTTTCTCTGTCCCTATATCCCTATGCATGCTTAGATCTTTAAAACTACGCAACGGATTTTGATGTGGTTTCTTTTAATGGATAAAGTGATTCAAGAAGAAGGTATATATGTACAATACATGCATAATATAGTAGAGAAACACTGATGATTTCCGTGCGAAGCCGGGGCGGGTTGCTAGTAAACTATAAAATATGCATCTTAGACTATTCCAATTGGAACAAACCAGACCAATACAGATTGGTAATTGGCTCAACTCTTACGGTGCGCGGCCAGGGAATTAAAACTGTTAGCTGTTGGCAGCCAACGGGTTAATTTCTAACAATGATTTAACTTCTTCTGTCTAGTGGGTATCGAGTCTATCGACCTGATGAACGCTGGTGTCAGAGTTTTTAAACCGCCTAGTAGCACAACTATCAGGCCTCTGACATGGTTTGAGCAACGACCACTATCAAAGACAGCGACCGGGACCGACGGCTTAACGTGCCGAAATCTTTCGAAAGCACGAAATCTTTTTCTTTTTCGGACAAGCAGGTGATTCAGCCTGCAATGTCCTAGCCAAACTGGGGAAAAAAATCACAAAGTGATAATTCTCAAATATCAACTTTGTGTTTCCCCCCCTGGGAATCGAACCCAGGACCTCCGGATCAGGAGTCCATGGCACTAGCCACTAGACCACGGAGGCAAGTTAATGATTTAACTAGAGATGGCTAACAAAATGTATACCAGGTGTAAAGGACAGCGTCCCGCTAACTGATCGGGGTTGCTCAATCAACGACACTGAACAACTATCAGCAGGTTTTTTTACAGGACGTGGAAAAAAAATGGCTATTCCATACAAATTGTCTGATCGAGGTGAACATTTTATATGGAAAAGCCATTTTTTTACATCTGGTATGTATTTGTTTTCGTTCAGGCTAAGATTTTCAGCTTGAGCAGCCCTATTTCCTATAGGAAGAAATTTATTTCCTTTCTTTTAAATATCTTTCCGCTCGAGTTTTACCGAGGGAATGATGTTTTATTTGGGCTACCTAGCCCGAGTTCAAAGCTTCATGTGTGCTGAATTTCATCCCGATCCGTCCAGTGCTTGAAACGTAAATGAATATCAAACTTCCATACTTGAATGCGTATTTGTCATTATAGTGGAATAGTATGATTCGTAAGTGTGAAAAGGATAACCAAGTGTTAGAAGGCAGCCTGTATTCTAAGCTTCATGTGTGCTAAATTTCATCTCAATCCCTCCAGTGGTTAAAACGTAATTAAGTATCAAACTTTCAAACTTGAACGCGAATTTGTCATTATAGTGGAATGATATACATATTACAATCTAAAATTGCCCTCAATTTTTGTCAGACGTGGCGAAAGCACCTTTTAAGAGGCGTTAAACGCTCTGCCTACCCCGTAAGGGATAAAGGCGTGATTTATGTATTTATGTATGTGGAATGATATGATTCGTAATCGTAAGTGTGACAAGGACAGCCAAATGTTTACAAAAGCAGCTGTTGTGCACGGTTGAGTAGGTGGAAATAAATTATTTTCCAATTGTTAGAAGGTAGCCTGTGTTCAAAGCTTCATGTGTGCTAAATTTCATCCCTATCCGCGTAGTGGTTGAAGCATGATTAAGTATCAAACTTTTAAACTTAAACGCGCATTTGTAATTTTAGTGGAATAGGATGATTCATAAGTGTGACAAGGACAGCCAAATGTTTACAAATGCAGCTGTTTGTCCACGGTCGGGTAGGTAGTCAGTCGGTGGTGGATTTCTCCGGACCACTAACACATTTCACCGGATTAGCGCGGATCGGCGCGCGCGCACGCTTCAGTGGCTCCTTGCGTTTATGGTGATCATTGTGGTGCATGTTTTTAACCGACAATACGAAGAAGAATAGGAAATACATACATACTATCAGGCCTGTATCCCTAAAGCAGAAATTCTTTAGCTGGTTTTTACAGCATGCCCAGGAGGAGATGCAGCTGGCACTTTCTACGTTATTCTATCGCTCCCCGTCCAGCATGGAAGAATAGGAAAGGTTTCTGTATTGTCTTCCCTTCTAGCTCAGGCTAAAATCAAAAGCAAACAAATATTGATTCAGCCATCAACTGAACTGGACCAGACAAGAGGAATCCGTATTTGAATTCTGAAGAGGTCAATTATTTTAATCCCCGCAAAAATAAAATGGTCAGTTAAACAATGCAGGCCGAATCTCTTATACATACATATAATCACGCCTTAATCCCTAATGAGGCAGGCAGAGCGTAAACGACCTAAACAAAGGTGCCTCCTGCCAACTTTGCCAAAGTTTTGAGGGTTATTTAAGATGGATTTGTAGGAATATTGATGTACTGACAAATTGTCAGTCAATCGCCTAAATTGCAAAATACAGAAACCTTCGGATCTGGTTTTTACAGCATGCCCGGTAGGAAATGCAGCTGGCACATTCTATGTTTTTCTCTCGCTCCCAGTCCAGCATGGAACATAGAGCCAAGTCTATAAGTATTTATAACACGTCTTTAACAATCTTATCTGCCTTGGCTATCTATAGGATTTGTCATGGTGGTTGGCTCTGTATATCACGTAAGATTTAATTAGAAGTCGATTAGTCTTAGGAGGTACTTCTTCCATGCTGGACTGAGAGAGATAGAAAAGCATAGAATGTTCCTGCTGCCCTTCCTCCCGGGCATGCTGCAGAAGTCAGCAAAAGGGACTTGAGGGTTACAGTGTATTGTAATTTAGACGATAGGCTGACAACCTGTCACTATAGCAATACAAATAACAATCTAAAATTGCCCTCAATTTTTGTCAGACGTGGCGGAATCGCCACGTAAGAGATGAAGGCGTGACTATGTGTGTGTGTGTGTGTGTGTATGTATGTATGTATGGTATATGGTCTTGATCTTCGATAAAGGCGTAATATGTATGCATTAGGTTTAAAGATTCTTTATTCTCATTAAAGACAACGTCACTTACATGAGAACAGATGTAAAACATAAAAATAATAGTCGTTCGCACTGCACTTTACACTGTTTTTTTGTTGATAATATAAATAAACATTGAGTTATTAAACTGCCTCTCAATAACAAAATACATAATTATTAAGCTAATTAATAATATATGCTGAGCTAGTTTACTTTTAAATTGGTTAAAAGATTCAATGGATTTTATTTCCGAAGGTAGATTATTAAAAGTCTGTGCACCGCCGTAAGTAAGCATGCCTTTGCCGTAGTATGCATTATAGGTTAAGTCTTTCTCCCTCCTTATTTTACTACAAGTCAAAAGAATTCAACAGAAATACACTACTAAGAATTCTCTCAGTTCTAAACTATCAGGTAATAAGAAGCTGTCCTAAAAGAGTCGTCTGTATCTATATTATCACTCATCATAATGTGTGTTGGCCGACGAATTTCTGAGAATCCCTGTCATCATATTGTCGTCACTTATTATAATCATGCCTTTATCCCCAATGGGGTAGCCAGAGCGTCAACGACCCAAACAAAGGTCGTTCCGCCACTTCTGACAAAGTTTGAGGGTTATTTAAGATTGATTTGTAGGTATATTGCTTAAGTGCCAGGTTGTCAGCTCATCGCCCAAATTACAATATACTGAAACCCTCGGATGCCTTAGCTGGTTTGTACAGCATGCCCGGGAGGAAATGCAGCTGCCACATTCTACGTTTTGCTCTCGCTCCCAGGCCAGCATGAAAGAATAGTAATAAGAAGCTGTTTCTAAAAGAGTGGTCTGTATCTTTATTATCTCTCATCATAATGTGTGATGGCCGACGAATTTCTGAGAATCCCTGTCATCATATTATAATCATGCCTTTATCCCCAACGGTCTAGGCAGATCTTAAACGACCTAAACAAAGGCCGTTCGTTATTTAAGATGGATTTGTAGGTATATTTCTGTAGTGACAGGTATTCAGCTCATCGCCTAAATTGCAAAATATAGAAACTTTCGGATCCCTTAGCTGGTTTTTACAGCATACCCGGAAGGAAATGCATCTGGCACATTCTATGATTTCCTCTCGCTCCCAGTCCAGCATGGGGGATCTGTAATATACCTACGATAATTTGTAGTACTTGTTGAACTTACAAATCTTCACCTTTAGACTGGTTTTGGATATCCTTAATTACCTGTAAAAAAACACTTTATCAATAAAGGAACCTCCTAATACGTTTTTATCTTAAATAAAAGTATTATTGTGTACGTATCGACGCAGTCTAACCAGGTGTGGCGTGGCGGTGTTTTTTTAATGGTTCTGAATAAGCCATATTATTTATATTTATACTCTAATAATAATTCTCCTATCGATTTTTCGGTGATGGCAGCCTATCTCCCAGAAATCGGCCAACTGTGCCGGACTAGTTTTTAGTGCCCAAGTGTTTGCGTTACACGCAAGTGCGTTATCTATTCTATTCTGATGACAGCCACGACCAGAGAAAAAATCAGGCGCAGGACCGACTATTTAAATGCCCACTGCATGAATCACCCTACTTGTCGGACAAACAGTTGATCAGCCTGCAATATCCTAACCAAACTAGAAACAACAACACAAACTCATTGTCTATAGCCGGGAATCGAACCCGGGACCTCCAGGTCGAGAGCCCACTAACTCAGACCGCTAGACCACGGAGGCAGTTATTTGTATTTTATAAAAGCCAAGTCATAAAAAAGGCACTGCAAAACATATTTTGTTCATTAAAACTGTCACTAGCCAAACTAGAATATCCACATTGACAATGACGAATGTTTCGATTAAAGTTAATCAAATACGAACAGACAAACAAGACGAATAAGTGTTGTCGTATATAAATCAGGCGGAACAGAGATATTTCCTTTTAATGCCTAGGGTTGCCACTTTAATGTAATAAATAAAAAAAAGTAAATTAGGTAAAATCGAGACCGCTGTTAATACCTAGTTCTACTACATAACAAAATAATAAAAATATGTATTATTAGGAGTCACTAAATCAATAATATTCCTTTAAATATAATTGATTATACGATATTTATTCTAGTTCTATATTTAGCTCCATAATATTTAATGTAATAAAATACCAGGCCACTCAGAAAGTATTGCGATAAATAGTTTTTATATATGGCAGACTGGCCGGTTAGAATCTTTTTTGAAAATATGATTACTTGTAAGTGAAAATATGTGTGTTCCATTTTCAAAATTTCCCTCTACATTTTTTGCGAGCCAATTCAAAGTATCGTGTCTTACTGAAAAATGGATCTGCGCCGGGAACATTTTAGAGCTATGATTTTTTACGATTTCAAGTGTCGCCTGAAACCGGACGAATCGTTCGATAGACTTCAAATGCCATTTATGGATGAAAGCCCCTCCACGGCAACCGTGTATCGTTGGTATAACGAATTTAGGCGCGGTCGACCAACCTTGGGGGATGAAGAAAGAAGCGGTCGCCCTTTGACGGCTATTACGGAAGAAAACGTGCTAGCAGTGAAAATTTTTATCCAAGATAATAGGCGAATTACATATCAGGAGATTCAGCACATATTAAAGATTGGATCGGGAAGCGTTCACGAGATTCTACACGGGCATCTTCGCGTGAGGAGGATAGTATCGCGCTGGGTGCCGCACTACCTCACCGACGCTCAGAAGCAGGCCCGGGGGGAATGGTGCCGTGATATGCTGAACAAATTTGAAGCAGGCTCGTCTCGGCGTGTTTACGACATCGTAACAGGTGATGAGTCCTGGATTTATCAATACGATCCAGAAACCAAGCGCCAGTCGACAGTTTGGGTGTTTCAAAATGAACCAACGCCTACCAAAGTGAAGCGATCTCGAAGCGGGGGAAGATTTTGATCGCCAGCTTTTTTAATTTGACTGGCCACTTGGCCTCAATTCCCTTACGAGATCAAAGAAGCATTAACGCCGAATGGTATACTACCAAATGTTTACCAGAAGTTTTTTCTGTTGTGAGCAACAAGCGACCAAACACAGGGCTCCGCGGACTACTGCTCCACCACGACAATGCGCCTGCACACACCGCGCTCAAAACGAGGGACTTCCTGGACAGCACACCAGTCAAACTCCTGGGTCACCCTCCTTACAGTCCTGATCTAGCACCGTGTGCCTTCTTTTTATTTCCAAAAATAAAAAATCAGCTCAAGGGGATACAATTTTCGTCGCCGGAAGATGCGCTGGCTGCGTTCGAGCAGGCTGTAAACGAGGTGTCTACGGCGGACTGGAAAAAGTGTTTTGAAAACTGGTTCAGACGCATGAATCTTTGTATAGAGGCTGGTGGAGAGTACTTTGAAAAGATTTAATAAAAATATATGTACCTGTAGAACAATTTTTTTTAGTGTCGCAAATCTCTGAGTGTCCCACGTAAATTAGCATAATGCTACACCTAACAATATTTTAGCCTAAAATGAAAAAATCATAACCGTTTACGCATAACATATTTAAGCATAAGTGGAAGTAGCATAACGTTATAAAAGCATAACGATAAATTGTATTTAAGGTCATACAAATAGAGTGTCATAACAACTGACTTCTGAGGGACAAAAATTCAGTTGCATAAATTTCTAAATTATACATACATACATATACATCACGCCTTTATCCCTAATTGCTTCCATGCTGGCCTGGGAGCGAGAAAAAAACATAGAATGTGCCAGCTCCATATTCTCCCGAGCATGCTGTAAAAACCAGCTAAGGGATCCGAGGGTTTCAGTATATTGCAATTTAGGCGACGGGCTGACAATCTGTCACTACAGTGATATACCTTCAAATCTATCTTAAATAACCCTCAAAACTTTGTCAGATGTGGCGGAACCTTTGTTCAGGTCGTTTACGCTCTGCCTATCCCATCAGGGATAAAGGCGTGATTATATGTATGTATGTATGGTGTCCCACTGCAGGGCAAAGGCCTCTCTCCCTTCCTTCCATTTCTCTCGATCTACTGCCAATTCTGTCCATTCCGTATTCAGTATGCCAAAATATAATTATGTAAAAGTTTAATTAAGTTAATATTAATTTATTTCTTGTTTTTTGTGTACAATAAAGTGTTTTTACTTACTTACTTACTAAGCCAATAAAGTTATGCGAAACTCGTTATGCTATAGTAAATTAGGAATAAAATATTATGCCACAAAAATGTCACCCATTTTATCTGTAGTCGGCCAGAATAATAATGTTGCTTGACATGCTCTTTAATTTAGTTCAATATTTTCCTTTATCCTCATGCACTTTGCATGAATTATTACAAATTCGCATTGCTATTTATTTTTAAAACAAGTCACTTAGTCCTTCTAACCAACTAAAATCTAGGTCAATAATAACACCACTTATGACATATAAATTTATTTATTGAAACAATTTCTCATAAATTTATATTTAACAGAATACCATACCAAGTGATACAGGATGATGTCACTTTTCATCCGAACGGCAGATGTGACACAGGGTGATTCAGAAACGGCACAAATAAGCTTCTTAGATCTCAAATTGGTCATGTCTGGTGCCTGTGAGTTGTTAAGTTGTTTTCGATTGAAATAAAAAATAGGTTGGTTATTATTATTATATTATTATTAGTATTTACATACATATTGTCACGCCTTTATCCATAATGGGGTAGGCAGAGCGAAAACGACCTAAACAAAGGTCGTTCCGCCACGTCTGACAAAGTTTTGAGGGTTATTTAAGATAGATTTGTAGGTATAGTGATGTAGTGACAGGTTGTCGGCCTATCGCCTAAATTGCAATATACTGAAACCCTCGGATCCCGTAGCTGGTTCTTACAGCATGCCCGGGAGGAAATGCAGCTGACACATTCTATGTTTTTCACACGCAGAGCGACTGCCACCTGACCTCCGCAACCCAGAAGGGAAACCAGACCCAATCCTAGATTAGGTTTTTGCCAGGTTAGTGGCCAACCCACCAGTCAAAGTATTCAAGCCGACAAATGATCCAAACTGGAACATATTTTATGAGAAAATACACGTTAGTAAAAATGAAAAAAATATTTTTTGCGAACTTCAGAAAATGTAAATACCTAACTAATAAACAGTGATTAAATATCCAGCCCACAGCAAGTGAGGTATAAACAAATCAGTCCCAGTCGAGCCAGTAAATCTCTGTATTAGCATACTGGGAGTGACTGGAGCTTTCACCGCGCGCGCGACGATTTGCGCAACCACGCTTATATCCACGCAGAGGTCTAGAAATAATCAAAATAATCCTTACTGATATTTTAAAAACGAAAGTAGCAATGGTAAAACTAAACTGCAATATATAACGTAATTTTAAATCAAGTGCAAATATTAAAACGTGTAAATCTACCCATGAAACTGAACAAGTTTCCCTAAGGAACATAGGTCGAAAAACGAATAAAAAAATTTTACCTTCCATACAAAATGCACCAGCTGATAGCGCACTTAGTATGAGAAGTCAATTTTTGTTTTTCGTATTTCGACCTATGTTCCTTAGGGAAAGTTGTTCAGTTTCAAAGGTAGATTCACACGTTTTAATATTTGCACTTTGTTTATAATGACCTTATATAGTGTAAATTTACAATTCAGACGATAAGCTGGCATTAATCCTTTATGTCTAGAATAAATCATAATCCTTACTGATATTTTAAAAGCAAAAGTAGCAATAATAAAAGTAAACTGCAATATTTGGTGTAAGTTTGTAATTCATGCGATGAGTTGGCATTAACCCTTTATTAGAGCAAAACACTATCTCATCATAAACTAGCGACCCGCCCCGGCTTCGCACGGAAATCATCAGTGTATAGAAGTGAGACTTATGAAAGAAATGCAGTTTGGTCAATATGAAATAACAAAAAAGGTTGCTCTTGTATTGTAATAAGCAAGGCAAATGTACGTACAGGCCAGAAAGTATTTTGTAGTAACACTAGCGACCCGCCCCGGCTTCGCACGGAAATTATCAGTTTTTCTCTAATATAATATGCATGTATTATAAATATAAACCTTCCTCTTGAATCACTCTATCCATTAGATGAAACCGCATCAAAATCCGTTGCGTAGTTTTGAAGATCTTAGCATACATAGGGATATAGGGACAGAGAAAGCGACTTTGTTTTATCTATGTAGTGATACCCCTCTTAGGGGTGGTGCAGCCAACGTTCTCTTAACCAGACTAGAAAAATCTTACAAAATTATAAATTCATAATGGCGTCGATTCTCGCGACATAATCCTTATTCTAATTCTTAGCTAGCGCTGTCTTCTTTTAAGTTTGACATAAGAACAGTTTAGCAAATAAAAATATGACTTTGACATTCCTAATCTGACATAAGACTACTTATTTGACGTAAAATAAGGGAGCATGCTCAATGCTCAGTTCTTATTTAAAGCGTCTTATGACAAATAAGAAATGTCAAAGTCATGTGTTTACTTGCTATCCTGTTCTTATGTCAAACTTAAGAAAGTGACAGCGCATGCTAACAATTAGAATTAGAATTATATCGCGAGAATCGACGCCATCATCAACTTTATTTTCCCCTAATTGGTATCGTAGTCTATCTTGCTGGCCTGGGAGCGAGAGAAAAACTTTGAATGTGCCAGCTGCATTTCCTCCTGGGCATGCTGTAAAAACCAGCTGAGCGATCCGAGGGATTCAGTTTATTGTAACTTAGGTGATGGTGACTAGGGTGATGGGGCTGACCTGTCACTAAAGCAATATACATAACATAACATAAAAATACTTTATTGCACGTAAGAATACAAATCATACAACACAACAGACAACAACAAAAAAAGACAAGTACAACATAGGCGGCCTTATTGCTAAGGTAGCAATTTCTTCCAGGCAACCTTTGGGTGAAATGCGGAGTGGTAAGAGGGATAGTGTAAACCTGGTCAAATGTGTATCCTAAATACATTACATTACATATAATACATAAACTAAGTACAAGCTACTACATAGATATTGTAAAATAAACTAATACATAATATATAATAAACTAATACATAAACTAATGGAAGATAGGATAATGCAAACTACAACCAGAACTAGACGAAGGAAATGAGAGCAACAGTATTTAAAGCACACCTATAAATCATACATACCTATAAATCTATCTTAAATAACCCTCAAACTTTGTCAGACGTGGCGGAATGACCTTTGTTAGGGTCGTTTCCGCTCTGCCTACCCCATTAGGGATACAGGCGTGATTATATGCATGTATGGTATTGAACCCACGACCTCTGGATCGACAACCCAGGGCTCTTTTGAATACCACACTACATTCAACATTCTAATATCTTCAGTGTTACTAGAACACTGAAGATATTACAAAAGCCATCGAGTTGTTTGTAAAGTAGTTGATTCTAAGATGTCTTTAAACCAGCTCCCTTTTCGGTATCTAATTAATGCACTATCTAGCAATATTTATGAGCTGCACCCGTCTTAATAACTCCACATTCGTATGCTAACATTTCGCCCAGCATCTACCTATTACCTGATTATGTGTTATGCCACTTGGATCCACACCAAGAATCCTAGCGAACTTTTTTACCCGGTATAGGTGGATTACTATTACGGCAATTCACCCTGCCGTCAGGACCAAAAACTTGCAGGTAACTTTAATAATTCTTTCTTTGTAATACAATCTTCCCGGTCCCAGAATGGCGAATTTTAAGTACGAGAAACTGGCAATAAAAACAAGGGTCTGTCAAATCAAGTGAATACCACTGTATCTACACGACACGTTCTTTCCGCAGAAAGTGGTGGAAAAGGTACCTACTGGTGATCATTTGGGCATTTTAATGTTTTAATCGTCGTAACAGGTTCGTCGGTTAGGTTTAACGGGCTGATCTGATTCATTGGGTCTAAAGGGTTATGTTGAAGATTGTATTTTTTTACCTAAAAAAGTTTGGTCCTTCGAGCTGGGTATGAACCAGCGAAGGACCAAACTTTTGTGTAGTTCTTGTGGTCAGTTTGGAGAGAAACACTGTGATATATTAAAAAAAAAACTGGATTTATTCTTGTGAGAGTTATACGTACCCCGTTGTGGTTGATATTGAAGAGAGATCTAGTACAGTATTGCTAGCCTAAAATAATTAAGTATTTTTAGTAGTCAATCGGTTGGTTTGGTCTTAGTTTGTGCTGAATCAGCGGCGGTTTGAAGCTTTGTACCTAAAGTGTGGAGTTGTGGTTTAGAAAATATAAAAAAAATCTAAAAACTACATTAGTTATAGCTAAAAGACTTAGTGTAAGGCGTAAAATAGATACTTCTAAAAATAAGATTAAAACTGTTTGGAAAATAATTAATGAACATACTGGAAGAAATAAAATGCATTTGCGTAAACAAATTGAATTGAAAGAACAGGGCATTATAATTAAAGACCCAAAAAATATTAGCAAAATGTTTAACAAATTCTTTGTAACTGTAGGAAAATCGACACCTTCCAAATGTAAAACTTTTAAGAATTTACTGAGTAATCATAAAATAGACTCTAACAAAACTATTTACATGAAACCTACAAATCAAATAGAAGTAACTAATTACGTAAGAAAAATAAACAATAGTCATAGTTGTGGACCAGATGAATTAAGCACAAAAATAATAAAAAGGAATGTAGACATTTTATCTGCCCCCCTATGTAACATTTTTAATGCCTGTATTGAGCAGGAAACATTCCCACTTGAATTGAAACGAGCCAAAGTTATACCTGTACATAAAAAGGGTTCTACTCATTCAGTCCAGCAATACAGGCCTATTTCAATTTTGTCTGTACTGTCAAAAATTTTTGAAAGTTTGATAGCGGACAGATTGGAATCATTTTTGGTGGCTAACGGTTTTTTGACGAACATGCAGTACGGGTTTGGTAAAAAACACAACACATCAATGGCCATACGAGACCTGGTAAATAATGTTCTCCAAAATCTCAATGCAAATAGGAGATGTATGGGTATCTTTTGCGATTTGAGCAAGGCATTCGATTGTGTTAGACATGACCTACTTCTTGAGAAACTGGAATACTATGGAATCCGTGGAACTGCATACAATCTTCTCGAATCGTACTTAGACCAACGATCTCAGTATGTGCAAATAAAAGAGACGAACTTTAACACCGGCAAAACACACACAGTCATGTCTGATAACATGAAAGTTCAATTTGGTGTACCGCAGGGCTCAGTATTAGGTCCATTACTATTTATCATCTTCATAAATGATCTTCCATATAATTTGACTGGTGGTACTACATATCTCTATGCTGATGACACGAGTATCATAGTTAGCGATGCCTCTTTCGATTTATTAAGTGACACTGTAACTAAAATATGGAATGAGCTTACTGGGTGGTTTGAGGCAAATGCACTGCATATGAACTGTGGTAAAAGCCATTACATCACTTTTAAGCGTCATACAAATAGTCTCGACTACAATTTCGAATCACCGATACAAAAAGAAGCATCTGTTAAATTTTTGGGAGTAAATTTGGATAGTCAGTTGAGATGGACTACTCAAATTGACCAAGTCAAGAAGAGACTCGCAAGTGCTTGCTATTCCCTGAACTCGATGCGATGTCTAGTGGATATTGAAACACTTAAGCTAATATACTACTCATATTTCGAAAGTATTGTGCGTTATGGGCTAGAGGTCTGGGGTAATGCATCTTCAATTGACTCTGTACTAATTTTACAAAAAAAAGCAATAAGAATCTTGGGTGGTGCGGCCTATCTTGAACATTGCAAACCAATATTTAAAAAACTGAATATTCTGACAGTGGTATCATTGTATATTTATATAGTGTCTGTAGAAATATTTAAAAATAAAGATAAACACCTTGAAGGTAATCAGGACCACCGGCGGCGACACAATCGTGGAAAATTGATTCAACCTAGTTCTCTATATGGGGTCTACAAGCGAAGCGCTCTATGTATTGGCTTCCAAATTTATAATTGTTTGCCAATTTTTTTGCGAGTTAGTCCAAATCCAGGAGAATTTTCGCGTAAACTTAAGCTATTATTACTTGATAATCCATTCTATAATCTGAAGGAATACTTTGAATATTGTAAGAACTTTTGACATGCTAGAATTGTAATAAATGATCTTAATTTTTGTGTATATTTAGGACTTTTTCTTTAATTAATTAATTAATTTTCATTTGACATGCTTATATATATGACATTATAAATTATGTACCTAATTCGTTATTATTATGATTAATTAAGTTTTATGTTTCTATTGTACACTGATTTGCATACCAATTGTGAACTTGGTTTTTTTAACTTGCAAATAAATTAATCTTATCTTATCTTATCTTAGTGTAAAGGGTGGATTCAATCAGTGGTTCCAAGTGGAACTGTCGTTTTTATGATTAGTGATTACGCCACAGTATTGCTGACTAAACCCACAATTAGCACAACAACCCACAGACGCAGTTAGTCACAAACTGCTTACTCAGGAAGTTGACTAAATAGTCAAGCTTTTGAAAGTTAAAAATAAAATACATAAACTCACGGCTTTATCCCTAAGGCAGAGCGTAAACGACCTAAACAAAGGTCTGACTGGAGGGTTATTTCAGATAGATTAGTAGGTATATTGCTGTAGTGACAGGTTGTCAGCTCATCGCCTAAATTACAATACACTAAAACCTGCGGATCCCTTAGCTGGTTTTTACAGCATGCCCGGGAGGAAATGTAGCTGGCACATTCTATGTTTATCTCTCGCTTCCAGGCCAACATGGAAGAAATTAATTAAAAATAAATTTAATTAGTTAAAAATAAGGTTGTTTTATTTTATCATCGAGCTATATGAATCTACCGGAAGTAAGGGACAGCGTCCCGCAAACTAATAGAGGGGTTGCTCAGTCAATGAAACTGAACAACTATCAGGAGGTTATTTTTTTCTAGAAGAAAATGCAATTTTACCTTTTTCATACAAATTGTCCAATAGAGGTTGATCATTTTGTATATTTCGAAGGTCAATATTTTTTTGCTTCCATGCTGGACTGGGAGCGAGAGAAAAACATAGAATGTGCCAGCTGCATTTCCTCCCGGGCATGCTGTAAAAATCAGCTAAGGGATCCGAGGGTTTCAGTATATTGTAATTTAGGCGATGGGCTGACAACCTGTCACTACAGCAATGTACTTACAAATCTATCTTAAATAACCCTCAAAACTTTGTCAGACGTGGCGGAACGACCTTTGTTTGGGTCGTTTACGCTCTGCCTACCCCATTAGGGATAAAGGCGTGATTATATGTATGTATGTAATACTTTTTGTGAATTTATTCGCAGGTGTGAGCAGGTTTCCTAGTATTGTTTTCTTTTACCCTTTAAATCCACTCCACACGCTGTTATTTAACAAGATACCTGGAAAACGAGGTAGCTGGTTCATTCTATGCTCCTTTATCGTTCCTAGTTCAGCATGCAAACATACATACATACCATCACGCCTGTGTCTCTAATAAGGTAGGCAGAGCGTCAACGACCCAAACAAAGGTCGTTCCACCAAGGTTGACAAATTTTGAGAGTTGTTTAAGATAGGGATACAGGCGTAATAGTATGTATAATAATAATAATAAATAAAATTATTTGTAAAGCCAAAAGAAAGGTTACAAACAGTGATCTTAAGAACTAAGTAAATTGGCTGAATTTTGTAGGCATAAAGTAAGTGTCCCCTGACACTCAAACTAGGTAAAAACCTGTGCGATGAGAGTCAGTGATCTCGTTTTGGTAGTGACTTTAAAAATAATACCAACCAGTTTCACAAACCTAAGCTCAAACATAGATATTACATCCTAAGATTACTTCATATAAGGTGTTTGTTTGTGTGTATGTATGTATGTTTAAGATAGAAGTATATATACGTAATGCTGTAGTGATAGGTTATCAACCCATCACCTAAATTACATACATACATAAAATCACGCCTTTATCCCTTACGGGGTAGGCAGAGCGTTAAACGCCTCGTAAAAGGCGCTTTCGCCGCGTCTGACAATAATTGAGGGTAATTTTAGATTGTAATGTGTATTGCCATAGTGACAGGTTGTCAGCCCATCGCCTAAATTACAATACACTGTAACCCTCGAGTCCCTTTTGCTGTCTTCTACAGCATGCCTGGGAGGAAGGGCAGCTGGAACATTCTATGTTTTTCTATCTCTCCCAGTCCAGCATGACCTAAATTATAATATATTGAAACCCCTAAATTACAAAATCGTGCAACCCTCAAATCCCTTAGCTGGTTTTTACAGCATGCACAGGGGGAGATGCAGCTGGCACATTCTATGTTCTTCTATCATTCCCAGTCCAGCATGGAAGACTAATTTACATGTAGGCGTGGAAGGGTTTCTACCAGGTTTCTACCCACAATCACGAGGTATTACTCACCTCCTTACCAATAGGCATGAGTAATTATAATCAGTCAGAAGGCTGGCAGTTACTTGCCAGCTGATTTGAAAGTAAAATGGAACCCCATTTCGAGTTTTCCTTCCTGTTTTGTTGATAAATGTACAGAGCTATAAGGAAAACTGATCGGCTTACTTGTTTGTATTGAAAGGAGGGTAAGCTCTCGACGTTTTGATCCTATACGAGAATCTTCATCAGGGGAGAAGAAAGTCACACAGTCGAAGGTTGCACTTGGCGGGCGGTGGAGTGTGACTTTCTTCTCTCCTGATGAAGATCCTCGTATAAGATCGAAACTTCGAGGGCTAACCCTCCTTTCAATACAAACAAGTAAGTCGAACAGTTTTCATTATGAATAACACTTGGTTATCGTTTAGTGTTAAAAGAGCTGTAAGAGAATGGGAGGTTAGAGATTTTAACCTTCCGTAAATGGTTATTCTTCCATGCTGGACTCGGAGCGAGAGAATAACATAGAATGTGCCAACAGCATTTGCTCCTGGACATCCTGTAAAAATCAGCTAAGGGATCTGAGAGTTTCAGTATATTGCAATTTAGGCGATGGGGTAACAACCTGCCACTACGGAAATATACCTATAAATCTATCTTAAATAACCCTCAAAACTTTGTCAGAAGTGGCGGAACGACCTTAATTTAGGTCGTTAACGCTCTGCCTACCCCATTAGAGATAAAGACGTGATTATACGTATGTATGTAGAAGAACGTTTTATGAAGCAAACTTGAAATAAAAAACAGATATACAAGATATCTTGTATGTTTCACTTATCCAACTAAAACCGGGCAATAATTCAAGCAAACAAACGAACAGTTAATACATTCCCACTCATATACCTGGCTTACTAGAACAAAGCTAGACATTTCCATATGGGTGCGCAAGCGCAGGATTGGATTCTAGGCCGCCCAGCTATATGGACCAAGGGAGTCTGCATTGAGCCTTAAATATGGGTAATCGCTTTATTATTGACTGTACGACGAACCTTAATAGTGCATCGGTAGAAGAACCTGTGGTAATTAATTGAGTCATTTAAATACATACATACATAGATACGTATAATCAATGTGGGACCTAACCAAATGTCTGACCTAAATTACAATATACTGAAACCCTCGGATCCCTTAGCAGGTTTTTACAGCATGAGGAAATGAAGCTGGCACATTCTATGTCTTTCTCTCGCTCCCAGTCCCGCAAGGAAGTAATTTGTTTGTTTGATTATTAACGGTTTGATATAACTAAGAACCGGTCTTTCGTTTCCCAGTCTATTTGCGACTTCAGTCTGTTTGCGAAAGATGTGCAAAGCGGTTTACGACTTTACAAACCTAAAATTTAGAGTCAAATAAAGTAAAGTCAATGACCTGACCTCAGGTCTATATACAAGTCGCAATGAATTGCCTCTATGGTCTAGTGGTATCAGACTCTTAGGGCCGTATTTATAATCAGCTCTCATGAGTGACAGCGAGTTTGAGTTCGTATAAGAAAAGTCTTTTCAGTACAAATTGGCTTGTCAAATCCATACTTAATATTGCTCTTAAGTTTGATATCGTTTCAGAAATACGAGCCTCAGTCTTGCTCTGTCTATTCAGAGGTCTTGGGTTTGATTACCGTGGGACAGCCTAAGACTGCCTGTCTGGGGTTTGATTCCCATGGGAGACAGTGTTAGACGTTCTAACTGTCTTTGAAGTCAAATGATTCCAAGCTTACCAAGTTAAGTCTGTCTTGGTTGCTTTGGTCGTTACACAATCCGATATACAGAGGTCTATAAGGCGGTTTTATTTGACACCAAGGTTCATCAGATCTTTTGGCCAATTATATTTTACCAGTTTTTTTTTAATAGTAAGTTTGTTACTTTAACGGGTCAACTCGCGGTGTTCATTTCATCCGCAATTCCCGCGACCACGACTATTGGAACATAGTCGAAACGTCGGGATAATAGGTAATTCCTATGTTATACCACAGAATATATAATAGTTACTTCCATGCTGAACTGGGAGTGAGAGAAAAACATAGAATGTGCCAGCTGCATTTCCTCCCGGGCATGCTGTAAAAACCAGCTAAGGGATCCGAGGGTTTCAGTATATTGCAATTTAGGCGATGGGCTGGCAACTTGTCACTACAGAAATATAAATCTATCTTAAATAACCCTCAAAACTTTGTCAGACGTTGCGGATCGACCTTTGTTTAGTTCGTTTACGCTCTGCCTACCCCATTAGGGATAAAGGCGTAATTATATGTATGTATGAATATAATAGTACTACATAGTTATACCACAGGTTATACCTAAATACGTATCGCGAATTGACTCGTTAAATTAATAAAATGAGTAAAAATCAACTTTTACAAAATACTATTTTTCTTTAAAAACCTGAGTTCTGGCTAATTAAAAGAAGTACATACATACATATAAACAAGCATTTATCCCTGATGGGGTAGGCAGAGCGTAAACGACCTAATCGAAGGTCGTTCCGCGAAGTCTGACAAAGTTTAGAGGGTTAATTAAGATAAATTTGTAGGTATATGCTGTAGTGACAGGTTGGCAGCCCCTCGCCTAAATTGCAATATACTGAAACCTTCGGATCTCTTAGCTGGTTTTTACAGCATGCCCGGGAGGAAGTGCAGCTGGCACATTCTATGTTTTTCTCTCGCTTCCAGTCCAGCATGGAAGAAGGATTTAAAGAAATAATGCCGGTAAAACCTTTACATACCCATACAATTTCAACTACTCATTTAAATGGCCTTAAATATATTCTAGTAGGTGACATGAATGTAATATTCTAGGCATCGACAGTTGCCAATACCAAACCTAGTCATAGCAACCGTTTTACCTTATATTATAATGTCACTATTAGTCCAGTAAATTAAATCTTTGAGGTCGTAATACAGACTCAATAGAAAAGTCATTGGGCAGAACGAAACTAATTATTGTTGTTTTATTTATGACGAAAGAGACTCGAGGGCGTTAAATATTAATTTAACATACATACATACTATACAATACAATACAAAATTCTTTATTGCACAAGGAAACACATACAACAGAAATAAAAAGGAACAAACGTGACAGTACAATATAGGCGGCCTTATTGCTAAAGCAGCAATTTCTACCAGGCAACCTTTGGGTATAGAAATTGTACAAGCAGAATGTACTATCACGCCTGTAACCCTAATGTGGATAAAAAATAATTTGAATAGGTCCATTATTATTATTTTCTGATGTATCTAAATGTACATTAAGGTACTAATATTTATCCTAAGTAAATGTAATTTACATATCTTTATACCTACATTTCAGGCACTATGTAAGTATGTAATGTTATTTAATTAAACTAATTAGGTAATCACGCACACGCCCGAAACTGGTTAGAAGAGGCTATCAAGACAAGGAGAAATGGAAGAAGGGAAGGGAGGCCTTTGCCCTGCAGTGGGACACCTCAGGCTGTTAATAAATAAAAAATAGGTTATCAATTTAAAATACTGTAACAGCTTTTGTCTGCAACAAAATCAAGAACTGCACCGAAGGTTTTCCATAAAGGACGCATGGGCCAAACTTTAAACGAGCCTTTTCTTCTTCTTCTTAGCGTGTCAACAGAACACGAGAAATTACATCGTAGCAGGCCAGAATTCAGCCACTTGCCTATAAACGAGGCTCTTAAATATATTTTTGCAATTAATGCAACCTGCTCTATACATTAAACCCTAAATTGCCTGGTCTACACAACAGTATTGCTAAACTTGGCTCACGCGTAGGCCGATCGTAGGCGCCCATGATCTAACCTGATCAGTATGGCATCTAAACTGTTATCAGAAATCCTTATTAGCCAGTAATAAAGACCTAATGAAGTGAATTCTATGATTTATGATACGAGGATGATTCCTTTTGCGTTTTTTTAACAATAGATACATACATACATATAATCACGCCTTTATCCCTAATGGGATAGGCAGAGCGTAAACGACCTACACAAAGGTCATTCCGCCACGTCTGACATAGTTTTGAGGTTTTTTTAAGATAGCTTTATATATTGCTGTAGTGACAGGTTGTCAGCCCATCGCCTAAATAACAACACACTGCAACCTTCGGATCCCTTAGCTGGTTTTTACAGCATGCCCGGGAGGAAATGCAGCTGGCACATTCTATGTATTTCTCTCGCTCCCAGGCCAGCATGGAAGAAACCAATATTATTATTTAACAATAGATTGAATGACTTAAGTGGGGTTTAATTCTTTGAGAGGACATTCACTGCTGTTAGATTGTGGCTAATTCTAATAAGTTCCTTCGTTATGTCGTTTGGACCATGCTAGACTGGAAGCAATAGAAAAACTTAATGTGGTGTCAGTTTCTTCTGCTCCCGGGCATGGTCTAAAAACCTGTAAAGGAATTCGATGGCTTTAGTGTATTTTAATTTAGGCAATGGGCTGACAATTTGTCACTACATACAGTAATTTACTATCGAATCCGAATGAGACAACTCACTCTAAACTTGTCGTGCGTGGCGAAACGACCTTTGTGGGTCTTTAGGCTTCGCATTTAGCGCTAGAGATAAAGGCGTGATTGTATGCATATAGATAGGTTTCTTCCATGCTGGCCTGGGAGCGAGAGAAAAACATAGAATGTGCCAGCTGCACTTCCTCCCGGGCATGCTGTAAAAACCAGCTAAGGGATGCGAGGGTTTCAGTATATTGTAATTTAGGCGATGGGCTGACAACCTGTCACTACAGCAATATACTTACAAATCTATCTTAAATAACCCTCAAAACTTTGTCAGACGTGGCGGAACGACCTTTGTTTGGGTCGTTTACGCTCTGCCTACCCCATTAGGGATAAAGGCGTGATTATATGTATGTATGTAGATAGGATTATTTTTAATATATGTGTCATCATCTGATAGGCGTTCGTCTTGAACGAAACAGCGTTTGTAGACAAACAGACCTAGCACATATCAGACTTTAAATAGACGCTTAGCAAAAAAAAACAGTTTCATCGCATACAGCATTCCTATCAATTGAATCTGTAACACTTTTTTTACAACAGAACCATTGGCATTTACAAGCTAACAGCTTTAAACGGAACAATTTTGACAGGCGATTAACTCGCACACTCTGGAACCGTTATTTCATTCATTAGGCCAGTGCCAATGCGAGTGACTGGCGTGCTAGTGTTTAGGATAGTGATGGGATGACTGATTCGACCGTTTGCCTACGGCGGCCTATCTAGAGATCAACCATCTGCGCGGGACTTAGGTTTTAGTGCCAGGGTGTTTGCGCAACACCCAAGTTGCACGCTCTATTCCTTCAATCTCTTATTCTGAAGGGACAAACTAAGAACCGTTATGTCATTCATCAGGCCAGTGCCAGAGCAAGTGACTGGCGTGCTAGTGTTTAAGATAGTGATGAGAGTAGTAATTCGGCCGTTAGTCAAAAAATTAGATTCGCAACTGACGTTCGAAGACTTTGGCAAATGATGATCACAGTTTATTTATTACCCGTCTAGGGCATTTTGCTTTGCCCTAGGAGGGTTATTTCAATATAATAGGAAGAGAAAACGTTTACTTCATTCAATATTTCAACCTAAAGACTAAACATTTGTTTCGAAAGACATAGTTTTATCATTTCAACTAATTCAGTTTACTGGATTTTAATTTGATGCTTTTTGCAGCATAAAGTTCACAAAATAGTTACGAGATACAACTTAGCATTCGGTCTCAAATTATTATAAAATAATCATCATTTTTTCGAGTTTCGAATTCGATCAAATACCTACAGAAAATCTCCAAAGGCCTAATGCCGAAAACTATCTGAACGTCGTCCCATCTCTAGTACATGTTTTTGCGCTAGTACTGAACACCAAATACGGAGATCGAAGCGAGAGTCAACAGTCAACGTACACTTAACACCCACGCACTAATCGGAAGCAAATATAACAGTCATTGCTATAAAAAAAACATGGGAATATTAGGCCCGTAATTATAAACAGCACTTGAGAGTGACAGCTAGTTTGAGTCCGTATCTGAAATGTCATTTCAGTAGAAAATGGCCTGTCAAATTCATACTTAATATCGCTCTCAATCTTGAGATCGCTTTATAATTACGAGGCTTAGACCCGGTAGAAATCTGCCGACGAAGTTGTCCTGACCGGATAATATCTCAGTTCCTCCCGTCCTCCCTTCTTTCCATTCCTAACTCATCCTCCCTTCCCTCTCATCCTTCTCTTTCCTCTCTTCCATCTCGTCCTTCACTTTCCTCTCGTCTCTTACATCCCCCTCGTCCCTCCGTTCCTTCCGTACTGAACACCAAATACGGAGATAGATTCAAGAATCAACAGTCAACGTACACTTAACACCCACGCACTAATCGGAAGCAAATATAACAGTCATTGCTATAAAAAAAACATGAGAGTATGTCAGTGTTTCCGTGGTCTAGTGATCTAAACTATGGGCTCCCGAGTTGGAGGTCACGGGTTCAATTCCCACAGGGGAAACGAAAACCATAGGTCCCGGTCACTGTCATTGATAGTGGTCTGTACAAAAATCATGTCACGTTAGTTGTGCTATTGCGGTTTTAAAACTCTGTCACAAGGGTTCCTAGGGACGTTCGTAAATTAAGCCCATTCGATAGAAGGCAGAAGAACCCCACATTCGTGTGGGAAGCAAATATCGCAGTCATAGCTATAAAAAAACATGAGAGTAAGTCAGATTTTCTACTGATCTATTCTTTAGTAAAAAACAAGATGATTCAATGGAAGTAAGACACGATGGAATTCGGTTTTTATCTCCGAACGTCACACGTGTATTACATTTGATATTGGTATCAACTCAATTTGTGTTTCCGGGGTATCTACCCCGTCTGCCTAGACTAGGCAGAGCATCAGCGGTTTCATAATACTTATTTAAGATATACAATATAATACAAGACACTTTATTTCACAGAGAAACACAAATACATACAGCAGAAAAGTAAGGAACAGTAAAATATAGGCACTATTGCTAAAGCAGCAATTTCTACCAGGCAACCTTTGGGTACTAGGATAGTACATAGCAGATAGCGGGGTTGTGCATTCTAAGTTCATCTTAATACTTAACAATATAAATACTACTAAATAAATACATAACTAAAATAAACTAATATATATTTATAATAAACTAATACATATTATGCTAATGGGTGAAAGGATAAATAACTAATATATCCTCCGGCAGATGAGCAGGTCGATTTCAAGATATGCAACCATCGCCCGTAATGCCTTAGAATATTGCTCAAATCAGAGTAAAAAAATGCAACAACTTTCACCAAGGAACATGGGTCGAAATACGAAGAAAAAAATTGGCCCTCCCATACAAAGGGTGCCAGCGGCTCGACCCAATTTGAATGGGAGGGCCAATTTATATAAATTTTTTTTTTATTTTACGACCTACGTTCCTTGAGAAAAATTGTTCAGTTTCATGGGTATCACAGCCTAAAATATGGTCAGCTAAATGTTATACTACCGGTATAAGTCTATACAGAAAGGAACGCCAATCATTTTAGTCATTATAGTTAAGTTACTCTACGAATCGATAGCATTGCCTAAACAACAGTCAAAGTATTTCTGTTGGCATTTGAAATGGACGTTCGTTGCACCGAGTGAACTCCGGTATTGGTTTCACGAACCTTCGACAAGTGCAAGATCACGGCCTTTGCATAACACGGATCGATACAACGAACGACGACAAGCTTAGAATTAAAACAAGGCACGAAAATGTTTTATCGATTGGGTTTTCGAGTCGATGAAAGTCTCGATGAATCTTGTTGTCAGAGTTTTTGTATCGCCTTTGAAATATATACACACATTACACACACATAAAGGCACGCCTTTATCCCTTACGGTGTAGACACAGAGTGCAAGACGCCTTCATTAGGTATAACAAAAATTGAGGACAATTTTAGATTGCAAAAAGGGATTCGAGGGTTGCAGTGTATTATAATTTAGGCCATGTCCAACCCTCGAATCCCTTTTGCCGACTTCTATAGTATTCCCGAGAGGAATCCCAGCTGAAATATTCTATGTATCTCTATCGCCCCCAGTCCAGAATGGAAGATTATCCAAGACAGCAACAGGGACCGATGGCTTAGATTACAATGCCTTCCAAAGAACTGAATCATTTTACTTGACAGACAATCAAGGTATTCTGAAACTAAAATAATGAACAAAAAAGTTCTACTCTCTCTACTCACATAACTCAAAAACTACCAGACGTAAGTATATTAAAAATATTTAACAGAAACCTACATTATCCAAAAGTTTAGCTTTGCAGTTCAAAAAGATAAACTTTTCAAAATATGAGTAAAATAAGTTATGCAAGTACAACGCCCCCTCACGGATTATAAGAAAGTGTATAAGGAATTTTTCAAGACATTTTTGTGGACCAAAAGCGTGCCAAGGATTACTCCTCAGCCCTTTCCCAATGTGACCTTATAAGGTCGTCAGAACAAGATCTGAACAAACAAGTGACGTCACCCATTCATAAGTGAACAACACGTATATGTCACCCTGGTTTTTGTCGATGACATCATAAAAATCGAACCTGCGATATTTGGATATGGTTCGCCGACGCTACGCCTACTAATTCCGCTCTGATTTAGGTTTGAGACTTTTACGGATGTTTTTGGTAGGGCTTCGTGACAAAAATAAAACTGATTTAAAACTTAAGGGCCAGGACAGTGAAGTCCGCAATCAAGAGGATATTCGTAATATTTTCACGTGATTTTTACTACGTTTTTTTGGCGATGTGTTTCTTTGCTCTTAATTTTAGACTAGACTAGAATAGTATTAATGATAGGTATGTGATAACTTTGAAGCGAGTTTAGCCAGAATCCTTAAAAGCACTACCATTCCCCAACTGCTTCCACAGTTTAGTGAAATAGAAGATATATGTTTAAAAATGGAAATAGAGTAAGTTCAGAGTCTGTGCTATGAGCTTCCGGTCCAGAGGTCCTGGGTTTGATTCCCAGGAGATGTGAAATTTGTTAATATATAACTGTGAGAATACCTCTAGTTTGGT
This sequence comes from Scrobipalpa costella, assembly GCA_949820665.1. Classification (NCBI taxonomy): domain Eukaryota; kingdom Metazoa; phylum Arthropoda; class Insecta; order Lepidoptera; family Gelechiidae; genus Scrobipalpa; species Scrobipalpa costella. Next base: position 14,976,319 of record OX463315.1, read on the forward strand.
TAGTTAGAACAATGTAGGCCGAATCAGCTGATAGTCTGGAAGTAAAGGAATTCCGTGCTTCGGAGATCACATTAAGCCGCTGTTTAAAAACTCGGGCTTTAGGGTTCATCGGATCGTTCGACTCGATAGCCACACTAAAAGAAGAAGAAGACTGGCATTCCAACACAATGCAGCCTGAATCCACCAGATTTTCTGGAAGAAAACGGATTCCGTGCTTCGGAGGGCACGTTAAGCCGTCGGTCCCGGTCACTGTTTCTAATAGTGGTCGTTACAGGTCGATGTTGCTCCACGTCCGTAAGAACTACCTTAACAACCCTACACGTGACCCCGGGCGGTGCGAAGAGTGCAACAATACCGGCTGCTGCACTGTCCTCTGGACGTCACATCAAATAAATGCCAAAAGATAAATAAAAAATAAAATATAGAATGTGCCAGCTGCATTTCCTCCCGGGCAAGCTGTAAAAACCAGCTAAGGGATCCGAGGGTTTCAGAATATTGTTATTTAGGCGATAGGCTGACCATCTGTCACTAAGCAATATATATAACATAAAAATACTTTAATGCATGTAAGAATACAAATCATACAACACAACATATAACAACAAAAAACAAGTACAACATAGGCGGCCTTATTGCTAAGGTAGCAATTTCTTCCAGGCAACCTTTGGGACAAAGAAAAAAAAATGCGTATACCTATGCGTATGCGTAATACCTACAAATCTACCACATTAGGGATAAAGGCGTGATTATATGTATGAAGATAAATAAATAAATAAACTGGCAAGTTGCTTGGCGCTGGGCTCTGGTGTGATGGTGGTATTCCATCAGCCTGAATAAGCCTAAGATTTCATAGCCTGGGTGGATAGGAGATAGATGCCACACCACTCCAAGTTATCAACAGCTGACGACAATTAAAGAACTAAGTCTTCTTTTATCGAGTGGGTATCGAGTCTATGGACCCGGTGAACCCTGGTGTCAGCGTTTTTAAACCGCCTAGTAGCACAACTATCAGGCCTCTGACATGGTTTGAGTAACGACCACTATCAAAGACAGCGACCGGGACCGACAGCTTAACGTGGCCTCCGAAGCACGAAAATCTTTTTCTTTTTCGGACAATCAGGTGATTCTAACGGTTCTAACCAAACTGGGGAAAAATTCACAAAGTAATAAATTCTCAAATATCAACTCTGTGTTTCCCCCATGGGAATCGAACCCAGGACTTCCGGATCAAGAGTCCATGGCACTAGCCACTACACCACGGAGGCAGTAGCAAAGAACTAAGTAAAAAGCTTCTAAAATATGACTTTCTGTGGGAAGTTATCTCATCCTTAAAAGTTTTATAAATGGAAATTCAGACAACATTATTTTACCAAATAATAAGCTCAATAATTTATAATCTTCCAAATCAGTCTCAAACAGTTCAATGATCTGTGATAATTTATTGAAATGACTAAAACGGAAATTCAGACTTAATTTTGATTTAAATTAGTTATTACTAAAAATAAAATATTCAGAAACGGATCATTAATGGATACCTGACTTCAGGCACTGACCTCTTTGACTTGCTCCGACACAAACCTTGACTTATTTCATAGAATGTTCCAGCTGCTTGTATTCCCAGGCTATACTGAACTAAAGAGTCCAGTAGCTTTTATTTTGTAAGGTTTTACAATAGGTTTTTGAGGTTTTTTTTCTAAGTGGTTTCTGTCCGCAAAGTTAATTTAGCCAGTATCAGTCAATATTAAGTTAATATATTAGGCCAGATAATCGATATTATTTCAAAGCGAAGTGGGGAGAAATTATTTAAGTTAATCTTGATTAATGGCTTTTGTGTAATCACGAAAATTGGAAATGTTTCATGTTTGTTTACATAAACTGTCAGATTGTGTGACACAAAAGTTCCAGAAAAAAAAAATACAGACAAAGATACCATATATATATAATGGGAAGGCAAAGAGCTTTAGCTCATGCAGTTTAGGTGTAAGGGACAGCGTCCCGCAAACTGCTCAGTAGACGGAACTGAACAACTTTCACCAGGTATTTTTTTTAAGAAGTGAAAAGAATAATTTGGTTTTCCATACAAATTGTCTGATTACTTACTTACTTAGTTGGCTTAGCAACCCGAAGTGGATCTTGTGTGATTGAGGTTGTTATTTTGTATGGGAAAGTCAAAATGATATTCATTTTCTGAAAAAAAGACCCGGTGAAAGGTGACTAGTTTTGTTGACTGAGCATATCAGTTTGCGGGACACTGTCCCTTACACCCGGTATAACAATAAAGAGACACTATGAAGCATTATTTGAAGTGACATGACGGGATGTGAGTGTGAACCAAAGAGTATATTTATGTACGTATTCTCATTACTATTTATGTACCTTATTTATTTATTCTCATTAAATCAATTTTTACTTCCATGCTGGACTGGGAGCGAGAGAAAAACATAGAATGTACCAGCTGCATTTCCTCCCGGGCATGCTGTATAAACCAGCTAAGGGATCCGAGGGTTTCTGTATATTGCAATTTAGGCGACAGGCTGACAACCTGTCACTACAGCAATATACCTACCAATCTATCTTAAACAACCCTCAAAACTTTGTCAGACGTGGCGGAACTACCTTTGTTTAGGTCGTGTACGTTCTGCCTACCCCATTAGGGATAAAGGCGTGATTATATGTATGTATGTAAATGAATTTTTCTGATCCGGTTTCTTACTTTTCTCTTACTTTTCTTTACGTTTGCCAGTTTTTTTTCTTGTTTAATTGACGTGACATACATACATATAATCACGCCTTTATCCCTAATGGGGTAAGCTGAGCGTAAACAACCTATACAAAGGTTGTTCTACCACATCTGACAAAGTTTGACGTGACACTGGCAAACGGACAATTGCTATAAAAAAAAGGATGTGAACTTACACGAAATTCTTGTTTACATTCTTTTTGTGATTATTTAAAGATAATTTAAAGTTTAAATTGTACTAATTAGAACTCTCTATACACTATTATGCCTGTTGGAAAGTAAGCGACAGTTTCCCATATATATGTAAACCCTAAATTCTGCTAGCTTTCGTGAATTACAAAAATACTCATTATATGGCTTCTGCATACATACATATAAACACGCCCTTATCCCTAATGGGGTAGACAGAGCGTAAACGGCCTAAACAAGGGTCGTTCCGACACGTCTGACAAAGTTTTGAGGGTTATTTAAGATAGATTTGTAGGTATATTGCTGTAGTGACAGGTTGTCAGCCCATACAGAAACTAGACAAGTTTTTAGTGCTGAAGCGTTTGCGCTGCACACTGGTGCACTCTCTATTCCTTCAATCTCTTATCCTGATGGGACAGACTGGCACGACCGGAGAGAAATCAGGCGATTAGCCTGCCATGTCCTAACCAAACTTGAAACAACAACACAACGTTGTTATCCCAGGAAATCGAACCCGGGACCTTTTGGTCGAGAGGCCATGGCTCAGACAGAGTTTGATAACTATAGTAGGCTATAGTTTTTTTTTTCTTTTTCAGGATATTCATAGTATTTGTGGTGCTCTTCTGCGCTTACTACTTCTACATGTTTTCAACAACTACACAGCCTGAGCCTCCAACTACAACTACAACTGCAACTACAACTACAAAGACTACTGCAACTACGATCCCTGTACAAAAACCAAGGTTTATAAGGTAAAGTTGGTATTTTTCCTTCCATGCCGGACTGGGAGTGGGAGCAATAGAAAAAATAGAATGTTCCAGCTGCAGCTCCTCTCGGGCATGCTGTAAAAACCAGCTCAGGGGTCAAAGGGTTTCAGTATATTGTAATTTAAGCGATGGGCTGACAACCTGTGACTACAGCAATATACAGATCTATCTTAAACTACCCTCAAAACAAGTCAGACGTGGCGTGTTTAGGTCGTTGACGCTCTGCCAACCCCATAAGTGTAACTCTGGCCTAGACACGAGGCAAGAGTCATAGCAATTTAAGAAATCTAATTACATACATTAATCAGGTTCCATGCTGGCCTGGGAGCTAGAGAAAAACATAGAATGTGCCAGCTGCATTTCCTCCCGGGCATGCTGTAAAAACCAGCTAAGGGATCCGAGGGTTTCAGTATATTGTAATTTAGGCGATGGGCTGACAACCTGTCACTATAGCAATATACCTACAAATCTATCGTAAAATAACCCTCAAAGCCTTGTCAGACGTGGCGGAACGAGTTTGTTTAGGTAGTTTACGCTCTGCCTACCCCATTAAGGATAAAGGCGTGATTATATGTATGTATGTACATAAGACACGCATTTATGGGGTTGGCAGAGCGTCAACGACCTAAACAGCAGCAATAACAGACAAGACTGAAGACTATATTTCCAATAGTACATAATAAATACGAATATACATAGATAAACAAATATTCCGAATATAAATAAATAATTATTTATAATAAATAAAAATCAATTAAACATGCATATCACATATAAAAATACACATACTTACATTCATATATACCTACATACATAAATAGATAAACATACATTTTACATTTTTTTGTATGGTAATTTTATTTGCTATGGGAGTCCAAGCGATTCCGATTAGCCTTATGATAAGATTTTTTTTCCAGAGTTCTGAGTGATGAAGATGCACCGCTGAATCTCTCAAAGGTTATTAGAAGAAATGAGATAAATGACTATGAGATAGTAGAAGAATTTGAACCTTCATGACCACGGAGAAATTTGTGGCAAATGCTGTAAGGTTAGGATCATAGGATATTATTAAGGTACCGCTTTTAAGAAATAAAACAGTACATTGAAATCACGTGCATATCCTTTACGGTGTTGTTAATGTTAAGGTGCCGATAGAGCCGTCTCCATTACTTAAAAAAAACATAACCCACTAAAACACAATGAATCGAAAACCCGGTCTAACAGACTCAAGTAATAGTTATAAGAAAAATTATGATCAACTGCCACCAACAGCAATTTTTCTACCTGTTACTATAACGAACTAAGAATCGCTAATTTATATGGTTCTATATTATCAAATTACTATAAAGTGAGTCTGTTCGACCGAATTTTCGATTCATTGTGTTTTTCGTCATGACGAGGATAGGGTTGCTGTAAGCTAGTACATTTTTTAAAATTTTCTTATATTAATTCTAGGCTGAAAGCGATAAATCTAGTAAATATCGAACTATCACACTGAATAAAAATAAGTGTATGCTAAATAAGCACCACTTTTTCATCGGGTTCTAGCAAACTGGACAAGAGTCAAGATCACTTATTTCTAGTATTTTCTTCTTCATCTGTCGTGTGTGTTTCGAGTTGATCGACCCAAAGAGCCTGGTGTCAGAGATTTTAAACCGCCTAGAAGCACAGCTAATAGGCCTCTGACATGGTTTTATGTAACGACCACTATCATACGTGCCCTCCGAAGTACGAAATCCTTTTTCTGTCCGGACAATAAGTGATTCAGTCTGCAAGGTCCTAAGCAAACCCTCAGACTTCAGACCGCTAGACCAAGGAGGCAGTTTTTCTAGTAATAAGAACACTTAAGTCTAGGTCTAGCCAAGTGGCGCCCCCATTAGTAAAAAAAACATAATTCACTAAAAACGCATTGAATCGAAAAACCGGTCCCAATTAATCGAAAACCCGGTCCAAATAAATCAAAATTAAGATAATTTAGAACCCTATATATTAGCGATTCATAGTTCGTTGTAGTAACAGGAAGAAAAATTGTGAATAACGGCCACCAAAGGCAATTTTTCTTCCTGTTACTACAATCTTCAAGGTTAATGCAGCATTTTAGTTAAGCCGACTAGCGATTCATAGCTCGTTGTAGTAACAGGAAGAAAAATTGTGAATAACGGCCACCAAAGGCAATTTTTCTTCCTGTTACTACAATCTTCAAGGTTAATGCAGCATCTTAGTTAAGCCGACTAGCGATTCATAGCTCGTTGTAGTAACAGGAAGAAAAATTGTGAATAACGGCCACCAAAGGCAATTTTTATTTTTACCTGTTACTACAACGAGCTATGAATCGCTAGTCACCTTAACTAAGATGCTGCATTAACCTTGAAGATTTATCTCAATGCAACACAGAAATGCAACAAGCATGCATCATATTCATTTATAATTTTATCAATCTAGAAGATATAACGATATCAACAAACTTATTGTATTATGATATTGTGGACATCTCTGTTCTAAATATGAACAAGAATTATACTGTAATATACATACATACATAAAATCACGCCATTATCCCGTACGGGGTAGGCAGAGCGTAAAACGCCTCGTGATAGGCGCTTTCGCCACGTCTGACTGAAATCGAGGAAAACTTTAGATTGTAATGTGTATTGCTGTAGTGACAGGTTGTCAGCCCATCGCCTAAATTACAATACAATGTAACCCTCGAATCCCTTTTGCTGACTTCTACAGCATGCCCGGGAGGAAGGGCAGCTGGAACATTCTATGTTTTTCTATCTCTCCCAGTCCAGCATGGAAGAATACTGTAATATGCACAGAATAATAAAACGTTCATTGGAGTTATGCAGTTCCCGTGGGAAAATTACTATAAGTATTGAAGGTCACAGTATTAGATTTGTGAAGAGCGCTAGCTAGAAGAGTAAAAACTCTTCTGTGGTCATAATAAACTAAGGGCTAACTAAAGCAGGTTTTGACGAAACATTTGGTTTGGCGAAAAATTATTTGACTAGGCAAGACTCAGGTCAAGTCGGTCGGTTGGATACCATGTTATTCAGTCTAGTAACATATAAAGTATCAACTTGCTTCTCTTCTCGGACAATATGTAAGATGAAGATTAATAAGATCTAAAGCTTACCTCTTAAAAGAGCTTTTATCGTATGCCCGGAAAGTCATTGATAATTCGATGTTTTTGTCGCTGCCAAAGAATCTAGTCCAGCTTAGATAGAAATAAAGTTAAGACACTATAATAGTAGCAAAATAGTAAGTATTACATACATATAATCACGCCTTTATCCCTAATGGATTAGACAGAGCGTAACCGACCTAAACAAAGGTCGTTCCGCCACGTCTGACAAAGTTTTGAAGGTTATTTAAGATAAGTAGATTTGTAGATATATTGCTGTAGTGATAGGTTGTCAGCTCATCGCCTATATTGCAATATACAGAAACCCTCAGATCCCTCAGCTGGTTTTTACAGCATGCCCGGGAGGATATGCAGCTGGCACATACTATGTTTTTCTCGCTCCCAGCGCAGCATGGAAGAAATAGTAGGTATTATTGTGACTAAAGCTATTTTACATCTGTTTACGTTTACAAGTAGTATTAGCAATGTTAAGCTAATACTTAGCGTATCTGACTTCACTCGGTAGGTGTGTGTTTAAATAGTTGTGTAATATTTACACTGATGTATGGTATGACCTGGTATAGTTATTTATAGATTTTTACCACAGAAAAAATAAAAACATCTTATCATACAGATCTATCTTAAATAACCCTCAAAACTTTTTCAGACTCGTTTATGCCCTGCCCATTAGGGAATAGAGGCGTGATTGTATGTATTTATGTAAAGTATGTATAGACACAGAGTAACTAATAATACTAACGTACAAGTATTGATTTTTTCCACCGAAAAAAGAAAAATGACTTAGGTTGTTTCTAACAATCACTACATACTTATTATAAAACAAAGTCGCTTTCTCTGTCCCTATATCCCTATGTATGCTTAAATCTTTAAAACTACGCAACGGATTTTGATGCGGTTTCTTTTAATGGATATAGTGATTCAAGAGGAAGGTTTATATGTATAATACATGCATAATATAGTAGAGAAACACTGATGATTTCCGCGCGAAGCCGGGGCGGGTCGCTAGTGAGGTATAAAACAACAGCTCCTGTAATGTAAATATGTAGTGAACTGTAGTAGTACATAACCACGAAAATCTTATATCAATGAGAATCGAACCCACAATGTCGAACATTGGATTATTCAATAAGTAAACCGCTTTTTGACCATTCTCATTCAAACATTCTTCTCTAGATATTTTTTTTATTTATCTGTGATTCTTCTGCAAAAAAAAACATAACATTAGGCTATAGTACCGTAGCCTATCCGAGAAGGATGAATTTAAAAACCTAACTAACCATTTTGCTATACTTGTCACCATACATAATTTTTTATTTGTTTACGACTTATTGGTTTTATATTATTTTTATTCAGATATATTTTAATTTAACTATGCCGAACTTCGACAGAGCTATCACTGTGTTTTCGCCAACCGGACAACTTTTACAGGTAATATGTTTTAAAAAACCCTTTCACTCCGCGCCTGTTTGAACGCGATAAACTCAAAAACTATCCAACAGATTTTCATGCGGTTTACACGGACTGAGCGATTAGAAAGGATGGTCCGGCTTCATCTACTCCAGTTTGTGTGTCTTCAGCATCCACCAGCTTTCTTACACAAAAGATCTTAACCTTACTTTTCCTCCATGTCGGCTTTCATTTCAAGACTTTCAGCCAAGGAAATTTCGCCTAGCGCGTAATTTGGGGCTTTGGACAATGAGGTAGAGGCATCTGGGTAGACTCCATAATAGGTCTATACTGACTCCATGTCTATGTCCAATACAACCACAAGGAGGTACGCAAGGGTTCTCTCCCATTGTGGGTATCAGAGAGGATCCCCAGTTTGATTATAACTTCAGAGAAGATGCACTACCATAACTTGGCAGACTATCCACCTTACCAACCGGACACATTTGAGTCATTTATATATGCAGTTCTCCGTGAAAACTTCGATATCGCGTTTCAGGACTTAAGTTAATCAATGTGGCGCCATCTATGAGCTACAGGTCGAAACTAACTGCAGGTCCAATACGCACATGAAGCGGTTCGCAAGGGTTCTCCCGTTGTGGGCATCAAAGGGGCTGATTGCGTGGTCATAGCTTCAGAGAAGAAACCGCTACCATAACTTAGCAGACTATCTGCCTGCTTGGTCAGATATTTTTACTAAGGAGTGAGGTCCAACCGGACATGTTTAAGTCATTTATATATGCAGTTCTCCGTGAAAACTTCGATAACGCGTTTCAGGACATATGTTAATCAATGTGGCGCCATCTATGGGCTACAGTTCTAAACTAACTGCAGGTCCAATACGCCCATGAAGCGGTTCGCAAGGGTTCTCCCGTTGTGGGCATCAGAGGGGCTGATTGTGTGGTCATAGCTTCAGAGAAGAAGCCGCTGCCGTTTCTTTATGAAGACAGGACGGAGAAGAAGATAGCCAAGCTGGATGGCCATGTGGTGATGGCGTATGCTGGGCTGAGGGCTGATGCTAGAGTGATGATAACCAGGTTCACTTCTTCTTCATCTATCAAATATGTTTGCGAGTTAACGAATGATTCAGTGAATTCTGGGCTCGTTTGTAAGTCGGCTGAGAGCAATAGATACTTCCATGTTGGACTGGGAGTGATAGAAATACATAGAATGTACCAGCTGCATCTCCTTCCGGACATGCTGTAAAAAAAACAGTTGTGGGATTCGGTTCGGTGGTTTTTAGTGTATTGTAATTTCGGCGATGGGGTGACTATCTGTTACTATAGCAATATACAGATAACCTTCAAAATTTGTCTGACGTGGCGGAACGACCTTTGTTTAGGTCGTTGATGCTCTGCCTACCCCATTAGGGATAAAGGCGTGATTGAACATATTTATTTTCCAGGGCCCAAATAGAATGCCAATGCCACCGCCTATCCGTGGATGACCCTGTGACCCTAGAATACATCACCCGCTACGTGGCCCAAATCAAGCAGCTATACACGCAGAGCAATGACCATAGACCCTTCGGCATCAGCTGCCTGATTGGAGGAGTGGATATCACTGGAGAGCCGAAGTTGTACCAGACTGAACCCAGTGGCATCTTCTACGAGTGGAAAGTACGTTTTCTTTTAAACTATGGTACCCTGGTATAAATCCGGTCTTTGCTTCCTACTAACTAAGCCAGTCGCCTTGAGCTCACCGTCTACATACCCCGCCGTATTTAAAATCAGCTCTCATGAGTGACAGCGAGTTTAAGTTCCTATCAGAAATGTCATTTCAGTACATACTGAACTGTCAAATCCATACTTAATATTCCTCTCAAGTTTGTGATCGCTTCATAAATACGAGCCTAAGTCGATCATGCACGGGCCTCTCTTAGGACAAACTTAGGTGCTCTAAAATAGGGCTCCCTACGGATTTAATTCCATGCGGGCCTGGGAGCAAGAGAAAAACAAAGAATGTGCCAGTTGTATTTCCTCCCGGGCAGCAACTAAAACTAGCTAAGGGATCCGAGGGTTTCAGTATGTTGCAATTTAGGCGATAGGCTGACCACCTGTCACCACAGCAATGTACCTACAAATCTATCTTAAATAACCCTCAAAATTTTTGTCAGACGTGCTGAAACGACCTTTGTTTAGGTCGTTTGCGCTTTGCCTACCCCATCAGAGAAAAAGGCGTGATTATATGTCTGTATGTGTATAAGGATTTCGAAAGGCCAAATCTGGCCAGTGCATATTCAAAGTCAGTACAACAAATACATACATAAAATCACGCCTTTATCCCTTACGGGGTAGGCAGAGCGTCAAACGCCTCGTGAAAGGCGCTTTCGCCACGTTTGACAAAAATTGAGGGCAGTTTTAGATAGTAATGTGTATTGCTATAGTGACAGGTTGTCAGCCCATCGCCTAAATTACAATACACTGTAACCCTTTAGTCCCTTTCGCTGAATTCTACAGCATGCCCGGGAGGAAGGGCAGCTGGAAGATTCTATGTGTTTCTATCTCTCCCAGTCCAGCATGGAAGAAACAACAACTGTATATCCATAAATAGTTATGTTATACAGGCCGCGGCCACGGGGCGAAATGACAAAATGATCAGAACATATTTGGAGAAGAACTACAATACTGAGCAAGTAGCTACGGAAGAAGGAGCTTTAAACCTTGCCATGAGAGCCCTGCTGGAGTGCCAGCCACCTGAGGCAACCAACAGCTTCGAGGTAAGGAGTCAATCTTCTAACTGCCTAGTGGTCTGAATTTTCGAGGGGAGTTCGATTTCCAGGGGAACCAAAGTTGGTATTTGTAAATTTCACTTTTTGTGATGTTCCCCAGTTTGGTTAGGACAACTCTGGCTGAATCACATGATTGTCTAGAAGAAAATAGATTCCATGTTTCGGAGGTCGGTCCCGGTTGCTGTCTTTGATAGTGGTCATCCGACAAACCATGTCTCATGACATTAGGCGGTTTAAGAAAACTCTGACACCAGGGTTCATCGGGTAGATCGACTCGAAACCCACACAGGAAGAAGATTCTTTTAGCAAGTTGACCAATCAATCAATCAATCAAAATTATAAGGACATATTTGGAGCAGAACTACAATCTTGAGCAAGTAGCCACGGAAGAAGGAGCTTTAAACCTTGCCATGAGACCTTTCCTGGAGTGTCAGCCACCTGAGGCAACCAACAGCTTCGAGGTAAGAAGACAATCATATAAGGCCCGTATTGACAAACAGCACATGAGACTGACAAATACTTTGAATTCGTATCAGAAATGTCATTTGGGTACAAAACGGCTTGTCAAATGCATACTTAATATTGCTCTCAATCTTGAGATCGCTTCATAAATACGAGCCTAACTGCCTCCATGGCATAGTAGTCTTAGCCATGGGCTCCCAATCCTTAAATCCGTGGAAACGCAAACTTGACATTCGTAAATTTATCACTTTGTGAGATTTTCCAGTTTGGTTAGAACAATGCAGGCAGAATCACCTAAATGTCTGGAAGAAAATCTTGCCGTGTTTCGGAGACGTTAAGCTGACGATCCCGGTTGCTATCTTTGATAGTGGTCGTCCGACTAACCACGTCAGAGGCCTATTAGCTGTACTAAAAAAACTCTGACATCAGGGTTCATCGGGTCGATCGACTCGCAACCCACACGGGAAGGGGAGTCTTCTAGCTGATTGATAAGAACATACTTTTATAAGTTTACTAGTTATGTACTATTTATATAAATAATGCATTATTATATTAGTCATCTCCCTAGCCTTATCCCGTATCTCACTGGGACTGGGCTTCGAACCACGACCTCCTGCTCAGGAGGCAGCGGCCCTATCCACTACACCATCGGGCTCCATGTATGTTATATTAATATTATACATTATTTATTTATAACTATATGTATTTATTTATTATTTATGTAGGTATGTGTATTATGATATATATTTATTGTATCTTATGATATTAGGGTTAGAATCGTATTTAATGTAATTTAACCGATATTTTAATTTGTACACGCCTAATCTGCCTCACTTATGCACTCTCACTACCGTAGGTCAGCTGGAAGAGATTTATTTTTAGAGATAAGCTGTACCTGTTGTGCAATTGTTTTTTTATGTTTGTATCTCTGTATGGGTAGTTTACGCTCTGCCTAACCCGTTAGGGACAAAGGCGTGATTATATGTATGTATGTATGTAGGTCTCTGTATGATCATGTGTGCAATAAACTGTTAAATAATAATACTTAAGAAGTCAGTCTTATATCAAACCCGCCCCGACTTCGCACGGAAATCATCAGTGTTTCTCTACTATATTATGCATGTATTATACATATAAACCTTCCTCTTGAATCACTCTATCCATTAAAAGAACCCGCATCAAAATCCGTTGCGTAGTTTTAAAGATCTAAGCATACAAAGGGACAGAGTAAGCGACTTTGTTTTATACTATGTAGTTTCATCACTATGAAATAAGTGTTGTATTCAGAATCTGTCGAATGAACCATAAACCCTGCTTTCTGTATTTTTTTAAACAACCTCTGATGGCTTTTCCCTGGTGTCTTAAGTTTCTGAACGTTCTAATTGGATTCTGATGTGGTTATGTCACGACCACTATTAAGTAGGATAATAATACTTTATTGCACATAAGAAATATTCATACAACACAACAGATAACATAAAGACGGGTACAACGTAGTCGGCCTTATTGCTATGGTAGCGATTTCTTCCCAGCAAACTTTAGGTGATAAAAAATGCGTAGTAGAAAGCTTGATAGTGCAATCCTACTCGTATCATTAAAAACCTTTCATGCTGGCCTGTGAGCGAGAGAAAAACATAGAATGTGCCAGCTGCATTTCCTCCCCGACATGCTCTAAAAACCAGCTAAGGGATCCGAGGATTTCAGTTTATTGTAATTTAGGTCATGGGCTGATAACCTGTCACTACAGCAATATACCTACAAATCTATCTTCAATAACCCTCAAAACTTTGTCAGACCTGGCGACAAAGTCGTTTACGGTCTGCCTACACCATTAGGGATAAAGGCGTGATTTTATGTATGTGTCAATAAAAACAAAGATTCTATTAAATACGGTGACCGACGGTTTAACGTGCCTTCCGAAACACTGAAACATCTATCCTGACAATAATATACGGTGATTCAGCCTGCATTGTCCTATCCTAACAAAACTGTTGAAATGTAAAAAAAAACATTAAGACGCCGTTGATGCCTTGCCTTCCCCCTTACTGAGTTACTGGCGTGACTTTATCCTCTTCTTCAAGGTGGCCATAGTGAAACATCAACAGCCCGTATGTATGCTGGACCAGCGTGACGTCAGAGCTCTCGTGGGTCACATACGAAGACAGAACGAAACAGCAGATAAAACAAGCAAATAGTTTTTTATTGCGTTGAATTAAAGTACCAATTCGGTATGAATTTTTAATATTTTGACTATGATTTTACTTTTATTTTGTATTATGAGATTGTTATTATTGCGAGAAGTGATTTGTTTTTATAATTATTATTCGCCTTTAGAAGTAGTTTGATTTCACCCCAGCAAAAAGTTGTCCTATTCCGGGACCTAACTAAGTACAGTTTTCAAAATTAAATAACTCACCATTAGTACATGAATAATACTATTTCATTATCTTCATATTTTACCATAAAGTTGAATTTAACCAGCATAACCGAATATTTTACCTGAAACCACAAAAAACATTCCATTAGAAAACAATCGAAAACAAACAAAAAGAACACACAGCGCCATCTTTTGATAGCTCACTGAACAAGTAAAAGAGCGCGAGATACCTCACCACTTATCAGTTAGGTCAAGTTACTTCACGCAATGCGCAATAGATGGCGTTAAGACGAGGTTATTGCAGATCGTTCACCTTTCTATTTTACTTGCGTTCTTATCAACACGGTGATACTGATAATAATAATTGCGACACTAAATTATGGCGGTTTTATGGCGTTAGCATTGTTTTGTTGAAGTAAGAAAGGTGGCAAAAAGTTGATGCAGGAAAGCAGTGGCTGTAAAATTTTTATGTTTTTCTCAGTGTATATTCATACAATAGCGTAGTGGTTCAGCATTTAACCTATAAAGGTCAGCCCGCACTATGGCGTAGCTATAGCGGTGCGGCGCGGCACTGCAGCAGCGCGATACGGCGCGGCAAAAACTGACAAAATGTATGACCTGACATTGCCGCGCGCCGTGCCGCTCCGCTGTAGCTACAGTGGCGCTGCAGTGGGGTACATCTCATACATTTTCATACAAAGAATCATTTGTCGCGCTGTGCCGCGCCGCCGCCGTGCCGCACCAGCTATGTTCTAGTGCAGTCTGACCTTAACTGTCTACTTAATGTAATGATCATTCAAGTGTTTTTTACCCGAATGATGATATTTTCTTTCGGGTCTAAGATTCTTTGCCAGGCTTCGTAGACAGAGCTTTGATAAGTTATAGCTTGAGACACGTCGTTAGATTCGTCCTTCGGAAGGCTATGTCTATATCTAAGATACCTACTACCTTAGTTATAAGTCTTCTTCCCTGCTGGACTGGGAGCGAGAGAAAAACATACAATGTGCCAGTTACATTTCCTCCCGAGCATGCTGTGAAAACCAGCTAAGGGATCCAAGGGTTTCAGTATATTGCAATTTAGGCGATGGGCTGACAACCTATCACTACAGCAATATACCTACAAATATATCTTGAATAACCCTTAAAACTTTGTCAGCCGTGGCGAAACGACCTTTGTTTAGGTCGTTTACGCTCTGCCTACCACATTAGGGATAAAGGATATTATGTTATATGTATGTATGTATGTATCTTATAAGTCCTGTCAACTTTAATATAAATACGTTCCACAGAAGGCGTTAAAAGGTAAGAAGCTAACAAGAGTTACATTCGTATTTATATGTTGTTGTCTGTAAACAACCGGGTGTAAGGGACAGCGTCCCGCAAACTGATAGGGGTTGCTCAATGCATTTTTTTATTAATGAATTTCCTACTGACAGTTTTTCAGATTTCCATACAAATTCTCTGATTGAAGTGGTAATTTTATAAGGGAATGTAATTTGTTTTTTTGTGATAGTAGTTCAGTTTCGTAATTCCTGATAATAGTAGATATTAGTCGTGAAGCCATATTAGAGGCCAGTGCTAAGCATTGGCGGCTTGAAAACTCTGACCTAATCTAGGATTGGGTCTGGTTTCCCTTCTGGGTTGCGGAGGTCAGATGGCAGTCGCTCTGTGTAAAAACCAGTACCCTCGTTCAATCCCCTATATAGATAAGGCTAGGGAGATGATGAGCAGTTTAGTTTCGTTGACTATGCAACCCGTATCTGTCCCTTACACCCCGTAAACTTAGGCATAAGTATTTCAAATCCAGTTTCAAAAAGTATTTATTGCGAAAAATTGCACACCTGTTTGTCAATTCCTTATTGTATCAAATAGCAGCATTTAGCCGAAATGTGGGGCAAAACATCGCGTTTCCCACGGTATAACATGCAATAAGTGGTGGAGTATGCAAAAGGAATTTAAATTGGATTATTGTTGTAGGGTTTGCATTTTGCGAGTTTTTAGTGTCAGTAAATTATTGTTTTAAGTTTATAAGGAAGAATCAACAACAGATAAGATAAGATACGAATAATATACTTTATTGCACAGAAAAGGCACAAGAGAAAATAAAATTAAATTAAACAAATAGTAGTACAAATAGGCGGCCTTATTGCTAAGCAGCAATTTCTTCCAGGCAACCTTAGGGAACAGGAAAATAAAAGTTGAACTAGTGGGCTGGTATACATTTTAGGCAATATATTGTATAGGTAAGTAAATAAGCTACTTAGGTGTATTTATATAATTAATAACAATAAATAGTCATTCATATAAATTACTTACACGTACATACGAATACATAAATATTATATATTATAATACATACATATAACCACGTCTTTATCCCTAATGGGGTAGGCAGATCGTAATCGACCAAAACAAAGGTCGTTCGGCCACGTCTGACAAAGTTTCGAGGGTTATTTAAGGTAGATGCATTTCTCTTTTCATTCGCTCAAACGCCTACAATATTTTTTACCTCTAAGCACTAAGATTACTTTGGCCCAGTCCCTTCTCTTACCTATTCTCGATTACGCCGACACTTGCTACTTGGACGCCACTGAGGAGCTTCTTAGTAAACTTGAGCGCCTTCAAAATCTGTGCATTCGATTCATTTTCGGACTGCGCAAATATGACCACGTATCTCATTTTCGATCACAGCTCAAGTGGCTCCCAATTCGTCTTCGCAGGAATACTCATATACTCTCTGTTCTCTATAACATTCTTCACAATCCTTCTTCTCCTTCATATCTACGTGAGCGTTTTGAATTTTCACGTCCGCAAGACAAACCCTGCCGCTCGAGCGTCAGGACGCTTTTATCTATACCCCCACATAAGACTGATTTCTACTCATACTCCTTCACAGTCCATGCAGCTAGGTTGTGGTATGCTCTCCCGCACACTATTCGCGACAGCCCATCAATCGCTGTTTTCAAAAAGAGAATCAAAGAACATTATCTTTCTCTGCGTAATCCGTAGTTTGTATTTAAATATTGTATATATATGTATCTATGGTATGTATATATTTATTTATTTCAGTTATATTTATATAGAGTATTTAATATATTTATAGGTATTATAATTTATTTACTTATTGTATGATCGTAGTATAGTGTAATTAAGTAGGTATATCCTTATTTACTGTTCATGTACCTAATTTGTATTCATATTGTGCACGTCTTATCCGCTTTACGTTTTATGCTATCTCACTTCTTAGGTCTGCTGTAAGACATTTCATTTTAGAAATAAGCAGTACCTGTTGTGTCTTGATTCCTATGTAATTGTTCTGTGTATGTTTCTGTGTACAATAAACTGTTAAATAAATAGATTTGTAGGTATATTGCTGTAATGACAGGTTGTCAGCCCATCGCCTAAATTGCAATATACTTAAACCCTGGGATCCTTTAGCCGGTTTTTATACCACATGCCCGGGAGGAAATGCAGCTGGCACATCTATGTTTTTCTCTTGTTCCCAGTCCAGCATGGAAATTACATATATAAATATATATAATATTAATTAAGAAAATGTTACCACCAATTATTCCAGACTAGCGAGAACAAAACAAATATAAGAAGAATTAACTGTACTTTAAATATGGTAGCTGTGACAGATGCGACTCCTATATAACTATTTCCAAATCAGATTTAAAATAAAGGTAAACAAAGTTTCATGTCTTTTAATCGAAGATCTTGTTTCTAAAATAAGTTTTAGTTATTAGATATGATAACATAATGAAATAGTAGTTTTAGTCATCTAACTAATTTGCCAACACGTATGATTTATTTTTGAAATGTGTTTTTGAATAAAAAGACATGAAACTTTGTTTACCTTTATTCTAAATCTAATTTTATAGATTTCAGTCAGAAAATAAAACTTTTGTTATCTTTCTGAATGGCATCCACGTTCACATTCTAGATTTTACTGAGTATAGAAAAAAACTTTTAAACGTTTTAAAATTTGTTTTGTTTTGGATTATGCGATAAACCTATTAATTTTATTAATATTTTAATGATAATAGAAGGACATCGCTTTGACCTTGGCCAACTATCATTAGAATACTTCCTGTAACAAGAATATTCATACACTGATAGTCAATATTGCAATTTACAACAACTAGCATTAATAACAGAACAAATATAACATAATTAACTATAATAACATGGTTTAATAAATAAAGAAAATCATTTATTCCAGATTGCTCCATAGTTACAATAAATAATTTGTTTTATTATAAATTAAATAATTAGCAATTTGATACATAAATATATATGATTACGCCTTTATCCCTAATGGGGTAGGCAGAGCGTCAACGACCCAAATAAAGGTCGTTGCGCCACGTTTGACAATTATTGAGGGTAATTTTAGAGATCTGTATATTGCTGTAGTGACAGGTTGTCAGCCTATCGCCTAAATTACAATACACTGAAACCCTCGAATCCCTTAGGAGATGCAGCTGGCACATTGTATGTTTTGCTATCGCTCCCAGTCCAGCACGGAAGAGAACAATTTCATTACATATAAAAATCAAAATTGTTAATTGAATACAATCAACACAAAAAAAAAATATGTTTATGTACATACATACTATTATCACGCCTTTATCCCTTATGGGGTAGACAAGCGTAAACGACCTAAACAAGAGTCGTACAGCCACGTTTGACAAATAAGATAGATTTGTAGGTATACTGCTGCAGTGACAGGTTGTCAGCCCATCGCCTAAATTGCAATATACTGTAACCCTCGGATCCCTTAGCAGGTTTTTACAGCATGCCCGGGAAATGCAGCTGGCAAATTCTATGTTTTTTCTCGCTCCCAGGCCAGCATGGAAGTAATGTTTTAATATGTTATTTTTATAATCATCATATACAGAAAAGAGATTACATATTGTAGGTTAGAAAGGAAGCGAAGAAAAGGCAGAAGCTTAAATAAGTGTTTATTAAATTCATTCAAACTAATTACACTACACGACAAACTTATAAAAAAATTGCTGAGGTCCCTTCATTACGTTTCTGTTCCATGGCTACAATTTTATTCTTCTCATTATAAATTCAGCACGGAAACTAACAATCTATACTTCGTTTATTTAATGTTGAGTTATCGTTACCAACGTGTTTTGCGTCCCATTATCAGCTTTTCTTTGCAGCTTAGCAGAGGTTCAAATATCGGAACCGCAGACTATAACCTTGTTACAAACATATGTTTTGCGGTTGACTTACTTTGAAGTTGTAAAGAAAAAGCAGTTTATGGGCTGCAAAAGAAGTTGGTATTGATAACTCAACACTAAATAAACGAAGTATAACTAGTATAATGAAAAACAATATTGCCTTCCCCATCACAAAATGGCCGCTTCGAGCAGAGGATTTGAATGGAGATGTTAACATTACCTACGTTTCTTTTTCATTACCCAGAAAAATATACTTGCAAAAGCTTTTCAGTTTTGTTGAATGATCAACTCCGAAAACAGATCCTATTAGTTTTCGGTACGCTGTTCCTTACACCAAGTATTTATATTTTTGTATATACGCAGAAGGGCTTTGCCTCCTACCACTCATAATATTAATTAAATCTCTTATCCACTGACATTTTCAATCTATATAGGGTTTGATAACATCTGGGGGCGTTTTAAGTTTAACTAAATCAATCAAACCATAATCATACCCTATAAAACCATATCCATTTTTCTTTCTAGACGATAAAACATTTGGTGATTTTTGGTTTTTGATCTTAACAAAATTATTGCCTTTAGTGTAATAGTACTTCAAATGTTCTCCAACGAAACAAATACCAGCACCCGTTAAGCCAAAAACAAGAACGTAAAAAGCGACGCGAATGGCAGACAACTCGACCTTTTTAAACGATTTCTTCTTGGCATCCACTGCCTTATTCACCTTTAAATTAATCATTGCTTCATGGTATTGCACCAAACCTCCTTCTATTAAAGCGCTGGCGTGTCTTTGAAGAGTTTCTTTCAAGACGTACCCCTTTGATACAAACATCCCTTGCGTCGTTATCAAAGACGAATACTCCCATGCTTCAAGTTCGTAATTTCCATCATCATCTAAATACCTCCACTTTTCGTATAAATACTTGTGTACAAGAATAATTGTATATAGGTCTGGGTTAGCTGCACAAATACTAATCGAGTCCCCTTGCTCGCATATTTCATTAGCATTCTCTGGAAAGGTTGTGTTATACATTGTATTGAAAACAATCCGCGTATTTTCAGTTATACATGGCTTATATTTTTCTATAGGCGGTTTGTCTGTACGAATATGTTGATAAGGTATATTCACCGTCATCAAACTGTAAAAGGCGGTGGTATAAAAGCTGCTCATCAACAATGCGAACCATATCCAGCATGCTAATATTTTACGGAATGTTTTATTATTTGACAGATTTCGATTTGTATTTGCAAAGAAGTAGCCCCAAAGTTTGAGCATAATACCGAAGTGGTCTTTAACGCGGGGATTTTCTAATCTATTGAGTACTATGCAAATTATAGAAAAAAGACAAAAGAACGAAGCGATCAGTATCCAGGTTATGAGAGGAAATTCTTTGAAAATGATCTCCCAGTCATATTCATGCGCAGCGGCGGCCATGAAAAAGAATCCAATGTAACTGTGGCCATAAATATAATCATACGTTGTTCCTCTTGTTTTCGTCAAAATAAAACCAGAAATAGCGACATCAGCCTGTTTGTTTTCTAAATATTTTAGCAAACCTGTGCTGGTACCATTCTCTGCAACAGTGCCAAATCCACTTGATTTTGGAACATAAGTATATTCCAGTTCAAAATTTTCGTCATCAGATATGATGTCGAGCAAGGATTGCTCTATGCCACGTATCGTTTTGTTATCAAATTGAAAATCTTCATTGCCTGGTTCTATAACCATTGGTACGTTCTCGTTGGCCACAACTCTTATTTTGCAAGGTTTAGATTTGTCTCTATATTTATCTTGAAATTTATTTTTGAAAGCCGTAGATACGTTGACATTATCAAGACATTTGCCAAGTTTAACAACTTCATCATTAGTCCCCACAACTATTGTCAGCAAAAGGATAATAAGTATAAATAATAGCTTCTTTGTTGGTTTCGCCTTGAAGCATTACAGCGTTGAAAATATTATGCGTGCTCAGTAATTTGAAAACATCATCTATAGATGAGATTCCGTGTATGTGAATAATATAACTTGCTTTAGGATTCCAAAGTGGATCTTTAGTCAATTTCGTAAGTTCCATAGCAAATAGTTCCACATCTTGAGCAACAACGACGTAAAGTTCGTTAACAACGACGATGTTGAGTTGTTGATCAAAGTTTCTTGTTATTATATGATAACATGGTTCTTCATTAAGTCGCCTGATTACAGGATCTACATGTCCTTCATCTTCTTCATTGTAAAGGACTGTCACAGTTGTACCACAAGGAAAATTGTCTGTTATAATATTTCTAACACATTTATTTGGAAAAGCTCTTGGAACTCTGCTGTAGAATGTTTTTAAATCGAAACATTGTATCAACGGTACTTTAAGGCAAAAAAATGCTATATTCAATGCACATGTGATAATAACTTTAGGCGACATTTCTCCAAAAAATATGTTACAGAACTAGTAAATAATAAAACTAAATTCTGGAACAATACAAAAAAGTTTGACATTCAAAGATTGATTACGATTTGATGAGCAAGTGATTCGGAAGCCATTAAATTTAAATAAAATTCTTCTAGAAGTGTATGCCCTATAATTTGGCTTTGGGTCTTAGCTTTCTGTTATTTAGCCTAGTCCTGATGACTGAAGATAATCATAATCAATCACACACCATCCATCAACATAAAATATTCAACCAATTTGAAAAAAGTTTATCCGAAGGCTTTAAAGAAGAATACCAGGCCACTCAGAAAGTATTGCGATAAATAATTTTTATATATGGCAGACTGGCCGGTTACAATCTTTTTTGAAAATATGATTAATCGTAAGTCAAAATATGTGTGTTCCATTTTCAAAATTTCTCTTCACATTTTTTGCGAGCCAATTCAAAGTATCCTGTCTTACTGAAAAATGGATCTGCGCCGGGAACATTTTAGAGCTATGATTTTTTACGATTTCAAGTGTCGCCTGAAACCGGATGAATCGTTCGATAGACTTCAAATGGCATTTATGGATGAAAGGCCCTCCAAGGCAACCGTGTATCGTTGGTATAACGAATTTAGGCGCGGTCGACCAACCTTGGGGGATGAAGAAAGAAGCGGTCGCCCTTTGACGACTATTACGGAAGAAAACGTGCTAGCAGTGAAAAATGTAATCCAAGATAATAGGCGAATTACATATCAGGAGATTCAGCACATATTAAAGATTGGATCGGGAAGCGTTCACGAGATTCTACATGGGCATCTTCGCGTGAGGAGGATAGTATCGCGCTGGGTGCCGCACTACCTCACCGACGCTCAGAAGCAGGCCCGGGTGGAATGGTGCCGTGATATGCTGAACAAATTTGAAGCAGGCTCGTCTCGGCGTGTTTACGACATCGTAACAGGTGATGAGTCCTGGATTTATCAATACGATCCAGAAACCAAGCGCCAGTCGACAGTTTGGGTGTTTCAAAATGAACCAACGCCTACCAAAGTGAAGCGATCTCGAAGCGGGGGGAAGATTTTGATCGCCAGCTTTTTTAATTTGACTGGCCACTTGGCCTCAATTCCCTTACAAGATCAAAGAAGCATTAACGCCGAATGGTATACTACCAAATGTTTACCAGAAGTTTTTTCTTTTGTGAGCAACAAGCGACCAAACACAGGGCTCCGCGGACTACTGCTCCACCACGACAATGCACCTGCACACACCGCGCTCAAAACGAGGGACTTCCTGGACAGCACACCAGTCAAAGTCCTGGGTCACCCTCCTTACAGCCCTGATCTAGCACCGTGTGACTTCTTTTTATTTCCAAAAATAAAAAATCAGCTCAAGGGGATACAATTTTCGTCGCCGGAAGATGCGCTGGCTGCGTTCGAGCAGGCTGTAAACGAGGTGTCTACGGCGGACTGGAAAAAGTGTTTTGAAAACTGGTTCAGACGCATGAATCTTTGTATAGAGGCTGGTGGAGAGTACTTTGAAAAGATTTAATAAAAATATATGTACCTGTAGAACAATTTTTTTTAGTGTCGCAAATCTTTCTGAGTGTCCCACGTACAATTTAAGAAACCTTGTGAACCGAGACACATGCTACGCTTATACCAGTTAGAAGTACCAGTCAATTCGAGAGACCTAGCCATTCTTTAGGTTAGGAGAGGGCAATGCTTCTTCCTCGCATTTGTAGCAATGGTTATGACAATCTCACATAATTGGCAAGCATGTCTAATTGTCTAGCTCTAGTAACGTAGTAACCCACTCAGGATTTTTTTAAACTATTAGTAAGAATTATTGTCACCATAGATGAACGGATGTGGAGAAATTTTCGCAAAATATTCATTAGTTTAAGTTATAATGCCTTAAAGTGGTTAGTTAAAAAGAGAGGTCCGAACTGTCATGTGACGTCATAAGACAGGAGCGCCATACTAATTCCATATAAATTGTCGTTTCGAAGAGAGAGATAGATAGTCTATCTTTATAATGGTATATCTCGGTGATTTTTTTGATCAATTTTATTTCTGATTTCCCTGTTCTTTTCATAATTTAAGATGTTTTTAGACAATAGGTCCAGGAACTCAAAATATGTTATATGCACCTTCACTATTAGCGTTATTAGAGTAATATATGCTGGTTATAGTTACACTATATATTAAGTTTATATAAATACGTCAAACGGGGGAACTTAACTTGTTGGATACCGTACCTCCCTGATTTAGCTGAAGTGTAAGAAAGTTGCTATAAGTAAAAAATCTATATCTACTATAATATAAGTCTTTAATTCAGGTCGGCTTAGTAAGGCTTTTTGGTTTCTGGTCTGTCTGGTTCTCTCTGTTCTGGTTTTTTTATCATGTTCCATCTTTAACTCTTTTTTAACCCCCTCTGGCCTATACCAGGCCACTCAGAAAGTATTGCGATAAATAGTGTTTATATATGGCAGACTAGCCGGTTAGAATCTTTTTTGAAAATATGATTACTTGTAAGTAAAAATATGTGTGTTCCATTTTCAAAATTTCCCTCCACATTTTTTGCGACCCAATTCAAAGTATCGTGTCTTACTGAAAAATGGATCTGCGCCGGGAACATTTTAGAGCTATGACTTTTTTAGATTTCAAGTGTCGCCTGAAACCGGATGAATCGTTCGATAGACTTCAAATGGCATTTATGGATGAAAGCCCCTCCAAGGCAACCGTGTATCGTTGGTATAACGAATTTAGGCGCGGTCGACCAACCTTGGGGGATGAAGAAAGAAGCGGTCGCCCTTTGACGGCTATTACGGAAGAAAACGTGCTAGCAGTGAAAAATTTAATCCAAGATAATAGGCAAATTACATATCAGGAGATTCAGCACATATTAAAGATTGGATCGGGAAGCGTTCACGAGATTCTACAAGGGCATCTTCGCGTGAGGAGGATAGTATCGCGCTGGGTGCCGCACTACCTCACCGACGCTCAGAAGCAGGCCCGGGTGGAATGGTGCCGTGATATGCTGAACAAATTTAAAGCAGGCTCGTCTCGGCGTGTTTACGACATCGTAACAGGTGATGAGTCCTGGATTTATCAATACGATCCAGAAACCAAACGCCAATCGACAGTTTGGGTGTTTCAAAATGAACCAACGCCTACCAAAGTGAAGCGATCTCGAAGCGGGGGGAAGATTTTGATCGCCAGCTTTTTTAATTTGACTGGCCACTTGGCCTCAATTCCCTTACGAGATCAAAGAAGCATTAACACCGAATAGTATACTACCAAATGTTTACCAGAAGTTTTTTTCTGTTGTGAGCAACAAGCGACCAAACACAGGGCCCTGCGGACTACTGCTCCACCACGACAATGTGCCTGCACACACCACGCTCAAAACGAGGGACTTCCTGGACAGCACACCAGTCAAACTCCTGGGTCACCCTCCTTACAGCCCTGATCTAGCACCGTGTGACTACTTTTTATTTCCAAAAATAAAAAATCAGCTCAAGGGGATACAATTTTCGTCGCCGGAAGATGCGCTGGCTGCGTTCGAGCAGGCTGTAAACGAGATGTCTACGGCGGACTGGAAAAAGTGTTTTGAAAACTGGTTCAGACGCATGAATGTTTGTATAGAGGCTGGTGGAGAGTACTTTGAAAAGATTAAATAAAAATATATGTACCTGTAGAACAATTTTTTTTAGTGTCGCAAATCTTTCTGAGTGTCCCACGTATATGGTAAGATTTGAGTCAAGTACAAACTCAGTTAATAAAAAAGCGCTAAAATGAAATTAGGTAATAAAAACATTTTCTCGTTTCTATTCATCTATTTATCATATGACTATATTAAATTACATATATTATTATTATGATAAATTACATACCGGGTGTAAGGGACACCGTCCCGCAAACTGATCAAAGAAATCAAGAAATTCTTTCGGGAAGTGAAAATAAAAATTGTCTTTTGCATACAAAATGTCCACCTCGATCAGACAATATGTATTGAAAAGCCAATTTTATTAATTCACTTCCTGAAAGAATTTCCTGTTGAAAGTCGTTCAGTGTCGTTGACTGAGCAACCCCTATCAGTTTATGGGACGCTGTCACTTAGGCCCGTATTTATAAAGCGATATCGAGATTGAGAGCAGTATTAAGTACGGATTTGACAGGTCATAATGTACTGAAGTGGCATTTCTGATACGAACTCAAACTCGCTGTCAGTCTCAAGTGCTGATACGGGCCTTACACCCCGTATATTATCATTAAGATAAATTACATCTACTATCACGACAGACTAAATAATATTGATAAAAATACATAAGTAATGCAAGCATTTTCATATTCACTTTGTTAGTGAGATTAATATCTTAGAAACTAATACAAAATTCACACAATAGTTAGGTCTTTGAATGAACAATTATTTATGTACGTACCTGCAGAAGTTATTAACATTGTTAAATAGATATTTGTTTTTACATTCTTTTATTTTTCTTTACTTAGTGTTGTGTAGTCAGCAAATTGTGTATTTTAAAGGTAGCATTATATAACTCATTTATAATA
This sequence comes from Scrobipalpa costella, assembly GCA_949820665.1. Classification (NCBI taxonomy): domain Eukaryota; kingdom Metazoa; phylum Arthropoda; class Insecta; order Lepidoptera; family Gelechiidae; genus Scrobipalpa; species Scrobipalpa costella. The sequence continues at coordinate 15,002,347 of OX463315.1, forward strand.
AGAAGAAAAAGGAGAGGCCCGAAAATACTACCTTGCGGCACTAAAGAACTGTTTATATAATTCGGTTAAGAGACTCATTTTTTAGCTTTTATGCGCTGACGGATTTTGGTACAACATTCCAGCTGTTAAGTTTTGAGTAGTAGGTGAACACCATCGTTAATCTATATAGGGTTTGATTACATCATCGTCCTGGGCTGTAGGTTTTATCAAATCAATCAATCGACGCGAACCCTGTATGAGGCTGCACCAATTTTTGATGCGAGTGCTCAATTCTTTTCTATTCCGTTTGTTCCTTACATCGATAATATTAGAGCGATTTGTGTAAAATTGTTTAAAATGTTCTCCCAAGAAACAAATAAGGGCAACGACTTGACCAAAAATTAAAACATAAAAAGCCAAGTGAATGGCAGACAATCCTACCATCTTAAACAGTTTTTGTTTTGCATCAACAGCTTTAGTAGCCTTCATATTAATCAAACTGTCTTGGTATTGCAACAATCCCGCTTCTTTCAGTGTATCGGCATGTCTCTGCAGAATTTCCTTAAAGACGTAACCCTTGTTCATAAATATTCCTTGTGTAGATGTCATAGTAGTATACTCCCAGGCTTGTAGTTTGTAATTTCCCTCATCATCAAAATACTTCCACATTTCGTAATAATATACAAGTACCAAAACAAGACAGTACATATCATCATTGTCTGCACACACACCTATGAATGTCTCAAGACTTTCGCAATCTTCAAAATCATTTTTTGGAAAACTCGTGTTATAAGTTGATTTGAAAAAAGTACGGCTACTCACAGGCGTACAAGGCTTGTACTTTTCAATGGGGAATGGGTCTTTACGAATCCGCTGCGTTGGTGTTTTCACCATCAAACTGAAGAAAGCCGTGGAGTAAAAATTGCTTAACAAAAACGTGAACCATATCCAGCAAGCCAATATTTTTCGGAATCTTGTATTCATTGACAGATTTCGATTTGTGTTTGCAAAGAAGTAACCCCAAAGAGCAAATATAATACCGAAATGGTCTATACTACCATGTGGAAATATTATTTTTGTGATAAGGAATATTGTAACAACAAGAAAGAAGAAGAAAACTATCAGTACCCAAACTATGAAAGTAAATTCTTTGTACAAGATAGCTCGGTCAGCTTCGCCTGCATCTGCTACTACAAAGTAAAATCCAGTAAAACTGTGTCCGTAAACGTAATCATACGGAGTCCCTCTCTTTGTAGTCAAAATTAATCCACAAATTGCCAGATCAGCTTCTTTGGTTTCCAAATACCTTAATAAACCTGTGCTCGTTCCATTTTCTAAAACACTGCCAAATCCACTTGTTTTTGGTACGTAAGTATATTCCAGTTCAAAATTTTCTTTTTCTGCTATAATTTGCAATATGTATTGCTCTATGCCGAGCAAGGTTTTGTTATCAGCTTGGAATACTTCATTACCTGGCTCTATAACGATTGGTACGTTCTCGTTAGCTATAATTCTTATTTTGCAAGGTTTAGATTTGTCTCTATTTTGGTATTCAACTTTATCTTTGAACGCTTTAGAAATAGTTACATTATCCACGCATCTGCCTAACCTTACAATTTCAACATTGGTGCCGCAACTATTGCCAGCAAAAGGATAATATGTATAGACGATATCTTCTTTGAAAGTTTTTCCTTGCAGCATCACAGCGTTGAAAATATTATGCATACTCAATAGCCTGAAAACATCATCGATTGATGATACATCGTGTATGTGGATGATATAGCTTGCTTTGGGATTCCAAAGTGGATCTGTAATCAATTTAACCAATTCTGTAGCAAATACTTGTAAATTGTGAGCAACGACGAGGTATAGCTCGTTTACAATGACGATATTAAGTTGTTGTTCAAAGTTCCTTGTTATTATATTATAACATGGTTCTTCACTAAGTTTTCTGATTATTGGATCTATATTTCCTTCATCTTCTTCATTGTAAACAACAGTAACAGTTGTACCACAAGGAAAATTACCAGTTAATATATTTTGAACACATCTGTTTGGAAAAGCTCTAGGTGCTTTAGTGTAAAATGTTTTCAAATCAAAGCACTCTACAAATGCCAGTTTGAAAATAAATAAAATATTCAATGCAAATGTGATGACTAGTTTAGAAGTCATTTCTACAAGAAATCTGTTCAAGAACTAGCATATAACTGTACCTTTGTAAACTATATTGTAGTACAAAAACAGTTCAACATTTTAAGATTGATAATGGTTTCTAGATACATAATCATTGATAGTGATTCAAAAGCGATTTGATATTTAAAATATTCTAGAAGTTTTGTACCCTATAATTTATTTTTGGTCTTTGGATAATATTTATATCAAACGCCTGATGATTTGTGAACTGAAGATTACCCTGAATACTACCCTCAATAAGACTAACGGAAATAGTTTGACATTTGAAGATTGATGACGATTAAATAGCAAGTAATTCATTCAGTTGCGATTATATATCAATCTTTCATCTAAGAGTTGTAAACCCAATAATCATTCTTGGATTTTGGATTCCTGGCACTGTTAACCGGCCAAGAAGGAAAGGCTAATAAGATAGTCTGACATTCAACGATTGATTTAAAATTAATAGCAAAGCAAGTAATGCAGAGGCTTTCAAATAATTATATTTCAATATTTATTCTAAAAAGTTTTATACCCTATTATTTCTTTCTGGATTCTAGATTCCTGTTATTACCAGCCATAGTCAACTCTAATGACTTTAAATTTGTATTATTTGCTTTCCATACATCAGCAACAATAACAAGGAATAGTTCGATATTTAAGGATTGATTCAAAATTAATAGCATAGCAAGCAATTCGGAAGCGATTCTATTTCAATATTTCTAAAAAGCTTTATACCCTATTATTTGTTTTTGGAATCCGTATCCCTGTATATAATAAATAATTAGTCAACGTCTGATGGCTTGCAGGTTCAATATTCATCGTTCACCATCAAAATCGTCAAACCCATTGAACACAGCATTGCTCAAATTACCATCTAATACATACATATAATCACGCCTTTATCCCTAATGGGGTAGGCAGAGCGTAAACGACCTAAGCAAACCTCGTTCCGCCACTTCTGACCAAGTTGTGGGTTATTTAAGATAGATTTGTAGGTATATTGCTGTAGTGACACTATACTATACTATACTGAAACCCTCGGATACCTTAGCTGGTTTTTCAAAGATTTACAAAGGCCATTATGTCAAGTCATACTAATTAAACGTATCAATAAGTGAATCATCATCATCACTACATACTTTAAAACAAAGTCGCTTTCTCTGTCCCTATATTCGTATGTATGCATAAATCTTTAAAACTACGCAACGGATTTTGATGCGGCTTCTTTGAATGGATAGAGTGATTCAAGAGGAAGGTTTATATGTATAATACATGCATAATATAGTAGAGAAACACTGATAATTTCCGTGCCAAGCTGGGGCGGGTCGCTAGTCAGCTCATATACATCCTCACTTGCGGGGTATACAGGTGGAATTTTCAGACCGCTCCTCCAGAAGATGTGCCTAAATAATGAAGATATTAAATTTGACTCAAAGGAAACATTCGCTTATTTTTAAAAAGAAGCAAAACTGCATTCACAGATTTTTAATCGCTTGCCTGACCCGGAAATCGAACCTGCTATAATCGAAATGAAACAACTCCATGTATTTTTATAATGCCAATACATAGGGTCAATAATAAGGAACGTTTTGTTCAAATGAACATTTCATATCAGAACAAGACTATGAAATTTTAAATCATATCACTTTAAATACCCAAATTATTTACCTTCTATGCTGGATTGGGAGCGAGAGAAAAACATAGAATATGCCAGCTGCATTTCCTCCCGGGCATGCTGTAGAAACCAGCTTAGGGATCCGAGGGTTTCTGTATATTGCAATTTAGGCGATGGACTGACAACCTGTAACTACAGCAATACTCCTACAAATATATCTTAAATAACCCTCAAAACTTTGTCAGACGTGGCGAACGACCTTTGTTTAGGTCGTTTACGCTCTGCCTACCCCATTGGGGATAAAGGCGTAATTATATGTATGTATGTATAATTTTCACTAAGAGTGCAACCCAAATGTTTGAATTACAACATTTCATGGTCTTTCTTAAATTTCAAACACAATGTTTATTAGAGATAAGTGATCCTCATAATCGAGCATATGCAGTAAACCACTAAAACACAGGGTATTTAAAAGAAATAGCTGGTTCGATTCTCGGTTGTGGCAGTCGTATGTTCAAAAATGTTTTGTATCTTTTAAAAAATAAGGTACTGTTTCCTTTGAGTAAAATTTGCTATCTTCATTATTTAGGGTAGAGGAGCAGTCTGAAAATTCTACCCTGTATATCCAGTTTATATGAATAGGTTGAATATGTAAACTAGATTTATGGTCACTGTACACCAGAATATATAATAGTACTACATACAGAATGGACATACACCTCCCTTGCCCAGTCCAACGTACGTCACACTCCGCGCCGGATTGTGGGCCACATTGAGCGTACGCTTAGCGGGTGGTATAGCGCACGCATGTTTCCCAGTGTAACGGAAATAAATAATAAAGTTTTGTGTTCCAAAGATGGTTAGATACTGTTCCGTGTACGTATGTCCTTCTACCACAAGATATGACTCCAATAAAAACTGTTTTAGATTCCACAATGATGAGAGACGGTAAGTAAATTTATACAAAATATTCAACCTAATCTATTCTAACTATTCAGTTACAGTGAACTACTGTAAAACGTTGGTTTAATCAAGGACCAGATTAATCAAGTGATGATTATGACTGGTATAACAAATTTTGTCAACCCTTATAACACGCACACAAACACATACCAAGTGCAACATGCCTTCTGTCGATGTGTGACCAAAATTACGTAATAGTTAGGAGTGTCCGAGCTGTGACTGTACCTGATATTTTAGCGGGGTGGTAGAAATTTTACTGCTCCAGACACTTCAGGCATCCATAATCGTCAGTATCATTATCGTTATCTGAACATTTTTCTACAGGTTCATCAGGTTGTTGACACGATGTTTTGCAATACAATAATAGAGCAAGGGAAAACGTGGTTTTGAACAAAATACGATCAGTCGTAAAAAAAATATAGTCATGTTTCAAATACAATTTTTTATTAACAAAATAACACATTTTAAAATCTCTCCTTATGAAATAGATCTTATAGTATTTATTTTCACAAACATTTCTATTACCTATGTGACTAATAAGATTCTTTATTTTAACACTAAACGATAAACAAGTGTTATTCATAATGAAAATTAATCATCTTACTTGTTTGTATTGAAAGGGTTAGCCCTCGACAATTCGATCTTATACGAGGATCATCATCAGGAGAGAAGAAAGTCACACACTACCGCCTGCCAAGTGCAACTTACGACTTGGTGGTAGAGTGTGAGTTTCTTCTCTCCTGATGAAGATTCTTTATTATTAAGTTATCCTGCCCAGTAATATGCCGTTAATCTATATAGGGCCTGATTACATCCTGCCTTCTCGGATTTAGCAAATCAACCAAACGATACAAACCCTGTATGGGGCTACAACTATTTATGAAGCGGGGGGGCATTATCCTATCATTAAATTTGTCCCTGACATCAATAATATTAGTGTCTTTTGTATAATGATGTTTAAATTTTTCACCTATGAAACAAATTATGGCAACGAATTCACCAAAACCTAAAACATAAAAAGCAAAGCGAATGGCTGACATCCCAATCAACTTGAACAATTTCTTTTTTGCATCAACAGTCTTACTAACCTTCATACTGATCAAATTCTCTTGATATTGTAGCAGACCTGATTCTCTTAATATAGTGGCATGTCTCTGGAGGATTTCCTTAAAAACATAACCCTTTTGCATAAACATTGCTTGTGCAGTCAAAGCGGTATATTCCCAAGCTTCTAGTTTGTAGTTACCATTACCATCTAAATACTTCCACTTTTCGTATAAGTAGACGTTTATCAAACCAATGCAGTAAACGTTTTTATTACCTGCACACACACTTAAGTACGTCTCAAGTTTATCGCAACGCGTGATAATATTTTCTGGAAATATTATATTATAAGTAGATTCAAAATAGCTGCGGGTATTCAGCGGCACACATGGCTCGTACATATCAAATGGCGGTGGGTCCGTACGAATACGATTCGGTAGATTCTTCACAGTCATAAAACTGTAGAATGCCGTGGAATAAAAATTGCTTATGAAGAACGTGAACCATATCCAGCATGCCAATATTACTCGAAATCGGGCATTGACTGACAAATTTCGATTTGCAATTCCAAAAAAGGATCCCCAAAAGATTAACATACTGCCGGAAAGGTCGTTAGTGTCATGTGAAAATATTTTTCCTAAGAATTGGTAAATAATAAAAACAAGACAGAAAAAGAACCCAATCAATAGCCAGGTTGTTGTAGAAAACTCTCTATAGAAGATCACTCTGTCAGGTTCACGGGCAACGACAAAGTAAAATCCTGTAAAACGGTGGCCAAAAACAAAGTCATATGGCGTCGCCCTCTTTATTGTTATAATCAATCCAGTACTCGCTAGATCAGTCTCTTTAGTTTCTAAAAACCTTAACAAACCCGTGCTGGTTCCATTTTCTAGAACATTACCAAATCCGAGTGACCTTGGAACGTAAGTATATTCCAGTTCAAAATTTTCTTTCTCAGATATAAGCTCTAGTAAGTACTGCTCTACTCCAAGCATCACTTTGCCATCAACATTAAACAACTGATTACCTGGTTGTATAACAAGCGGTATGTTCTCGTTGGCTGCGATTCTTATTTTACAACGTTTCGATTTGTCTCTATTTTTGTCTTCCAGTTTATTTTTGAAAGCTTTAGAAACTGTGACATTATCGATACACTTGCCTAGATTTACAACGTCAACATTAGTTCCGCAACTACTATCAGCAAAGGGATAGTATGTATAGACAATATCTTCTCTGAGGGTTTCACCTTGTACCATTACAGCGTTGAAAATATTATTTTTACTCAATAGCTTGAAAACATCATCGATTGATGAATTTGATGATATATCGTGCATGTGTATAATATAACTTGCTTTGGGGTTCCAAAGTGGATCTTTGGTCAATTTCGCTAGTTCTGTTGTAAATTCTTCCAAATCTTGCGCGACAACAACGTAGAGTTCGTGCACAACGACGATTTCGAGTTGTCGTTCTAAGTTTCTGGTTATTACACCATAACATGGTTCTTCATTAAGTAGTCTAATAACAGGATCTACTTGACCTTCTTCTTCTTCATTGTAAACGATTGTAACAGTTGTACCGCAAGGAAAATTATCTTTGATAATACCTCTGACACAGCTATTTGGGAACGCCCTTGGTGCTCTGTTGTAGAATGTTGTCAACTCCAAGCATTCTAATAAATCTACTTTAAGGCAAATAAAGATAATATTCAATGCAAACGTGATGGACATTTTAAGCGACATATCTCCAAGAAATATGTTAAAGAACTGGCATAGAACACTTGTTTGATATATTGTTATGATAACAGATTTACAGCAAGTGATTTTAAAGCAATTGTCTTTAAATATTTCTTCTACAAACTCGAAACCCCGTAATTTACCTTTGTGCCCTGGGTTTCTGATATTATTGTTCATGTCTGATGTCTTGAAGATAATTGCCCCCATCTATCACCATCAAATCATCATTTTAAAACAATTTTTAAAGAATCTTGACAGGGGTCATCAGGACGAAATACTCAGTCAGTAGAGCCCGATGGTGTAGTGGATAGGGCCGCTGCCTTCTGAGCGAGGAGGTCGTGGTTCGAATCCCACCATGTACTAATGAATTTCATATGTACGTTTATTCGGCGCTTTTTTCATGCTTCGGAAGGCACGTTAAGCCGTTAATATCGTTTAATACCGTAGATATTAGTCGTTAAGCCATGTCAGAAGTCAATGCTAAGCATTGGCGACTTAAAAACTCTGACCTAATCTAGGATTGGGTCTGGTTTCCCTTCTGGGTTGCGGAGGTCAGATGGCGGTCGCTCTGTGTAAAAACCAGTCTCGTTCAATCCCCTAGATTAGGTAGCCGACCCCGTGTGATAAGGGAAAGGGAGATGATGATCAGGACGAAGTACTCAGTTAACGTATCATTTGTACTTATTATAGAAAGACAAAACAATACTATATTTATACTGGTACCCACCTCTACTTGCTAGATATTGAACCTAGTCCCTACCTCCCTGTGTGCCACCAGATTTAGCACAGTACGAAATAAGCTGGGTTGTAGTAGTGTCGTTTTTTAACTATAGGATAGGATGATATAAGGCATAAAGGTATGATGAGGGAATGACACAGAAAGGTAGTAAAAAAAACTTCAGAGTCGAATATGAATAATAATTGCTATATATTCATTATTTATTTTAAAAACTACATAAATTGACAATCAAAAAATATTATTAACGCAATAACATTTAGTGGTCAAAAGATAGTCAGTATTTTCTTAGTATAAATATACATACCTATTTCAAATATGGCGAAAAGAAACACATCTATCCCACCGTTAACACCACACGTATATTTTCTTAACACTAAACATTAATTGTAATATTACGTTAGCTGTATAATTCCAATGCAATTGTCATACCTTAATTAGAAAAAGCGCATGCGTAAGCTCTAAGTGTTTAGTTTATGTATTTCTCTTATAAATCGTTACATTATTAGGTCCTATACATACGATAACTGCAGAGTCATGAATATATAGGAAAAAAAGAATGGGTCCTAATATGTTACCTTGCGGTACTCCTTGTTGATATGAATAAGTGTCAGTTATGTATGTTGCTGGATGTATGAGTAGCAGATCTGAATTTATGGTATAATGTATGTCCTCTACTATAATATAAGTGAATAATTTACGTAGGAGTATACTATTATTGTAGGATACATAGTCAAAATGCTTTAGTCATGTAATCTTAGTCTTCCTAGTGTTGACTCTAAAGCAACCCTAAATTAAGAACTTGGCATTTAATTCGGTTAGTATCGTTAGTCAATATACGGTTTGACTACATTCTGTGTTCTTGGTTTTAACAAATCTACTAAGCGCTTTGCACCCTGTTTGGGGCCGCACCAATTTCTGAAACGGGAGGTCATTTCATGTTTATTATTTTTGTTACTCATACAAAAAACTGTACCATTCGTGTAATAATATTTAAAATGTTCACACAGAAAACAAATAACGGCAGCACCTTCACCGAAAAATAAAACGTAAAAAGCTAAGTGAATGGCTGACAGCCCAACCATCTTAAATAGTTTATTTTTTGCGTCAACAGCCTTATTAACCTTCATATTGATCATTTTCTCTTGGTATTGAAGTAGACCTGATTCCTTCAGTTTATTGGCATTCCTTTGAAGGATTTCCTTAAAAACGTAACCTTTTGGCATAAACATTCCTTGCGTAGTTGTCATAGCGGTATACTCCCAAGCTTTTAGTTTGTAATTTCCCTCATCATCTAAATATTTCCACTTTTCGTATAGATACTCTAGTACCAAAACAATGCAGTACACATGTTGATTGTCTGCACATACACCTAAGAATGTCTCAAGATTTTCGCAACTCTCGATGTCATTTTCTGGAAAAATTGTATTGTAAGTTGATTTGAAAAAAGTGCGGCTATTCGCGGGCATACATGGCTTGTACTTTTCAAGAGGCAGTGGATCTGTACGAATATGTTGCACAGAATTTTTCACCGTGATCAAACTGTAGAACGACGTAGTATAAAAATTACTTATAAAAAACGTGAACCATATCCAACATGCCAATATTTCTCGGAATCTTGTATTGTTGGACAAATTTTGATTTGTATTTGCAAAAAAGTATCCCCAAAGGATGAACATGATTCCAAAAGTGTCTTTAGCACCGTGTGAAAATATTATTTTTAAGATGAGGCAAATTACAAAAACAAGAAAGAAGATAAACGCAATCAGTATCCAAGTTACCAAAGTAAATTCTTTATAGAAAATCTTCCGTTGAGCTTCGCGTGCAGCGGCTACGACAAAGTAAAATCCAGTAAAACTGTGGCCATAAACATAATCATACGGAGTCCCTCTCTTTATTGTCAAAATCAATCCAGAAATTGCGAGATCAGCCTGTTTGGTTTCTAAAAACCTTAACAAACCTGTGCTGGTCCCATTATCTAAAACATTACCAAACCCACTTGATTTTGGTACGTATGTATAATCCAATTCAAAATTTTCTTTTTCCGATATAACTTGTAGCATGTATTGTTCTATGCCAAGCATCACTCTGTCGTCAACCCGAAATACTTCATTACCTGGTTCTATAACGACTGGTACGTTTTCATTGGCCACAACTCTTATTTTGCAAGGTTTAGATTTGACTCTATTCACATCTTCAAATTTATCTTTGAATGCCTTAGAAACAGTATCATTATCTACGCATTTGCCTAACTGTACAATTTCAACATTGGTGCCACAACTATTATCAGCAAAAGGATAATATGTGTAAACAATAGCTTCTCTGTAGGATTCGCCTTCAAGAATTACTGCGTTGAAAATATTTAGTGTACTCAAAAGCTTGAAAGCATCTTCGATACGTGAGACATCGTGTATGTGGATGATATAACTTGCTTTAGGATTCCAAAGTGAATCTTTAATTAATTTTGCCAGTTCTGAAGTAAATTCTTGCAAATCTTGAGCTACAATCACGTAAAGTTTATTCACAACTACGATGTTAAGTTGTTTTTCAAAGTTTCTTGTTATTATATCATAACATGGTTCTTCATTGAGTTGTCTGATCACAGGATCGACTTGACCTTCTTCTTGTTCATTGTAAATAACTGTAACAGTTGTACCACAAGGAAAATTATCTGTAATTATATTTTTAACACATCTATTTGGAAACGCTCTTTGCCTTCTATTCATGAATTTTCTCAAATCTAGGCAATCTGCAGTTGGTACTGTATGGTAAACAAATATAAGGAAAATTGTGAATGTATACGTTAAGCGAACTTGAAGAGACATTTCTTCAAGAATTATGTTGATGAACTAGTATTTATTTACAATTTAAACATTGATATGTTTATAATAAGGAAGAGTTTGATGTGTGAAGATTAATGTTGGTGAATAGCGAAAGCGATTAAAGTTATCATTCCAAATGTATTTGTTTCTGTAAATTTGACTTATATTAACTAAAACATAGGTTTAGAACCCTATAATTTGTCTTTGATCCCTAGATTCCTGCCATTACTAGCCCACACCTGATGACTTGGAGATAAATGCCGTACATCCATCACCATCAAGTCATCAACCAATTGGAAACAGCTTTTTATAAAGCGTTTAGTGTGAGAAACGTTAAGGAACCGTGTACACTCATGTATGTGTATCGTATTTTCGATTTTTATATTATTTATATACTGACCAACCCTGTCTCGTGGTCTGATTCGGAGGTCGTGGATTTGATTCCGACACGAAGGTGAGGGTATCAATTTATCAAAGGCCACGTATAAATTAAAGCGATTTAAAAATGTGATTACGAGTTCATCGGGTCATTCAATTGAAAAAAGAAAAATGGCCAAAATAGCGCCATCTGTAGTGTCTACCGGGAGTAAAAAAAAATGCTGGCCATATTTTAGGAGGTGAACCTAACCTTTCTATGAAACTGAACAACTTTCCCCAAGGATAGGTCGACATATGAAAAAATATGTCCCTCCCTTAACAAATTACTCGACCCACTGAAACCATTCGTATGGGTGGGCTTTTAAAAAATATATTTTGCCTGTATTTATTGGGGAATGATTTTCAGTTTCACTGGTAGGTTCACCTCCTAAAATATGGAAAGCAATTTTTTTTTACTCCTTACTTAACCGATCTTCTTACAGTTACAAGTTGCTTCGCCGTTCGTACCGCTTGAAAATTTTACGCAACGCAACGCAATATCTTGCGGCGAGACCGTTATCCTAGCCAGTGAACACGGTCCTTTACACGGATAATTTAAAGTTTCCTATCTTGGAACTGGAAACAGGTTGACAAATTAAGACGTCCTTCCTTAGTACAGAAACAGAACTGAACTCACGCTTCGGCATTCGAGGATTGGTGGAAACGACAAGTTTTAGTAGGTGTCCAAATATAACTATTTTCGCGTGACGAGTCGTTACTGAACAAAAAATATACGTAGTAGATTTTACGAAAAGTGTTCAAAACAAAATTTGTCCGAGGTATTAGAGCGAAGGCTGATATTAAGTCGAGAACAAAAATTGTGCACAAGTTTTAAACTCTGCTTTTCACTTCGATTGCGAGGAAGTTCTAAAAAAATATTGTGAAGGAAACACGGTACAGTAATCATTCCCGCCATTTAACTTTTGAAATCTTTCGACATGATATATTAGGCTTTGGCTGGACACCTTATACAGCCTACTATTAAATTAATTTTATAATAAGAAATCAAAGTACACTATCGTACTTGAATTTCAATTTTAATATAGTTTTACGTTCTACAAAACTCAAAAGCAAATAATAAAAGTTTTATCTATGAATTTCTTATCGTGTTTGGCTGTAAGGCCTAATTTTCTTTGCCTTAGAAGGGATGCTTTTATGAGTAGATACGATTTTGCCCTTGTGCACAAAAATCAAATTTGTGCAGCATACACCCTGCAGAAGATGGCGCTTTCCATGCATGAGAAGTGAAAATGTAATTTACTGGGTCTGCAGAGTTTTGTGCCATCAATGATGTGCGACTGTATACGTACAATACTACGTATCTGTGCTTTGAAGTATTTGGGTATGACTTTTACGTAGTTTATTAAAGGTTTTTAGGCCCGTATCTGTAATCAGTTCTCATGAGTGACAGTCAGTTTGAGTTCGTATCAGAAATGTCATTTCAGTACAAACTGGCCAAATCCATACTTAATACTGCTCTCAAGTCTGATATCGCTTCATAAATACGAGCGAGAATAGTGTTTTTTAAGACGTTATTTCTTCCATGCTGGCCTGGGAGCGAGAGAAAAACATAGAATGTGCCAGCTGCATTTCCTCCCGGGCATGCTGTAAAAACCAGCTAAGGGATCCGAGGGTTACAGTATATTGTAATTTAGGCGATGGGGTGACAACCTGTCACTACAGCAATATACTTACAAATCTATCTTAAATAACCCTCAAAACTTTGTCAGACGTGGCGGAACGACCTTTGTTTGGGTCGTTTACGCTCTGCCTACCCCATTAGGGATAAAGGCGTGATTATATGTATGTATGTATTTCTGAGACATCTACCTACTAGTGGTCCACCCCGGGCAACGGCAACACAGTCTGTGAATAAGAAGCTTGTAATTGAAATTTGAAAATAAATAAAAATAAGTCCGTCTGAACGATCCCTAAAAAACCGATGGTAGGCTCTACAAGGGACCGCCTAGCTCGCTACCAACCTCTCACAGGAGTACGGCGCCAAACAGCTTGCTGTTTTAAGTCGGTGCGTGAGATTGCCAGTGCCATAACAGCCATCTTCTGGGTGAGCTGGCTCCTTCATCGAGTCTGTCACGGTCATCCCTGAACTAGTGTCTAAGACTCAAGACCAAACCCACACCTAAAAAAAAAACTTCTGAGAAATTAATTACCTTTTACTTTGTACATCCCAACGACGGAAATTAACTTGCATAATTAGTAGAATGTGTTATAGGTTCGTTCCAAGTAACACTAGAAAATAATTCTCGATAACAACTCTCCATTTCAAATGAAGTTAAATTAACAACAATAATTGAACAATTGAACATTATTTCTCCCTTTTAAGGCAAACAATGTTACTGATCAATTTAACTATTAAGGTTTTATTGCCAGCGTAATTTTACAAATATCTGGACATTCTTGACCGTATCGCGTAGCCATAATATTGGTTTTGTAGGTAGTACCGTTCAGTAAAATACCATACAAATATACGTCAAAGTTACATACATATAATCGTGCCCTCATGGGGTAAACAGAGCGTAAACGACCTAAACAAAGGTCATTCCGCCACGTCTGACAAAGTTTTGAGGGGTATTTAAGATAGATTTGTAGGTATATTGGTGTAGTGTAGTGACAGGTCTTCAGCCCATCGCCTAAATTACAATGTACTGAAATCCTCGAATCCCTCAGCTGGTTTTGACAGCATGCCCGGGAGGAAATGCAGTTGGCACATTCTATGTTTTTTCTCGTGCTCCCAGTCCAGCATGGAAGTGGAGATGTAATAACAACAGTAATATAAATTATCTCTCGCACACACAATAACGAGCATTGATCTCGAGCGGCGCAGGAGTGGATCCCGAAATAACTCTTCCCGGTTTGATGAACTTGACACCACGAGTTCATAGGTTCGCATTAATACATACATACATATAATCACGCCTTTATCCCTAATGGGGTAAGCAGAGCGTAAACTACCTAAACAAAGGTCGTTCCGCCACGTCTTACAACGTTTTGAGGGTTATTCTTAGATATATTTGTAGCTATATTGCTGTAGTGACAGGGTGTCAGCCCATCGCCTAAATTACAATATACTGAAACCCTCGGATGCCTTAGCTGGTTTTTACAGCAAGCCCGGGAGGAACTGCAGCTGGCACATTCTATGTCTTTCTCTCGCTCCCAGGCCAGCATGGTTCGCATTAAAGTGACGATAATAGAGAAGTGGCGCCCCCATTAGTAAAAAAAACACTACAAACGCAATGAATCAAAAAACCGGTCTAACAGACTCAAGTTATAGTTAGTTAGTAATAGTTAGTTAATAAGGCCGCCTATGTTGTACTTGTTTTTTGTTATCTGTTGTGTTGTATGTTGTATTATTACGTGCAATAAAGTATTTTTATGTTATGTTATGTTATAGTAATTTCGAAAATTTTAGAACCTTTTTAATTAGTGATTCATAGTTTGTTGTAGTAACTGCAAGAAAAATTGCGAATTGCGGCCACCAACGGCAATTTTTCTTTCTGTTTTTTATTCACTGCGTTTTTAGTGAATTATGTTTCTTTTTCACTTGGCTAGTATGGTCACCTTAACTACCGTTTATTTCAATATTTAATCCTAACAGTAACAAGTTCTTCCATGCTGGACTGGGAGCGAAAGAAAAACATAAGAATGTGCCAGCTGTATTTCCTCCCAGGCATGCTGTAAAAACCAGCAAAGGGATCAGAGTGTTTCTGTATATTGCAGTTTAAGCGATGGGCTGACAACCTGTCACTACAGCAATATACCTACAAATCTATCTTAAATTACCCCTTAAAACTTTGTCAGACGTGGCGAAACGACCTTTGATTAGGGATAAAGTCGTGATATTATGTATGTATTTATGTAGTAACAAGTACTAAATTAGATATTGGTTGGTGAGCCTGTAAGGAACGCTGCTGCCCATTCCTTGGTTGTCTGTCCTCGTCAGTTGTACGTCACACGCGGACAGAGATGGGCTCATGTTATTCTGACCTAGTATCACACAGACCCGAAGTTTCATAACAAAATTAATAATAAAGTGAAAAACTACGTTAGTCGTATGTATTCATCGATTACATTAGCTTGTATAAGTCTCAGGGTAATCATTTAATAATATATGGATTAGAATTAATATCAAGCCGACTGTTCGAGTATTTTTTATGTTTTAGATATTCTTTTGTCTGTTATTGTACTCTTTTTTATTTTATGACATACGTATTATTATATTTGCTTGCTATTTATACTTAGTGGCGAAGCAGGCATGTTCTGTAACTTGCATATCATGAACATCAAATTAATATACCATGTTTAAAGCAAATAAAGCAATTTTGATTTTGATCTACCGTTAGAAATTCCCAATTTAAACTGCCAGCAAAATCCATACTAGTAACTTTAATACAGGAAAAGCTCCGTCAAGGATGTCATAAAGAAGTCGTTAAGGAGACGCTTATGTAACTATTTTGACCTCAGCCTCAAGTAAGGTCTCACTAGGTTGTATAAATTGACGGTGGTGTGACGAAGCTGATGTCATATTAAATGTACTTTGATCCATTTTTAAGAAAAACACGGATGTGTTGAAAATCTGTGAAGTTTGTTTCGCATAACCTACACCTAACATGTTTTTTTCTATTTTACGTAGTCGCAGATAAGCAGAGAATTCAATTGGAAGGATAAATATGATAAGATAGATAAATAAACTGTGTGATTTGACATATTTAAAGTCTGAAATTACTTAATTGAGCGAGATTATACGTTTCAAATTGTGGTTTCAAAACAAAAATGAAGCGAATGTAACGTGTTAAGATTATTCAGATTTTATTAAGTATTACCTATAGAACTAAGTTTAGGCAAAGAAAATATAATATTAGCTAACGCTAAAGAAGAGGCACTCCCCCGATTTTAAATGTCTACTATGGCGGTACACACACACAAACCCACTTTAAACCTGTACGAACACGTTATTGCGCATGTAGCACGAAAATCGGCGTCTTGTATGGAGTGCACGCCCTGTGGTTTAGGGTAGGTATGTTTGCTACATCATAAAATCAGCAAAATAACCAATATATACGTAAAAGAAATATAGATGAAGTTTCAAGTTTAATCGTTTTATGATCATTTTGTGTAGCTAATAACAACAAGGTAACTTTTGCCCTTAGGTAGTTATTTCATATAGTTTTATAATCACAGATTAAAACTAAAGTAGGTAGTTACTGATCTCATCAGTCGGATACATCAAAGGGTTAAAGATCTTGATAAAACTTATCGAATCGTTTGTAAAGCAATAAATAGCTAAGTCAACATTACGATAGATAGATACTTGTAGATTATTAGAACAAATATTTAGCTATCGGACATATAATATGTCCTATACCGGGTGTAAGGGACGGCGTCCCACAAACTGATAGGGGTTGCTCAGTCAACGAAACTGAACAACTTTCACTGGGAAATACTTTTAGGAGATGAAAAAAAAATTACCTTCCCATACAAAATGACCACCTCTTTGTATGGAAATCCAATTTTTTTTTCTTCCTGAAAAAACGTCCTACTGATAGTTGTTCAGTTTCGTTGACTGAGCAACCCCTATATATTTGCGGGACGCCGGGAAATTCTTTCAGGAGATAAAAAAAAAATGACTTTCCCATACAAAAATATATTTTTTTCACCTCCTGAAAGAGAATCCTGCTGGTATTTGTTCAGTATCGTTGACTGAGCAACCCCTATCAGTTTGCACACCCCGTATAATCTTTGCTCGAGAACGAATGCTCTAAGTAAGGTCGCTCCTGACTTAAGTTATAGGCATTGCCTTATGACTTTGTTGATAAAAACGTGTTTATGAGCCAAAGTGAACTAAAGGTTTATGACACAATAATCCTTGGTTTAAATTTACATCTGTTTGGTTAGTTCAAGTTTCCTCAGAGATGAGCCTTCAGATAAGTGGAATATAGTGACATTGTAGATTTAAAGGGCGGTTATGTAAACAGGTGATCTCACTAAGGGCCGTATTTATAATCTTCTTCTCTTCTCAAGAGTGACAGCGAGTTTAAGTTTAAAATTAGAAATGTCATTCCAGTACAAAACAGCCTAATCCATACTTAATATTTATCTCAAATAATCTCAATCATCAGATCGCTTTATAAATACGAGTCTTAAATATTAAAGGCTTGTATTTATAAAGCGATCTGAAGATTACATATGTAAGCATAACATCGAGATTGATGGATAAATAGATAAAACTCTTTATTGCGCATAATCCGAACAGTTTGGACAAGCTTAAAAATAACAATGTACGCAAAGTGGGCCTTATTGCTTTAAGTGATCTCTTCCAGACAACCCTGCATAAAATAAAGAAAAAAATATACATAGCAAGTAGCTACGTCAACAACAAAGAAAGAACTAAACACTAAAAAACCTACAACACTTAAGATCTACGTATAGTACCTATTATATTTGTGTAAAACGAGTATTAAGTTTTCATCGTGTGTCTCAACTGGCTCCGTAATACATACATATAATCACGCATTTATCCCTAATGGGGTAGGCAGAGCGTTAACGACCTAAACAAAGGTCGTTCCGCCACGTCTGACAAAGTTTTGAGGGTTATTTAAGATAGATTTGTAGGTATATTGCTGTAGTGACAGGTTGTTATCCTGTCGCCTAAATTACACTATGCTGAAACCTTCGGATCCCTTAGCTGGATTTTACAGCATGCCCGGGAAGAAATGCATCTGGCAAATTCTATTCGCTTCCAGGCCAGCACGGAAGAAAGCTATCGCTAAAATTACGAACTCACAATCTACTTATTTAAAGTAAGGATAATCCCAAGACCACGTATTCGATTTTACATAGTATTCGATATATGAAATGCAAGCGCCACTGCCAGTCTATCAAGAAAAACTTTCTCCCTCCTATTTGATGCGGATTTTCCTGCACCTAGTTAGGTTAGTCGAGTCTCGAAGCAAAAAGATGTTCTTCGAAGCAATGTCATCCACATAGCGATACCCCGTTAAAGTATGGTGGTATTTCACGCATGTAAATTGTGTTCGAGATAAACTTATGATGTTTGACCACTGAATAGGTATAGTATTGGATTGATTGCAAAATTTTCACAGGCCAAATAATATTGTCGATTTGCTGTGACATCACAGCAATAATACCTACAACAACTCACTTCAAACAAGTAATTTTAAAGATGATCAAAAAATCCAATAGCGTTAAATGTGCTTGCTTTTACTTTAAGGGGCTCCCCTGGGCTAGGTGGAAAATTCGGTAGATCGGATTGCGGTAAAAGCAATGAAGGTAATTTAGAACCTCATAAAGTTGCAACTTATAGTTTGTTCTCTTCCATGCTGGATTGGAAGCGAAAAAAAAAACATAGAATGTGCCAGTTGACTTTTTTATTTTTTATTTATTTAGTTGCATAAAATATATATAAATATGACGATCGGGCATGCTGTAAAAACCAGCTAAGGGATCCGAGGGTTATTATAATTTTGGCGATGGGCTGACAACCTGTCACTACAGCAATATACCTACAAATCTATCTTAAATAACCCTCAAAATCTTGTCAGACGTGGCGGAACGACCTTTGTTTTGGTCGTTTACGCTCTGCCTACCCCGTTAGGGATAAAGGCGTGATTATATTATATTATAAATAGAGAAAGCTGAAGCTGAAAGCAGGAGACTGGTGTCCAAGCTAGGTAAAAACCTATGGTATGTATAGTTTGTTGTGGTTATAGATAGAAAATTTGCGAATAACAGCCACTTTTATGCACTTTTGCTAACTGTAACTACAGTGAACACTGAATTATTAATAATGCTTAAACAAACTTCAGTACCTATACTTCATTCTGATCTACCGGATTTTCGATTAATTGCGTCTTCAGTGAGTAATGATTTTTTAACTGATGAGGGCGCTGGCGTGCACCGGGGGATCCCCTTAAAGCGTTAAAACGGTGATTCCAACCAAATAATTGTAATTTGTGTTGTGTCTAAAATAAATGTATTTTCTTTCTTAAAAAAAATACACTTTAGAATCAGATGAGACAAATAGCTTTTGATGATTGATGCTCTGTTAACACCGTGAAACTAGTTGCCGTAAAACATACCTTTGCGTTCATCGTTTACTCTGTCTCTGTCATCTGTGCTTTGGCTTAGGAATATAAGAGTCAAGTATAAATCCATTAAAAAAACATTTACGCCTAATCACTTAGCACAAAAAACGAACTACCAACCTTCTGATCAGATACCATCACCTACCAACCGAGCAACAGCAAACGAAACCCTATCAGTATTTTCCACTTTTTACGACCAAGAATTTACAGTCTCTTCAATTCCACTAACAAATTAGCTGGCAAGACAGTAACCTGTCCAGTCACTGGCGTGCCTGTGGCTTGCAAGTGGCATGCTTTTTACTGGCGTGCAGGTGTCATGTCTGTCGTATAAATAAATTGAGTTTGCGGTTTAAGTTTTTGCAATCTGTGGATATGAATAAAGATATCTTATTCTTAGAAGTAGAGTTATAAGCAAAGGTGCTAATGTGATGCACCACAATCATATTTCATCTGAGCTAAAACAACCCTTAAAAATCATGTTCGCCTTCTTAAAGATATATCCTTTGTCACTCTCCCTTCTGCGTACGAAAAGGAAAGGATACAAGCACGATTGTATGTAGGTATTTGCACTTCAAACCGTTGCATAGCATATTCCACGTTTCTTAAGAAGAAGAAAGAAAAGAAGCATGATGGGCTAATAAACTATCACTCAGCCATGATATTTTTCTTCCATGCTGGACTGGGAGCGAGAGAAAAACATAGAATATGCCAGCTTCATTTCCTCTCGGGCATGCTGTAAAAACTAGCTACGGGATCCAAGGGTTTCTGTATACTGCAATTTAGGCGATAGGCTGACAACCTGTCACTACAGCGAAATACCTAAAAAACTATTTGAAACAACCCTCAAAAATTTGTCAGACGTGGCGGAACGACCTTTGTTTAGGCCGTAGGTACTCACCCATTAGGGTTAAAGGCGTGATTATATGTATGTATGAAAGAAAAAAAAACACGATCACACTCATAGCCCCACTAGCATTCCCTGTATCGGGGTGCCATGGACATACACAGAGAACACCCAGACCCAGAAACAGACATTCAAATTTATCATTCAAATGTCTGTCCCGGCCGGGAATCAAAACCGGGACCCACTGCGTAGCAGGCAGATAGACACGCGCCTTTGTGTGCGTAACTAAAATCAAGTTTACTATCCCCAACTCACGCACGTTAAAGCAATGGTACATTTACGCACACAAGCATGGCTAAGCGGCAGTCATTCATGAGATAAAACATCTGTACCTAAATATTAAGTAGTTAGATATTCACACATTTACAATATTCATTACACTATAATAGTATGCATGTCACGCAAATGTCTCAATCCAAAGCCACGACAGAGTAAATATAGAAACTAGACTACTGGCTCAATAACAATGAGTAATTAGGAATTAGCAAGTCGAACCGTCTCGAGTCGGCGCGGTCGGGAAAGTGGTCACGTAATAAGTCACGGTAGAGTGAAGCGGTCGGGGTTTGTTTTTTAAAGAAATTTCGGTGTAAGCTACGAGCGAAAGAGGTTAATTTGGCGTAAGTGGCTCTCTCTCTGGGATACCACGGGCACAGAATACATAATAGTACTACATACAGAATGGACACCGACCTCCCCTCCCCAGTCCGATTTACGTCACACTCCGCGCCGGATTGTGAGTCACATCGTGGGTACGATTAGCAGGCATGGCGCGTGCGCATGTTTCCCAGTGTATCGGAAATAATAAAGTTTTGTGTTCCAAAGATGGTTAGGTACTGTGCCGTGTACGGATGTCATTTTACCACAAGATATGACTCCAATAGGAACTTTATTAGATTCCACAGTGATGAGAGACGGTAAGTAACTTTATACAAAATATGCAACTTAACCTATTCTAACTATTCAGTTACAGTGAACTACTTTAAAACGTTTGTTTCATCAAGAACCAGATTAATCAAGTGATGATTATGACAGGTATAACAAAATTTGGGAACCCTTATAACACGCACACAAACGCATGCCAAGTACAACATGCCGTCTGTCGATGTATGACCAAAATGACATGGTAGTTAGGAGTGTCCGAGCTGTGCCACAGGTTTGCATGTTCTTTTCTTGTTATATAGTGAGTTTTTTTCGAGTTGACGTACGACCTGATGAACTCTGATGTCAGAGTTTTTAAAGTTGGCAGAAGTAAGGAAAACATGGTCAGGTGGGGATTTTTGGCAAGCCCCGATGTGGACTGTATTTGCGGTGCAGTGCAAACCATGGCAGACTTAACATCGTGTCCGGCGTGCCCCACCACCTGCACGCCAACGGATTTAATGGACGGCAGCTTATCCGCAATACAAGTGGCTCAATTCTGGGCCGCCTTCGATGTGATTTCTCGAGTACTATCGACACGCTAAGAAGAAGATAGACATAGTAACAGCTAATAGGCCTCTTAAATGTTTTATGTAACGGCCACTATCAAAGACAGCAGTCTGGACAGCTTACGGACAGAAATAACGGGTACATTCCATGCTAATGAAAAGGCAAACTCGCTTACAGTTCGTAACATAGACCACACTAACTTGTCTACGACTCATAATAAGATGGACTCTATCGATTTCATTACGATTAGATCTGTAATTATATCTAGATAGTATTGTTTACTGGTCTATTGATTGTGAAACTCAGCCTTTTTTTAAAGAAAGTTAGTAATCATCAATATTGTAATAAAATAAAAATAAAAGAATATTGCTGTGGCTGTATTCACAGTGACAAGTATGCTTCTGTATGATTGCATAAAAAAATCTAGAGTTATATTACTGGACTGGAAGAACAGCTTCTTCCATGCTGGTCTGGGAGCAAGAGAAAAACATAGAATGTGTCAGCTACATTTCTTCCCGGGTATGCTGTAAAAACCATCTAAGGGATCCGAGGGTTTCTGTATATTGTAATTTAGGCGATAGGCTGACAACCTGTCACTACAGCAATATACCTACAAATCTATCTTGAATGACCCTTAAAACTTTGTCAGACGTGGCGGAGCGACCTTTGTTTGGGTCGTTTGCGCTCTGCCTACCCCATTAGGGATAAAGGCGTAATTATATGTATGTATGTAAGAACTGGGGCAGTTAATGTTGGTCACTGTGAGACAGAGGAGATATCATAAAATTACATTGCAGGATCACCTGAGAGTATGAATAACATTTCGTGCTTCAGAGTGCACGTTGAACCGTCGGTCACGGTTTCTTATCTGATAGACGACGTTACAAAAAGGTCTTTTAGACGGTTTTAATTCTGACACCGAATATATCGGGTTGGAAGTCGAAAGAAAAGGAAAACGTGTAGTACCCTTTAAACCATATGCACTATTATATGCATCATCTCGCTTTCTGCTTGAACAACTTCCATACCCAAAGATTGCCTGGTAGAAATTGCTGCTTTAGCAATAAGGCCGCCTATATTGTTTTAATTTCGTTGTATGTGTTTATTTGTGCAATAAAGAATTTTGTATTGTAAACCAAGAATTGAAAAGTTTTTGTTGAAGTCAGTTCACCATACAAGACGACTCTCAGCTCAGAATTTACCATACAAATCTTAATTGACATAGCAGATAAGATCGACAGGTGAACGATATAAACAAATCATTTAACATGGGAACAAAATAAAAAAAATCAGCCTAACATGTCAATCAAAGTATTTTAGTACCGACCTACGACAACCGGCATAGAATAGGTGGGATTGTAGACGTGACACCATAAAAAAATCTATTAACTGCCTCCGTGGTCTAGTGGTCAGAGGGCTTACGATCCGGAGGTCCTGGTTTCGATTCGATCCAGTTTGGTTAGTATATTGTAGGAGCTAAAATATATAATAGCTAAAATATTGTGGATCTCATACTAAATAAAAAAAAAACGTTTAGATTTAATAATCGTGTTTAAAATATAGAAGTTATTGATTAGAGTAGAACAATATTTAGCAAGGAGTGACATCATAACTGGCAATTTTCCGTCTATTTTCATACAAAATAGCGTTTTTGACATTTCATAAAAGGTTGCTGATTTGACTAGTAGGAAAATAGCGTATTTTTCATATAGACTCCTTCCTACTAATATTATAAACTAGCGACCCGCCCCGGCTTCGCACATAAATAATCAGTGTTTCTCTACTATATTATGCATGTATTATACATATGAACCTTCCTCTTGAATCACTCTAGCCATTAAAAGAAACCGCATCAAAATCCGTTGCGTAGTTTTTAAAATTTATGCATACATAGGGATATAGGGACAGAGAAAGCGACTTTGTTTTATACTATGTAGTGATGTGTAAGTTTGGATGTTTGTTACTTAATCATGCTTTAACCACTGGACGGATCGGGATGAAACTTGGTACACACATAGGTTAGTCTAAAAATAGAGATAATTTTGTATACTGAATTAGTTTAAGCCGGGAAAATACAAAAGGAACTTCATTAAATATTTAGAACATCTATATCGTCTTATTTCTTTTAAATTTATTTATTTAACTTTATGCACAAAAATGTTACATGGGCGGGCTTGACGTCAAATACATTATAGGCATGTGTAAATGACAAGGCAGGTGCAAAAATATATCTGCTAATTTATTTAATTTATTAATATACTTTTCTGTGTGGGGATAGGTCAGCTATTATTCAAGTTTACTTATTTATTTATGCAAATGATTGATATATTACATTTCATGTTTATTTAAGACTTTCGCAATTTGTACAAATTATAATATGGCATTCATAATATTGTATGACATCCAATTTAGGCTAGTAGAGCCCGTATTTTTAAACAGCACTTGAGACTGACAGCTAGTTTGAGTCCGTATCAGAAATGTCATTTCAGTACAAAGAGACCTGTCAAACGCATACTTAATATTGCTCTCAATCTTGAGATCGCTTTATAAATACAAGCATAGGCACAGAAGAACACATCCGTATCTGTCATATCTACGCTCTCTCATCTATGTTAGGATAGGTCAGTGACTTCACGGAGAATGGGCAAATATTCTTTTTGCTCCAGCCCACTTGATTTAGACAAATGGATCTATCATATTATTTGTGTGAATATATTAATATGCCACATCAATAGGTCTGAATTGCAGCTGACCAGTGTAGCTGTAATTTTAGCCAGTGGGTGCAAAAGGCACTTCGTTTTTCATACGACTTGTATCATCCGTTTTTACTTCCGTGTTGGACTGGGACCGATAGAATAACATAGAATGTGCCATCTGCATTTCCTCCTGGGCATGCTGTAAAAACCAGCAAAAGGATCCGAGGGTTTCTGTATATTGCAATTTAGGCGATAGGCTGACAACCTGTCACTATAGCAATATACCTACAAATCTACCTTAAATAACCCTCAAAACTTTGTCAGACGTGGTGGAACGACCTCTGTTCAGGTTGTTTACGCTCTGTCTACTCCATTAGGGATAAAGGCGTGATTATATGTATGTATGTATTTTTCATACGAAACACCTGTTCTGTCTCATCTACGGCATTTAATCTATGTTAGGATAGGTCAGTGACTCTACGGAGAGTGGGCGAATCTTATGCTTTTTGCTCCTAGCCCACTTGATTTATGTAAATGCATGAAATATAGCTTTAATAGGACATCGAGACAGTGACTTGTAACTGTTATTTTAACAGGTACTCGTGTAATGAATAATTTAACTATTATGTTATGATAAATTTTAGGGAGTCGTGTAGTATATGTTTTATGTCTGATAGGCTTTTTCTTCCATGCTGGCCTGGGAGCGAGAGAAAAACATAGAATGTGCCAGCTGCATTTCCTCCCGGGCATGCTGTGATAACCAGCTAAGGGATCCAAGGGTTTATATATTGTAATTAAGACAACAGGTCACTACAGCAATATACCTACAAATCTATCTTAAATAACCCTCAAAAATTTGTCAGACGTGGCGGAACGACCTTTGTTTAGGTCGTTTACTCTCTGCCTACCCCATTAGGGTAAAAAGCCGTGATTATATGTTTGTATGTTATCTCTAACTTGTCATTTGAAGCCCGTCCACGTCATACCTGCAACAAAAAATACATCAATTAAATACAGTTCAATGTAAGATTCTATCCACGTGGCAACCCGTTAGAATCTTGATGTTTTAGATGTGCTGTGAATACTAAGTACCACCTGGACTTGGAATAACCTGTAGGTTCGTACATATAATCACGCCTTTATCAGTAATGGGGTAGGCAGACCGCAAACGACCTAAACAAAGGTCGTCACGTCTGACTAAGTTTTGGGGGTTATTTAAGATAGATTTGTAGGTATATTGCTGTAGTGACGGGTTGTCAGCCCATCGTTTAAATTACAATATACTGAAAACCTCGGATCCCTTAGCTGGTTTTTACAGCATGCCCGAGAGGAAATGCAGCTGGCACATTCTTATAATGGTATCAGAGTTCTTAAAGCACCTAATAGGCCCCTCAAATGGATTTTGTAATGACCAATCACTATGCACACAGTGACGCTTTTCCATTTCTTGACTGACGTTTAATTTTTAAATGTTTCTCCCCGTTGGAATTGAACCCACGACCTCCGTATTTCAAGCCCAAGGCTCAGACGACTAGACCTGCCACCTGCCCTTTTAGCCATCAATCAAACATGCTTACAGCAAGGGCCATAAATATTGCACTTAAGAAATGCAGCCCGCGTCTCGACTAGACCC
Organism: Scrobipalpa costella; assembly: GCA_949820665.1. Taxonomy (NCBI): domain Eukaryota; kingdom Metazoa; phylum Arthropoda; class Insecta; order Lepidoptera; family Gelechiidae; genus Scrobipalpa; species Scrobipalpa costella. Next base: position 15,028,615 of record OX463315.1, read on the forward strand.
TTTAGGACTTGGATTTGTACTGAGCTGCGGTCTGCATAATAAGTAACGAACCCACGATATCCGTTTCAAGAACCCAAGGCTCAGACGACTTAGCCACAGAGGCGTTTAGTCACTTGCCCATTTAGCCATCAATCAAACGAGCTTACAGTAAGGGCCAAAAATATTGCACATCAGAGATGCAACCCGCGTCGCGATCCGTTAGGACTTGGATTTGTACTGAGCTACGGTCTGCATAGTAAGTAACGAACCCACGATGTCCGTTTCAAGAGCCCAAGGCTCAAACGACTTAACCACAGAGGCGGTTAGTCACCTGCCCTTTTAGCCATCAATCAAACGAGCTTACAGTAAGGGCCATAAATATTGCACATCAGAGATGCAGCCCGCGTCGCGACCCGTTAGGATTTGGATTTGTACTGAGTTGTGATCTGCATAGTAAGTAGGACGTCAGTGACTGGGCAGTAAGAGGAAAGGATCTTAGTAATGTTTTGCATAAGTTTTTTTTTTACGGGTTTTGCTCTTGACTCTAGTCCGAGTCGACGATAGAGCGAGCTCTCCCAAAAGATGCCTGCTGGCTCTCTCACGCACCGACAGAACACAGCAAGCTGTTTGGCGCCAGACTCCGGTGAGAGGGTGGTCGCAAGCCAGGCGAGCAAGATAAATTCAGAAATTAGAAATGTTAAGAGCTTTCAAGTTGTAGGAAAGCCTATCTGTGTTTACCGCTCATCGCTATGTAAATAATACATACATATAATCACGCCTTTATACCTAATGGGGTAGGCAGAGCGTAAACAACCTAAATGAAGATTGTTCCACCGCATCTGACAAAGTTTTGAAAGTTATTTAACATAGATTTTGTAGGTATATTGCTGTAGTGACAGGTGTTAGCCCATTGCCTAAATTACAATATACTGAAACCCTCAGATCCCTCAGCTGGTTTCTACAGCATGCCCGGGAATATGCAGATAAGCAGCTGGCACAATCTATGTTTTTCTCACGCTCCCAGTCCAGCATGGAAGAATTGTGGCATGGTTCTATATTTATCATTTCCATTTTCTGTTCTTTTCTTGTGTAGTAAATGCCTAAAAGACCACTAACCGCGCTGGCTATTCAGCGGGTTTCATGGTCCTTTACCAAGGCCGATAGTTTTGGACTGTGTAGTCTAGTGACGTCATCAGGTGTGGCTTACCATACACTTGTTATGTTGGTTAATGCGGGACTCGAAACGATAAAAAAACAGAATGCCAGCCGATTCTCCTCCCGGGCATGCTGTAAAAGTCAGCAAAGGGATTCGAGAGTTACAGTGTATTTTAAAAGATTCGAGGGTTTCTGTATATTGCAATTTAGGCGATGGGCTGACAACCTGTCACTACAGCAATCTATCAACCTACCTACAAATCTATCTTAAATTACTCTCAAAACTTTGTTTAGGTCATTTACGCTCTGCCTACCCCATTAGGCGTGATTACATGTATGTATGTAATTAATTCAATGGCACAGCATAGAAATAGAAGATGATTCCCAGAAACTTGACTAATCTGTGGCTGACAACCTATCACTATAGCGATCATAGTTCGAAATTACTTAAATAATCCTCAACATTTTGTCAGACGTGGTGTAAAAATGTTTTTTATGGGGTTACTGATAAATAAACGACTTACTCACTTGTTTGTTTAACGGAGGTGTTAGACCTTAACGTTTCGACTCTTTACGAGAGCTTCCTCATAGTACAAGTGAGTAGTCGTTAATTTATCAGTATGAACAACACATGTTACTTGAATGCTGGACTGGGAGCGAGAGAAAAACATAGAATGTGCCAGCTGCATTTCCGCCCGGGCATGCTGTAAAAACCAGCTAAGGGATCCGAGGGCGCTATATTGCAAATTAGGCGATAGGCTGACAACCTGTCACTATAGCAATATACCTATATCTTAAACTAGCAGCCCGTCCCGGCTTCGCACGGGGTAGACATTTTTTTTTTAAGTAATTAGAATAAAAGCAGAGTCGAATAAAATATATACAGTCTAAATTAAACGTTGACAACTTTCAACTAAAAATGTATCTACCTATACATCTAGGTATTTCAAAGAAATTTTTTTTCGTGTCGATAGAAACTTGCCTATCATTATTTAGTATTATCCTTTGTTGATGTATTTGCAAATATACTTAATTGCTTCGACGGAATGAAAAAAGTTGTTGTAGTGACATAACTACAATAGTTGGACATATGCTACCGCGGAGTTTTTTGTAGACATTATGATGTTCTTCAATATTGTTGTACATTATTTTGTTCTATCGCTAATAGTTTCGGCAGCGCATTCGACAAAAGACATTTTAAGACTCATTTTTCTACACCTTCGGTTACATTGTTCAAATTTTACCAAGGATCCCTAATTTTTTTCAAAATCAAATGTAGCCTATGTCAAATTGGAAGAATGTAGCATTCTATTGGTGAAAGATTTTTTTAAATCGGCCCAGTACTTTTTGAGCCTATTCATTACAAACATACAAACATACAAAAATAGGTACAAATCTTTCCTCTTTATAATATTAGTGTAGATAAACCTCACACTTTCTCAGACGTGGCGAAACGAACTTTATTTACGTCGTTTACGCTCTACCTACCCCATTAGGGATGATGGCGTGATTATATGTATGTATGTATGTATGTTATATTTTGCCTACCTCTTAAGGGTTACAGGCCTGACCATGACCGTTTGTATGTATGTTTCATTCGGACTCTAGAGTAGTTTAGTGACGTCATCAGGTGTGGCTTACACACACTTGTCACTGGTTATGTGAGGCGAGGCCACAATTGGCGTAATTTAAGGTGTACGCAGGTAATTTAGTGTAAAAGTGACAAAATTACATAAACTCACACCATGTGATATTAATTATCACTACATAGTATAAAACGAAGTCGCTTTCATACATACATATAATCACGCCTTAATCCCTAAAAGGGTAGGCAGAGCGTAAACGACCTAAACAAAAGGTCGTTCCGCCACGTCTGACAAAGTTTTGAGGGTTATTTAAGATAGATTTGTAGGTATATTGCTGTAGTGACAGGTTGTCAGCCCATCGCCTAAATTACAATATACTGAAACCCTTGGTTCCCTTAGCTGGTTTTTACAGCATGCCCGGGTGGAAATGCAGCTGGCACATTCTATGTTTTTCTCTCGTTCCCAGTCCAGCATGGAAGAAGTCGTGTTGTGTCGTTATTCCTTGTGTATTGTCTTTCTCATGTTACTTGTGTACAATAAACAGTAAATCAATGAATAATAAATAAATAAGTCGCTTTCTGTGTCCCTATATCCCTATGTACGCATAAATCTTTAAAACTACGCAACGGATTTTGATGCGCTTTCTTTTAATGGATAGAGTGATTCAAGAGGAAGGTTTGTATGTATAATACATGCATAATATAGTAGAGAAACACTAATAAATTCCGTGCGAAGCCGGGGCGGGTCGCTAGTTACATTATAAAGCTTTATTTACGTTCTCTTCATAAATGGCACTTTAGTTTGAACCTAACCTACATATCACACACTTAAATATTTTTCTAACGGGGATTTGATACAATCGTTTTTGCCCGAACCCGAATTTGCCGAGGGAAGTTAAGAGCATTTACGGTAGAAGTATGTAACTTCTTCCAAGCTGTCCTGGGAGCGAGAAAAAAACATATAATGAGCCAGCTGCATTTCCCCGGACATGCTGTGAAAACCAGCTAAGGGATCTGAGGGTTTCAGTACATTAGATCTGAGGGTTTCAGTATAGTATACAAATCTATCTTAAATAACACTCAAAAATTTGTCAGACGTGGCGGAATGATCTTTGTTTAGGTCGTTTACGCTCTGCCTACCCCATTAGGGATAAAGGCGTGATTATACGTATGTATGTATGTAAAACATAAATATTTTGTGCAGAAATTCCAATTACTTTTTTGTACATAAATTATTACAAGTTCACTGACACAATCATATCCAATTTGTACCAGGCGTACTAGGACCTCAGAAGCGCCAACAATTAGTCTCCACGCTAGTTGGTAGTTATCGCGATCATGTAATTGGCCAATTACATGGCTCGAGCCCGTATTGCAGCCATTCATCTCCCGTAATCTATGTGATCCTGGTAAATAGCGTTGTAAGGCAAAGTAGGTTTTTGGCTTTAACTGCCTCCGTGGTCTAGTGGTTAGAGCCATGGGCACGATCCGGAGGTCCTGGGTTCGAATCCCAAAGGGGGACACAAAGTTGATATTTGACAATTTATCACTTTGTGAGGTTTTTCCCAGTTTGGTTAGGACATTGCAGGCTGAATCACCTGATTGTCCGAAAAGAAAAAAGAATCCGTGCTTCGGAGCGCACGTTAAGCCGTCGGTCCCGGTCGCTGTCTTTGATAGTGGTCGTTACTCAAACCATGTCAGAGGCCTATCAGCCGTGCTACTAGGCGGTTTAAAAACTCTGACACCAGGGCTCATCGGGTCATTCGACTCGACAATCCACTCGCTAAGAAGAAGAAGAAGAAGCTTGGAAGGGTTGTGTTTTGCGAATTAAGCCTAGAAAAGAGCAGTAAAGAGGTTTATGATTATGAGGCATCTTACTATTTATATTGATAGCCGTTGGTCCCGGTTAATATCGTTTAATACCGTAGATATTAGTCGTTAAGCCATATCAGAGGCCAATGCTAAGCATTGGCGGTTTGAAAACTCTGACCTAATCTAGGATTGGGTCTGGTTTCCCTTCTGGGTTGCGGAGGTCAGATGGCAGTCGCTTTGTGTAAAAACCAGTACCCTCGTTCAATCCCCTAGATTAGGAAGCCGACCCCGTGAGATACGGGATAAGGCTAGGGAGATGATGATGATAGTTATGTTGAGACAACTAATGATGAAGACTACAAACACTCGAAACTGTCATAAAAGTAAAAAGAGACCAAAAATTTGACCGAGTGGTTCGAATTATGTTCGCGTGAATTTTCTTGTTCAACTTTCATTATTGTGTATCGACTTCATAAATATTACATCCTTCCTTCGTAATCTCTAATTCAATGATACTAGATAGGTTAGATAGCCTGTAATTAATTGACTAACTACTGGTACTAAGGATAATAACACGGCTATATATCTCTAGTAATTTATTTTATCCTAGTACCGATCTATGTTAAACCAGAGTAGACTAAACTTAGGCCAATCTAATTGTAGATACATATATACATACATACATATAATCACGCCTTTATCCCTAATGGGGTAGGCAGAGCGTAAACTACCTAAACAAAGGTCGTTCCGCCACGTCTGACAACGTTATTTAAGATAGATTTGTAGTTATACTGCTGTACTGACAGGTTGTCAACCCTCGGATCTCTTAGCTGGTGTTTACAGCATGGCCGGGAGGAAATGCAGCTAGCAAATTCTATGTCTTTCTCTCGCTCTCAAGCCAGCATGGAAATATAATAATACGAATACGACTCATCTCATCTTATTTCAGAGGGACGTGCTTTAACACCGAACACCTGACTATAGTTTCTAAATGAGGACGTGTTCTGTCCGCAGCATGGTTCTGCGTATCGAATAACCATTGATGAACTAAACCAAAGAATGCTTGTGAAGTGATTGTGGATCTTTTTGTGGAAGTTTCTCAGTCGATGGTGTAGTGGATAGGGCCGCTGCCTCCTGAGCGGGAGGTCGTGGTTCGAATCCCACCACGTACCAATGTGTTTGTCGGTTTACGAATTTCATATGTACGTTTATTCGGCGCTTTTTCCGTGCTTCGAAAGGCACGTTAAGCCGTTGGTCCCGGTTAATATCGTTTAATACCGTAGATATTAGTCGTTAAGCCATATCAGAGGCCAGTGCTAAGCATTGGCGGCTTGAAAACTCTGACCTAATCTAGGATTGGGTCTGGTTTCCCTTCTGGATTGCGGAGGTCAGATGGCAGTCGTTCTGTGTAAAAACCAGTACCCTCGTTCAATCACCTAGATTAGGTAGCCGTCCCGGAAAGATACGGAAAAAGGCTAGGAAGATGATGATTCTCAGTCTACCAAATAATTCATGATTTGTATTAATCTAGCCCTTCCCTACCTCAATCTAATTTATCGTTTAAAATTGTGACTAACTTATAATTTAAGTGCAAACATGCCCTAGGTATTATTTGTCACTTTGATGAGATGGCTTCTTCTTATTAGCGAGTCTTCTTCTTTCGAGTCTATCGACCCGATGAACCCTGGTGTCAGAGTTTTTAAACCGCCTAGTAGCACAATCAGGCCTCTGACATGGTTTGAGTAACCACTATCAAAGACAGCGACCGGATTAGCCGGATATTAGCGAGTAGATTTTAGAGTCGAAAGACCCGTTGAACCCTGTTGTCAAAGTTTTCAAACCGCCTAGTAGCATTATACTTCTGACGTGGTATGAGTAACGAACACTATCAAAGACAGCGACCGGGACTGACGGCTGAACGTGCCCTCCGAAGTACGGAATCCATTTTCTTTTTTCGGACAATCAGGTGAATTCAGCCCGCAATCCTAACCTGGTGAAAACCTCACCCCAAGGGTATCGAACCCAGGACCTCCGGATCATAAGCCCATAGCTCTGACTACTAGACCACGGAGGCAGTTAAGATGACTGACAAATGGTTTGCCTATAATTGATATGTTAAAAAAAGTTTGTCAGACGTGGCGGAACGAACTTTGTTTAGGTCGTTTACGCTCTGCCTACCCCATAGGGATAAAGGCGTGATTATATGTATGTATGTAAAAAAAGTAAACTTTTCACCATATAATAATGATTGACAACTAAAAATCAGGCATACAACCCACACATTCTATATTTAGTGTAGTTGGCTAAATATAGCAAGACAGATAGGCCAAGAAGTGGTTGAACTCTAGTCCACAGAGTAGATAATAAAACTGTCTGCAATATGATATGCACAGCACACTGTTGTGTTGAGTTAAGCATATTTACGTAAACAAAACCGGCTGTTCTCTTAGAGAATCTAATTTGGAGAGGTGTCTGATTTCTGAGCACGTCTGATAGACGTATATTTACTCACGCTTTTATCCGTATTGGGGTAGGCAGAGCGTAAACGACCTAAACAAACGTCGTTCCGCCACGTCTGACAAAGTTTTGAGGGTTGTTTTTGGATCCCTTAGCTGATTTTTACAGCATGCCCGGGACGAAATGCAGCTGGCACATTCTATGTTTTTCTCTCGCTCCCAGTCCAGCATGGAAGCATATTTACGTAAACAAAACCAACTTTTCTCTTAGAAAATCTAATTCGGAGAGGTGTCTGATTTCTGAGCACGTCTGGTAGACATATGACTCATAGAACATGAAATCTATACGTAGTTTGTACGAAAGACTTTTCTGTTTGTTTGTACTTAAACATACATACATAAAATCACGCCTTTATCCTTTACGGGGTAGGCAGAGCGTTAACGACCTAAGCAAAGGTCGTTCCGCCACGTCTGACAAGTTTTGAGGATTATTACAAATGATCATGACGTATATTGCTTTAGTGACAGGTTGTCAGCCCATCGCCTAAAATTGCAGTATATTATAACCCTCGAATCCATTAGATGGTTTTTACAGCATGCTCTGGAGGTGATGCAGCTGGCACATTCTATGTTTTTCCATCACTCCCAGTCCAGCATGGAAGAGAATAATAATATCGTAATAAAGAAAGACTATATATACGTGATTGCCCTCAATTTTTGTCAGACGTGGCGAAAGCGCTTTTTACGAGGCGTTAAACGCTCTGCCTACCCCGTAAGGGATAAAGGCGTGATTTATGTATGTATGTATGTATGTATGTGACGTGTGACTAAAAGCATTATACTGAAATTATTATTGAGCTGGACCTTCGATAAAATGAGCCCGATGGTGTAGTGGATAGGGCCGCTGCCTCCTGAGCGGGAGGTCGTGGTTCGAATCCCACCACGTACCAATGTGTTTTTCGGTTTTCGAATTTCATATGTACGTTTATTCGGCGCTTTTTCCGTGCTTCGGAAGGCACGTTAAGCCGTTGGTCCCGGTTAATATCGTTTAATAACGTAGATTTTAGTCGTTAAGCCATATCAGAGGCCAGTGCTAAGCATTGGAGGCTTGAAAACTCTGACCTAATCTAGGATTGGGTCTGGTTTCCCTTCTGGGTTTCGGAGGTCAGATGGCAGTCGCTCTGTGTAAAAACCAGTACCCTCGTTCAATCCCCTAGATTAGGTAGCCGACCCCGTGAGATACGGGATAAGGCTAGGGAAATGATGACCTTCGATAAAACCGAAGAATTTCTTAAAATAACTGTATAATATGATTTAATTTTAATACTTTCGAAAAACTATTTCCACTAATTTCACAATGTTTCTTTTTAACAGACTTATTTTTGCATGCATATATTTATTTCATTATTTATTAGTTTTAATTTTTTATTTTATTATTTACAAATTGCATGTCCGTTTTGTTCTTGTGTCGCAGTATTCTCCGCAGGCAATCTTACGACGGCACCCACGTGACAGGCCTAGCCTAGTGTGAGGTGCACAAATAAACGTCTACCTGCATTCAAAATTGGATAACAATGTATCATATTTTAAGTTTATCGTTTTAAATTTGTAACATTATGTACATTGTTATGAAATAAATAAATATTTGATTTGATTTGATATATATTCTACTAAAAATTACACATACAGTTGAACTTAAATTAGGATACAACAGGCGAGCTTATCTCTATAAAAGATCTCTTCCAGCCAACCTAGTGGGGATGAAAGAAGAGGAAAACACGTACCTACCGTTAGAACCTAGAGTTAAAAGTTTTATTCGCAGACTAACATATAAATTAGTAGGTATTGGTTTCAATTATGTAAAAGTGTTTGCTCTTGACCACAGTCTTGACTAAAAATTACGGAGACGGAGTCGACAATGAAACTTGTTCATCAAGTCAAGAAGCCTCCAAATGACGGAGACAGAGTCGACAATGAAACTTGTTCATTTAGGCAAGATGTCTCCAAATGACGGAGACAGAGTCGACAATGAAACTTGTTCATTAAGTCAAGAAGCCTCCAAATGACGGAGACAGAGTCGACAATGAAACTTGTTCATTTAGGCAAGATGTCTCCAAATGACGGAGACAGAGTCGACAATGAAACTTGTTCATCAAGTCAAGAAGCCTCCAAATGACGGAGACAGAGTCGACAATGAAACTTGTTCATCAAGTCAAGAAGCCTCCAAATGACGGAGATAGAGTCGACAATGAAACTTGTTCATCAAGTCAAGAAGCCTCCAAATGACGGAGACAGAGTCGACAATGAAACTTGTTCATCAAGTCAAGATGCCTCCAAATGACGGAGACAGAGTCGACAATGAAACTTGTTCATCAAGTCAAGAAGCCTCCAAATGACGGAGACAGAGTCGCCAATGAAACTTGTTCATCAAGTCAAGATGCCTCCAAATGACGGAGACAGAGTCGACAATGAAACTTGTTCATCAAGTCAAGAAGCCTCCAAATGACGGAGACAGAGTCGACAATGAAACTTGTTTATCAAGTCAAGAAGCCTCCAAATGACGGAGACAGAGTCGACAATGAAACTTGTTTATCAAGTCAAGAAGCCTCCAAATGACGGAGACAGAGTCGACAATGAAACTTGTTCATCAAGTCAAGATGCCTCCAAATGACGGAGACAGAGTCGACAATGAAACTTGTTCATTAAGTCAAGATGCCTCCAAATGACGGAGACAGAGTCGACAATGAAACTTGTTCATCAAGTCAAGATGCCTCCAAATGATGGAGACAGAGTCGACAATGAAACTTGTTCATCAAGTCAAGATGCCTCCAAATGACGGAGACAGAGTCGACAATGAAACTTGTTCATTAAGTCAAGATGCCTCCAAATGACGGAGACAGAGTCGACAATGAAACTTGTTCATCAAGTCAAGATGCCTCCAAATGATGGAGACAGAGTCGACAATGAAACTTGTTCATCAAGTCAAGATGCCTCCAAATGACGGAGACAGAGTCGACAATGAAACTTGTTCATCAAGTCAAGTTGCCTCAAAGGCACTGAACTCATCAAAATTTCATACATATAATCACGCCTTTATTCCTAATGGGGTAAGCAGAGCGTGAACGACCTAAACAAAGGTCGTTCCGCCACGTCTGACAAAGTTTTAAGGGTTATTTAAGATAGATTTGTACGTATATTGCTGTAGTGACAGGTTGTCAGCCCATCGCCTAAATTGCAATATACAGAAATATACATCGCATCCCTTAGCTGTTTTTTACAGCATGCCCAGGAGGAAATGCAGCTGATGCATTCTATGTTTATCTCTCGCTCCCAGGCCAGCATAGAAGGAGGTCAAGTTTTCAAGTACAAGTAATACCTAAACAATGCCAAACATTTCCTTTAACCTAAAATAGTTTCACGCACAGTTAGTTAGACGCAAGAAAACGCAATTCATATGTTAATAAACTAATGTGCGTTACTTTGTAAATATGTGTATTGTAATACGACCTATTTCTACAAAGACAGTTGAGAGTGGAAAGTGCTTTCTACGCAGAATATTTTAAATGTCCAAGCAGAATATTTTTTATGTTTTAATGTCTAAGTAGAGCCCGATGGTGTAGTGGATAGGGCCGCTGCCTCCTAAGTAGGAGGTCGTGGTTCAAATCCCACCACGTACCAATGTGTTTTTCGGTTTTCGAATTTCATATGTACGTTTATTCGGTGTTTTTTCCGTGCTTCGAAAGGCACGTTAAGCCTTTGGTCCCGGTTAAGATCGTTTCATACCATAGATATTAGTCGTTAAGCCATGACAGAGGTCAATGCTAAGCATTGGCGGCTGGAACACTCTGACCTAATCTAGGATTGGGTCTGGTTTCCGTTCTGGGTTGCGGAGGTCAGATGGCAGTCGCTCTGTGTAAAAACCAGTACCCTCGTTCAATCCCCTAGACTAGGTAGCCGTCCCCGTAAGATACGGGATAAGGCTAGGGAGATGATGATGTCTAAGTAGAACAAGGTTCAAAGATCTTTGCTTATTTGTAATGATTAGATGAGATTAATTTATTTCACATTATCAAATTCATAATTACATTGCATTAATAATAAAAATGTCAGAGAATAATATAATCGTCAAATAAATATATTGTGCAATGAAATAATCCAAAAATGTCAAAAGTAAAATTACAATCATAGATACGAAATTCAACAGATGTCTGAATAGGGTTTAATTATAATACTACGTTAAACTTAAATTACATATTACATATTCAAATAATGATCAGTATATTATATGAATATGTCAAGATCAGTAAAATTTAATAAATGAATACTTTATTCAACTAATAAAAAAAAACTGCCTCCGTGGTCCTGAGTTCGATTCCCAGGGGGGAAAACACAAAGTTGATTCAAATCAACTTTGAATTTATGACTTTGTGAATTTTTCCCCAGTTTGGGTAGGACATTGCAGGCTGAATCACCTGATTGTCCGAAAAGAAAAAGATTTCGTGCTTCGGAGGGCACGTTAAGCCGTCGGTCCCGGTCGCTGTCTATGATAGTGGTCGTTACACAAAACCATGTCAGAGGCCTGATAGTTGTGCTACTAGGCGGTTTAAAAACTCTGACACCAGGGTTCATCGAGTCCATAGACTCGATACCCACTCGACAGAAGAAGAATAAATAGTGTGAAAAAACACTGTATCATGACAAATCGCAAAATGTAAATAGGATAATATATCTAGCGTACAAAGGTTTAAGTACTTTACGTTTGATAAAATCTTTGAACCTACATCCATTACATAATAATAAAATCACGCCTTTATCCCTGACGGGGAAGGCAGAGCGTTAAATGCCTCGTAAAAGGCGCTTTCGCCACGTCTGACAAAACTTGAGGGCAATTTTAGATTGAAAAGTGTATTGCTATAGTGACAGGTTGTCAGCCCATCGCCTAAATTACAATACACTGTAACCCTCGAGTCCCTTTTACATCCATTACGTCTAAAGTCATTGTCGAAGTACTAAAATTAGCATACAATAATAATCTTTGACATGACTGCGCTGATCTTTTAAGTCGTAAGGATTGTAATCAAATATTATGAATATAAATGGCATAAATCTATCTAGGTATTATCATAAAACTGCTGTGTACTGGTGTATAAATAAATTCTGGTAACAGTAAAGAACACATAGTGTGAAAAAGCTATTTCTTCCGAAACATATCCACTATACATACATTCTTCTTCTTCTTCTTCTGTCGAGTGGGTATCGAGTCTATGGAACCGATGAACCCTGGTGTCAGAGTTTTTAAACCGCCTAGTAACACAACTATCAGGCCTCTGACATGGTTTGAGTAACGACCACTATCAAAGACAGCGACCGGGACCGACGGCTTAACGTGCCCTCCGAAGCACGAAATCTTTTTTTCTTTTCGGACAATCAGGTGATTCAGCCTGCAATGTCCTAACCAAACTGGGGAAAAATACACAAAGTGATAAATTCTCAAATATCAACTTTGTGTTTCCCCCCTGGGAATCGAACCCAGGACCTCCGGATCGGGAGTCCATGGCACTAGCCACTATACCACGGAGGCAGTTTATACATACATATAGTCACGCCTTTATCCCTTACGGGGTAGGCAGAGCGTTAAACGCTTCGTAAAAGGCGCTTCCGCTACGTCTGACAAAAATTGAGGGCAATTTTACATTGTAATTTGTATTGCTATAGTGACAGGTTGTCAGCCCATCGCCTAAATTACAATACACTGTAACCCTCGAGTCCCTTTTGCTGACTTCTACAGCATGCCCGGGAGGAAGGGCAGCTGGAACATTCTATGTTTTTCTATCTCTCCCAGTCCAGCATGGAAGAATCTACTATATCTCATTCGTATTTAAGAGGCCTCACCACGAGCGGTGGCACCCACACTCCTTAAAAAAATATGCGGAAATTTCGATAGTAACTCCGGGGTACTATTTGCTTCTAAATTCATTACTTTTAAAAAAATCCTTAGGTCTAAATCTAAGGAAGTGACAGAGAAAAGTTTTGAAAATGAATGAATTCTGCGAGTAATTATTTTTTACTAGTGAGGGCGCCACCGTTCGCGGTGAGGCCTCTTAAAATTTAATTCCCGTCATATTAAAACTTCGATAATTATCTATTAAAACGAATGAGGTATAAGCATGTATAAGAAATTGCAATAAACTACAGGTATTGTTGAGAAACTTATATTCATAACATAACATAAAAATACTTTATTGCACGTAATAATACAACATACAACACAACAGATAACAACAAAAGACAAGTACAACATAGGCGGCCTTATTGCTAAGGTAGCAATTTCTTCCAGGCAACCTTTGGGTGAAAGAAAAATGTGTAGCGGTAAGCGGGATAGTTGCAAATCTAGTCAAATATTAATTATATGATTTTTAAAATTGTCAGATCACTAACACTCTGTCTACCCTTTTCAAGTTACAGGCGCGAATGTGAATTATTAATTCTTTACAGACAGCTTCCCTAATACTGATAAGGGTTCCTCAGTCAAAAGTAACTGAAAAACTAGGACATAGATCTAGGTGGTCCTAGATCGGATAATTTACATGAGTTACCTATTTTTTTTCTAAAACAATTTCTTAGTTATAGTTCTTCTTCTGTCGAGTGGGTATCGAGTCTATTGGACCCAATGAACCCTGGTGTCAGAGTTTTTAAACCGCCTAGTAGTTATAGTCGTTAAGTTTTTTTTTTCGATTGAGCAACTCATATCAGTTTGCGGGAAGCTGTCCCTTACAAGAAACCAAAGTACAAAACTAGTTAGTATCTACAATAGGCTCATAATTTTACACTTTAATCCTCACGATTTTGATTAGCTCTTACATTATGAGCAAGATAAGTTTATCATTTGTTAGTAGGTCAAAGTTAGGTCTAAAAAGTAGGGCAAGGCATTGAGAATAAATAACCGACTGACGAGTTATTTATTATGTTTTTTTTTAATAAGTTAGCGCCTTGATAAAGAATCCAGTCTTCAGACCTGATGAATCCTTGTTATTTCCACATGTAGACTGGTAGATAATGCCTTTGGCGTTAAGTCCGCCATTGTAACATTTTTGTGCATAAAGTTAAATAAATAAAAAAAAAACCCTGGTGTCAGAGTTTTTAAATCACCTAGTAGCACAGCTATTAGGCCTTTGACATGGTTTTGTGTAACGGCCTCTAACAAAGACAGCGACCGGGACCGAGGGTTAACATGCCATCCGAAGCATGGAATCAATTTTCTTCCAGACTATCAGGTGATCTAGCCTGCTTTGTCCTAACCAAACTGAGGAAAATCACACAAAGTGATAAATTGACAAACATCAACTTTGTGCTCCCTCTGGAAATGGAATCCAAGACCTCCGGATCGTGAGCCCATGGCCCTGACCACTAGACCAAGGAACCAATAGAATGCAGTAGTACCTGTGTAGATATTATTTTCACGGATTTTGTATACAAAGCACTTTTTGTAGACTATTTAATGAGTGTGCATACGTAAAACTAAGCATACAGCCCGCAAACTGATAGGGATTACTCAGACAACGAAACTGAACAACTTTCACCAGGAAATTCTTCTCAAAGAAAAAAGTATTTTCTTAAATACGCAATAAAGGGGCGAGGTTATAAATAAAAGTAAAAAATGTAAATATTAACAACTTATTATTTTACTATCTACATAAATTGTGTTTTAACTATTTGCAGTTTGTATAAATAAATACTGTATGTACTAAGTTTTTTATGGTGTTTTTAAGTTATATTCTAGAGCGTATAATTAGCAATTTGATAACTAACGATATATCTACTTTAGTAACTTGTTTTTTGAACTATTAAGAAGGTCTGGTTCATTCAGTAGTAAATGGATAGTACTAACACAGCTCGGACATACATACATACATACATATAATTACGCCTTTATCCCTAATGGGGTAGGCAGAGCGGAAACGACCTAAACAAAGGTCGTTCCGCCACGTCTGACAAAGTTTTGAGGATTTTTTAAGATAGATTTGTAGGTATATTGCTGTAGTGACAGGTTGTCAGCCTGTCGCCTAAATTGCAATATACAGAAACCCTCGGATCCCTTAGCTGGTTTTTACAGCCTGCCCGGGAGGAAATGCAGCTGGCACATTCTATGTTTTTCTCTCGCTCCCAGTCCAGCATGGAAGCTCGGACACTCCTAACTACAATATAATTTTGGTCATACATCGACAGACGGCATGTTGCACTTGGTATGCATTTGAGTGCGTGTTATAAGGGTTGACAATTTTTGTTATGCCGGTAATAATCATCACTTGATTAATCTGGTTCTTGATTAAACCAAAGTTTTGAAGTACTTCACTGTAACTGAATAGTTAGAATAGGTTAGGTTGCATATTTTGTAAGAAGTTACTTACCGTCTGTCATCACTTGGGAATCTAAAAAAGTTCCTATTGGAGTCATATCTTGTGGTAGAAAGACATGCGTAGACGGAACAGTACCAAACCAGCTTTGGAACACAAAACTTTATTATTACCGTTACACTGGGAAACATGCGCGCGCAAGGCCCGCTAAGCGTACCCACAATGTAACCCACAATCCGGCGCGGAGTGTGACGTATATCGGAATGGGGAGGGGAGGTAGGTGTCCATTCTGTATGTAGTACTATTATATATTCTGTGGTACTGTGTGCTCTTGCTACATAATAAAGTGAATTTTCGTTTACACCAATTCGATATTCATTTTTACTTTAATATTCTGCAGAGTGATTCTTCTGTACATAATACATATTATATGGTATGCATGACACACAAAACACACACACACACAATCACGCCCTTATCCCTAATGGGGTAGGCAGAGCGAAAAGACCCAAACAAAGGTCTTTCCGCCACGTGTGACAAGTTTTGAGGGTTATTACAGTTGATTATAATGTATATTGCTATAGTGACAGGTTGTCAGCCCATTGCCTAAAATTGCAACACACTATAACCCTCGAATCCTTCAGCTGGTTTTTACAGCATGCCCGGGAGCAGATGCAGCTGTCACATTCTATGTTTGTTATCACTCCCAGTCCAGCATGGAAGATATGACAACTACCGAATTTCAAACTAACATGTACTTAATGGTTATTTAAACTCGTCCAACCTTGCTTCTAAGCGTCTAATTACCATAAACTAAACTGCTAACACGCCAAATAATTGTGTGTTAAAACGTCGGCCATCTTTTAAAATAGCCTTCTATTAGTTTCAAGATATTTTTTATTGTAGTTTTGCTAAATTAAAAATAAATCTGAGATTTGCTTACGTTTAAACCTCACTTAGTAACTTCCATGCTGGACTGGTGGACTGGGAGCGATAGAAAAACACAGAATATGCCAGCTGCCTCCCGGGCATGCTGTAAAAACCAGCTAAGGGATTCGAGGGTTTCCGTATATTGCAATTTAGGCGATTGGCTGACAACCTGTCACTACAGCAATATAGCGACAAATCTATCTTTAAGTCGTTTACGCTTTGCTTATAAAGGTGTGATTTTATGTATTTATGTAACCACCTATAAAAACCCTCAAAACTTTGTCAGTCGTGGCGGAACGAATTTCGTTTTGGTCGTTTACGCTCTTCCTACCCCATTAGGGATAAACGCGTGATTACATACATAAGTATGTATGTAAACGTCACGTTCTAAAACTGACATCAGGGTTCATCGGGTCGTTTCACCTGACAAACCACACGGCAAGAGTACACAACATAAGGGATAAAGGCGTGATTATATGTATGTATGTATGAAACCATTTCCTGCGGTTAATGACACTCATAAGACCCTTGTTTCTTTAACCAAGGTTCAACTTTATTATTTATTAAATCTAAAGTTACTATCAATGTTACAAACACATACACGTATGTATGTAAACCTCACGGTATAAAACTGACATCAGGGTTCATCGGGTCGTTTCACATGACAAACCACACAAAACAACAGAATTTCTCAAGAACTTCATCAAGAATTCCAGATTATGTCATCCAAGTATGTCATTCGAGGAATTTTACTTTACGGTTATGCAAAATGAAGTAATAAAACGAAATAAAAACAATTTGCAGGTCCTTGACTGCTTTAAACTGGTTTTTATCGGGAATTGAATGAGAATATTTACATTTGTTATTTTAAATTATGTTTGTGCTTCGCTTTAGTAAGTATACGTATTTTTCCTCGAGATGAAACCATTTCCTGCGGTAAATAAACTCATAAGACCCTTGTTTCGTTGACCAAGGTAT
Source organism: Scrobipalpa costella (assembly GCA_949820665.1). Taxonomy (NCBI): domain Eukaryota; kingdom Metazoa; phylum Arthropoda; class Insecta; order Lepidoptera; family Gelechiidae; genus Scrobipalpa; species Scrobipalpa costella. The sequence goes on from OX463315.1 coordinate 15,045,864, forward strand.
TACATATAATCACGCCTTTATCCCTAATGGGGTAGGCAGAGCGTAAACGACCTAAACAAAGGTCGTTCCGCTACGTCTGACAAAGTTTTGTAGGTTATTTAAGATAGATTTGTAGTTATATTGCTGTATTGACAGGTTGCCAGCCCATCGCCTAAATTACATTAAACAGAAACCCTCGAATCCCTTAGCGGGTTTTTACAGCATGCCCGGGAAGAAATGCAGGAACATTCTATGTTTTTCTTTCGCTCCCAGTGCAGCATGGAAGAAAATGCCTCGAACATTAGAAATAGTACAGTAGCCCGTCTTCTTCTGTCGAGTGGGTATCGAGTCTATCGACCCGATGAACCCTGGTGTCAGAGTTTTAAAACCGCCTAGTAGCACAACTATCAGGCCTCTGACATGGTTTGAGTAACAACCACTATCAAAGACAGCGACCGGGACCGACGGCTTAACGTGCCCTCTGAAGCACGAAATCTTTTTCTTTTCGGACAATCAGGTGATTCAGCCTGCAATATCCTAACCAAACTGGGGAAAAATTCACAAAGTGATAAATAAATTGAACCCAGGACCTCCGGATCGGGAGTCCATGGCACTAGCCACTAGACCACGGAGGCAGTAGCCCGTAGAAACATAAGACTATTAGGTACTTGTTTATTACAGCAAAAACATTCTACTCCTACGGGAAATCTCATTAAGTTGCAGTTTGCAGGTGCCATCGCAGTTTTAAAAGCTAGTATATTTCAAGTTTCTTCCATGCTGGCATGGGAGCGAAAGAAAAACATAGAATGTGCCAGCTGCATCTCCTCCCGGGCATGCTGCAAAAACCAGCTAAGGAATCCGAGGGATTTATTATATTGTAATTTAGGCGATGGGATGACAAACTGTCACTACAGCAATATACCTACAAATCTATCTTAAATAACCCTCAAAACTTTGTTAGACGTGGCGGAACGAACTTTTTTTTTAAACGTTTACGCTCTGCCTACCCCATTAGGGATAAAGGCGTGATTATATGTATGTATGTATATTTCAAGTAAACGAAAGTATAAAATGTAATTTTAGTATTGTATCCTAGAATATGTAAATTCCTCTACATGACCTTACACAACATATTGCAACAGTTTCTAATATGCATAAAGATATCTTTAATTTGCTGTAAGGGTCAGTTCACACCGAGAAGCGACGCTACGAGATACGGCGCGAAGAGCGTATAGAACTTTATTTACTATACATAAATATAGACATTTCATTGACAGATCTCGCAGCCTATCACTTCGTGGTACAATCAGACCCATTACCAAGCACCTTCGTGTCGGTTTCCGGTGTGAACTAACCGTTAGCTACTTCTTCTTCTTCTGTCGAGTGGGTATCGAGTCTATCCGCCCGATGAACCCTGGTGTCAGAGTTTTTAAACCGCCTAGTAGCACAACTATCAGGCCTCTGACGTGGTTTGAGTAACGACCACTATCAAAGACAGCGACCAAGACCGACGGCTTAACGTGCCCTCCGAAGCACGAAATCTTTTTCTTTTCGGACAATCAGGTGATTCAGCTTGCAATGTCCTAACCAAACTGAGGAAAAATTCACAAAGTGATAAATTCTCAAATATCAACTTTGTGGAATCGAACCCAGGCCCTCCGGATCGGGAGTCCATGGCACTAGCCACTAGACCACGGAGGCAGTTGCCCTTAGGTACTAGACATAACCTTACACAACATACGGCAAGAGTGTCTAATATACATAAGATATCTGTAATATAAGCAGGTGCAGCATTCACCTGTCACAGTTAGAGGTGCGCATGCGCAGGGGATTGTCTTCAGCCAGTCATGCGAGGATAATGGTTACCTAGTGAGTAAGAATATATAAATAAAAGGTTTTCTTCTACGAAGTTGTTATATGCTTGTTACTGAATATCAGAGCCTATGATTTTAAAGACATTTCTAAAAAAAAGTTTATTTATTTAACAACTTATTGTACACAAAAACATCATAAAAAACAGGACATAAAAAACGAAGCGAGAACTGTGAAACTGATCGCTATTTTAACTTTATTTTAATGCCATGCACTATGACTTAGCAAAATTTTAGGCATTAATCGGTTATCTTTCCCATTTATGTGTCTTATCACTACATAGTATAAAACAAAGTCGCTTTTTCTGTCCCTATATCCCTATGTATGCATAAATCTTTAAAACTACGCAACGGATTTTGATGCGGTTTCTTTTAATGGATAGAGTGATTCAAGAGGAAGGTTTAAATGTATAATATAGTAGAGAAACATTGATTATTTCCGTGCGAAGCCGGGGCGGGTCGCTAGTTTATGAATATAACTGGACTAAGGCTCGTAATTATGAAGCGATCTCAAACTTGAGAGCAATATTAATTGGTGGCAAATAAATATTTTCTATTTCTATGGATTTGACAGGCCAGTTTGTACTGCAATGATATTTCTGATACGAACTCAAACTCGCTGTCTTCTCATGAGCGCTGATTATAAATATGGCCCTTACTTATTTAATAAGGTGTTAGCGAGAACAGACTCATTATGTATTGTATGGAACCTTATTTTATAAAATAACATGCACTAATCAATGTTAGTTTGCATTATCAGAAATAACCACAATTTATTATTTATGGTGCATACATACATATAATCACGCCTTTATCCTTAATGGGGTAGGCAGAGCGTAAACTTCTTTAACTTTTCTTACTTTAACCATTGTATAGATGCAGGTATTTTTCCCGAGCAGCTTAAGATTGCTAAAATACTTCCGGTTCATAAAAAGAAATGTAAGCTGGATCCAAAAAAATACAGGCCAATTTCCTTATTGCCAATTTTGTCAAAAAAAATTGAGAAAATTATTAAATCTCGTCTGGTTATGCATCTTAATCTCCATCGAATCTTTAACCAAAGACAATTTGGCTATCAACCAGGGATAGGGACTTCGGATGCCATAGATGCTTTAATTAATGTCATAATTGATAAACTAAATAATAACCTGAAAGTCGCTGGTTTATTTCTAGATCTGACTTCGGCTTTTGATATGGTAAATCATACGATCTTACTAAATAAAATGGAGCACTACGGTGTCAGAGGCAACGTCCTAAAGCTTATAGAATCTTACTTTACAAATAGAAAACAGTTTGTAGAGATAAGAAAAATTGGAAATGATGGAAAGGAAGTTGCGAAAACCTCGGAGCATGTTAACATTTACAGGGGCGTACCGCAAGGCTCCATCTTGGGTTCCATTTTCTTTATAGTCTTTATTAATGATTTGGCTAATTATGTTGTTTCTGAAGTGCCTGGTGCTGAATTGGTATTATTTGCGGACGATTCTAATGCAGTTCTATCTGGCGCTAGCTTAGAGGAGTTGAAAAACCTGACTGGTGCCGCTTTATCAGCTTTTAATACTTGGTTCTCTGTTAATGACCTTCACCTTAACACGCATAAGACGAATGCTATCTTGTTCAAGACAACCGCGGGAAATCGGGAAACAATTGAGTTGTTTTTGGATAATCAAAGAGTTGAGTTTGTGCAGCAAGTTAAGTTTTTAGGTGTTTATATAGACTCTTTATTGAATTGGAAGCCTGAGTTAAGTGCATTGGAAGGATCAGTTAGCTCCTCGTGCTATGCTTTGAGGAGTCTTAGAGATATACTAACGGTAGATCAATTAAAGGTAGTTTACTTTGCACTAATTGAATCCAAACTGCGTTATAGTGTTAAACATTGGGTAAATGGCTACCAATACAATATGTCAAAAGCTTTTACTATTCAAAAGAGGGCTATAAGAACGATCGCTCGCATACCTCCATGGGAATCGTGGATGGACTATTTCTGGATGTATCAGATACTGACTGTGCCTAGCCTTTACATATTGGTTATATTAGTTGACTTGATTAAACATAGACATATATTTGAATCTGATGACGAAATGCTATTGCGAATAAATACCAGAAGGAAAGAATTGAACCACATAATCTTACCACGTCTTAATATAGCCAGGTACTGCTCCGTGTATCAAGTTGTTGCATTGTACAATAGACTACCAAATGAAATGAGAGTTATAACAAGTGTCAGCATATTTAAGAATAAATTAAAACTTTTACTATTGGAAAAAAATTGTTATAGCATTGAAGAATTCTAGAAGTTGTAGTGTTGTTTGACTTGTTATTATTTTATTAGATTTTATAATATTTTAATTTTTTTTATGAATTAACATTTTTTTTTTTTTGTGAATTTATTATTTGGTAATTTTATTGTAATTATTAATTTTATTTTATAATATTTTATATGTTATTCAATTTCACATACAGTAATACTGTTTTTTGAAATAAAGATATGATGATGAACTACCCAAACAAAGGTCGCTCCGACAAAGTTTTGATTAATTTTTATATTTAATTTTTGTTTTATTTATGTTGACTGATTCTAAGCGATAGAATAGAATATATATAGACGATTGATTAAGTATTCAATTGAAGGTTGTCTAGTAATATTTAAAGGTATTTGGATGACATCAACGTAATAACAAATCTTTTACATTATGATCAAATCCGCGTTCCAACTTCTAGGAACTCATTCTAATATTTAACTGTCATCTAATAAAGTTATCACTAATCTCAGCGATTTATTAAGTCGTTAAACAAATTAAATATAAGTCTAAACACTACATAGTATAAAACAAAGTCTTATACTATGTAGTGTTTTGAGCTTTCTCTGTCCCTATATCCCTATGTATGCATAAATCTTTAAAACTACACAACGGATTTTGATGCGGTTTCTTTTAATGGATAGAGTGATTCAAGAGGAAGGTTTATATGTATAAGAGATGCATAATATAGTAGAGAAACACTGATAATTTCCGTGCGAAGCCGGGGCGGGTCGCTAGTTCGTAATAAAATAAGGCATTGACATTTATTGATGTTCGCGTCCAAAAGAGTTTACTATTAATTCGTTCATAAGGTGAGGTCAAAATAAAAGGTTATCTTATTAATTAGACTACGAATATATTGATGCAGTAGTAGATACCTATAATAACAAAAAAACACAATGAAGAAACGATAAACAGACACCGAAATCTGTCTCTGGGTTAAAAAAAAAACTGATAACAAAGATCATAAGATCAATCGTTGTCTGAACATATCACACGATGGAAAAAGTACCCAAATGGGCTCGATTCTTGATTCAGGCAGGCCCGATGGCTTAATGTGCCGGAAGCACGGAATCCTTTTTCTTTTCGGACAGTCAGGTGATCCAGCTTGCAATGTCCTAACAAAACCGGGGAAAAACTCACAAAATGATAAAATCACAAATATCAACTTTGTGTTGGGAATCGAACCCAGGACCTCCGGATCGTAAGCCCATATCTCTGGCCACTAGACCACGGACGCAATAAAAGTCCTAAGAGTTAATCTTTTCAGTCAGACAGGCGCAGGAGAGACTTAGTTTAATTAAAGGCCTGACTAGCAGAGACTGACTAGAAATCGTGCTACTAGTCCTCATAAATAAGTAACATAATTGAGTTAATTGAAGAAATGACATCAGCCGGTACAGATTATCAGTTGATTTAGCTTGCAATTTCCTAACCAAACGGGAAAATGTCACAAAGCGATAAATAGACAAATATCTACTTTGGGAATCGAACCCAAGACCTCCGGATCATGGCCATGGCTCAGACCACTAGACCACGGAGGTAGTCAATAAGTCTTGACTGAGACTGACTAGAAATCGTGCTACAAGTCTTCATAATTGAGTTAATTGAAGAAATGACATCAGACGCGACAGCGACAGACGGCTGTTTGTAATCGCAAATGATCAAAGCGAGGAATCGTTAATCAAATTAACGACACCATGACAATAAGCTCGATTCTAGATTTGCCGGCTAAAACTAAAATCTATATGTCACTTTCAGACTAAAAAAAGGACAGGAGCTCTATTATGTCCGGTTTTTTATTTATAGTCAGTGGTTTTATGCGTTATCTGTCATTTTTATCCGCCGTCATGTGATATGGCGGATAAAGTCCAACTAGTGACATTAACATAAAAAAATGGAGAAACGTGCAAAAGCGCATCAAAATCTAGCGGGACAAAGTGTACTAGAAATCGTGTTTCAGTCTTCATAATTGAGTTAATTGAAGAAATGACATCAGACGCGACAGGCTGTTTACAATCGCATGTGATCAAAGCGAGGAATCGTTAATCATATTAACGACACCATGAGAACATTGAGAACCTGCTAGATGTACCTACTTCATTGCTATTTTTAATAGTATACAACATTTTTCTCCCTAGCCTTACCCCGTATCTCACGCAACGACTACCTAATCTAGGTGATTCAACGAAGGTACTGGTTTTTACACAGTACGGCTGCCATCTGACCTCCGCAACCCAGAAGGGAAACCAGACCGACAAAATGTATCTCAGAAATATAAAAAATAAAATTTATTTTCATTCTGTTTGTTCGTAAAGAATAAATTAATGAGCCATACTATCTATCTATCTATTTAGCCTATATTAGCCCACTGCTGAGCATAGGCCTCTTCTTTAATACGCCATTCTTTCCGATTCTGTGCTATCCGCATCCAGCTTTTTCCCACCACAGAGACTATATCGTCTGACCATCGGGCTGGTGGTCTGCCTACTGGGCGTATTCTGCCCCAAGGCTGCCACTCTGTTACTGCCTTTGTCCATCTGCCGTCTTGCCGCCTTGCCAAGTGTCCTGCCCACGCCCACTTCAGCTTGGTAATCCTTTTACCTACGTCCTCCACCTGAGTACGGTGTCGGATATCAGTATTTCGGATACGGTCTTGAAGTTTTATTCCGAGCATGGCGCGCTCCATGGCTCTCTGTGCGACTTTAATTTTGTGCATAGCTTCCTTTGTGAGCGTCCATGTCTCAGCACCGTACGTAAGCGTGGGTAGCACACATTGGTTGAATACCTTGGTCTTAAGGCATTGCGGAAATATTTTTGAATAAGGACGTCTTCTAGTTTTCCGAATGCAGCCCATCCCAGCTGAATCCTCCTTGCTATTTCCTTCATCTGCGATTTTGGGCCAAAGGATAAACTATGTCCAAGATAGACATATTTGCTTACCACCTCAACAGGGGAGTTACCAACAATTATGTTTGGTACAGGAGAGTAACCAGTCATGATTTTTGTCTTGGACATATTCATCCTGAGGCCAGCCCGCAGAGAAGCATTGTATAGCTCTTCGAGCATTTGTTGAAGATCGATAGTATTTTCAGCAAGGAGGATTAAATCATCCGCGAACCTTAGATGTGATAATTGGACTCCGTTTATATCAATACCTCTTTCTTCCCAGTCGAGAGTCTTCGTTACATCTTCAAGTACGTTTGTGAAGAGCTTGGGAGAAAGGGTATCGCCTTGACGTACACCCCTTCCTAAGGTCACAGGATTCGTGAGTTCGTGCATTCGTACTTGCATAGTGGCTGAGCTATATAACTCCCGAAGAGTGTCCACATACCTCTTATCTATCCCACAACGATGGAGAGATTGAAACACAGCCCAGTGTTCGACACTATCAAACGCTTTTTCATAGTCTACGAAAGCGAAGCACATGGGCTGGTTGTACTCTCTACCTCTCTCCATCAATTGTTTAACGGTATGTATGTGATCCATTGTAGAATACCCTCTTCGAAAGCCTGCCTGTTCTACTGGCTGATACTCATCGAAAGTCCTGGTCATACGATTGCACAGGACCTTTGCAAACAATTTGTATATTTGTGAGAGTAAGCTAATGGGTCTATAATTTTTAAATTTTGACTTATCACCTTTTTTAAAGAGAATGGTAACTATAGCTCTTTTCCAGGTAGCAGGTGTTACATTATTATTTACTAACTATTGCTTAAAAAAAGAACTATAGATAAACTACACTCTAAAGTAGAGTGAGTAAGGCCCGTATTGATAAAGCACTAGAGACTGACATCTAGTTTGAATCGTATCAGAAATGTCATCTTAGTACAATATGACCTGTCAAATCCATACTTAATATTGCTCTCAATCTTGAGATCGCTTTATAAATTCGTATTTATGTGCCTTAGACATAAAAATAAAGGAATTCATTTTAAACCGGGGGCAATATAGTAGAGATAGACCCGAGCTCGAGTATTTAGTTTTTATGGTAAAATAACAATAAGGTAGCAGTAGGTATTTAATTACCCATACATACATATAATCACGCCTTTATCCCTAATGGGGTAGGCAGAGCTTAAACGACCCAAACAAAGTACGTTCCGCCACGTCTGACAAAGTTTTGAGGGCTATTTAAGATACATTTGTAAGTATATTGCTGTAGTGACAGGTTGTCAGCCCATCGCCTAAATTACAATATACTGAAACCCTCGGATCCCTTAGCTGGTTTTTACAGCATGCCCGGGAGGAAATGCAGCTAGCACATTCTATGTTTTTCCCTCGCTCCCAGGCCAGCATGGAAGAAATTAAAATTTAATTACCCGACTGTCAAAAAAGGGTTATGTTTCTCGCGGGTGTCTTGTATGTGTACATATGGATGTATGTTTTAATATTTCTTTATTACCTCGTATCTCCGAACAGCTGGATGGAATTCGAGTCGATTGGCCTCAAGCAGCCGAGCGTTCTTTGATAGGTGTAATTGTTCAAAATTCATAATGGTGTATTTTAGGCGCTGAAAATGTATGGCCCGTATTTATAATCAGTACTTGAGACTGACAGCAGGTTTGAGTTTGTATCAAATGACCTGTCAAATTCATACTTAATTCTTGACATCGCTTTATAAATACGTATACTTTCTGCCTACATACGGTTCTTCAAAATTATTTTTCGACTGAACCTATCGAGTGGGATATTAAAATAAAGCTAATTAAAAGGAGATATATTATTGTAATATATAATTTTATGTGCTAAATTTTAGACCAATCATTGCATTACTTCCATGCTGGCCTGGGAGCGATAGAAAAACATAGAATGTGCCAGTTGCTTTTCCTCCCGGGTATGCCGTAAAAACCAGCTAAGGGATCCGAGGGTTTCAGTATATTGCAATTTAGGCGATGGGCTGACAACCTGTCACTACAGCAATATGCCTACAAAATTAAATACCCCTCAAAACTTTGTCAGATATGGCGGAACGACCTTTGTTTAGGTCATTTACGCTCTGCCTACCCCATTGGGGATAAAGGCATGACTATATAATATGTATGCATTGCATTAAAAAAAAATAGGTGCAACAGTCAGGTTGTTTGAAATTTTCTTATACTTGTTTAAGTTTATAGATTAGACTGTAGGAAAAAGTTAAAAATAAATAGACTACATTTTGACATGCATGTACTACCTATCAGTGGCGAAGGGTCCTTACAAGCCGATTGCCGTTGGCTTCTCTTTCAAGAGTTCCAATTCCACCAAATCAGGAATTACGTCAAAACTATAAAGTACTTGAATATTATTATTTTTTGCTTCGGCTTACCCTCGATAAAATTGCACCCACGCCATCGCTCGCCACTGCTACTTATTATATTCTTTGTCGAAGCTTCGTGGTTTCTACTATACCGTTCTTCCTTGTGCAATAAAGTACTAGCACACAATGTGCGGAAGTGATCGCTCCATTTAACCGCAGTTAAACTGTTAACAGGTGACCGCAATTAAGGTACAGGTGTAAATTCAGACTGCCTCCGTGGTCTAGTGGTCAGAGCCATGGGCTCAAGATCCGGAGGTCCTGGGTTCGATACCCAGGGGGGGTATTTGTCAATTTATCACTTTGTAAGTTTTTTTTTTCCATTTTGGTTAGGATATTGCAGGCTGAATCACCTGATTGTCCGAAAAGAAAAAGGATTCCGAACTTCGGAGGGCACGTTATAAGCCATCGGTCCCGGTCGCGTAGGTAGTGGTCGTTACTTAAACCATGTTAGAGTACTTACTAGGCCGTTTCAGAACTCTGACATCAGGGTTCATCGGTTCGTTGTTCGACTCGAAAAACCCACTCGCTAAGAAGAAGAAAAGAATTTAGTCTTAACTTCAGTGGAGTCTGACAGAAAAACAGAATTTGCCAGTTATTTCTCCTCCATCCCTCAAATTTTAAAGTAAAATAGCCCTTACTCAATTAGTATATGTCAGACGTGGTGACGCTATCAATTATTAATTTAGTTCAGAAATAGAATAACTTCTTTCACTTTGACAAATCGCCCTTATAAAATGGTTTTGTTCTATCTTCATTCCATTCTTTCGCATCTCGACTCAACTACCAACTTTTGAAGTAAGGTTCCTAAGAGAAGAAAAGCAATGAACATTCTTCTTCTGCCTAGCGTTTTCCCAGTTTTCTTAGCGTGTCGATGGCAGACACTGCACTGTTGCAGCCCAGAATTTGACCACGTTAACAGCATGACCAGCCACTGTCATAAGGTCTTTCTGCGTGCACATTACTGTTCAAACACATACATACATACTTATAATAACGCCTTTATCCCTAATGGGGTAGGCAAAGCGTAAACGACCTGAACAAAGGTCGTTCCGCCACGTCTGGCAAAGTTTTGAGGGTTATTTAAGATAGATTTTAATGTATATTGCTATAGTGACAGGTTGTCAGCCTAACGCCTAAATTGCAATATACAGAAACCCTAGGATCCCTTAGCTGGGTTTTTACAGCATGCCCGGGAGGAAATGTAGCTGGCACATTCTAAGTTTTTCTCTTGCTCCCAGTCCAGCTTGGTAGTTCAAACACAGTCACCTAGAAATCCCCACCTTGCCATGTTTTCCCTGCTCCGACCGGTCTGGGTTAGGAGTTTATTTAAAGACTTCCAAATTGGCCATGGTAAATTATGTCCAGGGGGAAGGGTTTTCTGATAGAGAGACAAAAGGTGCTGTTAGGCTTACTATCTATACCAAAGAGTGGACCTCGCTTGCTTGGGTTCTACTGCTAGAGGATTGACACACTTAATAAAACTATTTCGTTCTAATCCCCAGAATAATCCACTAAATAAAAAAAAGCGATTGACACGAATTATATCAATCCCAATTTCGTTTTGTTTTTTTTTTTAATGCAAGATCGGGAAAGGCAATAATGTGTAAAACATACAGCCAATAACGACCTTTGGTGTTGTGATGAAAGTCAGTAAGCAAAAAAAAAAGTTTACACATAACTATTAACTTCCGTTTATAAAAATAATGTAACGAAGTTCTGCTTCATGACCAATAATCACAAAAAGATAAGTGATTCTTCTTTTTATTAAGTATTATTTTTACGTACACGCTACATATACTTTCATACTAAAACTATCTAATAAATTACTATCAATTACTACCACCACGATGCGTGGCGCCAAGCTTCCATTCATAAAATAAAAACTGTACATTATTAATCATTTATTAGTTCCGCTACCGAAAACATTTATTGCACACACTAGGCGATCTGGTACGACGGACCAAATCACATACAACACAGGCATTTTTTCCTGTCCGTAATTGCTTCACGCGACGCTTCCTTTTCATACCCGTACTTAATATATTACAATTTATTAATCAATAATTACTTCCGCTAAAGTATAGTTATATGAACTACACATGGAATGAATTCGTCAGACGGACTACTTCGGTACCTTACAGCAGGTACGGAGGGTAGATTTGTCTCTAATTTTAGGGTTATTTTTAATAAAAAGTAGATGGATATTTTTTGGTATTATTGAATCTATTACATGGCTCAGAATAAAACGGTGTGTTTCTAAGACCATCAATCCAATTTTGATGGTTCAGCACATATGTTTTAAGAGTCTAACTTATTGAATTAAATACACTTACCTCTACTTCACTCACCAAACACGGTCGTCCGAAAACCAGTACTTTGTGCAAGTTAGGAACTTACTAAATCATGCCGTCTATACCATTTTAAACAGTTCTTCTACATTCAAAACACGCTTTCCCGCGCACCAACACCGCATGCGCGTAATCCACCAATCTTGAGCCGCGATTACAGGTCAACGACCCGCGCTCGCCGACTGACCAATGTCCGGTCAGGGTTATGACATTGTTCCTTATTTGAAAACTAGTTTAAACTTTTTCCGCCGAACCATCGATTTTTAAATTGAGGCAAGGGTGGATTTTATTATGCCAAGCGTGTGCGTGCTTATGCACTTTTAAAGCGAGGCAAAAGCTGAAATTTATTATGCCTCGTTTCTGAAACTTTTTTATTTTTGAGACTTGGATAAAATATGTACGTAAGTCACGCCTGAATCATACTTGGCAGAATATCTTTCCTTTGTGGAGTGTCCTTGGCTTAGTTGGCACATTTTCGTATTCTGTAAAATATAAGATTGTTTTTTTTAACCAAGCAGTAATCTGCATATTCAGAATTTTTATTTTCCCATACAATACGAGGTGGTCATTTCGATACACAAATTATTTCGGAAAGTCTATTTTTTTCTGTAAGAATTTCCTGGTGAAAGTTCTTCAGTTTCGTTGATTGTCCGCTGTCCCTTACACCCAATATGTATTTAATCACTTAATTCTTATTAATACAGCAACTGGTTGGTTTAGTTTATACAATTTAATTGACCCTTAAGATTCCAATAGTATTGCGCCATGCTATTGAAATAACGTGTTTTATTGTGTAATTAAATTGAATTGTCGTGTTGATTAACTTTAACAGTAGTCATTAAACAATTAATTGGTTTTATTACTCATGGTAGCTTTACATTATTGATACGGGTAAAATACTGTAAGGGCAGCAACACATATTCGTCACTTACTGCGCGCAACGTTGCGCTTAATAAGCTGTCAATGCTTTTTGCATTACCTACAACACACATGCGTCACCTTACGTACTGGCAGAGGGATGCGCCGACGTAAAGTTCATCGCTACGCGCGCGTAGTGTGTAAGGTGACGCATGTGTGTTGCTGCCCTAAAAGGAGTAGAATTTTTCTTGTTTGTTTTCCTCCATGCTGGCCTGGGAGGGAGAGAAAAATGTAGAATTTGCCAGCTGCAATTCCTACCGGGCGTACTGTAAAAACCAGTTAAGGGATCCGAGGGATTTCAATATATTGTAATCACGCATTTATCCCTAATGGAGTAGGCAGAGCGTAAATGATCTAAACAACGGTCGTTCCGCCACATTTGACAAAGTTTTGAGGGTTATTTAAGATAGATTTGTAGGTATATTAGTGTAGTGTTAGGTTGTCAGCCCATCGCCTAAATTGTAATATACTGAAACCCTTAGTTGGTTTTTACAGAATGCCGGGCAGGAGATATAGCTGGCACTTTCCAAGTTTTGCTCCCGCTCCCAGTCCAGCATGGAAGATAAATAATAACACGACGATGTAAAATGGTATATTGAACATTTTCCCGATTTGTTTGAAAACTGTATAGTACGGAATAGCTGATGTTTGCTAAACACCATTGTAGTACTGGCGCCAGAGAAGATTATTGTTCAATAATGACAAACATACGTCTTAGCCATGCTCTGGTAAACGTTTACTTATGAAGAGGCTTTTTGCTCTGCCATAATGGGTTTATCGGGTCGTTCATATTAATACCTTACCAAGATAATCGGGTACATCAATCAACTTTGCCTCCCGTAGGAATCGAATCAAAGACCTCGGATCGAGAGCCAAAGCTCAGACAGTGGACTCAGAAAAAAAAATACAAAATTTTGTTTTTTTTGTCATACAAAATTGTAAGACTAACATAATATTAAGTTAAAATTGTTGCTAAAATCTATGGACCAAGTTGTCTGTTTTCTTTTTAATTTTTTTATAATGTCTTTTGTACACCACAGAGTAAAATGACTAATTTACCATTAATTCCGTGATTATTATAAATCGAAAAGGGTATCACATCACATGATTGAATGAAAGATTTCGACATTGTATGACAAAACTGCAAGCAATTTTTTTTCCCAGAAACCGTGTATGAACTACTTGACCTCAATCAAACAATCACAAGTCTGATTCAATTACTGATCAGCAGAAAATGAGATTGTATGAATCGAGTGTATGGGTTGTATTGTGTTACATGTGGGAACTCAAGGGGAACTTAGCAAACTGGACCACTTTCTTTTTGCATTGAAGACATGGGTGGAAGTTGTGGAGAATTTAATCTAGGGTAAATTCTCTTTGGTGGAAGTGTATAGCATGTTTACAAGAAGCTGGCTGAAAGTGTTCCAAAAAAAAAAGTTGTGGATGCCATAAAACGTAAAAAAAAGAAACGTCTTCTTTTCGGAAATCGTTAAATGGCTTTCTGTCATATTATTTGTCAAGAAATGACCAGCGTTCAATTTAAACATAATAAAACATCTTTAATATCTACTTGGAAATCTCTACAGTTTGAATGAAGAGTTTTTATTCTGAGAAGGCCGGTCTCAATTTTGGCTTCATACAGAACAGAAACAAAATCCTCTATCACGTGTAGAAGTAAAAAAAAAACAAGCAACTATTACCCTCGTTATTTACTTTAGTTTACAAACGAGTGGCTGGTAATTGATCCACATCACGAAAACGTATCGTGTGGCTTGAGCCATATCACTTTCTAACAAGAAAGAATGCTGTGGGAATTAATTGTAAGTCATTTAAGCGCCTTTTCAAGTATGATTTAAATATTATTGAAAACTAATCATCACTATATAGTATAAAACAAAGTCGCTTTCTCTGTCCCTATATCCCTATGTACGCTTAGATCTTTAAAACTACGCAACGGATTTTGATGCGGTTTTAATGGATAAAGTGAATCAAGAGGAAGGTTTATATGTATGATACATGCATAATATAGTAGGAAACAGTGATGATTTTCGTGCGAAGCCGGGGCGGGTCGCTAGTACAGATATATAGAAAACTATAATGGAGCGATGAACGGAGGGATGTGGCGAGATCACCCTATGTAGGCAGAATCCTTAATGTAGAAACCCTCGGAAACCTTCTTTTCGAGGCCTAAAAAAGTTTCATCATGAGTCATCATCATATTATTAGTACAATACCGCGCGGCAACGCTTTTCAGCGGATTTTTAGCAACACATGTTGATTGACAAAGGCTCATCTTCATGATGGCAACATACTTAACATATTATGTTTAAAATCAACCATATACTTCCATGCTGAACTGGGAGCAAAAGAAAAACATAGAATGTGCCAGCTGCATTTCCTCCCGTGCATGCTGTAAAAACCAGCTGAGGGATCCGAGTTTTTCAGTATATTATAATTTAGGCCTGCAAATTGCCTGCAATTTACCTGCAAATCTATCTTGGGTAACCCTCAAAACTTTGTCAGACGTGGCGGAACGACCTTTATTTAGGTCATTAGGGATAAAGGCGTGATTATATGTATGACACATACATAGGTGTAAAAAGATTAACAAATTAGTTAAACTTTTTTCTGGTAAGTAGGTATAAGTAAAAAATATTCACCGAAACGTGGCAATCAGTATTTGGAACTACAACTAGTTTTTCGCCGAGCATGTGTTATATCATCTTACATACATATATATAATCACGTCACTGCCTCCGTGCTTTAGTAGTCAGAACCATAGGCGTACGATCCGGAGGACCGGGGTTCTATTCCCAGGTGAGAACAAAGTTGATATTTGTGTGAGGTTTTTCCCAGTTATGTTAGTTCATTGCAGAGTCACTAGATTTAAAAAAAAAAAACGGATTTCGTGCTTCGTAGGGCACGTTCAGCCGTCGGTCCCGGTCAATGTCTTTGATAGTGGTCGTTACTCAAAACCATGTCAGAGGCCTAATAGCTGTGCTAGGCGGTTTGAAAACTCTGACAGGTTTCATAGGGTCATTGTCAACTCAAGAACCCACTCGGTAAGGAGAAGATCACGCCTTTATCCCTAATGGGGTAGGCAGAGCGTAAATGACCTAAACAAGGTCGTTTCGCCACGTCTGAAAAAGTTTTGAGGGTTATTTAAGATAGATTTGTAGGTCGCCTAAATTAAATATACAGAACAGGTTTTTACACATATCCGGGAAGAAATGCAGCTCTCACATTATATGTTTTTCTCTCACTTCCAGTCCAGCATGGAAGAATTATCCTAGTTTAGTTTATTCCAGCAACTCGACTAACCTGCTTCGCTGGACAAGCAGGATGGATGACAAAGTTTTTGCGATAGCACATTATACAATACAATACAAGATACTTTATTGCACAAAGAAACACAAATACATACAGCAGAAAAGTAAGGAACAAAACAGTACAATATAGGCGGCCTTATTGCTAAAGCAGCAATTTTTACCAGGCCACCAACAATTATAATAATAATTATCATAAGGCAGAACAATTGTGATTTACAGTACTTATAACAGCTACTAAGTTCACTGTAAAGTTATAATAATAATCCCACCGGTTTTCGGTGATGGCGGCCAATCTCCCAGAGATCAGCCAACTGCGCAGGACTAGTTTTTAGTGTCCAAGTGTTTGCGCTACGCACAGGTGCATTCTCTATTCCTAAAATATTTTATTCTGATAGGACAGATTGACTGACACGACCAGAGATAAATTAGGCGTAGGACCGACTATTCACATGCCAATCCGACAGCATGAATCATCTTACTTTTCAGACAATCAGGTGATCAGCCTGCAATGTCCTAACCAAACTAGAAACAACAACACCAAATCATTGTCCCCCGCCGGGAATCGAATGGCTCAGACCGCTAGAACACGGAGGCAGTTGCAAAGCCTGATGCTACACATTCGATAGCTTAGTTGGTTAGAGCTGCGGCACAGATCAGACTCGCGTAAAATTATTGCATCCTCAATATTCCCTTTTTTGGTGCACTGGTTTATCCCTGATATGAAGGTACCTTGTAGATAGAGGTATATCAAATTCATATAGCCCTGTTCAAATAGGTTCATGTTTCTTTAACAAGATGGATGCACAATGAACTTACCTAGACCAATTGGAATCACTTCAATGGAATCATCTTGCACAGTAATGGTCACGTTATGAATTTATGACTACAAACTATCTACAGACGCAATACTGCATCTGTTTACTCCATTTACTGCGGTTATACAATCGTTGCAATACATTGCGTTATGAGGAATTGGAATAATTGTGTGTAAGTTGATGTTTCGCGTTTACAAGTAGTCTGTATCAAAATTTAGCGGACAAAGTGTATTAATCGCCTGTTCTTTTTCAATTTTAATATTTTGAAAGTGACAGATAAATTTCAATTTTAGTTTTAGCCGGTGGTATCTAGAATCGAGCCCTTTGACTAATTTTGACCGTTGACGCTCTACCTTACGGGGTACAGGCTTGATTTTTTCATTCAACTATTTTAATAGTTGCATGCAATCAAGTAGAGTTCTTTTTCAGATAACTTGAGCCGCCAAGATCAAAAAGTACATACATATAATCACGACTTTATAAACTTAAATAAATAAATATACAGAGTTGTTGTTGGTTGCCAAGAATCGAATCTGCTACCTACGCAGATGAAAAGACTGCAGCCTTACTAACTAGGAGCACGATTCCTGTCCTACATAGTATTTCCAACTCAGTTTTAAAATAAAGGTAAACAAAGATTCATGTCTTTTAATCGAAGATCTTCTTCTTCTTCCTAGCCTTATCCCGTATCTCACGGGGTCGGCTACCTAATCTAGGGGATTGAACGAGGGTACTGGTTTTTACACAGAGCGACTGTCATCTGACCTCCGCAACCAAGACGGGAAACCAGACCCAATCCTAGATTAGGTCAGAGTTTTCAAGCCGCCAATGATTAGCACTGGCCTCTGATATGGCTTAACGACTAACATCTACGGTATTAAACGATATTAACCGGGACCAACGGCTTAACGTGCCTTCCGAAGCACGGAAAAAGCGCCGAATAAACGTACATATGAAATTCGAAAACGGAAAAACACATTGGTACGTGGTGGGATTCGAACCACGACCTCCCTGCTCAGGAGGCAGCGGCCCTATCCGCTATACCATCGGGCTCTCCCGAAGCTCTTTAAATCTCTCTTTTAATCGAAGATATTGTTTCTAAAAACAGTTTTAGCTATTAGATACGACAACATAATGAAATATTAGTTTTAGTAATGTAATTAATTTGCCAACACGTATAATTTATTTTTGTTATGTGTTTTTGCATATTTCCATGCTGGACTGGGAGCGAAAAAAATACATAGAATGTGCCAGCTGCATTTCCTCCCAGGCACGCTGTAAAACAGCTAAGAAATCCGAGGGTTTCAGTTTATTGCAATTTAGGCGATAGGCTAACAGATTGTCACTACAGCAATATACCTACAAATCTATCTTAAATAACCCTCAAAACTTAGTAAGACGTGGCGGAACGACTGCCTGCCCTATTAGGGATGAAGAAGTGATTATATGTATGTATGTTTTTAAATAAAAAGATATGAAACTTTGTTTACCTTTATTATAAAACTGAGTTGGAATGACTATAGAAGCACGATTCCTGCCCTACCATGACTTGACTTTTCATAACAAATCAATAGCTTTCTTAATGGCAGTCAAAGTCACATACGGAATTTCTGTAACACTATATTTTTGAGCAGTGAACGATACTTTGACATACATATAAACACGCTTCTGTCCCTAATGGGGTAGGCAGAGCGTCAACGACCTAAACAAAGATCGTTCCGCCACGTCTGACAAAGTTTAGAAGGTTATTTAAGAAAGATTTGTAGGTATATTGCTGTAGTGACAGGTCGTCATCCCATCGCCTAAAATGCAATAAACTGAAAGCCTCGGATCTCTTAGCTGTTTTACAGCGTGGCTGGGAGAAAAATTCAACATTTTGCGAATTCAACATTTCGAGAATTCAACATTATGGTCCGGAACGAAACGAACATGTATATATTTGATAATACAAATATGACTAAATTACATGTCATAGTTAAACATGTTTCATCAAATTCATTCTTTGAACAAAACTTCGTTACTAGCTAGTTACCATAAAAAGAAGAAAAAAAACCCTCTTACTTAGTAACAATGGCTTGAGTGGTAGTTGGAACTAATAGAGAAAGCAACCGCCGGACATTGAACCCTTTGTGCCGTGGTCAGTACCAACTGAGCCCTTAGTGCAGTTCCTTGAAGAAAATGAGGTTAAGTAAGTTCTTCTTCTTCTGTCGAGTGGGTATCGAGTGTATCGACCCGATAAACCCTGGTGTCAGAGTTTTTAAACCGCCTAGTAGCACAACTATCAGACTTCTGACATGGTTTTAAGTAACGACCACTATCAAAGACAGCGACCGGGACCGACGGCTTAACGTGCCCTCCGAAGTACAAAATCTTCTTTTCGGACAATCAGGTGATTCAGCCTGCAATGTCCTACCTAACCAAACTGGGGAAAATTCACAAAGTGATCAATTCTCAAATATCAAATTTGTGTTTCCCCCCTGGGAATCGAACCCAGGACCTTCGGATAAGGAGTCCATGGCACTAGCCACTAGACCATGGAGGCAGTTAAGTAAGTAATAAAACTACACATAAAATATCATTACTACATACCTTTATATTGTCACGCCTGTATCCTTAATAAAGACGTAATTTCTTAGCTAAGGGCTCAGTCGCAAAATGTACTAATCTAATCGAAATGTTTACTAGATCGTTGCAAATGGTATATTTTTCGAATGCAACTAAGGCCTGGCTGTCCCTATATCCCTATGTATGCATAAATCTTTAAAACTACGCAATGGATTTTGATGCGGTTTCTTTTAATGGATAGAGTGATTCAAGAGGAAGGTTTATATGTATAATACATGCATAATATATTAGAGAAACACTGATAATTTCCGTGCGAAGCCGGGGTCGGTCGCTAGTATAACACATCTAAAATCAGGCATATATTCCGTACAAGGTAGGCAAGATCTTCGAAGGCTATACAAAAAGCGTTTTCGTCAAGACTATTTTGAGAAGCATCTTTAATTAGATTTGCTCGTGATACCAAATTTTAGTCTTTGAAAAATACGAAAAATTGCACTGTGAATCCTAGATTTTACTAGGTAGTTGTTAAAAACGCTGTCTTTAGTATAATTTCCATACATCTGAATATTCTTTAGCGAATCTTACCTAATCTTCCACACACACTAGACGCTGAGTCACGAGGTAAACAATCTTAAGGTCGCGGGTTCAAGGCCGTGCCGTGCTAACTTGCTTTTTTATTTTCACACTAGATTAAACTGGTTTCCCTTTGTCTTCTGCCGCGTCTAACCGTGATCAATTGATAAGTGCAGTCTTTAATAAAGGAGGATGTCTGAAGTGTGGATTGGTAAAGGCAGAGAGAATTATAAATATGTAGGTTTATTCATAATTATAGTGTTCCACCTCGTGGTTCTTTTGGGAATGATATACATATTTTCCCTCTTTAATGAAGTAAAGAAGGCAAGCCGTTCTAATAAGTAACAAAATTAAGGAAATATGCTATGAACCAGACTTCTCAAAACACTATTTGAGAAGTCTGGTTCGTCCATGCTGGACTGGGAAAGAGAGAAAAACATAAAATGTGCCAGCTGCATTTCCTCCCGGGCATGCTGTAAAAACCTGCTAAGGGACCCGAGGGTTTCAGTATATTGTAATTTAGGCGATAGGCTGACAACCTGTCACTACAGCAATGTACCAACAAATCTATTTTAAATAACCCTCGAACTTGTCTGACGACGTGGCAAAACGACCTTTATGTAGGTCGTTTACGCTCTACCTACCCCATTAGGGATAAAGGCGTGATTATATGTATGTATGTATGGTTTTTACAGCATGCCCGGAAGAAAATATAGCTGCGGCATTCTATGCTTTTCTCTCGGTCCCAAGCCAGCTTGGAAGAATATATGTAGGTTTAACTTATAATTATAACTAGCGACCCGCCCTGGCTTCGCACGGACATTATCAGTGTTTCTCTAATATATTATGCATGTATTATACATATAAACCTTCCTCTTGAATCATTCTATCCATTAAAAGAAACCGCATCAAAAACCGTTCCGTAGTTTTAAAGATTTATGCATACATAGGGATATAGGGACAGAGAAAGCTACTTTAATTTATACTATGTAGTCATGTTCCACTTTGTGGTTCTTTTGGGAATGATATATATGTCGCAGGGATATGCCAAAATTAGGGACTTGGCCGAATCCCTAAGCGATTTGATCAAATCCCGGCAAATGATCAAATAATTACAACATTTTAACATATCCCTAAACAAATCTAGAGATTTGGCCAAATCTCGAATCTAGTTTAGTGAAATGACATAAACTAAGTTTGAGTGTTTAATCAAAATGTTTAATTGGTAAGACAAGTATTTTAATTTGAACATAAATCTCAAAAATCACTTCCTACTAATCGTAGCATTTAAGTACCTACTACTAGCCGGAGAGCTGGCTACGTTAGAGGGCGTACGATTTGAAGAGCAACGAAACTTTGTAGGTAGTAAGCCATTCTATATCCTTATCTTCTATATTCTTATCAGATCGAGATGCCTGCCAGCTTTTCATTGGTAGGTTTAGGTATGGCAGAGTATTAAAGGTGTTAAAAAAATAAAAGGAATTAAAAATCCAAACAAATGGAGGAGTATTTTTGAGAATAATTTACTTGATACGAGAAAAATATAAAATAAAATATTAGTTGGCGGGAAACCAGCGGTAGGCGACGTTGAAATTTCAAACTTTGACGGTGCCTACTAAGTTTTGTAGCTCTTCAAAGCGTACGCCCTCTTACGTAGCTAGCTCTTTGGCTATATAAAATCAAATAAATTAATGGATAATGAAAATAGCCTCGATTCTGACACCTCCTTAGCTAATTCTTAGATACTTGAGTCATTTTCTTAAGTAAGCTAGAGAAAAGAGACAGGAAATCTGCAGCTGTCAATCGTCTCCCTGAAGTAATGTTTGATTCCTTATTTACGCATTTTTACACAATAGGACCATTAAATATGCTTGACATCGGGCGGGAGGTGCGGTGCAGCAGGGGGCGCGGTAAAACTCAAGAACTGACATGAATTTTCGACATTTCACTGAAATCGTATAGGGATTTGATCAATTCACTAGATTTAGTCTAGGGATTTGGCCAAATCTCTAGATTTGTTTAGGGATATGTTATTATGTTGTAATTATTTGATCATTTGCCGGGATTTGATCAAATCGCTTAGGGATTCGGCCAAGTCCCTAATTTTGGCATATCCCTGCGACATATACATATCTTCCCTCTTTAATAAAGTAAAGAACGTAAGTAAAAAAAACAGTCTGACAAACAATAATGTTTAAAAAACATATTCAAACCCATTTTAGTAGTTAATCGTTTTCTTCACATTTCGACCTGTTTCCATTGAACAATTTTCAAAATAATATTTTTTATATATCATATACCGACTATTATAAAGGTACACTGTTGTCAGAAGCAACATAACAAAAGTAAATAACGTGAGTAAGAACAAGAACAAAGACTGTTAAACGCTGCGCATACGCATCCGTACACGTACTTACTAACCGCGCTAACCAATGAGTCAGTGGGCAAACATTTCCGGCAGGTGAAAGACCAAAGACGGTGTACATACATACAGTCACGCCTGTATCCTTTATGGGGTAGGTACAACAACAACAGACTTTAAACACCGCGCATACGCATCCGCATTAAGTATACTCTAACTGCGCTTACTAATGGGCAAACCTTTCCGGAAGATGGAAGACCAAAGATTGTGTATATACATACAGTCACGCTTGTATCCCTTATGGGGTAGGTATAACAACAACAACAGACTTTAAATACTGCGCATGCGCATCCGTACTAAGTATACTCTAACTGCGCTAACCAATGAGTCAGATGGCAAACATTTCCGGAAGGTGAAAGACCAAAAATGGTGTAGTTTTATTAATATTTGTCGCATATTTTTTATTATATCCAAAATCTTTGACAACCCTCATAGGGCAGTTGGAACAATAGGCATATTGATTGGGTGGCTAAAAAAATCAAAACGCTAAAATACTGTGGATCTCATCAGTTCCAAAAAAAATGCACATTTAATAATCGAGTTCAAAATATAGAAGTTATTGATTTGAGTAGTACAATATTTACTAAGGACTGACGTCATAGCTCGCTATTTTCATATAAAAAAACGTTTTGACATTACATAAAAAGTTTCTGATTTGACTAGCAGGAAACTAGCGTATGTACTGTACATACGCGACCGACCGTAATATACCTACTTAAATAATCTATCTTAAATAACCCTCAAAACTTCGTCAGACGTGGTGGAACGACCTTTGTTTAGGTCGTTTACGTTCGCCTACCCCATTAGGGATAAAGGCGTGACTATATGTATGTATGTATGTATACGCGACCGAGATATCTGTTCCGTTGAGTAGAGTAGTAGAGCTTCGCTATGATAGCTGTCATCGCTTTTAGCACTGTCAATTCAGAACCTAGCCTTTAGTTACAAATATCGCCACCTGGGGCCTATTTAATAAAACTGACTATGGGCTAGATTCTAGATTCCACCGGCTAAAACTCAAATTAAAATCTATCTGTCACATTCAAAATAATAAAATTTAAAAAGGCAACCGATTTATACTCTATGGCTAGATTTTGACGCGCTTTTGCACGTTTCCCCAGTATTTCTGACAATTTTATTCGCCATATCATACGTCGGCGGAAAAAATGACAGATAACGATAAAACCACCGACTATAAATCAAAACCCGGAGAGAATAGATCTCCTGTCCTTTACCAATGTTTTTAGTATGAAAGTGACAAATAGATTTTAATTTTAGTTTTAGCCAGAAAATCGTAGTTCATTGCTTAGTTGATTTTCTAGTATGATACAAGTAAGATGTTGCCTATTGTTTCAATTTATAAGTTTACTTTAATGTTTAATTCTTAAAACAATAAAGATTTTAATAAGATAATCTGCTATGCAAAGTCTCCGAATTGTCATTGTCAAATTGTCATAGTCAGTTTTTTTTAAATGGGCAACTGAACAGCTAAGTCGGTGGTATTGTAGTATTAATTTCCATGACTTTCTTAGCAAATATAAAATGTAAAGAAATAAATAGGCTAAATAGATTTCACATTTATTTTATTAGGAAAAGAGGTTTCTTCAGGACCAGGATAGGATGAGTAGGGGCAGGAACAGGTTTCAGGGTGGCACAGCAAGGGTCGTCTGTAAACATAAAAGAGAAACTAAACTTTATAATTCCAAAAAAGTCATTTCAATTGACAGCTAGTAGTAATTTTTAACCGAATTCTTAAAAAAAGGAGGTTCTCAATTCGTTGTGAAATTATATGAATTGGATGATTTTGTTAGTTAATTTTTCAACCAAAATGTTTGATGATGATGATTGACAGTTTTTCATACTAACATTCGTTTTCAAACAGCTTGTAATATTCAGTTTTTTATTTGAACTTGAAAACGAACGATCCCCTTCAAAAGATCCGACCGGTAGCTAACTAATATTGTCATTGTAACAGAATAAAGTTATAGGAGTTTTCTAGGTATAGGATATTTGAACTCACTTTACTATTTTATTTCATTAATATGAAAAGTAAGAACTTAAAAATACGCCGCGGGCAAGGTTTCAACTTGCGACTTTTGGAATGCCATTTCTTCGTTTTGCCCACTGAGCTACCGGGGCGGTAGTCAGAATGGCGAATTTAATTACTTGAATTCCAATATAATTTGGACTAGTCAAGCCTTGTGTATAGTTGTTAAACTACCTGGCTATAAGAAGCTGACGTCCACTTTAACGTGATAAAAAGAAGTAAGGATTAAATTAGCCATTGTGACTACCGCCCCGGTAGCTCAGTTGGCAGAGCGATGGAACGGCATTCCGAAGGTCGCAGGTTCAAACCCTGCCCACGTAGAATTTTTAATTTCTACTTCTCATATTTATGAAGTGTTCAGAATTCGGTTCGGTTCGGTCCCGTACTGTAGTTAGTCGACTGAGTGCTAAAAATTATCAAAAATATGTAAAATGTGAGGCAATATCATTATTGACTTGAATACGAATTTTAATTTGGGCTGGTCAAGCCCTGCGTAGTGTTTAAAAACTAGATGCTAGATGTCGCTAATGTTGCTATGACGTGTACATAAAGAAATACTATGATGAATTCGTCACTCCCACTACCGTTTCGGTAGCTTAGTGGTAGAGCGATGGCCCGGCATTCCAGAGACGCAGGTTCGAGCCCTGCCCGAAACGAAATTATTATTTTCTCTCTTTCATATTTTAATGAGAATAAGCTGCATTGTGCAATATTTGCCCCATACCACAGCTCGGACACTCCTAACTACAATGTAATTTTGGTCATACATCGACAGACGGCATGTTGCACTTGGTATGACTTTCCGTGCGTGTTATAAGGGTTGTCAACATTTTGTTATACCGCTCATAATCATAACTTGATTAATCTAATGCTTGATTAAACCAACGTTTTAAAGTAGTTCACTGTAACTGAATAGTTAGAATAGATTAGGTTGCATATTTTGTATGAATTAACTTACCGTCTCTCATCACTATGGAATCTAAAATAGTTCCTATTGGAGTCATATCTTGTGGTAGAAAGACATCCGTACACGGAACAGTACCTAACCATCTTTGGAACACAAAACTTTATTATTTCCGTTACACTGGGAAACATGCGCGCGCCATACCCGCTAAGCGTACGCTCGAGGTGGCCCACAATCCGGCGCGGAGTGTGACGTATTTCGAACTGGGGAAGGGAGGTGAATGTCCATTCTGTATGTAGTACATACATACATATAATCACGCCTTTATCCCTAGCAGGGTAGGCAGAGCGTAAACGACCTAAGCAAAGGTCGCGCCGCCACGTTTGACAAAGTTTTGAGGGTTATTTAAGTTAGATTTGTAGGTATATTGCTATAGTGACAGGTTGTCAGCCCATCGCCTAAATTACAATATACTGAAACCCTCAGATCCCTTAGCTGGTTTTTACAGCATGCCGGGGATGATATGCAGCTGGCACATTCTATGTTTTTCTTTCTCTCCCAGGCCAGCATGGAATAGACTGTATGTAGTACTATTAAATATTCTGTGCCCGTACTGTAGATAGTCGACTCCCCTCCAAAAGACCGTTAACTAATTGTCATCGCAACAGAGGTATACTGCTCAATTACTGTATTACGCGGTGCAAAGAGGATGTCACTCATTTAGGGGTCGTCGCTCTCGGACTATTTGTTTATTGCATCTTTGGAGTTTTACAAGTAATGAGAATAATCTGAAGTGCGCAATTGCCCGGTACTATAACTGCTTCTGTGGTCTAGTGGTCAGAGCTGTGGGCTTACGATCCGGTGGTCCTGGGTCCTGGGCTGTATGTAAGAAAAGGATTCCGTGCGAGCTCGTTATGCCATCGGTCCCGGTCGCTGTTGTTGATAGTGGTCGTTACAGAAACTGTGTCAGAGGCGGTTTGAAAACACTGACACTAAGTTTCCTTTTTACGCCACATTCGTTTAAAGCCTGGTCGTACTATTTTCACTTCCATGCTGGACTCGGAGCGAGAGAAAAACATAGAATGTGCCAGCTGCATTTCCTCCCGGGCATGCTGTATAAACCAGCTAAGGGAATCGAGGGTTTCAGTATATTGTAATTTAGGCGATGGGCTGACAACCTGTCACTACAGCAATATACCTACAAATATATCTTAAATAACCCTCGAAACTTTGTCAGACGTGGCGGAACGACCTTTGTTTAGTTCATTTACGCTCTGCCTACCCCATTAGGGATAAAGGCGCGATTATATGTATGTATGTATGTACGAATTGGAAGAAGTGTGCAATGCAGGCTTAGAGCATCGTCAGCAATTGCGGTTTTAAAAAAAAAAAACTTCAAATGCTTTATAAATTGATTTCCTATTTTTTTTTTCGTTTTAAAGTTGAAACTTCTCCACATGAGTACAAATGAGACGAGATTTAAATAAGTTTGTACTTCACTTGATAAATAAATACAGCAATTATTAAGTAATTTGTATAAGAAACTAAGTTTTTGTAGACCATCATGGAAAACCACGTCATACGAGCAAAAAATAAAAAACATATTAAATTACCTACTCTGCAACCTATTTTTAATTCTGTAGTACCTAATAGTAGTAGTATAAGAAGTTTGTAATATTGTTTTGTGTATGGGCTAAATAAGATAAGATAAGAAGATATAGGTACCTACATCACTTCATAGTATAAAACAAAGTCGCTTTCTCTGTCCCTATATCCCTATGTATGCATAAATCTTTAAAACTACGCAACGGATTTTAATGCGGTTTCTTTTAATGGATAGTGTGATTCAAGAGGAAGGTTTATATGTATAATGCATGTGTAATATAGTAGGGATACACTGATAATTTACGTGCGAAGCCGGGGCGGATCGCTAGTATGAGTATCTTTCATCATCAAGGTATTTCCATGATGGCCTGGGAGCGAGAGAAAAACATAGAATGTGCCAGCTGCATTTCCTCACGGGCATGCTGTAAAAACCAGCTAAGGGATTCGAGGGTTTCAGTATATTATAATTCAGGCAACGGGCTGACAACCTGTCACTACAGCAATATTCGTACAAATCTATCTTAAATAACCAAATTACAAATCTATCTTAAAAATTTCTTGACTGATGTGGCGGAACGACCTTTGTTTAGGTCGTTTACGGTCTGCCTACCCTATTAGGGATAAAGGCGTGATTATATGTATGCATGTAGGTATTTTCCCACATAAATTGGAAATTATGCTATCGCAATGTGTTTCAAGAATGCAAGTCATACTTCGGTAAAAAAAAACCATCAAGGTCAGCAAGAAAAGCGAGCCGGTAACAAAACTGACATACTCGTAATAAACAATAAATTTTGCATTAATACATACATACATACATATAGTCACGCCTTTATCCCTAATGGGGTAGGCAGAGCGTAAACGACCAAAACAAAAGTCGTCCCGCCACGTCTGACAAAGTTTTGAGGGTTATTTAAGATATATGGTTAAATAAATGATTTGATTTGATTTGATATATTTTGTAGGTATATTGATGTAGTGACAGGTTGTCAGCCCATCGCCTAAATTTCAATATACTGAAACCCTCGGATCCCTTAGCTGATTTTTACAGCATGCCCGGGAGGAAATGCAGCTGGCACATTCTATGTTTTTCTCTCGCTCTCAGTCCAGCATGGAAGCAAGCAAGCATTAATATCATTGTTAAATTGTAATATACGGATCATTTAACGCGAATTTATTCGGAGGTAAATATGTTATAAAAATACTTACTTAATTATATTCTATAAGAGACCTCTTCCAGCCAACCTAATGGGGATAAAAGATGTGAAATTCACGGGAACAGATACAGTTAGTATAATTTAATTATAAATTGATATGATAACTAGACGCATAGTAAAATTTAAATTAGTATAAAATATAGTAGCTAAAATGCCCGCCCGTTTAAAACAAATATACACAGACTAACTTAGAATAAATTAATAAGATAATTATTTAAATTAAATTAATCACCCATCATAGTTTTATCCCGTATCTCACGGGGTCGGCTACCTAAATCAAATATTGAACTAACAATTGTTTAAAATTAAATTGCACTGTCAATTAGTTAAGATGGCGAAATGTAATTTGAGCGAGTGGCTCTCATGTTTTCTATGGACTGTGTCAAATCGACACAAAGACAAGACATTTAACTGCCTTGTTAAATAGTTTAGGATGACATTTGTAATCTGAGCTTAGTTGTCAACTGTTGTACATACATACATACATATAATCACACCTTTATCCCTAATGGGGTAGGCAGAGCGTAAACAACCCAAACAAAGGTCGCTCCGCCACGTCTGAGAAAGTATTTTTAAGATAGATTTGTAATTTGGTTATTGAGGATAGATTTGCTGGTATATCGCTGTAGTGACAGGTTGTCAGCCTATCGCCTAAATTAAAATATACTGAAACCCTCGGATCCCTTAGATGGTTTTTACAGCATGCTCGGGAGGAAATGCAGCTGGCACATTATATGTTTTTTTCTTCCTCCCAGGCCAGCATGGTAGAAATCAAAAGAAGCATCTGTTGTCATTATGTTTTATATGTCAAATCGACTCAAATTTGAAAAACAACAAACTATTTACTAGAATTTAAAGACTATAAGATAAGTATTTCATTCCGTCGTCCATATAAAGATATTCTGTGTTCCATTAACTAAATGACTCTCCATTTCCCAAGTCAAACGGTGGTATAAAAAACCGGTTAAATAACATCATTTTCGCAAAGCAAATTGACAAACTTCTCACACAATATCATTAGAGAACGGGATTTAGCAAGCAGCCATTTTGAAATTAAATCGAGCGATTTTTTATGTATCCGCTAAATATATCATCCATTAGGCAGGAATTTAGATTAGAATCTTGGAATTGAATAATATTATACGTGTTACGTTATTTATACAGAAATTTGCAGAACTTGAATTAAATTCTACATCACATAGTATTATGTATTTATTCAGAAAAATACCTTTCGGCTTGAAAAGCCTGCCATCCGGGCAAAAGCCTAATCAAGCAATCTGTCTGGTTTCCCTTCTGGGTTGCCGAGATCAGAGGTCAGATGGGAGACGCTCTATGTAAAAACCAGTACCCTAGATTACGCAGCCAACCCCGTCAGATACGGGTTAAGGCTAGGGAGATGATTCAGAAAAATACCAAAGTTTATTAACTATGGCCTTAGTCAGAAGGTCCGGCATTTCATTCTTATCATCAAAATTAATAATTATTTTTATAGCGACAGTCATAAATACAACGTTGCGATTTTAGAGATAAAGGTGAATACTAATGAAAATATATTTATTGGTATGAGTATACAATACAGTATTTACAATAACTTGATAAAATAAAATAAACTAAAGGGATAGGTAGGGTTGCTTCTATGCTGGACTGGGAGCGAGAGAAAAACATAGAATGTGCCAGCTGTAAAAATCAGCTAAGGGATTCAAGGGCTTCAGTGTATTGCAATTTAGGAGATAGGCTGACAACATGTCACTACAGCGATACACATTTCAGTCTAAAATAGCCCTCAAAACTTGTCAGACGTGGCGGAACGACCTTTTCTGTTAGTTTACGCTCTGCCTACCCCATTCGGGATAAAGGCGTGATTATATGGTATGTATGGTATGGTATTTCCGATTATAAAATTAGACAACCCAAATTAAGTATACAGTAATAGTATAAAATGCTGGACATGATCCTCTACCATTTGAAGGGCATATTATTTGTCATCTTCTTCTTAAATTTAAGTGCTAGGCACGCCTATCTCTGTCTTCTGCCAACGATTTGTCATACCATGATATTATTCTTTATACTGAGAAAAACATAGAATGTGCCAGCTGCATATCCTCCCGGGCATGCTGTAAAAACCAGCTCAGGAATATATTGCAATTTAGGCGATGATTGACAACCTGTCACTACAGCAATATACCTATCTTAAGTAACCCTCAACATTTTGTCATCCGTGGCAGAACGACCTACGTTAAGGTCGTTTACGCTCTGCCTACACCGTTAGAGATTATATGTATGTAAGTACAAAGGTATTATATTTACAAGGATCGCTGCTACCCATTATCTGAATTTATCTCTCAATCGAATTCTACAATAGTTTCGTATTTGCTAGTGATTAAAAAGATCAAAAGATGTTTTCTTTCCTTAAGCACACCCCATACAAAATTGACAAACAGCTGATTGATATGCTATGTGAAGTTTTGCTTTAAGTATTTTAAGTTAACCCGTGGTCTTTTGTCACCACAACGTACATACAATAGATAGAGACAGTGAAATCTGCAATTCTTTGGCAGTCACATTCATGGTACTCCAACTAGAATGACACGGCTATATGCACTGCAGTGTGATGACCTTGGCAGACCGAATACTGCAACGGAAACCAGCTCGTAATGCGACTGCACTTTCCTAAGGTCCCTTCAACATCATATAATGTGATGTGATGAAGTAGCTAACAGAAATCCTTAGGTGGTGCAACTACAATTTTTATTTATTTATCTTATGGTATTATTTGTGGCAAGGGCCAGAGCAGCAGCTGGTTTTGTTACACCTTTAGCACCGCCCGGGGTCACGTGTAGGGTTTTTAAGGTATTCCTACGGACGTGGAGCAACATCGACCTGTAGCGTCCACTATTAGAAACAGTGACCGGGACTAACGTGCCCTCCGAAGCACGAAATCCGTTTTCGTCTAGACAATCAGGTGGATTCGGTGGATTCTCACAAAGTGCTAAATTTACAAATATCAACTACCTGGGAATCGAATCCAGGACCTCCGGAACGTAAGGCCATGGCTCTGACCACCAGACCACGGAGGCAGTTGTCTACAATCTTTCAACGGTCCTTCTACTCCCACCTACAATGACACGGCCATATGCACTGCAGTGTGACGACCTTGGCAGACCGAATACCGCAACGGAAACCAGCTCGCAATGCGACTGCACTTTCCTACGTCCTTGCCACTATTATAAATCTAGAATTTAGTTTTACATACATACATAATAATCACGCCTTTATCCCTAATGGGGTAGGCAGAGCGTAAACGACCAAAACAAAGGTCGTTCCGTCACGTCTGACATTGTTTTGAAGGTTATTTTAAATAGATTTGTAGGTAAATTGCTGTAGTGACAGGTTGTCAGCCCAGTGCCTAAGTTACAATATACTGAAACCCTTGCATCCCTTAACTGGTTTTTACAGCATGCCCGGGAGGAAATGCAGCTGGCACATTCTGTGTTTCTCTTTCGCTCCCAGGCCAGCATGGAAGAACTTTGTTTACCTCTATTCCAAAATCGAGTTGGACATACTATAACGTTTTCTGCAATATACCTTTCCAGAAATAAATAATCATGCTAAGTGTGCATTTCGATTCGATTGATTTAAAAATACAGGTCCGGCTCTAGTTTTCACTACGACACTAATCAGACCTTGGCCAGGAGCTGTCTCGATGGAACGAACACGCCACAATAATGGTGAAAGCCCGCTGAGACCGCGTTCGACTTCGCTCGATCAGTTCTAGTAAACAAACGAACTGTCACAACGTAATTTAGGCCCGTAATTATAAACAGCACTTGAGACTGACAGCTAATTTGAGTTTGTATCACAAATGACATTTCAGAACAAAAGAACCTGTCAAATCCATACTTAATATTACCCACAATCTTGAGATCGCTTTATAAATACGAACCCTAATTTATTTACTTCTGTGCAAATCTGCTACACTCAGGTTTTGAACCGTTTTGGCCACCACGTCCTACAAAATAATAATGTCGAGACATTTTTGCAAGTGCCTACATTTTTGCGGCATTTTTGTATTGCTTGAGTACAGAACACTACAGTTTTGTTGTTTTGAAAGTATTTCTATGTCATAGAAATATGGTATTACAAAACAATGATGCGAATAATATGCGAAAAATTAATTAGTCAAACAAACAAAGTCGCAAGCTAATGAAAACACACTACGTACTGTTTCTGTAATAATAAAAATAATTAAAAACCCGCTTCATAACCTAGTTTTTACTCACCTTTTTGCGTTAATAATAGGTTTACTTACAACGAAATTACGTTGTATTTTACTATGAGAGCAGACCAAACTATAATTTTAATATTTTTTGCTCTAGCCTATAAATAACGTGTGCAGCAAAAAATCTAAAACATCATTAAAGAAATTTATGTTCAATCGGGCACAATGTACGCTGCCTTCGTTATCTCACTGGCTAGATGGAAAGTGACGATATAGGCGGCATGTGCATAGCCGCTACGGAATTTCTTATAAAAAAGAAAAATAACTTGCGCGCGAAAATAATAAAACATGGCGGCTGTTTACTTAATGGCGCGAAGTTGTGAGATGTGGTTTGTAGGTGCAATTATATTTGTGACTAGTTCTTGCTTCGTATTATTTGTGGTAATAAGATGTCTTCTAGTGGTAAAAAGTAGTCTATCTTGTTTTTCGCTCATTTACGCCATAAGTCTCTATGCTGATCTGTTGTTTAGTTTTTAAACATCAAAGAAATAGGGGAGGGCTTTGTCCAGCTGTGGGACAGTGTAGGCTAGTGTAAAAAAAGAAATACAGACAGGTTCAGGAGTGATATAAGTTTGTAAAACATTTACGATAAGTTCTTTGTCAAAGTAATTTATATTATAAAAGAAATAGTGAAAAGACTCGCATAATATTATTTGTGTAAGTTGCCGTGGATATTAGTTACATTTTCTATTTGTACTCTTTTCATGTCCTACTTTATATAGACGAGTGTTCGGACTTCGAATTCGAATTTATTTTCCTGACCTTAATTAGTTGTTTCAGTAACATAAGTAGGCAAATCTAATTAAATTTAAGCTTTGAGTAAATATCAATAGTTGTAAAAAGTAGCTAATCTTTCTGTGTTTTAAGTTTTTTTTTAGGTATCTACATACACGTTTTGCATTATTTGAAAATACGTATTCTTACGATGTCACGTATAAATTGGAACTTCGTTCGACTACTGCGGGAAACTAAGGAGTGAATAAGTGGTAATTAAATTGCATAAGGTTATTGCAAAAATGTCTCTGAAATCGTCTTCTGAAAAAGTGAAATGCTGTATGCCTAATGGTGAGACTACTTAGTTAATGAATGAAATAAAAATTAAATTCATGTTGCCAGCGTAAAACAAAATCGAAATCGTGAATTTTACGAAGCGTAACGTTTTAAAATCTGCTATTACGCGTTACCCCTCGGTGACGTGAGTGCGTGGTGTGTAATCTTTGATTATCTTGATTTTTACGGTATTTTTAATAGAAATAAGTTTCTTCCATGCTGGACTGGGAGCGAGAGAAAACATAGAATGTGTCAGCTGCATTTCCTCCCGGGCATAAAAATCAGCTAAGGGATTCGAGGGTTTCAGTATATTGCAATTTAGGCGATGGGCTGACAACCTGTCACTACAGCAATATACCTACAAATCGATCTTAAATTACCCTCTAAACTTTGTCAGACGTGGCGGAACGACCTTTATTTAGGTCATTTACGCTCTGCCTACGCCATTAGGAATAAAGGCGTGACGATATTGTATGTATATATAAGTAGTGAAATAGGTATATATTTTACTTGATGGAGGGAAGACCAAGAAAGTTTTTAGTCACCATCACATCATTCAAGAATGTTTGCTATTACCAGTAGGTTTCTTTGTATAGTTCCTTTCATCCTAATCCTAAATTATATATTTTTCTTCATGTTGTGTCCAGGGGTATTTAAAGATAGAAGTCTAAAGGCCGCTCCACACTCTCGCGAGAATCTCGCGAGAAAGCGAGAAAAACATTAGAAACGTGAATGTGGAGCCGATTCACATATTCTTCGCGGGTTCTCGCCTTGTTCTCCGAATTTTGTCGGTTTTTTGGTGCGAGACAAAGGGCTGAGAAGCGAGAAAAGGACAAGAACTTGAACGCGCTCCACACTCGCGAATTTCTCAGTGGCCAGCGAGACGCCGATTAGATCAGTCGTGTATTGTGGTGTTAAATGTCAACGTCATCATGAGCGTGGATTGGACAAACGAACTGAAGCTTACATTTCTTGAATGTTTTCATGCTGAAGCAGTTTTGTGGAAATTAAATTTAAAAGATTACAAAAACAAATTGATTTTTTTTTCCTATGTTGAATATAAGCATAATTATAATATGTAAATGCGCACATCAATAGGCTTGTCGCAGCAGCAACTTCTACGTCCATTGTTGTCGAGCGCGAGAACTGTAATGAGAACCTCGCGAGTGTGGACACAGAAACAGTTCTTGAGAGAACCTCGCCGAGATTCTCGCCGAGGTTCTCGGCGAGAATTCTCGCGAGAGTGTGGAGCGGCCTTTATAGAACCTTTTTATATAGGAAATATTTTATTCCCACAGGAAACTGGGAAGTCTTGCCTGACATCGTGGTTTGAAAAGTTACCATGACAATAATATTTTAATTTAAAAAAGTTAGTAAATACGTTAAGATTCCTTGTTATTAGTTTTATCTAGCCCATGTTGCGTATATCTAACCATCAAAGTTATCTAATCTAACTACAATTCCGGTCTGTTTAGTTAACCTCAAATTATAGTTCTTTTTTCTAGGTAAATTGCTTGTTTGCTTCAAGTTACAATTAAACCTCATCTTATAAGACCTGCGTTATGATGGTATATTGACTTGTTAGCCTTATTATGATAAAATTATACTGTCTGTAGTAAGAAACTGAATAGTCATTCACAAACGCCATAAAAAGCATGGGATTTAGAAATAGAACCCCATTGTCGAAGCGGTTATAACCGGCTGACAACAATATGATGTTAAAATTGTTACTATAATAGGGGAAACACCAAAGATTGTAGCTGTAACCTTGTAGATAAACGAACTAAATTATCAGGTACGTCGTAAGCACGATAAAATACTCTAGTTTTTGTTCGTACACTCATTATTTGTATCATAATGAAAGTGAAAACTCGAACGCCGACTAGTATTTCATATCACGCGAAATAAATTTGCTCGTAAAGAGGCCAGTGTTGTTGTTTTATCATTATAAGGCTTTCGTTTTAATCCTAGCTGCCAGTATCCAAATATAAAATAACTCGAATTTGAAAAAGGAACACTGCAAGACTGCTGCAGGCCTAGCTTACTGATTGGAGAAGTGCGTCATAGAACGTCATAATGTGGCGTCCATATGCCGGTGCATGAAAACGTGGGAAAGTGCTGTGTATTTTTACCTGCTATCCTCAATACTGCACGATCAGCCGGGTCAAGCTGGAGAATGGACAAAGGCTTGTCCTTTGCCCATTCTTTCAAGCTGAAGTCGTTCTCGAACTCCATTTTTCTGTCATCCAAAACACGAACTTTGGCACGGACCCTCGCACATAATTGAATATCTCACACAACCACAACCGCGCACGAAGCAAAACGACACATTTTGTATAATAAATCACACGAAAATAAAAAGTAAACAAAACGTTACACTCATCGTCGGAAAATCGATAAACGCCACAAGGATACGGCCAGTGCGTATCTTGAAAACACTTCGTTTCACTGTTTCAAATCACTTTCGTTCCAGCAACTGAGTAAAATTGCGAAAGTATAACAATTATTCAACTACAACGAAAAGCAATTAGTGGGGACGGAGCCACAATACTGCGTTTTTAGGTTATTTACTAGCGCCGAGCGTCATACACCGGACCGGCGGGCAGACATGATGCGACTGAATAGTTTTTGGAACGCCACGGAGCGTCGCCACCGGCACTCAGCTGTTCTCGCGCATGCACTCGTAAATATAACCCGACCAATTTACCCGCTCGCCGTTAAAACTCTGTACCGTACAAAACGTCTCACTGATAGAATTTTGACGGATATTCGTAATTGGTTCCATTTTTAAGGACTGGTAACGCCATCTGTTTTTGAATATGGTAGAATAATTTCGACAGGTGGCCGTGTGAGCGTGCGCACGTGTCATCGCCTGATAACACGATATGAAAACTGATAACAAAACAAGTATTGAACGTATCGGTATAAAAAAATTAAGCGCTAAATTCAAAAGGCGCGCGAAAGTAAAACGTGTCAGACAAACCTTCCCTTTTTTACATTTTTATTATTATTTATTTTATATCAAAATTTTAACACGATAGTCTTGAGTCCTGACCTTAAGTAGATTAAAAAAAACTCCGCTAGGACTAGGAGTGAAATCTTCTTCTGTCGAGTGGGCATCGAGTCTATCGAACCGATAAACCCTGGCGTCAGAGTTTTTAAAGCGCCTAGTAGCACAACTATCAGGCCTCTGACATGGTTTGAGTAACGACCAATATCAAAGACAGCGACCGGGACCGACGACGGCGAAGGCCGTGGGCCGTCTGCCGCCCGTCGCCCGCGCACGGACCCGCCCTTTGCGAACCTCCCAGAAATCAGATTTTATTTTTTTTCTCCAAAACTAATAATCGAAATAAAAAAACAAGCAGATCACATTTTTAGTGTTTATGATTTATAACGTTCAAAATAATTATCATAAATGCAAGTCGTTAAGTGCAAGTAAATTAAAAAAGTTTAGTCAATGTTTTAGACACGGAAAGAGGGCCAGAAGAATTCGTATTTCTCATTAATTACTCAATATTTTTAAATAATCTTAAGAGTGTAATGAAGAGCTGAGACCAACCTACAACATATAATTATCTCATATTTTTTATGTAACGATAAAGTATACTTTATAAGCCTTGTAAGCGACCGAAATATCCCGAGAGCCCCTTAACGGAGTTAAATAGTGTTCTGCGAAATAAATATATCTTGCAAAAAATATTAACAGCGTTCGCATAACTGCTTAGCTAAGTTAAGTAGTTGGCTGGAGACTCCAACTTGGAGTTGGACAAGGACTTTTTGCTCCTCGTACACCGACTGCACCAAACACCTACTCATCCACTTCAGCTGATTATGATGAAGTCCTGTTATCCTCATCAGGGAATAGGGCTTGAAGAAGGGATTTCCATTGCTCTCGATCTTGCGCGGTAATTTCTAGGTCTTCCCAGCCGAAACCAGTCGATGCGGCCTCTTTTTCAACTGCGCGCCTCCAGATAGGCGGCCCAGTTTGTTCACGAACACCTGAAGTCTACCGGTAACTTCTTTCTTGACGAGCCATGTCTCGCATCCGTATAAGAAGACTGACTTGACATTAG
Organism: Scrobipalpa costella; assembly: GCA_949820665.1. Classification (NCBI taxonomy): domain Eukaryota; kingdom Metazoa; phylum Arthropoda; class Insecta; order Lepidoptera; family Gelechiidae; genus Scrobipalpa; species Scrobipalpa costella. The sequence goes on from OX463315.1 coordinate 15,083,461, forward strand.
AGTTGAATACTCTGATCCTCGTACGCGTAGTGTTGAAGGAAGACGTCCAAACAGGCTTCAGCTTATGCTGCTCTAGCTTTGTTGATGCGCGCTTTTATATCTGGTTCTGCACCCCCTAGCGAGTCCACGACGCTGCCCAGGTAGGTAAAACACTGTATTTAGGCGCATGTATTTGGTCTTGCAACAGTTGATGGTATTCCTCTCTCTTCTCTACTAGTGATTCTACGCGTCACATCATCCAAGACTATGAGGAAAAGCAGCGGAGACAGCAAACAGCCCTGTTTCACTCCGGCATGCAGCAGTCACTGTAATTGGATCGGTTAAATGTTCCTTATGCATCACTCGGCAAGAAGAACTCTCATAAAGGCACTTGATAATTTGTATAGCCTTTGCTGGTATACCTCTTTGCTTTAGGAATCGCCATATACTAGACCATATTTTAACCCGAACCCGAGTGTAGAGCTCGTTCCGCCTTTAATGGCATTGTTCCAAGATCATACGCAGGACATTGATGGTCGGTGCAAGATCGCCCCGCTCTGAACCCACTCTGTACATCCCTTAGCGTATAGTCAACTGCACTCGTCATTCTGTGCAGCAGGACCTTGCACAGGATCTTCGAGCAAACTGGCAGCAAGTTAATTCCTCTCCAATTCGAGCATTGGGACAGAGAAGACGCCTTTCTTGGGCAACTTGATGATAATGCCTTCTTTCCAGCTGTCAGGCACTTTTCCTGTTTCCCACACGGCCATCATTAGGGGCATCAGTATTTCAGCCGTCATGTCCGCGTTGGTCGTCAATGTTTCAACCGGAATGCCATAATTACCAGGAGCTTTACCACTCTTTAGGCTTTTAATTGCACGTGAGAAATCAAAAAAATAGTATGTTTATTAAGAATGTACTTTTTGCAGTGCCCTAACAGGGTCATGTGAGCACAATATATTATAAGTACCACCATTGTTAACCACATGAAGCAAATAAACGAATATACATACATACATATAATCACGCCTTTATCCCTAATGGGGTAGGCAGAGTGTAAACGAAATAAACTAAGGTGTTCCGCCACGTCTGAAAATATTTTAAGGGTTATAAAAACCAGCTAAGGGATTCGAGGATTTCAGCATATTGTAAGTTAGGCGATAGGCTGACAACCTGTCACTTTAGCAATATAGGTACATAATCATCTGTAATAAAATAACCCTCAAAACTTGTCGGACGTGGCGGAACGACCTTTGTTTAGGTCGTTTACGCCCTGCCTACCCCGTTAGGGATATAGGCGTGCTTTTATGTATGTATGTATTATGTTATTCAAGATAGATATGTAGGTATATTGCTGTAGTGACAGGTTGGCTGCCCGTCGTCTAAATTGCAATATACTAAAACCCTCGAATTCCTGAGCTGGTTTTTACAGCATGCCCGGGAGGAAATGCAGCTGACACATTCTATGTTTTTCTTTTGCTCCCAGTCCAGCATGGAAGAAGGAATAAACGAATATGAATATGAGATTTCAGCTTTGTCTGGAGGATCGTGGTTTATTGAAAGCTTATTTTTATTTGAATTTATTTAAAGGTGGAGTGGACCTGCCAAACAAAGACAGTAAAGAAGGTGACGAAACGAAACCAATGAAAAAGAAACACAATTGAACATTTCGAGATGAAACGAACGATTGTTTTCTTTGTAACGAACATACCCATAGTGTGGTTGTCATGGCAACGAAATGTCAAACAACCGGTGTTGTGAAAAAGGGTTGTGTTTTGAGAAAATTACATATTTTCGCTATTTTCATCACTTTCCAAGCTGAAATTGTTGTAAAATACAAAGTACTATATGTTGTCTGTTCTTGTTTATCATTTGTATAAAGCAAATAGAATTACAAACTTTGGGAATGTGGAAGTTATGTAACACAAAAGTTTTGTCAATAATAATCGAAAATAAAGTTATTGAACCAAGGTTCTGACCTACTTTCACAGTTTTCCTTACTAGATCTGACCTAATAAACGTTTTACAAACCTCGCTATCCCAAAATCTAATAAGAAACTGTGAAAATTTTACATTTGAATACTTTTCATTAGTTACATTATATTAAGTTTGGTAAAGACAAAAATGGCAAGTAAAAGTGATTCTAAAGGAAGCTGAGAATGTCTGAGAGTTTTGTTCATACATCGCCCATAGTAAGTAAAACAAAGGTCTTTGTTATAGTAGTTATAAAATGTTTTCATTAACCAACCTTCCAGTTATAAAGTTATAATTTTATCCTATTGTGTCGTTAACTATTTAATATTACTTATAATAGAAATATTAAATAAGGGAACTGAATGTTTTTATTTGTACCTACTTACTTAACACTTTTGTATCATTCCTTTCATTTTCATTGCATGTAATGTAGATATTAGAAATATTATTTTAATGACTCATGGTATGATATGGGAAAGCTATGGCTTTTTCTCTGTAAAAGTTGTTATCTGAGCAGTTCCACTAGTTTAAAGGACGCTGTCCCTTACACCCTGTATAGGGAATCTTTTTTGAGACACAGTGCAGAACCTAATTATTATAATTTTACCTTATTTACAGGGATTCAACTATGACAGAGTGTCAAAAAAGATCTTAGTCCGAATAAGCCCTGAGAAACACACTTTCTCTGGTAACTTTACTCCATTTCACCGCCAACACAAAATAGAAAAAGTAAATATAATAAATATACATACAAACTTATAATCACGCCTTTATCCCTAATGGGGTAGGCAGAGCGTAAACGACCTAAACAAAAGTCGTTCTGCCACGTCTGACAAAGTTTTGAGGGTTATTTAAGACAGATTTGTAGGTTTATTGCTATAGTGACAGGTTGTCAGCCCATCGCCTGAATTGTAATATACTGAAACCCTCGGATCCCTTATCTGGTTTTTATAGCATGCCCGGGAGGAAATGAAGCTGGCACATTCTATGTTTTTCTCTCGCTCCCAGTCCAGCATGAAGACTATAAATATTCTACTTCTTCTTCTTCTTTTGAGTGGGTATCGAGTCTATCGACCCGATCGAATATTCTACTGTAATTAATTGAAAACTTGCTTCATGTATTTATAGCTATGTTACTCATCATTTTGGATTATTTCAGTTAAAGTCGCAAAAGAAGTATGCTTTGCATCTTGCAACTAAACTGAACAACGTTCACATTTTTATTTTTTTTGGGAATTAAAATAATAAATACAATTTGTGGGTACATTGTAATTGATTTTTGTTCAATTCCATTTTCTTTTCTGAGACTCACTGTCTCCTAAATAACCTTAGATGCTATTAGTTCCAGCAGTCTTCCCTGGAGAAACGAGCCAGCATGCGTAAGGATATCCTGGACACCGTGTCTAGAAGGACGGAGACAGTCATTGGACGAGATGAGGTTTATGTTGATGACAACCCGATGTATGAAGATCCACGGGATGTTATTGGTAGGTAGAATTTGTGGTAGATTATGGTGCCTACGAAGCCGGTACTGCGGTAAAATTGACGCATTCGAAATACAATACAATATACTATATTGCACAAAAACACAGAAATTACAAATTACATGAACAGAAAAGTAGTACAATTGGCGGCCTTATTGCTAATGTAGCAATATCTTCCAGGCAACCAGGCAGTAGGAAACAGAGGAATAAAATAAATTAATGACTGTGGTGTTGGAGGAAGATACTTAGAATACTGTGGACCGACTTTAGAACTAACTAGTCTATTCTTCGGAAGCTAAACATTAAATTCATTCTTTGAGCACATAATGCGTTCACGTTTATGCTCTGCCTCCCCCTTAGGGATCTAGGCCTGATTATAATGCGATCATCTAAACACAGCCTGGAGAAGTTAATAATTACTGGCCAAGTGGAAGGTACGCGAGCTCGAGACAGAACGCCTGTGCGTTGGTCAGATGAAATAAAAACGGCAACAAATAGCTCCTTACAAGACGCAACCCATCTTGCCAACTGCGGCTGGAGTTGGAGGACCCTTGCCAATGGTCACAATCCTCAGCATTGCGGAACTGATAAGAAAGAAGACATGTGGACGAGTGTATGAACTTATTTGATGAATGTAGGTAGCTGATGAAATGGGTATAATTATTTTTTTGTTTAAAATGGCTCCTGTCGACTGAGGACAATTCCGCCAGTGTCTAAGTTGGAGAATACTCGTTACCACCTTTTATGGGTTGTAAAAACAACTATCAGTGACAGAGACCGACAGCTTAACATGTGTTCTAAGGCACGGAATCATCTTTCATGATCATGACAGACGATTGGGTGATTCAGCTAGCCCGGATTGTCCAAACCAAACATAACTTTGTGTTATCTCGAATCGAACCCAACCCACAACATCCAAATCAAAATTATTATTATTGCTTATTATTATTATTCCGTATTCTACCGTACTAATGAATACATACATAAAACCACGCCTTCATCCCTTACGGGGTAGACAGAGCGTAAAACGCCTCGTAAAATGCGCAGTCTAACAAAAAATTTAAGCAATTTTAGATTGTAATGTGTGTTGCTGTAGTGACAGGCTGTCAGCCCATCGCCTAAATTACAATACACTTTCCGTCCAATCCCTTTTGCTGACTTCTACAGTATGCCAGGGGGAAGGGCAACTGAAACATTCTGTTTTTCTCCCAGTTCAGCATAGCAGAACCGTACCAATACTCATTTTTTTTTATGTTCTAGGAGAAAAGCCTCCAAAGCCGCCTCGCAAAAAGAACTTCCAGCCACAACCAGTGACGTCATCGCCGAGAAGCAAGGAAAGGTCGCTGAAGAAGAAACTGGCCAAGAAATACGAAGGACTGATCGCCGCTCTCATTGACCGCTGCGAGAATAATGTCGTACAGGTAATAATTAGTTCCATGCTGGACTGAAAGCGATAGAAAAACATAGAATGTTCCAGCTGTCTAGTAAGAACTTCCAGCCACAACCAGTGACGTCATCACCGAGAAGCAAGGAAAGGTCACTTAAGAAAAAGCTGGCAAAGAAGTATGAGGGCCTCATCAGAATATTATGGTGAAATAGCAGGAGCCCCTATTTCTTCTTGTGGGTGTCGTAAAATCTGACAAAGTTATAAGACCCACGGAATGGACTTTTCCTGTGCATTTATTGTCTTGTCAAAGTCAAATCATTTATTTCCAAATAGATTCCTAAGCAGTGGGACATTAACGGCTAGACAAGACAAGACAAGATTCCTAATAACAATTTTATAAAGTCACAAGCGAGTCTTACAAATAAAATTATATCTGTGTCACAAAATAAAATAAAACTATATCACAATGAAGAAGAAGCATGAGAAACTCGCACTTTGCGCCCCTCCTTTCGTTTTATCTTATTCTTACTTTGGCCCTCGTAGCTAGCTAATCCGCCAAGCATAGTCAATCTGATCAGTATGACACTTGGCACATTGGGGAGGGCTCTTATCCGTTGACTGTTACGGTTGGTATAGTGAATAACTGGAAATCATATTCCATAGCTGGTCTGGTAAGCAAAGTGAAAAAAGAACAAAATTTACCAGCCCCTTCTTTTTCCTTGTATACAAAAAATGAGGGTTTCGCCGTTTAGGAGACAATATGGCAACTCGTCAATACCGCAATTTAATTTAATTTTATTTATTATTTTAAGAAAGTGTCGTATTTAAAAAAAAAATGTGTGCTGTTTTTAGATAATATGAACATGTTATGTTGTTTTTAAGTTTATTAAGTTTTTTTGTTTTTTAGATTAAGGAGGAATGTGCAGTGCCAAGACAAACCTTTTTAAGGTTTATTGGTACTAAGAATTTGAAGTCTGTAGAATCTTCTTTATGTGAAATAAATAAATAATAATAAATAATCGTACTTGAAATAGCCCTCAAAATAAACGGCTTTAATTAATCCTTTAGTGCTCTGCCTAGCCCATAAAAACACTAGTATAGTTTTAAATTGTTACAGATATCAGAAAAAGACTCCTACATAGCAAAACTGAAAGAGAAACTCAAAACAGTTCTTGAATACAACAAACTATTCGCCGACGAGAATGATACGCTCAAGAACCAATATACAACTCTTGTCAAATATGTAGAAGAGTGCAAGAGAACTATAAAAGAAGAGAGGGAGAAGAATGGAGTGCTGGAAGAGAGGGTCAAGAGATTTGAAGTGCCTGTTAGAGGTAATATAATAGAATAACTTTTATTTATTTATTTATTTTTACTTCCATGCTGGACTGGGAGAGATAGAAAAACATAGCATGTTCCAGCTGCCCTTCCTCCCGGGCATGCTGTTGAAGTCAGCAAAAGGGACTCGAGGGTTACAGTGTATTGTAATTTAGGCGATAGGCTGACAACCTGTCACTATAGCAATACATATTACAATCTAAAATTGCCCTCAATTTTTGTCAGACGTGGCGAAAGCGCCTTTTACGAGGAGTTAAACGCTCTGCCTACCCCGTAAGGGATAAAGGCGTGATTTATGTATGTATGTATTTTAACAATTTGTTGCACCAGGCAGGCACATACATAGAAGAACACAAGACAATTTTATTTTATCACTAAACTAGCTACCCGGCTTCGCACGGAAATTATCAGTGTTTCTCTTCTATATTATGCATGTATTATACATATAAACCTTCCTCTTGAATCACTCTATCCATTAAAAGAAACCGCATGAAAAAACCGTTGCGTAGTTTTAAAGATTTATGCATACATAGGGATATAGGGACAGAGAAAGCGACTTTGTTTTATACTATGTAGTGATGACGAACAAGTGTTATTGATACTGACGATTTTATTGTTGTTATTTGTAATTAATTACATAGGGAAATGTTGGGGAATTAAGTTCATACCCTAAAATAAGGTCAGCATTTTTTAAAATCTTATTGTAAAACTAATTATTAATTGTCACGTAAACAGTGTGACCTACAAAATAATTTGCATTCAAACTATTTGAATTTAAGTGAAACATTCTAAATAAAATTTAATAATGGGCACTCACTTTGAAATATTAGACTAGTATTTCACGACATGTTTCGGGACATTCGGCGCGGCCGGATACACAACTGATGAAGGGACTCCGAATGTCCCAAAACATGTCGTGAAGTACGCGACTTATATTCCAAAGTGAGTGCCCGTTATTCAATTTTATTCATAATTTGCATTTATGTTTTTCATAGGCGCCTTAGCCTTTTAGGCCTTTAGCCTTCTTACACAAACATTGCAGTATTTATTTGCAGTATTTCAATACAGGTATTTATTTATATCTTGTTTATATTTATGTAATAGATTTACATTATATAAGTATTTTACAGTAGTTTTATTTTATTAGTAAGTATAAAAATTTTGTGCACGTTATATCCGCGTATCATCAAAAAAATATCTTCTGTAGGTCTGCTGTAAGAAATTTATTTTTAGAAATAAGCTGTGCCTGTTGTGTCTTTGTTTTGTATGTCCTATTTTTATGATGTTTTTGTGTACAATAAATTGTTAAATAAATAATAATAGATAAAAATTCAACCTCCAAGTTTATAGAGATTGTTTAAACGCCAGGGCCTTAAAAGCATCTGGGTGTACACGAACCATCGTCGACTCTTTCTCAGTCATGCAGGTCATGTTCACAATTGACCCAGCCAGACTAGACTAGACTTATAAAAAAAATACTTAAAAAATTATAAAAAAGCAGATCTACGAACATTATCATCTTCGATTTACCGGAATCTTCTAATAGCGAAGCAGATGGAAGAAAAGAAAATGACAGAAAGGCTTGCGAAGCAGTGATCACAAAAAACAACCTCTATGACCTCTCTCTCTAACTCTATTAAAAATACTAGCTAAAAAAGCACTATGACCTATCTAACTTTGATGCCCTATTAAATCGAGACCAAAATAGCAGTTTGCGAGGTCATAGCATGTAACTGACAACTTATTTCTCACACAACAACCCACACAAGCACTTCCTTTCAAATTGAGTGGTTGCTAACTGGAACAAGCTACCTCAAGATGTAGTGACACAATACAAATGTCTTTAAGAACAAATTGGACAAATACCTACAAAACTTCAATAAGACAAGCTAATCGTGAACAGTGGGATACAGGCACTATCAGTTGCTACAACTGCCTGCCTGATCACTACATAGTATAAAACAAAGTCGCTTTCTCTGTCCCTATATCCCTATGTATGCATAAATCTTTAAAACTACGCAACGGATTTTGATGCGATTTATTTTAATGGATAGAGTGATTCAAGAGGAAGGTATATATGTATAATATATGCATAATATAATAGAGAAACACTGATAATTTCTGTGTGAAGCCGGGGCGGGTCGCTAGTTGAATAATATAATAATAATTTGTAGAACAACCTGAGTCTTCGACAGCGATTCCTCTAGTGGAAGTTTGTATGAGTTGCAGCAGTCGACAGATCATACTAAACCAGGCCAGGGAACATAATAACAGGCTTCAGAAAGACATGCAAGCGCTTAAGGATGTTTTGTACAGGTAATTATAAAATAAATACGCTTATCAGTTTCTTCCATGCTGGACTGGGAGCGAGAGAAAAACTTAGAATGTGCCAGCTGCTTTTCCTCCCGGGCATGCTGTAAAAACCAGCTAAGGGATCCTAGGGTTTCAGTATATTGTCATTTAGGCGATGGGCTGACAACCTGTCACTACAGCAACATACCTATAAATCTATCTTAACCCCCAAAACATTGTCAGACGTGGCGGAACAATCTTTGGTTAGGTTGTTTACGCTCTACCTACCCCGTTGGGATAAAGGCGTGGCTATATGTATGTATGTATGTAATCTATCTAATTCTATAAAACTTAGTCGTCCTTATCTTGAACTTGACTTTTACGATGCCTGCAAAGAGAGTGGGATGTTAAAATACTAACCAAACTGATCAGGAATGATTTAAATCACTTAGTTATTAGGTTTCAAAATCCTTTTTCAGGCTAAACGTGCAACTATCAAGATACCAAGAGAGGGTCCGAAGCAACGTGCAAACCCTGACGTCAGACAAAGAGCACGTGTATAAACCGTCAGACAATCTCGACTCCC